>JAXCHB010000213.1:1212500-2425000 GCA_036926305.1 Uropetala carovei
TAATTTATTTATTCGAATAGTTTTTTTTCGATTTCTATTTACGGAGAGGTTTTTCTTTGATACGTGCGTAAAAAAATTATCGCGATTGAAATATTAAGAGTGTTAGTTCAAAATTATAATAAAAGACGTTTCAGATTATACAACTGTTAAAAAATCTTACCGTCCATTACAGTCTAAAAACTAATAATTGCGTTTTTTGTCAAAGATCAGTCCATTGAGAAAAAAGGATCCAATCCGTGAGATTGTATTCGTTGGAATAAAAGTGCTTCCTTATAAGTTCAAAAGAAAATAAATAAAACCTCAGCATAGTTTTCGGCTTCATTGTCTCACTCATCAAAAATTGTATTTTTGGACTTTATCGATGTTTTTTTCGTGAAAGGATAACGTTTCGAGGAATACTTTAGGTTAAGTAAGAAAAACGCTAGCAAAAAAAAGCATCCAACGCAAACGGGTTAAAAAAAAAAGTAATCCGGGAGACAATTTAATTTGTTGAAAGCCATGCGATATTCGCACTCCGTTACTACGTTCGCCCGGACACAAAGTGGAACATTTCCTACTCCAAGTGCACGGTAGCGCGCTCTGTCACCTAACCCCTTGTTGTGAAACACTGCCTCGTTGCCGCTATGGCTTCCAAACAGAAGAAAATGCTCCTGTGTTGTGTTCTCTTCTTAATCCTCGGCGTAATAGGCTCCGAGGATTCTAAGGAAGTAGGAAAGAGGGTTAGCGAGGAGGAGGCGAAGGGAGGGAGAGGGGAAGAATGGTTCTCCGCTCTTAGAGACCGCACCGGAGTTACGGAGGGAAGTAAGGAGGAAGGAGAGGGGAAGGAAGAGGTCACGGGAGGTGAGAGGAAAGGAAGGACGGAGGCGAGCGGTGCTAGGGAAGGGAAAAGGGGTGACGGGGGGGACCTAATTGAAGAGAAGGGGGGAAGAGAAAGCACGACTGGTGTCGGAGGGGGATGGGGAGGCAGACGGAGAGAAAAATTGAACGAGGGGGGGAAGATTACGGACGAAATCGAGTCCGAAGAAAGCGAGGACACCACCGACGCAGGAAATGAGAGCGGCAAACGAGAAAAACTGAGTAGAGAAGAGAAGAGGAGGTGCGAAGGGGGATGCGAGGAGGAGGGAGGGAGGAGGGACAGCAAGCAGAGTTCGAAAGGAGTAAGACTCCTGTCCGAAGTGAGGAGGGAGCGGGAAGAGGGAGATATTCCTCAAACTCGTAATCCCAAGGAAACGAATGAGCACAGTAGGAGGAAGAAGAGTGTCGAACCTCCAGAGAGGGAGCGGACGGGGAAAGAGGGATGTGGAGAGAGAAAGGAGGAACCTTTCGACGAGGGAAAAGAGGATTCCACGGAAGGGCTTAAGAAGGAGAAAGGAGGAGAAAGGGCGAAAGGAAAGGATAAGACGAGGTCGGAATGGTGGAAACGCTTATCAAGGAACGAACCTAATCCCGCACACGAAGGAGGCAAGGAACTGGAGAGAGAGTTGAGAGAGGCGGAAAAAGAGACGAGACGGAGGAAGGGAGAGAGGAGAGGCGAGTATCCGGAGGAAGAGAGAGGAGGAGGCGACGTCGAGGAAGAACTACTGTTGATGCGGGGAGAAGAGAAGAGGAAGAGGTGGAGGGAGGCGGAGGGAATATACGGAACGGATCGGAAAAAGAAATTCCGATTCGGTGGGGTTAGGGAGGGAGGCGGAGGGAAGCCTCCCCGTTACGGTGGAAGAGAGGGCGGCGAAAGGTGCGGTTACGCTACGAGTCTCGGGGGAGGGAGGGAGGGAGGGGGAGGTGAAATGGATGTCGGCGGAAAAGAAGACGGTTCCGAAGAGGAAGCCCCGAGGGGGTGGGAGGGCGGCGAGCAACACGCGACAGAAGGAGAGGGGGGAAGGGAGAGGGAGGGGGCGGTCGGAACGACAGATAGGGCCACGGATCGCGAAGCAAACGAAGACGCGTACGTGGAAGAAAAGGGAGAATGGTTTAGACGTTTGAGGGAGAACGCAGCGAGAGGGGAAAGGGGAAATCCAAACAGGAAAGTGAAGAAAGACGACGACGACGCGAAAACGCCCCGATTGGGTCGGGCCGAAATAGAAGAGGAAAAAGAAGTCCAGAGACGCCGAAAAAACTCGGCAAAAGATGGACAAGGAGAGAAAAGAAGGGAGGCCGGATCGGTTATTAATTTCGAAAGAGATTACGAGCATAAAGAAGGCGCCGAAGAGGAAAAACGGACAGAAGTAACAGCGGAAAAAGTCGGAGAGAGAAAGATTCGCTCCGGTGAAGATGCTCACCGACATCAATCGGGAATAGAAATGGGATCGCGCGGAGAAGAAACGACGGAAAAACGAAAGACCAAAACCGTGCCCTCAGAAACGCTACCAATAAATACGAGAGAGGAAGATGAACTAGAAGCGGAACTGCGAGGGGCGGAAAAGGGAAGGACGGAAGAATACAGAAAAGACGGGAGCGCCGAAAAGACGAAAGAACGAGCTGATACCGTCGGCTGCGTCTGCGGGAAAGGAGCGGAACGGTGCGAGGACGCTAACGGAAATACGTTCGGGAGAGAGGAGGAGGACCCTGGTCGCGATTCTCTCGTAAGAGGAGGAAGCAGTGAAGAGCCGTCCGGGAAAAGAAGGAAGGATCGGAGAAAATACGCGAGAGGGAGATCACCGTATAAGGTAGCGCCGGAAGTCAATTTTGAACGGGGCGGAAACTCCGGGAAGAACGAATATGTGAACCGTGAGCCGCCCGAGGACCTGGAAAGAGTCCCGGAGGAGGGGATGAAGGCGAGAGAGGAGGAGGAGGAAGAGAGGGACGGAGGGAATGTCGGACGAGATGTCGCATTTGAGAAAGAGCCGGAGAGGGCGGCGGCGGGAGGGGAGAAAATACCCATCGGATTGGGATACAACGCCTTGTCGGGACGCAAGACGAAGAATGCGTGGGGTCAGGGTGACACCGACCGCAGCAAAGCGGTCGACCTCGGCTACCCTCCTAAGGGGGACGCAGAGGAGGCCGCGGGGGAAAGAACGAACCGAAAGGAAAGCTCGGACGGCACCGAAATGGCTTCCGATGTCATCGACGTCGGAAGCGAAATAGAATTCCCGAACCTAATGGAGGCGGAAACGAGAAGGCGGTTGAAAGGGGAGGAGGGAGAAGCGTGGCCGGAGGGAGAAGGGGAAACGAGCGCCGAGGGCAGAGGACGGGCGGGAGACTGGTTGTCGTGGAGGGCGAGGTTTGCCCTCGAGGAACGCGGAAATACAGTTACGGATTCCGGCAAGAACGGACCCCCTCCTTCGAGGAAAAACGATAAGGAAACGGGAACCTTCCTGGAACTGAACAAAGGGTCGGAATCAATGATACCGAGTCGCGAATATGGAGTCGTGTTCACGGGAATCACAACAAATCCCCAGGTATTAAACGATCCCGAAGGAATTATCTACGAGAGAGAGATCGAATCCCTCAAAAGCTCTAAGAAAACGGCATGCGACGACGACGGCTGCGCTTCCGACGAGGCTTCTGAGGACGCGGTTCCCGCGAGAGACAGACTAAAACATCTTCACGATGCGGGGGAGGGCGATTCAGAAATCGCGATCGAAACGTCTCAGGCGGCCGACGGGGGCGTGAGGAAGGCAGGATACGGCGTCGGGGGCTCAGCCGCCGACAACCAAGACGACGCACCTGTTGTGGTCTCCGAAGTGGAGACGGATTCCAAAGCGGAATTTATTGGGAAGGCGAACCACCCCATCTCGCTCCCAACCCCGGAGGCAATTGGAAATTCTATGCTTCCGAGAATTCCTGAGGTAAACGCTAATGTGAACAGCCGCGCGGAATCCAATCCGAGCCGTCCCCTTGAGGCGACGGCAGCGACGCCGAAAACGGAGGAAGAAGATTTCGGCGACCGCTCGGGTGACGCCTTCGGAGTCTCCCACGATCCCAAAGGAGGAGGAGGGAGAGGAGTGGAAATGGTAGGAGAGGGAAAACGAGCATCCGTATTGAGTAAGAATGGGACGCTTAAAGACAGCGATGAAGACGAGAGAAAGGTTGAGCTCGCATCGGGAGAAGAGGTTATCAAAGGTCCTAGGAGGATTCTGATGAGCGTTACGGAGGAAACGGGTGGGAAGAAAGCGAGAGAGGAGCACTTGAAAGGGGAAGAGAACGGCGAGGCGATGAGAGAAGGGCACGAGACCCATCTCGGAGAAAGAGATGATTATCACAAAGATTTCGAGCACGGCGGGATATTTCTCTTCCAAGGGCCCATTAAGAAAATAGGGGTGTCGAAGGGAAATCTCCAATCCGGCTGGACGGCGGGAAAAGGGATTAAATTCATCGCCAGGAGGGAAGAGGGAAACGAGAATGATGTGGTTTACGCGTCCGAAGGAACCCGCACACGAGGTAAATCGATCAGAAACTCTTCGTTATTAGTTCCTCTGGCGTTGGGGAAGGGGACGAGGAATGGGGGAAAGAGCGGCGGTGGCATAGCTTTGGGGGATAAATATTACCACAGGGGCAAAGGCGGTTTGCTAGCAGTGTCGATGGGAGGGAAACCGACCAAGGCGAGCGTGAGGCACGCGTCCGTCGAGGAATCCTTGTCCAACGACGTCCCAAAAGGGGGAATATATGTCGCGCGAAAACCCAAATCGAGCGACGGAGAAAATTCCAACGACGTTAAATCGAAAATCGCTAAAAACTCATCGAAGGGCTCCACGATACGACGCACCTCCAAAGGTCAAGGGTCGGAGGATGGCTTGGCCGATAGACGAGTCTCGAAGGGAGAACGACGCTTAAGTCGTCAAGAGATCGGCCATTGGAAGAGAGGAGGATCCCGTTCTGGTAAGAAGTCCACGACTTCCAACGCAGACGAAGTTCATTATCTTGGTGGGACGACGGTTTCGAGTGATGAAGGCGGCTCCTTAGAAGCGCCTCCGACTCTCCCGACAGAGACAGGCAGGGACGTGTACGCAACCATCCTGAGCGAAAAAGACGGGTACACCGAAGACGACCGGAGCAAATCACGGACGACCGTCCCGACGCCCGCCGAAGAAGAAGTCGGTCTTTTGAAATGGAATTCGAATGCGATAGACATACTGGGTTCGGCTTCTAGGATCGGATGCGAGCGGAGATCGGACGGCGAGTACTACATCCCGGGAAATGACTGTACCGAGAGAGCCAAAGGGACTGAGGGAGGAGACGGGGAAGAACATCTAGGATACACGAGGCTGCAGGTTAGGAAGCCGAGGATGTTGGATGCCAGCGGATTCGGAAGGGGTAGGGGAAGCGGAGGGGTGGGTGGCAGCGTGCCGGCTTCCCAGTCGTCCGGGAGCGGAAAGAAGGGATCCCTGACCGTCGGGATGATCCTGCCGCACATCGCGTTCGGACAGAGGGAATACACCAGGTCCACCAACACGGCCATCATCGGCCTGCAGAAATCCAAAGTGCGAAAGCTGGATTTCTTCAAGAAGTACAGTTTCTCGCCGCAGCAGGTTCGCAGCGTCATGATGCAGCTCACGCCCTCTCCCACTGGTAAGTGATATATATTCGGATTCGAACTCGGTAAAACGAAGTCCAATGCGCTATGATTATTTAAGAATTGGCTTGGGTATTTCAATGACCTTATCCGATCATTGAATGGAGTGTGGAACCATCTTCATTGGCTTTAATGAACTTGTTAAACCGTCATTGTGAAATCCAAGTAGTTATTTAATAACTAACGACAAAACCAATACAATTAGTTATTTCTTTTAATAAATAAAGTACTTTTAGTTGTATAAACCAATACCTTATTTGTCTGTAGTCAAAACAGGAGCGCTTGATGAATTGTATTTGAGTGATGAGGACATTACAATAAAACGACTTCAGTTGAAAGTACACGATTCTGAGATTTAAAACGTGAATTAAAGTAGAAAACAGAAATATTTGAACCAAGACATTTGAGACTGGAAGCTGAGATAGTAAAAATATCTAGCGGAAAATTCATGAATTTTGAGTAAATCTTAGGTCATCAAAACTGATAGAATGCGATTAGTCCTCCCAGCCAAAATCTGGAACTGCTTGAGAGAATAAAGAAGAATTGCTATTGAAGGGAGCGAATGAAAGAGATAAAGTGGGATATTTGCCAAAAGTGAACAAATAAGTATGGCTGAAACCGTAATAAAACCTCTACGTTGACTGATGCATAAACCTTTCAAAGGCCGTTTCGACACGATTGATAGTGAGCAATAGATTTTCATTCATTTCGATTCGATTGCATTCATGCGGCAGTAAGATGATTACGCATAAAGAAAACTCGTCTGCTAGAAAAATAAATGTCAATATAACTCAAAAATTTCCGCGACTCCTCTTTAAGCTATGAATCGAAATAAAAACATCATTCCCTCGTGATATTTATACATTTTGTGTCTCTCATGGTGATCTCCGCTCAATTCAAAGTCGCCACTGTGCATGACGTATTGCGTAAAAAATATTTTCCTTCACGTGCAAAGTTTCTCATCCGAAATTGCCTTTCATATGCTAAAGCCAAAAGTGCATCCATTCGAATAGTAACGGATAGCGCATTCCCCCCCCCCCCCCCCCATCTGGGTGACATTCTGTATTTCCGTGAAAGCGCCCTTTTACCCGGGAGGACGTGCGTGCGCGGAATGAGCGTCGAGGTCTGCAAATACGCTGCATCAGCAGTCCATATCAATCCTTTCTCTCCATCTCGCCTAACCCTTTCAACCTCACTTTAGCAACCATCCCTTCCTCCCCCCTCCTTCCACCCGCATCCCTAGGGGCACAATCTCCTTTCTCCTCCCCCCCCCCCACCATCCTCTCCAACTACCTTACCTCTTCTTTCCTCAATCCAAACCAACTCCATCGAGTCTCCCCCCCCCCCCCCCCTTCACCCTTATCCGCCCTCATCTTTACCCTTCCCTTACCACCTCGAGAATACGTCGTAAAAGGAGATCTCGATAATATGTGTGCGGATTCTGGTGGATCCGATGATCGGGTATTTGCTTATCTCAAGCCTTACAATCGGGGATCTGAACCCAAAGAGAATTATCCAAGGGTCCGTGTCTGCCGAAATAAAATGCATACATTTTACGGCGCGTAAATCGCGGATTGTGCCGTGAATCCTGTTTTAGTGTCCATTCGATTATTATTTTGTTATTTTTTACGGGAAGTACTCGAGTACAAGACTGCTTACCGCTCCATTGGAATGGATTTTGTTGGCTCAAGTCTTCTACAGCCCCGTGTTCCACTATAATTTCTATTAGGTAGAAATTGTTTGTCCTGTATTAATTGCTAAACGCATTTACCGCAAACTCCATGTATTTTACACATGATTCTGATATGTAAATACTTTGCCAATAAATTTTTTTTTAATATGAAAACCATAATAACTAATGTATGTTAATATTTCAAATTCATCTGTTGAAAATGACTAGTAAAAGTTTCGCTAATGAGAGAGAGAGAGAGAGAGAGAGATAACAGCGTTAAAAATGCAAATATTTTTACACAATGATTAAACATTCGGCAATTAAAAATAGAATTCATATGGCAAAAAAATTTCAAGGAACAGACTCGAATATAAAAAAACCTTTAAAATTCATTAATCATCTATCGTTTGCTTAAGTTCCTCACATGTATTGGTTTCTATCAAGCTGATATTGAAGGAATGTGATACTGAAACTATGGGCAAAGTTTTCAATGCGAATGTCACTCCTTAAATGAACTTCTCTCAAGGCAGTTTTAAAGTATAATTCCACCATCTTGAGGGCTTATGATAGCGATTGCAGTTTTTTTCTTGGGCAACTTTGTTTGCTTTGTAAGAAGTATAAATCGTCACCACTCTGCTATTAATGGCGTCAAAATAATTAATTACTAAAGTACCTAATTATCCAGCTTAAAGAGGATTTTTTTCATTTTCTCATTATGTCAATAAAAGGTTGAAAATAAAATTTTCTCGAGGACTTCAAATTATCATTTAAAAATTAGGGGTATATCTTTTAAAATATCTCGAGGCGATAATTGAAGGCTATTTTTCATCGCCGCTAATTAGAATCGCATGCTGAATGCCGAATGCGACAAAACTCGATAATGAAGAGTCTATTCATTAATTATCCATCTGATAAGCTTCCTCATGAATTCTATGTCATGGATTTCATTCTTTCACGAGAAGAAAATAAAAATTACATTTTAAGATTCCTACAATCAAATTTAAAATACCTTTAATTCATTCTTTTAATGAAAATTCTTTCTACCTCACCATTTTAACAAGAATTTCCGCCTAAAGACATAAACGAAACACAGATATTAAAGCGCCCATTATTTTAATTTGGCAACCCTTTGAATTCTATTGCATCAAAGCACAGTTTCCTTTGTTCATTCATTTTATTTCGTAATCGGATGCATGTATCCCATTGGTTTCATTACTCATGTGAGAGATACTGCCATCTAAATATCCTACAGGACTGCTTGTTCACGGCAGATCAATGCTTAAAAAAAACCTTAGGATCAAGAAAATTCCTCTCCCAACTACAATTGAACATTCCAGTCCTTTTGGAAACCGGGAAAAATTGAAATCGCCTTAGTGATCACGCCCCCGTACGACGTTAGGCGGATTTCTTTAAGCAATATCCTTTAAACACCGACATTTAATACCCTCAAAAAATGAACCCTACCGCCCCGGCCGGAGGCGATGCCAGTCAATAATCCGTTACTTAACCAGAAAAAAATCGACAAAAAAGTAAAAGAGGCTCACGTAGAGACTTTTAATAAGCGGGTGTACGATTTCTGGGAGACGAAACAAGACTGCCAAGTGACTCTCGAAAGGGAGAGAGAGAAAGTATCCAAGCAGAGTGAGAGAGACAGGGAAACTCGAGGGTATGAAGAAGCGAGAGGGTTCCTTAATTAAAAAACTCCTTTAAAGAGTCCTCTTTCGCTACCTCTTTTTCACATTCCAACAAGTAAAGAGAAGTAGCTTCCCCGGAAAAGTACAACGGAAGAGACCGAGGAAGGTAAAAAAAAAGGGGAGTAAGGGGAGCATTAAAGACGGTACGGGGGAGAGGCGGTTGGCCTTTCTAAAAAAAAAACTCCCCGAGGATCGAGGTTCGAAAAGGGGAAAGAGTATTACATTCCTTTTATTTTTCGTGCAGCCTTGGCCTGCATTAGATCCCAATTCCTCTTTCGCGTGAGTGTCGCGCGTGGAGGATGCTCGAAAGTCTGTCCCGTGCGGATGGAAACGTAAAACGGAAATGTGGATCCTCGCTGCAGTCGTTACGTGTCAGGCCCCTTAGGGGGTGGGGGCCCTCTATCTCTCTCTCTCTCTCGAGCCCCGGAGCGGTAATTGAATGACTGAATCGCGCACATTAGCCGCCCCCCCCCTCCTCCTCCTCCTCCTGTTCCTGCTCAAACTGGGATGTCGAGCCTTCCTGTCCATTTTGAACGCAGGGAAGGTTTCTGAGCGTCCGTTCTTTGCGGTCGAGCGATTCGGAGTTTACTCGTAAACTGCGCTCCTGTATTACAGTCGATGCACGCCCAGTTTTAATTCGATTCACGCCGATGGTAACTTCGGTAATTCGCGATGTAAAATTAATGTTTGTCAGTTATTACTCCGGCAAGATTTGACTGTACCGTCATTTGAGGTTATGTCCTCCGGACTCTTGGACTCAACTGTAAAATTTATCAGCAGATGACTTCAACTTTGCAGGGAAAATTATTTGGTATGTTCCATGTAACTGATTTAAAGTGTTGTATTTCTTCCTCGAGTAAATTAGTTACTTATGATCCTGATGATCAAAATGATTTTCATATAAGCACCTTAAAGAGAATAGAAATTAAAAAATACAAAAAGCACAAAAATGGTTAATATGAATTCTTCGATGTCTCACTAATACAGAGCCTATTGTGCACGTGCTTTGTTTTTATGTTGATGATTTTATATACTCGTACATCACAGTAATAATTCTTGATTAACGATCATCACGATGCAACAGATTGTAGTATAACCATGCATACAACATACAATCAGCTCATCAGGTGCATTTATGACAATGCATTAACAAGAAATACTACGTAAAGATTTTCTAAAAACATGTATCGCAATCCATAATAAGTGTTGTCTTTAAACTAATACATACATTGAAACGTCAAGATTTATGACTCCAACATAAATTTAAGCTAAGCAAAACAATGAAATATATCGTCCTCCCCAGGGGTATATTTTTAATTTCATGCTCAAAATGCTGGATTAATACATAGCTATTTATAACTGTACTGCCTTTCGGAAAATGCTGAGTGCTAACGAAATGTTACTTATCAAAAAACGCGACACCTATGATATTTTTACATAACACGGTGTAGTTGAATGTTGCTAAGTTACCGTAATCCTGGTCTTTGAATTACGGCCACCGTTTAATTTATTCGCCAATACATTCAGCTAGTCCATTCCCCGAGCTTATAACGAGCAAAGGCAAAGACTGCAATTTTCGAGAAATGACGTGGAAGCTCTCTTTGCACAGTCATGAGATATTTGCGACGAAAGAGATAGATGAAGGTCCAAATGAAGCAGTTTGAGCACTCGAGTCGTCAAGAGAGGTGAGGAGCGTCTGAATTGAAGACGCTGAATCGAGCGTGGTTAGGAAGGGATCGAGAGGAGGAGGAAAGCGAGGAGTTTAAATACAAAAGATCTTTCTGTAGGAAAAAATGGTTGCGGAAGTGACGGCGGAATATTCTTTTTTTACTGATTGTGAAGCCTTCCTTAACGTAACAAAACTTGGAGACCATCAATCAGTTTTTCAAAAAAAATCCCTCGCTCTTCCGTTACCATTTGACACACTTCGCTTTAATTTCGACGCGATTGTCGAACAAAGCGATCTCGAAACAAACCAATCGATGGTAGTATTCTCGCGTCGTAGAGCGAATCCAAACAAACAGAGCGCGCGTACCGTTGCGACGATAATGGATTTGTTTGATTGTCAGAAATAAACAGTTTTAGTTAAGGGAACGGGTCAAGTTGTCGATGTTTCCAGCATTTTCGTTAATAAAACTTCCATTAGGGTCTAAAATGTGGAACACCCATGAGACTGCATGGAATGCTTGAGTTAATGGGAAGACAAAGGGTCGATGAAGTTAAAGATAAGGAATGCTGATGAAATTTCTTAAAATTTTTCAAGAACAATCAGAACCAAATAACTTATGCTAAACCAAAGTTTAATGCCTCACTTGTTTTATACCCACGTTTAATAACATTAATAATAGTTTATTTAACACAAAAAGGTTTCTCCAATTACAATAGATTTAATCACATACGACCTTACCCTAGGCAGGATTTGAAACTTCTTAGAGCTTAAAAAATGATTACGATGTTAAGCATCGAAAACTGGCTAACAAGTAATGTAAAAACAGCGGTTTAATGTAAGTAACTTGGCTCTTATCACTCTTTAAATGGAATATCACAAAATTAAGGTTTGCGCCGCGTATTCTCCAGTTACGCTTTGTAGGGGACAACGCCGCATTATACAGAACCATTAGGTATGATTTGATGATGGCATTTTGAGTCTAAACATGGTTATATCTACAGTTATAACCTCCCAAATCTGGTACTCCATAAACCGGCGCCTCCTGAAAACTGGATAACTAAATAAATACGATCTGAAAGCGCATCTTCTGGTGGTACTACTTCTACTACGAAAAATACCTCCATTCTACAACTTAAGACATTGTTTCCCAACCTTTTAAGGGTCGCGGTACCCTTAAGTGACTTTTCAGAATTTGGCGGCACCCTTCCCTCAAGAAATGTTAGCGAAGGAGAAAACCAGATGCCATATATGGATAAACAACGGTGAAGTTGAACCCCTAACATCCTTCTCCATATCTCATTTAATTTCGAAGTGCCTTTGTGACGAAATGAAGTTCGTCTTAACTCTGGTTTGAATTTTTGAAAGCCGACGATGCAAAATGAGGCTAAAAATGGAAAAACAGAATCATTTTTGCGGCACCCATCAGAACACTTCACGGCACCCAGGCTGGGAAACACTGACTTAAGACAACGCATCCATCGCCCTAAGTTCATTTCCGTCAATTTTTAAGAAACAGTAACTAAACTTGTAGATATGTAAAAGGAAAATATTATTAAATAGTGAGCGATGTAAAGCGTAATTCCTTCGAACTATATGCGGCATAAGATCAAGGTATATACATGTAAATATGACGACTGGAGAACCTTTTTGAGGGGAGTGTGAGAATGAGGTCTCCCTCATTCTCACACTCCCCTCAAAATTGTAATTTAATATTTTGTTCATCCATACCCGTCACTTTTGACGGGTAGTTTCACTAGTAAGATAATAAGCTTATAGGAACAGCATATGATACGTAGATTTCATTATTCTTCATTTGCAGTTAGATATTTCATATTTCCTTATCCAAAAGTGTACGGTTATTCAGATAAAGAACTAGAAGCGTAATGAATGATTCTACGATTTTTAAACCTGACTTGCTCTATCGGCCTAACTTTCGAAAGTCCGGAATATTCTGAAAACCGAATATCTATTCTAAAGAATGGAGAATATAACAGGTTTTACGGTATTTTTAAATATTTTATTTTGAACATTGTGTCAATTATGACTATTTTTATATTTTAAATGTTGTAGTAGTTTTACTTAAATAAATTTCCGCAAACTTCAGACCACTTTTACTGATTACATAGGAAAAGAAGATAAACTTAAGGGTCAGGTTGAGGAGGATGTATAGGAGATAAGGAGGATTTTGAGAATGGAATGGAGGGTGATGGGATAGAAGGCGTAGGATAGGAGAGAAGAGGGAGTAGTTTTAAGGGGCTAAGTTGGCCGCTGGTCAGCGAGAGATAAAACGAAATTGGAAAGAAAGCACTCGTAACACAGCAAGTCATCTCCTGCAAAGTGAGGGTAGATAGTGGATGCCAAAGACTTCGAGAGGAAATGCTACTCATAAAAATTCAGACGCACGAATCTTGAGATGGCGGTCAAGTCCCAACCTTTCTTATAACAAGCCTATATCGAAAATATTTGTCCTGTGGGAGAGGCCCAAACTCTGCCATACCGAATGACCTTTCACCTCTCGATTCGTCCCCAAACACCTCAAAGCTGCTTGGTAAATATGTTATTTTAAGAATTCAATAGGGAAATCCGTACGGCATTAAAGAATAATTGACTAAACGGATGACCTAAGGTAAGTGTGTTAATTTACTATCAAGCTCGATTTTATAATGTGATAAAAATAAAAATTCTGGAGTTTATTGTCTCGTATCTTTTTACGTCACCGATCAAAAATTTTATTTGTTGGAAGATTTTATTCGCAACTGTTTTATTTCCACGTGCGCACGTTCTTACAAGGAATTTTTAGTTTACTTCATAAGGTTAAATATATCGGATGAACATTAAGTAACATAGGAATTAATCGAACGCTTTTCAAATTTGGAAGTTCAATTCGAAAAGGAAAATCCGATGAAAACGAACAACGTGGCAATAAAAATATGATTCGTGTCTCCATTTACGGTTTGCTAAACATGGTAGTAATTATAATCTTCTTTCACCGTATTTAACTGCCCGCAAATATTTTTCCTTCTTCTTTCTCTTCCTTGTGTCTCCCTCAAACGATTACCACCAGAGGCGATTATATTGCATTTTAATCTCCATAAACTTCCGGATTCGAAAAATAATCCCGCCACGCAGGAAAATGTACCTCTTTACCCTATTTTTTTTACTCCACGTCATTTCTGCTACCGCCGCGCCGCCTTCGCAGGCCTTCTTCAGGTCGATTATTTTAACAAACCTTCCGATATTTTTCGAGTCACCTCCTGGATCGCGAACTACCTTTACCCTAGGAAATATTTTTGGACTTTTGGAATTTATACTTATCTCCCGCGAGTTGCCGGGGCTATTACGTCTTCCGTGGCACAGCCACTTCCAACTTCCCAAACTTTTCCCTTTCCAGAACTTTCAGCCTTTTTCCCGCCTCCCTCCCAATCTCGTCCTTTTTCCCTCCCTTCTCGACTTTTGTTTATTCCCGCTTTGCGATTCGCTTCCCACTCATTCATATTTCTCGCTCCTTTTGACGCCAATTATGGACGGATCCATTTTGAATTCGCACGGAACGACGTCTGTCGTGTGCATACATATTGCTTCTTTACATGTTTTGAAATTTAAAAATAGAGTACATTTACGACCATTAAATAAGAGAATTCATCCTATTGAAATTTGCGTCGGAATACAAAGGTTTGCGAAATGGGAAATAATGCGCACAATTCCGATGTTGACGCATGTGTATGTATTTGCATCTCATTCAGTTGCGGAAACATTTAAATATTTAACGAGAACGCGAAAGCCTTTCTCGAAATAATAATTCGCTTACGAAGTTAGAGCTCTAGCGATAAAATTCTTTTAAGTACCTAGAAATGCTTTTGATCGAAGGTATTATCCATACAGAATCGAGCAAATAAAAAAATCCTCCTTCGATTAGGTGCCAGCAACATTCGGACGAATTATCGTCACAAAGGAAGGTAAATAAATAAACATTATCTCTAACGACCCGTAAGAAAATTTTCGAAATTCTCTCGTAAAAAGCATTCCAAAGATCGCACAGAATGCGGGCGCAAAAAAAATGCATCCGCAAACATTGAAAAACGGTTACATAGCTAAGGAAGGAAGAATCCGGCGAAGATCTACGCATTGGCGGAGGGAATCAAAAAGGAAGAGACGGAAGCGATTTCCGACGATAATGCAAAGTGAAGGAAATGACGGGAATGAGTAAGGATACGGAGGAGCAAGAGACTGAGAGATATTCTTGAATAGATGGAACCGGGGAGGAAAATAAACGAGTAAATTGAGCGATTGTTACTGTAGCGCAATACGTAAGAGAGCGAGAGAAATAAACAAAGTATACGTAACGGAGAGAATCAAAGAAAAAAAAAGGAATGGAAGACAAAGGAGACGAAAGGAAAGTACAGCGGAGCATATTTTGTCTGTTTTTCTCTGCGACCCACTGTAAAAAACAAAAATATCCGCTTCGTCTTTTAAAATGTAACTTCAGACAATATAAACAGAGTGAAATTAAGAATTTCAGCAACCTTTTCGTTAAAGTTTTACTTTATTTCATTTTTTCAAAATCGGTATTTAATTCTTTTTTTTTATCGCAGAATTTCGTTTCCTTTAAGTTGAGAAAGCTTTATACGAACTGGAGCGAGAAAATGCCTAGAGTCTGCCCAAACGCATACGTATTGAGCCCCATTTTGAATGTTTCGCGGTTCTTAACTCTGAATGATCCGACGACCTAGGTATAGTGGGTGCACCTTTTCTACGACGGGAGAACTGTTGAGAGGAAACTCGGAGCGGAGTTTTAGTGAATGTAATGAAGGCTCATAAAAAAACATGTCACTGGATTAGAATGGTGACGAGCTGCGAGAGAATGGGAAGGAGAAGATATTAGAAGGAGAGAAAGAGACACAATAAAGCGAGAAATGGAAATGAGAAAGGGTGAAAAAGGATAGAAAGACGGTGGAGAGGAGAGAACATCGCAAGAGAAAAGAGGATAGAGTGAACGAAGCGAGAAGACGGAGAGAAATTGGGTAAGGAAGATGGCCTCTTGTGATGATGGCGTGACCTTTAATTAAAGAAGCTCGAAGGCATTTCAGAAATGCCTTTGGATTTGCCATTCTCGCTGATTTCCTTCTCGAGGTAAGATATCTGCGTAACCAGCTTTTTTTCTCATTCTCTCTCTCTCTCTCCCCTTCTCTCTCCCCCCTCTCTCTCCCCCCTCTCTCTCCCCCTCTCTCTCTCCCTCTCTTCTCGGAAGCAAAAAAGTTTCCTTATTAATGAGCGAAAAGTTTCAAAGGGATGTTTTTTTTATTTGTTGAGAATGTGGGGCATATATTTCCACAAAAGTTATTCCGATATTCGTGATATAAAAAAGCGGAGTGTTGTTGAAGTTTTCCTCGAGATTGTCCGGAGAACCGATGGTGCGAATTTTACTTCTTTTCCTCCGCCGGGAGAGCGAACGAGAAACGGGATACCTTCCGAAGAAGCCAAGGGGATTAAAAACACGAGAGGAGTCTTTAAAAAAAATGTATCCTTTGTTTATTGTTGCCGTGTTTGCCGACGTTTCCCCTTTTTCATCGTTACTAAGATTCGTAATTTTCTCCCGTGACTCTCAACTCGCGCAATTAAAAAAAAAGTAAAAAAGATGAAATTTTTAATCAATGCGGCGGAATTCCAGCAAACACGAATCCGCGCAACTTGCCGGACATATATCTTATTCCGAGGCAACGAAAATATAATTGTCCGTTACCTTGCTCCGTCTCACTCGAGTTTCTTAATTAAATTATGCCCTCCGAGCACCTGAAAGGGAGTTTAAACTCCACTCTACGCGAGCCTTCCTCGAAATTTCAGGATCTCGCAGTTTCTCGTTCCAAACAGAGCCGACTTTATTCACAGTTTTATTCGCATCATAATCCATTTGGTCAACTCTGTTCCTCTTATGATAATTTATTTCACCGAAAGTGATAAACTTTGTTGATTTATGTACTGACTCGCCAGATTTTGCGCTGATTAAGCTTCTGTAGCAATTTTTTTGTTTCACTAATATTTTAGTTTTTCTTATTTCAGCTTATTTTAGTACAGAAACCAAGTCTAATTACAAGTATTGAGACACCTGCATTTCTGTTCCAGTTGCTTAAACAGTTTTTTTACCTATATAATCGGTTTAAAATGTCAATTGATAGATTGAAATTTAATCAAAAATATTCCTAAAAACTAATAAAAACATTTTCCGAACTTAAGTTAACCCGTCTTATAGGTAAAGAATTTTGTGCTGCTTTTTTCTAAATACCATTACGGAATACTTTGATTCTTAGAAGACAGAAATTGGTCAGTTCACACAAACTTGTTCAATCGTATCAAAAACGATAAATGGCACCGCAATTAGTATAATTTTGTGTACGTTCCGTATATACCCGGCTCTATAGAGGCCAAATGTACACACCTATATAGCTGCTAGCTAACGTTTACACAAAAATCAACGATTATCGCAAGATCCAGATGATTCGTAAAATAAAAAGATTTAACTCTAAAATTATAGTCAAATACTGAAATGTTAGGGAAAAAATCGAGAAAAAAGAGCCATTCATTAAAAATTCTAGTATATCATGAATCAGCTAGAAAGAAAACCACCTTCGTGATCGATTCCTATCATAGCAATCGAGAGGAAGCCAATCGAGGTTCCTAAAACAGACTCGAGTGACAGATTAACATGCGCATGCGCGTCGATCGCATCACCTCGAGGCGACATGTTACGTCTTTCCGACAGAGAGAAAGGAACATGGCGTTTTCGCCGCTTCTAATTTGTCGGTGTTCATCTCGCACGAAGTGGAATCCGCGGCTTTGGTCATGTATCGACTCCGATAAGACACTTCACAATTTTCGACGGCGAGCGATGGGAAAACTTGCCAAAATCCGATTACGGTTTAATCAGATGGCAAATTGAATTTCCGAACTCGAGACTCCTTTAATTATTCCGTTCAATCAGGGCAGGTTGTTAACAGACTCGGGGCGTGTCCGAAAGGTAGGTTCTGGAGGCAGGCGCAATTACGAATCGGAACATTCCATTGTAGGGAAATTCGGATCAAATCTCTGCCGGAAAGGTAAAGAGGGTCATTTCCAAGTGCGTGACGATACTTGCGCGTGTTTTGTCTCTCTCTCTCCCGCGCTCTTTTTTATATACCGTCCTTTTGACAGTAGTGGAGATTATGCGATGTCCCATTCTTACGATTCGTTCGCTGGTGATGAGCTGGATTCCGTTTTAAATTCCATCTGTATCGGATATTTTTTTCAATCTCCTCTTTCCTCAAAGGACAGCAGTGACGTACACATTTCTGCAATTCTGATTCCTTTCGTCGAGCGACGCTTGACTCTCTCTAGCTCTCTCTCAATCTTCAAAAGCAATTCTCTTCGTTCGATAGAGGAAAAAAGTCAAGTCATATAAAATGGGTTTTGTTTTTTGTTTATCACAAGCTTGAGGCACTCTATCGATCCCTCCGATCTAATTAGGGTTCTATAACGAGGCCATTGTTCTTTAATAGAAACACATCAATACCCAACGTCTTTTTCAATATCACAATGCGTTATTCGCGTGACCCGTAAAGAATCCTTTTGGAAGAATAAATCCAAAACCGATTACACCTTTTTGAATATACTATACGTTTTAAAACATTTCACTCTTTCCAAATGTACAAAATTGATGGATTGCCACGGTAAATATATAGCAAACGTCATATCGCTATTCTATATCAGTTCCATTTTTTTGCTTATCTACCACTCATAAAAATATCGTATCTTTTTCGTTGGCGTCCAAAAAGTTCCAATTGACAGCAATGTTAAAAGGATGAAAATATAATCCACCGGGTTATTAAATCAACAAAAAAATCTTTTCAATCCAGGTTTGCCGTGTTCGATAATAATTTTAGCGTTGCTACTCATCCGCAAAAGCCGATCACAAAGGTCCTCACCGAGAAATTCGTCGGATCCTGGTTGGCAGCACATTAATTATTCGATGACGCTGCGCGCTAGAATTAACACTCGTGACGTTCTTCGGCTGTTTCGGCACCGATTAATGTACAAATGACGACGCCATCTGTCATCCCAACACGTTCTCATAATAATAATGTCACCGCGAATGCTGCGCGCGACCTCTCCGTTCGTCGCATTCTCACCATCCTCCAAATCCAGTATTCCGTTCCACAAACGTGCTGCGCGTTTTGAAACGTGGAGGGAGAGAGAGAGAGAGAGAGAGAGAGAGAGAGAGAGAGAGAGAGAGAGAGAGAGAGAGAGAGAGAGAGAGAGAGAGAGAGAGAGAGAGAGAGAACGTCCAACGGAGAGAAAAGAACAGAGAGAAAAAATATCGCAATCAAAAAGCACGTTACGGGGGGAAACTTTGAACCATTATTTTTTTTTTATCGGTTCTTTTTCCAGGTGTTCGACCAATAAACCAAATGAATACAGAGTCGCTACGTACTTTTTATCGCCTCTTTCGAACTGGTATAGCGCCTGTCAAATCATGAAGATGCGCGATGAAAACTAGCAGCGACGGTTTCACACAAGCCGTCGGATTTTTTCCTCTTTTTAACCTAATCGCGTTAACATAAAAGTGTTACTTACCCTCAAGTTTTTCAATTTTTCGAGTTTTAAGAACCTTAACGTTTCCACTTTTTCGTTTTTTTTTACATTCGAGTTAACGACGTCTTCGGGGATTTTGAGTGTTTTATCTGTTTTTTAAAAATGCGAAAGCGATTTTACTTTTTTGTAAATCCTTTAGGTGCAGCAATGTTTAAATGTGTTCATGTAATACGTGCCAAAATTTGTACTTTGGTGTCGTCCAGATTAGGTTACGGAAAACATTTCCCTGCAGAGAGGTATTGATAACCTAATGTGAGAGGCACGTCAATGCGAAGAAAGGTAAACTGATATGTTTTAAAGTTAGTTGTGTCGTACGCGAGCCTTTGCAGAATTCATTAATTTCAAGAGCATTGTAATGAGAGTTCTCTGAGCTAGCAAAGAAGAAAAAAAGGAGATTCCGAGACGCTTTTGTTTCTCTGGAGCGTTAAGAAACGATGCCGTTGTTCCCATTTTCTCACTCCGGGCTAGCACGGATCGTCTGAGTGAAGCCTCACTTTTGGAGAAAGATACGGAGTTGAAGCTCCTTTAATTTTTAAACTGAAAGAAGCGGCGCACTTTAGGGCTGAGTAAAAATTGAATCAGTCGCATTTTCACCAGATGGAAAGCAAAGGTGGATTTGGGAGAATGCCCCTGTTTAATCCTTTCAGCCCAATCGTTTTTTCTATTCAGAAGAAATGTTTTATCATCATATACTTGATAGAAAAGGTATTCTTCAGCAACTGAAAGATTATTTCTCTCTAATAGCCAAAAAAATCGTGGAAAATTGGCCAGAAAGCTGTCGTCATCAGTAATGACTCAAATATTATCGGAGAGTCGCTATATTGAGAGAGCTGTTCCGTAGTTGAAATTTGCATCCAGTTTTCACAACATTTTTACGGCTATTGGAGAAATATTATTTATTTACTTCTTTTGGATAAAGGACGAGCTCAATAATTCTTTCTAGAATTATGCAGCAATAAGGATGCAAAATATTACAGTTTTCATTTCTGTAATAGCAACACACGGAGTCATACAGTAAATTGAACGCAAAATAATGCAAATTAGTCTGGTGGTGCCACAAAAGAAGCAAACCGATAACAGTGATAGCTGAACAAAAGGCGTACTTTTGACCTCTCTGACAAGGCATACAGCTTTATCGACTATAGCTCTTCGAGTTGGAACCCGAAAAAAGCATAAGAAAACTAAAATTCTCATGGACATTTCTTTTGTGACGACGCTCTTAAAAGTTATGGACAATAAACTTTCTTCCTTCTCTGTCGGCTACATAATTTTTAAGGCTACCTTCTACATACAAAACCTCCTGCTTACCATAATTGCCTCATGAAAATTTTACATCAGAATGGATAAGGTTTCAAAGAATATAAATCCATTAAAATATATTCGCAAACCGCTCAAAAAGGCATTCCCGCAACGGCAGCTCTTTCATCCTTTCCCAACATTTTCAGCAAAAGAGGAGAGAATCTTGTACGAGGTCTCGAACTGAATACATAATTCTTTGGAAACTCGGAGGAAGTGGAGTTCCCCATTCCGCGTTACGAATCATGGAGGTGGGTGTCACTTTAGATCATGAGTTCCCAACCTCGTGCTCTTTGGCAGTTTGATTGCGTTCCATGGCAGTCGGACTGCGCTCTTCTACGATGTTTAAAGTCGCGTTTCCTAGCACCGCTAATATAACTGGTCCGACTGATTTATTTCTAAACGTATTTCAACACAGCATTAATAAAATTTGCAGCTGGTTCGATTTTATTTATGACCGTATCTTTTTTCGAAGGTATAGTGGTGCTCGCTTGTTGATACCACACTGAAAAGGCAATCACGAAATGATACAAGTAGGAAAAGTAGCGAAGGAAAGAGATTCCAAAGTGCGGGGGGAAGGGGGGGGGGGGAGGAAAAGGAAGAAACAGAGGCGCGACGTGGTCTAAGGGAGGAGTAATGGAGGTGAGTGTTGCAGAATAGGTGAGGCGAGAATATTCCGAAGGGAATAAGAAGAACGCGGAGATGAAATCGAAGGGGAAAAAGAAGAATATTCCGGGAAGTAATGAGTTGCGTTAAGAGGTAATTCCGGACGCTGGTGTGAATTAGGGAGAGTTGAATCGAGTATGAAAGGGGTTACGACGAAGAAGAAGGAAGAGAATTGGGATAGGTCGTGGGTGGGGGTAAAAGGATTAAAAAAAAGAGGGGAAATGGAGGGTGATTGGAGGGAATTGAAGATCCAAGATGGAGAGAGGAAGAATTGTGAGTGCCAGAGAGAACGTGAGAGAATGAACTGGGAGGGCGGTAGAGAGAGGGAATGGGAACAAGTGGTAGGCTATAGGATTTGGAGAAAATAAAGAGTAAGAGTTAGCCGGTTAGGGGGTGAGAGGAATTGAGAGAGAATGGGATTAGGTGGAAAAGAGTGAGAGTGGATGGAGTGAGCGGGAGAGCAGAGAGTAGGAGAGCAGAGAAGAGAAGAGAACAGAGAGCAGGAGTAGAAAGAAGGAAAGAGGAGAAAGTGAAGATGAATGGGAGTTGTCGAAGGAGGGAGAGCTGAAGTCAGTCGGATGAAGAGGGAAGTAGTGGAAGGAAGCGGAAATGAATGAAACAGTTTGGGAGTTGGTTGAGTTGAATAGGAGAGTTGTACTGAATGGACAGGCGGAAGGAGCAGAGAATAGAGTGCGGGTAGGATGAGTGAATGGGATGTAAAGAGAAAGCGAGAATATGATGTAGAGAGAATAGGGTGGAGAGAGAGGGCGAGAATACGGTGTAACGAAAGAGAGCGAGAATAGGATGCAGAGAGAGTGGGAATAGGATGTAGAGAGAGGGAGGGAGAGAGCGTGAATAGGAGGGAGTGAGAGCGAGAGGGTGAGCGAGAGAGAGACTAGGTAACGAATCCATGGCAACGGCATGATCTGCGGATTTCCGCCTAAGTGGGAATGATGTGAAAAGTGGCAGAGTGCGTGGGAGATGTGATTTGAGTTTCGAGCGAGTTGGGCCTTCTGTGTACGGAGGGAAAGGGAGTTGGGGTAAAAGGAAGGAAATGCCGTGACAGACAGGTAAAAGGCGAAAGAAGGGAATTGCTTGAGTTAAACTGGATGCATATGGATACAACCAGTCGGCGAGCTAGAGCTGAGAAAGGTTTTAATAATATTAGCTCGAATATACGGGCATCAAGTGGGTTGAGGGCGCCATTAGTTTTACCTCATCCGTGTATAATGCAAATGGCAAGGCCAAGTCAGATTTCCTAAACAGATTTAACATTCTCCAGTGGAAATTCTATTTTTCCAATTCGTTTAAACTATTATTAATAAATAAACAAATAATTCATTAATAGTTAATAAATATGCTTTATTTGGAAGAATCTCGCTACTACGCCGATACGATATAACAGGATCTTCAAATACAAAAACTAATTTCTGAAATTGTAACTCTAAATAAATATATTTGGCTTGGTATATATATATATATATATATATAAATACTAAGGAAGAGGAAAGGTAAGTAAGGATATTTTGGGCAACTAGGTGTTGAAGGAAACCCAGTGAACACTTACCGGAAGTAGAGCCGCTGGGGTGTTGGAGAGACACATTTGTAGAGGTTAGAGCTTTCGGGATGATCCCTTCGTCAGCACAAGAGAGACACAACTGATATATATATATATATATATATATATATATATATATATATATATATATACACACACACACACACACACACAAACACATAATTTCTATAATTTAATCGCATATTAATTATTTATAACTTTTCAGGAAAATTTCCTCAGTGAAGGAAGATATAATTTTATACAGCTCTCATCTGATTTTTTAGGCACGTTTCGCTTACAGCGTGAGCGCCTATTATCGTCGGTCGGTCCGTCCGTTCGTCCGCATGTTCGTTCTCGGCTTCTACAGAACGGATTTTCATGAAATTTATTAAGGACTTTCAGTAAAATATAATAAGAAAATAGCATAAATGAATCACGTACGCCAATCAGGGGTACCAATTTACTGGGGACAAAAAATTAAATGTTCCTCATATCTCGTAAAGTATTGCTCATATCAAAATATTTTTCAAATAAAAGTTGTAGAACTGGTAAAGTAGAATATTTCCTTTCCTATACATTTTTATCGTAGGAGTAGCCGTTATCGAGAAAATCAAACAAAAAAGTCTTATGCATGGTTACTTCATTGTTGCTAACATAAACAACCTCACAAACAAACGTTTATTTCCTTACGTGTGCATGCAATATTTTTAAATAGGTAGAAAATGGATTATTTATGATGAAGAAAAGAACTTTAAAACGCTATTTCCCTTACGTACAGGTATATAATTGCTTTCTAATACTCCACTGCACGAAACGCGCCCATTTGTACACTTTCCTAACTTGTTTAATACTTTTTTGATATTCGCTCTGCTCCCATTCGAAAGAAACCCTTTTTCAATTTCATAATAGAAACGGTTCCATATAATTCCATTAGGCTTAAGGTTGAAAGAATTCAGCTTTTTTACGGAAGCACAGTCGCTATACATTTTATTTTACCCATTTTAATCACGTTCACGATTGTGATATTTTGTTTTATCGAGTCCTTGATATAGCTATATTTAATCTTCTCGGCAATTTGTACAGAATTCGTGAAAAAGTTTCATATTTAGTTTGTGAATCCGTATCGATATCTCATTCTATTGATGCACGTGTAATAGGTGTCCATACAAGAAGTGCACTGCTTCGAAATGCGTGAGTCTGCATTTCGGAAACAGAGGACAGATTTTAATGCATTGGAAGAGCTTTTATTTGTGGGGCTCATCGTAAATAAATGTATTAAAACGCTACTTAAATAATTATGTGTGTGTAGTGTGTGAACTTTCTATAACATTTGTTTGTGCATTTTGCTAGTTTTTCTCGTGAATCGATTTGAAACAAATCGTCAGTTTATCGTTTTACTACTCCCAAATTCTCAAAGACAAACATCAACACACTGGATGTTCATAAAAAGTTTTAATTGTTTATATTTACTGTTGTATTTTCAGCATTCTTTCTTTCATTAGCATCACAAAATATAAATAACGAGATATTTAACTTCGGCAAAAACACTTCCAATATGTCATCCCTAGATATTCAGAACCAATTGCACTTATCGTAATGCAGATGGAATTTCTTTACTTCTGCTTTTCGCAACTGCAGTAAATTCATTCTTTAACCATACAACTGTGTGGAGTATTCCTAAAAGAAAATGAATACACTACTAACTGGACTGCTTGATCTTGCATATTCTTCAACAGCATAAAAATGCACTAAGTATCACATTTCATAATTTATTCACGAAAAGGATTATAGAAGTACGCATGTATATCTTTGATTCGGTTTAAGGAAAGGGAATATCATCGTCGGAAATTGTTTGAATGATCGCTTTCGGTTAATTTTAGGTAGACGAGACGATCTTCGACGATGGAAGCATTAATCGCATTGTGACTCAAACGTTGCTAACTAGCAGAGCTCAACTGTATATACCGGAACAAGATGTGTTAAGAGAATGGAACGGAAAGGGATAGAGAGACAGAGAGAGATCCAGAGAGGATTTCTGAAATCAGTACCGGTCGTTTTCAAGAATGTTAATCTATTTATTTGCTACTAGCTAAAATATATCACTTGAACTGATTTCATTGCGCTTTTCAAGAATAAAGACGAAAAAAATACGCCACAAAAAATGTACCGTCATCAATAAGAAATTATTATGTAGCGACAAATGTAAAAATACTATTTATATCGTATTTATTCGCATATCGTCCGCTTGCGAAATAACTGTTAATGATCACTAGAAAACCGCTAAATACCTCTCATGACTTAAAATACACAATATGTAGCATATGAAAACATTACATGTTCATCGCGACAAATAGGAAATTAAGGGAAAAATCGTTCCAATATAATTGACACTGATAAAAATCAACAAAATATTCATTAAAAAATATGCAATTTGTTGAAATAATAACGTTATATTCTCTAGTCCTATACAGGACTAGAGAATATAAGGTTATTATTTCAACAAATTGCACATTTTTACCCATTTAAGTACCTCATAAATTCGCACGAGGCGATTTCAGAAAATCAAAAACACGCAATGAGCAAGTCTCGAGAGTTATGGAAGTAGTCTGCAAGATCGTTCGACCAAACAAGGTCAAGGAAAGTCGATAGTCGTTCAGGTTTTCGTAGCGTACGCAATATAACTATGTTAATACCATCGTTTTCCTAGTTTCGTGTTCTACGCTATAAGCCAAAAAGTAAAGACGAACATTTCAAATGTCTACTTTCAGGTACATGTTTGTGATCGCCGGGCAAAAGCATGGGATATCGACCAATACTCAAGTACATACGTCAAATGCATACGTGACATGCGGTATACGTACAATTCAGGGCCGCGTATAATTAAATTTTATGCGCATTAGATCATTAACACGATCAAATCCGCGTTGTATCGTACACATGGGCGAAGAGACGACAAAGAACAAAACGTGAAATAAAAGCGCTTTTATTTTTCAAAAAATCTCTAAAATGCACCGGGGTGAGGCGGATAAAAATTTATCCGAATTAATTAAAGACAAAGAGGAGTTTTGAACTGACGGAAACAGAGATGTAATAGAGGCGACGGAATGGATTGGAGTGAATTAGCTGCGAGCGACGGTTGTGCCGCCGTGGGAGTTTACAATTTATTGGAAATGGCAGCGGTGAGGAGAAATTGACGCGAATTATAATCAATTCCCCCTTGAGGAAGAGGAGAGAAGTGGGGAAAGGGAAGCGGAACGAAAGGAGGGCGCCCATCTTTCTAGCGAGGGAGGAATGTGTTTTTGATGGTACGCGAGAATGACGGAATGATTCGTTCGAATTCGTTTTTACTCCTAGAATCCAGCTTGAATGAAAATTTCGCCCGAGGTGTGATCAGTTAGTGGCGACGTGTCCCGGAAGGAATTGGATAGATTTCGATGTTAAACAGAATTTTTCTTTAGAGGAACATTTATTCGATTTCTACGGTTGAAAAGAAAAGAGAAAATCGCCAAAAAACATAAAATGCGTAGCTGTTTCATTTTGAACTTTTCAATTACACAAAAGTCGTTCAGAAAAGCAAAAACAGTTTGTAAGATAAGAAAATATTCTCGTTAACGTTTTAACTACTGAGGTGCGGGCTGACACAAGACCTAAGTTAAAAGTGTTAAATTACTCCGCCATTTTACATTCTGTTGCTAATATTATACTATTCAAATAAATAAAGACAATATTATTTTTTCTTTTAATTACCTCTACATCCTCATTACATTATCAAACAGAAAATCTAATTATATATAATGGATAGTGAATAAATAATAATAAAACAATAGCGGTCTGGGAGGTAACATCTCAGTTACCATGTATGTAATCATAACTTCACCTCAGTAGATAAAGGTTAAGAAGAAATTCTCATTATGGGGATATTCTTATTATCTCCGAATAATTTATTTCACGTTGTCTAAGTACTCGTTACTGCGAACTTCTCTTACCCCCACACCCGTTACAACAAACTTTTTCTGCATAGGTAGAGAAAAGCAAGGCGGGACGAGGAGATAAAAAGTTTCCGAGGGAGGAATAGGGAGATGATGAGTGAAGAAAAATGAGAGAGGAAAGATATAAAGCAGAGAAGAGGGAAGAGAGTCAAACAACGAGGCAAAGAGATAGATAGGCGATTCGACGGATGGTAGGAGAATGGTAAATTTGAAGAGGGAGGAGGAGGAGGGAAACGGGAAGTTAAATAGCGACGGGGAAAGGCAGAACGGCAGAAAGAATGGGAGAGGGAGAAAGCGAAAGAGAGGCAGAGGCAGGGAGAGAGAGAGAGATGGAGAGTCGCGGCAAAGGGACTGGTAAATTGCTTCGCTCCAATCCCAAACTGGAATTGCCTCTCCTCCTGCCCTCCTCCCTCTTCTCCTCCCTCGCTCCGACCTCTACTACGCTCCTTCTCCGAAAACGCCGCAGTTACACAACAAGCATACACGCAACCCAGGCATTCCTTATCTCATAAGCAAGAGTTTTGCTCTCGAGAACGCCTTACTCCACACAAATTTATTCCCATCTTAACGCAATTAGGAGGCTTGGCACTCAATAGTTGCCGCAGCCGGAAGGTCCCCTTAAAGGAGCGGAACAAGATACTACTCTGGATTCCTCGGCGAGAAAACGTGGCTTTTAAAGGGCGTCCGGGGAATTTACGCGAGTTGGAGGAAAGATTCAGTTTTGCGGCACTAAATTATCATTTAAGGGAGTGGCGGCTTACATATTTGACGCGGAAAAGATGACTCGCGGAGCGAATGGGGAGATCTCTCTCGCACATGGAGCGTTTGAGCCGAGAAAAGGGAGATCGTTTAGGAGGATCGGACGGCAAAGTTTTGAACGCGGCCTTAGAAGAGCGTCGTTATATATATATATATATCTGCCGTGATTAAAACGTGCATCGGAAGTCTTTGTCGCTGTCGCGTGGTCATATTTCTTGCGCCCAAATAGAAACGTTCGGGGATTGTTCGAGTATAACCGATAATGATTCGCGGATTTCTCTTTTCTTCTAGAATAAAACTCGAGCTGTGAGATATTCAATATAAATATAGGTATATTTCGCAGAGTCTCGAGTATCACGGAGCTAGATTATTTATTACATCACCGAAATTATAGTTTCTCTGCCAAGGATAAATGTAGCGATGCGGTAGGAAATGAGGCTTACCGGGTGATACGCATTTATTATTCTTCTGCTACGCTATTTGTTTGTTTAATAAATCCAAGATTTTAAAAATTACCTTAATACGATTTTCACGATAGTATTTTTGCTACTTTCCTTTTCTTGAAAATTAATAGCAGCATTTGAAAACGGCGTCATATCTGAAGTTTTCATAATATAATGAAATACACAGTCTACAAGCTGAAAAAGTCGCGCTCCGTTCTGTTACTTATAAAATTAACTGCTGTATAATTAGACATTTCAACGAAAAATTTTTCAAAACTTCGCCCTCTGGCAAATGCTAGTACGAAAAGTCATAGACGTTAATCAGGTAAATTCTACCTGTTACAACTGAACGGGGATAGATAAAATGGCCTGGGCTAAGTCGACCTTAAGATGTGATTCTTACACGTGTGAGAGTAAAGATGATGAGAAGCTAATAATAAACCCATTCCTAATCTTACGCATAAGTTTCCTATAAATATTCTGAGTGTATGAACAACGGCATTCGTTCCCAAGACGACAGTGTTGGAAACTGCTGTGATTAAAAATTTTAAAGGCGACCGAGATCTTACTATAAAAAATGTTACTCGTATACTACAACATCATTCCATGAAAAAAAATTTCTTATATAATAATTATGTAGCTTTTATGATAAAGATTTTTCAAATTTATATTCATAAATAAAAGTATTCATTAATAGATGTGTTATTTGCATGACTTCTGTGCTATGCAATTGCCTCTAACAGAGAGTTGTCCGATAAGATTTCGATGTTCGCCATATTTGTGGCGAACGGATCACCATATTCGCCATATGATAGTAAATATACGAAGTATTAAAGATAAAACTAAATTCTTTAAAACAGATGTCAGGACCTATTATTCAGTATTAACTGTCACATTTTATACATTACTTTTCCAGAAAAAATCATAAGTTATAATACCGTACTGAAAATACAGGCATGTCATATTAGACATTATTACTTACGTGACCCGTGTATGCCCATTACTTTTAATAAAGACTTGTTTACGTTTCCCTCATTCTTATAACTAATATATGGTAAACCTACTTACTACGTATCCCACCTATGGCTGCCACCTTTTGAGGATCCCAAAATCGGAGATATGACCTTATGAGGATTTCAAAACCGGAGATATGAGTAAAAAAATTATATTAAGTATTTACATGAAAAAAATGCTCATGCGACAATGTATGGTTCTTCAATGATGTTACAACAATTTATAACATTCCATCGCATATCTGTTCTCTGTGGCTTGTAAAATTCAACGTTGAGTCCGATTAGTAATTAGTAATTGTTTTTTTTTTAGGTGCGTTGACAGCTAAGGTCACCGTCAAATTCTGTTAGAGAAAATCAACATACATCACAACATCCATGCCCGAAGCGGGATTCGAACCCGCGACCTTTGGGTTAGAAGGCAGGCGCCTACCAGCCTAACCCGGCCGGTGTGTAGTCCGAGTTGATCAATTGTCCTCAAGATACGCATAGAAAAAGATTCATTGGGACGACTTATAGATGAGCGAAATTTAGAAGAAGTCATAATATAATAGTAATACGGGACGCACTTTGTCACAAAGTCCGTCTCGTATTGATTTCACACAGGATAAGGGACATTTGAGAAAAATTGGCCGAAAAACGTCCCGTAACCGGAGACTGGTTATTAAAATCGGAGACCGGAGATGAACTGCGAAAACCGGAGAGGTGGCAGCCCTAATACCATCGAACAAAAAACCCATGCACACTGATCTTATGCCACCAAACATATATTGTTGCCTCTGCAACGTATACTCTGATCTTATACCACCCAACTTACACTCGGTTGACCCCCCTCCCCCTACAATGTATACCACCAAACATACACCTATTGCTCCCACCTCCTCCCTGATCTTATGCAACTCAAATTATACTCTGCGGCCCCTACAACATGTACCACAAAACATACACACAATACCCCCTTTATACCACCAAACATACACCGGGTGCCTTCTCGTCTCAGTTGCCCCTACAGTTGTTTTTAGCCTTTTTTTTATTCAACCCATGTCCTCCAATTATGATAAATGATAAAATAATTAGGAATTGAATAAGTAAATGAATTTAGCTCCCGAGCCATTAGCAATGAACAGGTTTTAAGGAGAAACGGTAAATTTGGCTACAGACAGTTATGGAAGGCTTTTGACGACCAAAAATGTCTTAGCAACCCAATTTTGGGCCGCGACCCAGGGATTAAAAACCTAGGTATAGCGCATAGCACCAAATTTACGACATACACCCCTGATTTTATGAAATCCAACTTTTGAATCGAGTGCCCCTATAATGTATATAACCAAACTGACACCAAATGGCCCCCGTGATTTTATACCACATAACTTACACTACTTTGCCCCTGAATCGAACCACTATGAATACGACGACGATCCGTACAACATAAGCCACTCACCTCACCGCCAGGTCCCTGCATCCTAACTAACACCATTAATTAATACTTCTTTGAGGTCTAATTTATTTGGAAAAAGTTGTTTCTTGTAGCGAGTCGTGGGTCCACCACTACCATCCTCAGCTGAAGTACTATAGTTATCAGTAAAAACGCCCAGGGATTACCCAAAGGTTGGCGAACGTTCTAGAAAAATCGTGCATCTAGTTTTTTTTTTAGACTCTCGAGGTCAGAGACGTACCTTGATGATATGGCGCCTAAGGCAAAATGTTAGGAAACACCTTTGGTATGGATGATATAATTTTTCCTGCGTTTTAATAAAGGGTAATTGCGTTAGAGTAATAAAATTATACTTATTTATGGGAAAAATTAACCTTTCGCACTTTTTTCGGTAACGATTTGCGTCTTTTGCAAGCGGCACCTATGGCAAATGCCACCTTCGCCATACCCTAGTTACGGCACTGATCGAGGTCATTTAGGCCGACTGCGTATCAAGAGGTCACGAAGTGGACGGCGAGTACTTTCATATTTCTTATAATCTGTATAATCACTCGCTTTTCTTCCATTCTTCTTAGTATTTCCTCGTTTTTCGTCCTACTTGTCCGTTATCTTTAGCATTACAAAAGTATGTAACACCATAACCGCACAAGGCCTTGTATTATACTTTTGTAACATCGATCTCACCGTCATCTCCACCCTTTTCTATTTATCTTTAGCAAGCTTTCCAAGTACTACATTATATCATATTTCTGAATGTCTATATTTCTTTGATAGAAAGGACGATCCGAAGATCCTTATGCGACAGGCATAAGCTGTTATGATGGGAAATGAGGAAACAGGTGAAAAAATCTGCCATGACCGGGAATCGAACCTTCCACGTAAATTTGACAGGAATACTCGATTTACATATTTTAATGTGATGACGAAAAGAATCTCGAAAAAAGTCATGGGTTCGACTCCAAGAAAGACACTCATTTCACATAAGGTAACACGTAAAAATGGACATTTTGACGTGCAGGCTTTCATTCTTTTTTAGATTAAAATTAGAAAGAATTAATCTACGAACTTTAAACCATTTTGAAGAAAACATTACAAAAGTTCTTATTCTGTTCATTTTTTTCCGCCTACAGTTCGAACTCGCCCAATTTAAACGTTTAATTCACACCGTTTGAGGAAATCTTGCCATTTTAACCAATTCCATTATGAGACCACGATATCATATTGTTATTTAAATCCTTACGGTATAAACGTGCTTTGAATGCTTTTAATACGAGAGAGAGGGGGAGAGAGGGAGGTAGAAGGGGGAGCGAGAGGGAGGAGGATAGAGGGAGGTAGAGGGCGGTAGAGGGGGAGAGAGGGGGAGGGATGAAGGGGAGGGGGGAGGGATGAAGGGGAGGGGGAGGGATGAAGGGGAGGGAGGAGAGAGTGAGGGTGGCTGTGAGAGGGAGGGAGGAGAGAGTGAGGGTGGCTGTGAGAGGGAGGGAGGGGAGAGAGAAGGAAGGAGAGGGAGAGAGAGGGAAGGAGAGGGAGAGGGAGAGAGGGAAGGAGAGAGAGAGGGAAGGAGAGAGAGAGAGAGGGAAGGAGAGACAGGGAGAGAGAGGGAAGGAGAGAGAGAGAGGGAGGGAGAGAGGCAACTATTTTAAGTTTAACTAAAGATAGCCCGTCATACTGACGGACTTTCATAATAGTAGTCTGATAATGGCTTTCCACGAATTTTTGTTGAACTTTTTTTCTTCCCCCAATATTCGCATGACCTTGTATTTCTGTATTAATTAACATTTTCTACCTGTTATTATCAGTCTATTTGTCATTTTCTCGTGCTACTTTTCCTTCGTGCTAGAATCATATTATCATCAGCATATATTACTCTTCTTATACGCTTCCTCAAACCTTGAAATCTCTTGTACCTTCTATCGCTTATTGCAGTGGTGTCCAACCTGCGGCCCGCGGGCCGAATGTGGACAGCGAAGGGTTTTTTTGCGGCCCGCAAAGCCATGATGAAAAAGCAATTCAAAAAATTTAACACAAAAATTCATATATTTTTAAGAAAATTTATCAAATAAAACTTTTAATATCGGAATATTTACCATAAAAACCTCATTTGGACTATATTTTCACTTAAACAGCACCTCAGATTACATAGATAACTTCTTATTTAAACTCTAATCCGGCCCGAGGTAAAATTGGTAACTTCCAATACGGCCCGCCGAAGGATTAGCAACCAACGATGCGGCACGCTATGCAGAAAGGTTTGGGCACCACAGGCTTATTGCATTAACCTTCCCCCATATAGTATACATTGAACAGTCCCGGAAATAAGCAACAACCTTGGTTCTGCTCCTCTACTCTCCCTGTTCTTCAATCCGACCTTCACAAGTTAATTCACGCACTGATACCTGATTAGTCTCCTTTCTTTCTAATATACACGCATAATCTTCAATATACTCGGCAATACTATTCAATCTACTCTAACAAAGGTCTTCAGTCAGTCGACGAAGCGTTCGCAGCAATCTTGGCATTACTCTATTGTCCTTTCTGATATCATTATCATTATTCCAATTGCATATATGGTTCCTCATTCTTTTTTTAAATCAAATTGCTCTTCTAACATTTCTTCAGCCTTTTAGTGAGAATTATTGCGATGATTTCGACACGTTCAATTATAGTTTTATCGTCCTGTTGTCTTTAGAGCATCATGTTAGAGGGAATTTGTTACTCCTAAAAAATCTCTTATGAATGAAAAAATTATGACTGATGGAGTAAATCAATTTCTCACATCTGTGGCTAATTCGCCATGTGGGGAGTGGCGAAGGAGCTGGACAACGCTTCTCTAGCACGTATTCATTGGGAATTTAAAATACTGAATGACAGACATAGGTAAATGCATACAAATATAGTTCAAGAGAAACCTTTAAAAATTGGCGGTATTGCAGAAAAAATAAAGTAAATATTTGTCTCAACAACCACACAAAAATTTTCTGGCGCGTACATAGTAATTAAACCGCAGCTGTGAAAAAATATGGATTCTAAAATTGTACTACCTACCGATAATATTTTCCCAATACCTCCTGAAGAAAAACTCCAAATATTTTATCCTATCATTGAACTTTCAAAATCCTATATTTTGAACCGAATTCTTAAACTCTTCACATTTATCATAAATTAATGGCAATGTCTAATCTGTGAGTATTGATCGAATGCTTTATGTACACGCTCTCGATATCGAAGGAACAGCCATAAGAGGGTCTTATGCTAACAGTGCGATAAAACGCATCCTACGGAAATCCTCCGAACATTGATATATCTGGATAACCATCGAGAAAGCAGATGACGTAATTGGAACGTGAACGAGAGAACCTTTCTCGCTGTATAGTCTCTTCTTTTCGCAAGAGCTCCTTCCACGATTGTAACACCTTCTACCCGAATAAAACTGCGATCTCATCCCGACTACCTTTTAAAGAGTCCCGTCCTGCCAAGGATTCTCACAATCTCACGCTCTCTCCTCCTTGCCACCTCTTCTAACCCAACTCCTTACGGGTTCTCTCGCAAAAATCTCTGGAATTCCTTCCTATAAGATCTTATTCCCACATCGGCGGGCTCCAAAACATTTTCTACGTTTAAGAAAGATTTTTATTATCGACATGAGGATAGAGGATTGATTAATGGCTTCCGTACGGTCGATTTTCATAGCAAAGGTATCATAACGTCGTTCTTATAGTTTACATATAAAGGGTTACAACTTGAGTACATACATTTCGATTGCGTAAGAAGACAGAAAGAAGTGTTGCGGAGCAACCGCGCAAGAATTACCTCTACCTTCCCAGCAGCGTCAGGACAAAAATAAAGTTGAATCTGCTTACAAATATGTTCAACGGGAAAAAACTTTAAAATACAAATTACTTTGAAAACCTCGATCTTTCCTTTCTCATTTTACTCGGTAATCATACAATTGCGTTGAAACTATTACTTTTAAGTAAAGAATCAACTCGGCAAAAAAATCCCTCGTAACCCGGGCGATGTGCTTGTCAGTCTTTACTCTCTCTCTTTCTCCTAAAACTTTACTATATCTGAGCAAATCTGCCGCAAGCTTCGTGGTAGCATAACACATTGTTTACTTTTAAAGCAAACAGCGCTAACTTTTAAAAAAATTCTCTCTCTCTCTCAAAGTTTAATAACACGAAACTCAAATTTCACGGAAAGAGACGAGAAAAAATTCGTCCGAAACCAAACCAAGCCATCGACTTAAAAATAACTCCCCTAATTAATCATCTACGCAATAATTAAATAAGCTCATTACATAAAAATTCAATTGGAGAAAAGTCATTATACTGCTGTGTATAATATTTTCCCTATAATTTTTTTGTCCATTTAACCTCACATTTTTAAATCGGTTGCTATGATGCCAACCAAGCGCTTGTTTCCCAGAACAAATGGCAGTACAGTGCCATGAATATTATATTCCTACTTATATTTAAGTATAGCAAATTGAACAATTTGTATATATATACATACTTACATCTTTGTATGTGCATTAAAATTCAATCCCTAAAGATACAAATAAAATTCCTAAAATATAATTTTATAACCGGATCGGTTATTTGATCAATGAAACAATCTAATGTTTAATTCTTTGCTGCTTAACACCGTGACCGCTTTGGGTTTAAGTCTAATAAACCAAAATGATATACTTATATTATATTCAACGAAACACAGATCAATAAATCAATTTGTCATGGTTTAAATGCAACAACATTAAGAAGAAGTTTTTATGCAATAACGAGCTATAATAATCAGTTCCAAATATAGCAAAAATAAGGAAATAGAAACGTATAAGAATGAACGAGCACTACATCTTGCGGAATTATGTCGTCCACGGAGTGATTGCATATTACGCTATATTTTCCGTCAAAATATCTCGGAGCAACCATCAGAAAGGGTACATCCTCTTCAGGATCTTGAAAAATATGAAGGACTTGGCGAAAACCCTTACTATATATGTTCTTCAAATCTTCCTCCATAAAGCAAACGAGAATCGCCATTTGCCCCTCATTTGTCCACTCCTCCGAGCACCGTTGCTACGCTGGCTGAGGATCGTTTGAAGAGGTCGTATCACTGGAACTGGAAATTGTGCAAAGCGAGGCGACTCGTTTCGAGCACGCTTAAGTACGCGATGCTAGCGCGCGGGAGCCGTTGAGTGAATTGGGTTGGCAGTAGTTGAAGTGTGGAAGACTCTGGAGTACAAACGAAAAGTTTAGTGTTTCAGGAAGGACGTTAAGAGCTATCATAGTTCCGAAAGATCTTCGTGGGAATATAATCGACCGCAGTGCGAGAGAAAGTACTTCGAACGGATAGCCAGGAAAGATATATGTTGCTTTACCTTTAATCCTACATACGATAACAAGCGCTAACAGAGCGCTTGATTGCTTAATTAATTTAGTGTCACGGAACCCACTGATATGCACCCGTGGTGACTTACAAGATATTCAAACTAATGTAAATTCGTACTTATTAATGTGACAGACAAAATTTTACACCGTAAATATATCAGAGGTAATTTGACATTTTATCATCATATTAATTGTCCACGTTAAATATATAAATGAATACAGTAGAATTCCAATTATTCGAAATAATTAGGGTCAAAGGTGGTTTCGGAGTTGGAAAAAAGGACAAATGTATGTTTAAAAAATAAGCACACGACTTTAGTTTTTATAGTGCAACTGATTATTTGCAATACGAATAGTTGAATATTTTCCGCTACTGGTGGGGAGGGGATTTTCACGCACCAAATTTTAGTCATATTTTCAGAACATTGTATGTGAATTATTCGAGCAAATACATTATTACTGTGCAAAAAATAATGCCGAAAAACCAAGATAACTGCTGAAAAGCGGACATGTACGAAAAAACTGAGGAAGAACGCACGTTTGATAACAAAGAAAGATGCCCAAAAACTGCCTGCCAAGTTTCTCTGAAACGCCTTTCGAACCATCGCCAGAGCCATAAAATCTGTTCTAATCGCTCCAAAAGAAGGGAAAAGCTATCAAAAATAGCTTTCATAGCCTTCGAACACGTGTTCTAATCAGGGGGTGATTCCTAAAATGGGTGGGGCGCATTTTTTTGGTATTTAGACAGCGGAGAGCATTCAGAACGTGTATGGAGATTATACGATATATTAAGGCAAAGAGGGGATAACGAATTCAGTAGTATCAAAAGAAAGTTGTTTCAAGGCCGTGGGGTAAATCCGAATGTCGCAACGTAAGTGTTAAGAAATATGCAACAATTTAAAATCTGATTCGGGTAATTGGACGTTCGGATAATCAGAGTTATATTGCCTACGTATACAGGGTGATCATTTTAAGTAAGAACCCTTAAGTCTAAAAATGATTTTTAACAATTCGAAGCTGATTATTAGCATTCCATCCACCACATTATAGGCGGTTTCTTCAAACATGATCCCTCGTGCACATTTGTGCATCCAAAATGATAGACGACAATTTCAATGTGTAACGAATCAATTTTTTATAATAGTTCAATCAAAATAAACCGCATAAATTAACAGAATTCAGGGTTTCCACTTAAAATGATCACTCGTTGAAGTCTTGATGCATAAACAATACGCGTGTAAGCAAAGGATGATTATATAAGATGACTGAAGGAATGTCATAATTGTCATTTTATGCCTAATCTTTAATTCTTCATTATATAGACTACCAAAGTTGAGCACTCGTGCTAACATAACAGAGTTACAAGAGATAATTGAAAAGATCAACGCAGCCGGAAACTAGATCGCTGAACATGAGCTTAAAACAGCTCTTATCTCAACTGAAGCAATTTTCTTCGGATATGCTAAAGCTTTTCAACCTCCATAACCTTTGAAACACTATAACTCTCTTAACTCTTAACTTTTTTCATATCCCACGGTCCAATTTCAACATTTGTTGTCCTTGACTTAAACAAGTCATTTTCTCAAAGCTGAGAAAATATAAAATCCACCCATTCGATGGGTGTTATGGTACACTCTGCAGACAACTACTTCAAACGATATTAGAGACCGCTAGCAAGCTATTTAAAAGAAATCTACTCCTCAATTTCGTCTAAAGATTAATGTCTGCTCGTATCAATATCACTTCTTCATTCACTTATCTTGCTCTACTTTAAGCTTCCTAATGCCTTCGTTCCCCATTTCCTCGCCCTCATCTCATTTATTCAAAGCGTTCGAAATCACTTAACTTCTCCATCTTAATTTTATTATTATTCAAGTCGCAGTGTTTTCATATCCAACCGTGCTGAACTTCGAAGTTCATTTGTCATTCATATTTCGACATTTATTATTTTTAGTTTATTTAAAGATTATAATAATGTATCCATTTTTTCAAAAAATATAAAATTCTTTATCAGTGAATAGTTAAGCCCCTCATTCTCCCAATCTCTGTTACGTTCCATTCGTCTTCCTTTTCCCTCTTTCTCCACTCTGCTTTCGTCATTTTCTAACTCATCATAATAGGTAGTCTGTCCGTAGACAGGTCCGTGATTATTCATGCTTAAACTTGGTTCTCCATATACTCCTATTTTCCGCAGCTTTCTTCATGTCTTCATAGCTCCCTTTCCCTTTCAAGATGTATATCAGCTGAAACCTTTTCCTGCCTCTCTCTTTTTCCATCCAGTTTTCCTTCTAGCACTTCTTTTATCATGCTCACTCTCCTCAGGTAATGTCCAATCCAGTTCGCCTTCCTCTTTTTGATAGTCTGTATAACCCTTCGCTTCTCTCCTATTCCTCCATGTTTTTCGCCTTATCTGTCCATTTATCTTCAGCATTCTTCTCCATGACCACATTTCGAAGCTTTCCAAGTATTTTATATCATTTTTCCTTAGCGTCCATATTTCTGCCACATATAAAGCTATATTCCAAAGATATCATTTTATCATCTTCTTGCGGATACCCTCCTTTATATTCCCCGTTATCAGGAGTTTCTTTCTTCTGAAAGCGGCTTTTGCTTTCGTTATTCTAGTCCTGATTTCAGCGGTGCATTTTGCTACCGTCGTCATGATGTTTCCAATGTATTTATAATGTGAAACTTGTGACTTTCCTCCAATACTTATGTTCAAATTTTCTTCTTCTTTACTTGATATTCGTATGACCTTGGATTTTTTCTTATTTATTTCCATACCGTATTTTCTACCTGTTACCACTAGCCTTTTTATCATTTTCTGGAATTCCTTTTCCTTTCTTGCTAGAAGTACTTGATTCTAACTATTCAATTCTCTTCCCTTGTCCGCTTTATCATTTCCGATCACTGTGTTTTCTATCTCACTTCACTCTCTCTCATTTGCCTATTTCCTTTCTCTAATCTCACTCTCCTCTCACCCGCTCTCCTTTTCTCTTTCTCTTGTCCCCCTCCTTCCCAAACTCTCACATCCTTTTTCTCCCCTTTCTCTATCCCTTTCATTTCTTTCTTTTTCCTTCTCTCCCTCTTTCCACTCCCTCCAACGTTCTCCCTTATCTCTCTCCCTTGTCTCGTATAACCCTCATTACACTCTCTCCTACCTTCCTTCCTTCTTCCATCTAACCTTTCACTTCTTCACCTATCCCTCCTTCCACTAACGTCCGATTGTCACCTAAGAATCCTTTCTCTTTCTCCCACGAGTGTTCTTCCGCCACTTACTTCCCTTCCTTCACTTTACTACCGTTTCGTACTCCCTCGTTTTTTTCTTTTCTATCTCCTTGTCTCCACCAAACTCCACTCCTCTTCCCCATCGTTTCTCACTCTCCTCCCTCCTTTTCATGCTCTACCTCCGTTCTCTCTCTCTCTCTCTCTCCATTTCTCCTTCAAATCTTACCTTCCCCTTCTCTCTTCTTCTCGAGTTGTTTGCGGTCGCCTCTTCTTATTTGTACATTTCAGCCACTCGACGCAATACATCCTCCAGTCCAGTCCACTAACTTCTAATTTTCATACTCTCTCCGGTAGTTTTTCTTCGGGACTCTTCTTCCCCATGGCCCTCTTGCCACTCCATATTTATATCATCCGACTTCCTTAAAATGCTCTTCGCCAATTATTCTCAAACACTCCAAACTTTGCACTCTCAGCTCTCTTGTAACTTTTTCGTGCAATCGATATCCCTCTCGTGGTCTTACATAATCCCTCGCCCACGACTTTATCCCTCTTTTGTTGTTTTTTTTCCGCAGTAATTAACATCGTTCTTCCCTCTGCCATAATTAATTATTCCTCTTATTCTTTTCCTCCTCCTCCCATCCCAAGCTTTACGTCATTGCGGATCTCATCAAGCTACTACTGCCGTTCCAATAATTTAGAAGAACCGTTCATTCGATCTCGATTATTTATTCGCACAAAATAAATCAATTCGATTCCAATATATTTATTCCATCCGCATCTTATCACGGAATCGCATCAACGACGCCCATTCAACTATATTTCATCCGTGAGTTTTATATTTTTTATAAATCTCCGTCGCTAAAATATATTTTTTTTTGCTCGTCGGGTGATGAAACGGTGCTAATTGGGATATCCAACGATACACGTCTCATGCTTCAAATAACAATAGAAAAAGAAAATTGAATAAATATGCTCACCTAATAGCCATAAAGAGGTTGAGAAAATGAAATTCACATTTAAAAAATAAGGCAATCGTCATCAGTGGTGGTTCACCGATAGTAGATTTTTCAGACAAAATGTGCGTCTAGCTCTTCCTGGCCTTATCATGGTTAACAGATAGACGTTTTTCAATTTAGCTTTAGCCATAGGGAGAGCTCGACAGTTATGTATAAACCGAATAAAGATACAGAATAGAAATGTAAATTGAGATTAAGATATGGGTATATGGGTATACGGATAAAAAATTCACGAAAAAGATGAATTGAGGTAGATGTAGAGAGAAGTAATGACAGACAGACAAACGATTTTATTAAGGACTAAATTGAGACTATATAGTCCCTTCTTACATTTAATCCTAAATGACAAGAGAGAAAGCGGCAGAAATTAGTTAAGGTAGAGATACAGTTAAGGTACGGTTCAAAGATAGGCTGTAAGGAAAGAGATATGGAAATGTAAATAGGGACGTAGATCATAGAGAGAGAAGTAGTACTGTGACAACCGTACTGACTTCTTCAGTAATGTGCTGATTCTGAAGATTTTGTACTGATTAAATTTCTACACTGATTTTTTCACTGATTTACGAACATTATAATTCCTTATTTTATGCGTTGCCTTAATACGGTAACTTAGCTCACTCGGTATTTGACATCCTCGACTTCCGTCACTATCACTTTAGAAACCGTCTTCGTACCAATTTAAGTGGTTTAAAATGTTCAGCGATAAAATAAACTTTAATCATAGAATATTCGTAAATAATAATACAAACATTTATATAAGAATTTTTTGTCGATTTTCCTCATTTATACAGACAATATTCCCGATTTGTCTTCTTCTAACTGGCAACAAATTCCTGTGGTAGTGAACTGAACTCGAAAAAATTGTCACGCTAGGCAGGGGCGACACTGATGATGGAGAAAAAGGAACAAATACTCTTAAAAACGCGAATGATGAAAACGAGGCATATAAGCCGATTCCGATGTAGAAAAGGAAAGCTTTTAAAAACAAAAAAGAGAAAGATCTAATGACAGAGAGAGAGAGAGAGAGTCGGAAAGGTGAGTTAATAAAATCGTGCAAATAATTCGAGAGGGAGTGGAAATGCTGCAATCGCACGGAACCGATATTACATCGCAAACATCGGAAACTGCTTGTACACCCAAACTGCCTAAAAACGATCACGTTTATCTCAGAGCATTTACTCGTTTCCACTGAAACGCTCGCATGCTAATCGAATTGACAAACTACCTATTGTATTTAATTTGGGCATGCTGCAGCAATTGGGATCGGGATGGCCAATTTCGGAACCACCTTCCCTCTCTGAAAGAACGCGTTGTGTCTCTCCCGGATAAACGAGATGCAAATGCGTGCGAATACATTCATGCAATCGTAAACAACCGATCGGCCGTCGCAAATTGGAAATAGATAAAGGGCCATGTTGCCGCGGCCGACACATGATTCAGTTCCCGGGCGATGGGATCCATGTAACGGATTTCCCAGTGGCGCACCTGCACCCACTGCAGCGAAACATGCGCGTCCATGCAAACCCGGTGGATTTCATTCAATTTCCATCGAAAAGGGGTTTAATGCCGGCAGAGGTTGAAATTTAAAGCATGGCGAATAACACGCTCCAATATTTATCATACTAGGAAGTAATGGTCTTCACAGCGCAGTTCTCGACAAAAACCGTGGATTGTTTCTAATATTGCTATTCGTTTTATAAAGTTCATTCGTCGAGATTTTTCATCTTCCGCTCGATTTCAATGTATTTTTAAAAATATTGTATTCAGATATTTACAGATTTTTTCAAATTTAATCCTCATTTTGTGTAGTCCTTAAATTAACCTCTTTTAAATATATAACCCTCTCGCTACATTATGAGGCTTCACTCTCTCCGTTGAGTTTAACTAGATCTATAATTCCCTTGTATTATTTCTCCTCATATGACCTTTGATGAAAGCAAAATCGACATCTTCCAGAAATACACTTTCTCCTTAGTTTTTCGTCGTATAGAGATCTCGCATGCAGAGGCAATTTACATTTTTTGCCAACCTAATTCCTATATTTTTAATATCAAGCGCTCTTTTATTGCTATTACAGAATGTTGAATTCATATTTTATGGGAAAGAATACATATTAACTCAAATGAGCAGACTGTTTATACTGTTTACTTGACTGAGACAGCGTGGATTTCCAACTCCGACTGATGTAAGTTTCTTTGATGTGATGTGCTATATATATATATACATATATAAAAAAGAATCACTTTTATTCCAGCAAAGCTCAATTTAAATACAATTTACCCTTTGATACAAAGTTATAGCAACTTTATATTGCCTGTCGTGCGCTTTACAAAGGCTTCCTTGATAAAAGTTCTCTTGAATCATATTATTTGTTTCATTTTTTTAAAGAGTAATAAAGCCATAAAATCTTTTTCCATCCTATTTAAATAAGTGGAGCTTATATAGTGCTTTTGTTATTTTGCTATACTGAAATGGAGTTCCACGTAGTTAACCCTTCCCTGTTGGATTTTATTTCTAACTTTTACCTATTTCTTCTTGCGCTCACAATTTCTTCTAAATTCAATATAATCTCTATCTTCCAGGATTTTCTTTTTCCAATCATTCATTTTTTAACTTTATCTGCTTTTCTAATTGTTCATTCAAAAATTCACAGTCAGCTGTGTGATAACTCCATGGTTTATGGCTTAAAGATTATTTTTAATCAAATGAACCAAAGGCTTTTTTTCGTCAAACCGTTCTTAAATGCGTTACAAATCAGTACTGTTAAAATAAATTTATGATTAAAAGTATAGGGAGATTGAATACTCGAGTTTAAACTGCTCAAGAAAATCCTGAAGCTAAAAATACCTTTGCGTTTCAGTTAAACGTTATCCTTAACTATTACATTTTTATTGTTACCTGAAGTAAAAGCCATAAGCTGATCTCAGTAATTCAAATTTGAATCTTACAAGGAGTTCAAGCGTGCGACAAAGTTTATGTATATTTTTAAAAATATAAAATTGCTTTTGTTCATCATCTGATTCGCAATCGTCAAATGGATTCAAATAGAAACTCTAAAGTAAAGTAACACTAATAATACCACATTGTACTACGATGTCTTATAATAAAATAAAATATTTAACATCTTCTTCAAGCCAAAAATCATGTTCACGTAACTAGAAAAATGAAACGAAAGTTTGTCTTTAACTTAAAACATTCACATTACGTAATGGATTAACAAAAATTCTATATGATAAAAAATTTTGTTTGTTTCTGCTTTTCACTAATTGGTGCATTTGCAGTAACGCATTTATGCATCCGTTCTTCCCACATCTGAATATTTGTAGTCATGTATCTTACACCCTGTAAAATTCTTTGGTAACATGTTACGATATTATAACAACCTTTTAGGAAAACGATATGTCTAAATGCGAAAAAATGAGGAAAATGCCTCCGTCAGTGAAGACTTCTCGAAAGCCAGGGAAATGTCACGACAAATCTGCATTAAATTGGGGCGCAGCGTTGTCGTCGTTGGAAGCTTTTAGCATTCACCAATAATGGGAAGAAACCAAAACACGGCAGTTAAGCCGCGGAGGAGGAAAACTTCCATTTACGCCCACACTTCCCGCAAATCACCGCAACCAGGGGCGGAATGGGTGGGCGGAGAGAGGTGGGTGGAAGTGAGGGAGGTAGGAGAGAGAGAGAGCGAGAGAGAGGTGAGGGAGGGAGAGAGAGAAGTAGAATAGAGGCCGGAGAAGATATTGTGGCGGGGTTGAAGGCGTGGTCATCCAATTCCAGCACGCCCTAAATCTTTCCAAACTGCCCTCATGTCTACAGCGCCGCCGTGGCAGCCAATAGAACCAACCAACCAAAGCGGTGGCGTCTCTAGATATACAGACTCCACTCAGGGGCAGAGAGGCTCATTCATCCCGGGTCAGTAAATAAACGAAGACTTTCGCTTTTTTTCCCTGGTGAGGAGAGGAGTGGGTGGAATTTACCACCCCCTCAACTCCCCTGAAATTTCAAAGGCAGTTCTCGAAAACGCTTTATTTTCTTTCCCATAATTAATAACGATCTGGTGAGTTATGAGGAAGAACATTAGCGAGAATATCATTCGAAAGTTATGAAGGGAATAAATTTCGATCCAAATACACCCTTTTAATTTATTTTGCGCGATATGCACAATAAAAATGAGTTACTATTAATTTAAAGCGGGATTTATAATCTCGAATATGTGGTGCCTAAACCACAAATTTTATAAATTTATAAAACCGGTCCGAAGACCTTCATTAAGGTTACGGAGAGGCGATTATAACCCCGGAGATTGCAGTGAACCCTTTATTAAATTCCGAGTTTAATTTTCACTCTCATAACTATTGATCATTTGCCACGCAAGCTTAAGGAAGTTCTATTATACAAATAAGAAAGTAATAATAACTACTTTTTTCCATTATCTCAATTGAGAAATTCATTTGCCCAGAGAACAATTTTCACGGGACACCCGTACTTTGCCAAAGCGGGATGAGCCATATTTACTGGAATACCACACTTTTTTTCCGAAGTTCCTTTCGAAAATTATGGTGCGTCTTTTACGACCATTTCAAACCAGAACTTATTATTCATTTTAAGAACACAATCGCCACGAATTATTCCAAAGAGAACATTTAACGAAGAAAGATGACTTTAAAAACAAATTTATCACAATTGATCTCAAATTAAAAAATATAACTTTTTTCCATTTGGTCTTATCGAAAATATAGGCACGTCGTGTTCGCATGAATGGGGTATCTTGTCGAAAACTAAAATGACTTACTCCATACAGAGTAAGGAATATGATTGCAGTAGTGAGGCGAAGCTGCTCTCAACATCAGCGGCCTCAACAATAATTATCGACAAATACACTCACGAATAATTTTCAAACACTTTAAATAATGTAAAAAACACTTCCATTTTTACATTGTAAAAACGATGAGTAAACGGAATTTTTATTTGCTGCTAAGAATAACAAAATATCGATGCGCGATTAAAATTACCGTTGGTGGCGCTGGGAACGTTACTAATATTTACAAGAAAATTTTATTACAAAATAGGAATCTAGATGAGATCAGGATCATTTTTATCGCAATTGGAAAATATGATCATTTTAACGGAAAATAAGGTATCACTTGCCGGTGTACTTACATTCAGACAGAATATCGAAATATATTTTGAAAAAAATGTTTCAAAAACAACTTGTAGAAATTTACATTGTACACAACTTTGATAACAGCAAATCTATACTAATAAACTAGGGGGCAAGCTCCCTGCTCGCTGACGCTCGCCAAGCCCCCCCCCCCCTTTTGCTTGCTGTTTCTTCGCTCCTACCATGTACCTATTGGATTTAGATTAGGTTAACGGGAATATTTTTTTAATATGAGTTTAATGAATATATTTTATAAGGAATGTATGTTTGGTTTTTAATAACAAATTAAGAAAATTAGTTGAAAAACTCGATAAAAAATAAACTTACAGAGGGCTGAAATTCCCGGAGATTAAAAATGGCTGAGGTATACAGCGTTAAAGAGAGAGAGAGACAGAGACAACCAGAAATAGAATTTTAGTTATATAGATAAAAAATATATAAATAACATGAATACTACGTTCGATTTATTTGCATTAAATTCATGTCTTCCGTGATTTCGAGCATGTTTTCATCTTATTTTTGTATCTTTAAGCCTTTATTTAAGTGCATATACACGGAAATTACTGAGGACAACAATACCGGTAACCATGGTATCTTATTATTGAAATGTTACAAAATTTACCAAAACTCGAGTATAAATTCAAAATATGAGCGAATTCGAATGAAACTGAGTATTCGAATGTAAGAATAAGAATCCTCATTTATTTTGGCGTTTTAGCGCAAATTTCGCGTCGGCAACTTAATTTTAAGATATTTTAAAGAGTAAAAGAATGAAAACCTTCAAACAAAAAATGTGATTTTTACGTATTATCCTATGGGAAACGACGTTCATCCTCTGGAGTCGAACCCGTGATCTTTTTCGAAATTTTTAAAGTCATAACTTAAAGATTCATCAACACTGAAATCCTAAGAAATTTCAGGCTTCTAAGTTTATTTGTAATCGAGTTATTAAGAAAATTACAGCGTTACGCATCATGATGACCATTACGACTTATAATATAGAGAGAAATATTAGGATGGTCGACGTCGTGTCAGACGCGTGATCTGTAAAGTAATGAGGCACTTCCACATTAGCTAGAAACTTGAAATTTGGCACGATTATAGATTTTTGCTCACAACCTACAGAAAAAATCTGAAATTGTTGAAATTCCAATTTTGAGGGGCTAGTTTTGCCCCTTTTTGCCCCATAACGTAAATCGGTGTAGAGGTTTTTATATTTGCTTTTTAAAATTATTCCCCGTAAAGATTCGAACTCGCAACTTAAACTTTCGAAAAGTTTAAAAATCGTTGTTTTTTATTTTTGAAGACTGAATTCAAATCCGTGTAGAATTAGCGTATATTTATAGTTTTTATCGGAAAAAGTGGGAACTTTGCTGGGTTCCAAAAATTGACTGTCATGGCAACGAGCTCAATGCTTTTATAGAGATTGCTCTTTAATCCCCGCCCCCAACCAATTCTCGGAACAGTTCTGACGTCGGACTGCAACAATGAATATAATGGTCAATGTTGATAGGCCTGCAAGTTTCATGACAACAATTTCGGATGACAATTATATTGCATGCGCTAAAATTTTGTGGGATCGTAATGGGAAAGTACCGCTATGTCATCGACGAGCAATAAAACGCTTACAATGGACGCTCCGTATACGAGTAGATCGTTACGCGAACTCGATACTATCGTATGCGCGAATGAGGAAGTGTATCTAATAGAGGCGCGTAGAGCCTTACGTCGTGAACAAAATCGCCAATACCAGGAAAGAAATTATTGGAGAGAAGACACGTTGAGAACATGCAGCCAGAGCAGATCGAACGTCGTCGTGCACGTGAACGTACCGAGAACATGCAGCCGGAGCAAATTGAACGTCGACACGAGAGACGGCGGCTAGCCGACATGGCGCCGGAAAGGCTGGCCGAACACCGCGCACGTGCACGCGAAACCAAACGCTTGCGCAGCATTGCTTACGCGGGCGAACATGTGCCCGATGCCACGGAGCCGCTACTCATCAGCGGCTTGGATGTATCGTGCTAGCACTGTTCTGCTCTATCGTTTCGCAACGAAAAGGGCTGAACCGTTCGTAACTGCTGCCACAACGGAAAGATAACTTTCCTTTAGAGTCCTGCGGGGATGCCCCTCGAATGTGAAGGAAATCGCATACTTTTCTTTAATCCGACCCGTAGTGGAATACTGTTGAGCCATCTGGGACCCTTTCGAGGAGGGCCTAACTAGGGAGCTCGACAGTGAAGAGCGGCTAGATTTGTAAAAGGAGAATATCGGTATGATGCGAGTGTATCAGAGATATTGAGGAATCTGAAATGGCAGACGTTGAAGAGTAGAAGAATTGAATACAAAAGGAAACTATTTGAAAAATTCGAAAGCTCCGAATTCGTTGAAGACGTACGCGGCATAGTCGTCCCCATCGGTGTTAGTGAACGTAATGTTAGATCAGAGTACAGGAGAAAATATGTCGACACAATCGCTAGAACAGAGAAATACTACAGATCCTTTTTCCCAGACGCGATAAGACAGTCCAACAGAGGAATTAGTTAGAGTTCACTTGGTGTGTGACACCCCCTGCCAAACGCTTCTGGCGGTTTGCAGGATATTGATGTAAATGTAAATAACTCTACCACAACTGATTCCGTTTCCCAAGAGATTGAAGAAGCTGTTCACTGGCGATACCGAACGCGACAGACACTTCCGTCAGTCGATCGTCCACTACAACGCAGCGTTCGCGATGGCATAGTTCAATTCCCGCAGAACGAATCCGCCGACCGATATCTCAGCGATGCAAGTCGTCGGCGAGGTTGACGTGCGAGTGACTACGAGCATGATGGGCGAGACTCAAGCGAGGTACGGCCAGATCTACATGTACGACGGCGATGAAGCTCTATCGCTGCGAGCGTTCGCCAAGTCGAGGCCGGAGACAAAGACAAAGAACTGCCGTTCATCCTGTACAGAACGCAGTTCCCTGTACGGATTGCGTTCGCGATGACAATCAATAAGGCGCAGGGTCAGAAATTCTCGAGAGTCCACGTAAATAAATCAGGATAAGCCTCTGTTCGGTCACGGCAAACTGTGCGTGGCCCTATCTCGAGCTCGATCGAGACGGGGTCAAGATCTACCTGGTCGGCACGAAGAACGTTGGACAAGACAACACAATTCCCAATATCGTGTTCAAAGAAGTGCTACAATAATGATTAAGTACATTTATTTCGTCTGCTAACGAAACCGCGAAGCGGGCGAGCGAAGCGAGTAGGGGCAGAACCCCTGGTATTTACATAAATTGTCCTAAAGGAGATATTTGGAAAAACGGAATACTGACATGAGTAATCCTTCACTTCCGGTTGACTAAATATAAATTGTTGTGCTGATCGGATTATTAATTTTTCTGTTAGAGCGCCAACAAAATTCCTGTCTCGGACACACATCATCGAAAAATAGTGAAAACGTAATCAGGAGACCTCAAATCGTGTCTTTCCTTTGAAATTTCGAATTCGATTTTTCCATGAAAAAATACTTTCTCTTACATTAGTATGTAGAAAGAAAAAATTCGAGAGAGCGAAAAAGACCAAAAATCGTTACCAAAGGCGTTTAGTAATACCGCGGTCACGCAATTATAACCATACGAGCAACCATATCCGTCGCCGCCGACCGAGTCCAAGAGAGGAGGCTTCAATATGCTCCACGTGCAAATAAGCAAAAAACCGAGTCCACTTGCTAATATTAACCGCGCATCAATGGGCATGTGTCGACGTGCAATCCGAAAAATCTCGAAGCGGTTCGACGCTAGCCAATCGGCGAAACACCGGAGGGCAAGTCGGCCGTTAAGTTCCCTTCGATTAGATTTACGCTTCCCGAGGGCGCGTGACCTCTTGGAAGTGATCCAAGTGGCTCAGGCTCTAGGTGGAACCCGCGAGGAAACGGAACTCCATTTTGGATCCTCTAAATCCCTTCTTTATAATCTTTCCCTTTCTCTTTTCCCCGTGCCAAGGGCAGATTTACGAGCACTGACTACAGAAAGCGCTATATTTCACCGTGGGCTAAAGACGAATTCGGTCTCTAAAGGATTAACCAAATGGTTCGTTCTGCCGGCTCTAAATATATTTTTTTTAAGATTCGCCGAAAGAGAAAGAGAACTGAATAAGTGCTAACTGAACTGGAAATTATCATTACAAAAGATCGCGCCAATCTCTCGGTGCTCTTTCTAATAATTAAAATGCATTTGTTAAAATCTATTATAATTTGTTCCTTTCTCCTTTTTTCTTGCACTGGTAGGAAGAAAAGTTGGTTTTTGAACACATCCCAATGATTTTAACATTGAATTAATGGGACAATCACTCCCGATTTACGAACTTTCGGTTTACAAACTACTTTTCAGGAACGCATGGTGACCGTAAATCGGGAGTTTACTGTACTTTTGAACGTATGTATTTGATTACAACGGTAACGCGCGGGGTTATTCGCAGCTTTATGTATTAGACCACACAAGAACAGGCAAAGTACGCGAAAGTGGAGCCAATTACATTCAACATTCTATGCTATATTTTGTGTAAAATGGTTGACAGAAATAACAACGAAAAGAGGACAGAATAGGACATCATTTTCAAAGAGGACAGAATCTTTAGAAACAGAACATCTAGCCTCGTAACGTAACAACCTAATAGAACAGATTAAAAACAGAAAATTTCACAAAGATGATATACTTGTATCTTTTGATGTGGAATAACTCATTTCCAGTGTTCCCACTGACGTTGCCTTAGAAAACCTTAAAGATTTGCTCAAACAAAAACAGAAGACAACAAAATCCAAGAATACATCACATTAACGAAATTGTTTAGCATTTATGTAATGCTTTTAAAGAGAATTTACAGATTACATTATGAGATTGTCTATCTTAACCAAAGATGTAATCTTAGAGCCTCGTAATCTTAAAACAAGAAAAATTTACTCTCCAATTCTTCCCTCACATTTCATTTTAAAATGGGTCAGTTTCAGGCTACGAACTCAATATTTAGAGTTTCTCACACATTATAAAACTTAAGTTTATTATTCGAATTCTTGTCGAATTTGCGCAGAAACATGTTTCGAGTTGAGAAGAGTCGATAATTTGAGTTGCTAAGGAAGCAAAACGATAAATTATATGACGGCATTCTCCAATACCGCTCTTTCTCTTTTGGAACTAATCTCTATTTTAGAAAGTCGTTAATCACAGGCTGAAAGAGGATAACATACCTTATAAAACGTGGCTGGTCCATAATCTTTTGCCGATCCACCGTGTAAGAATATGTAAGGCGGCTCCCATATCCAAGTGATGTTTTGGTAATCCCTTGAAAAAAAAAACAAAACAGTTTAGAAGCCGATATTAATTATATACAAGTGCGAGGAATTCAACCGTAATCAAATAGGAAATTCACGAGGAATTAAGAAATCCTCTCAAATCTAAATTAATTTTGTCAGGTGGTTATAGCACGGTGTCTATGAAAGACGTAGCTCATGGCCTTATAAATTTGCATCAATAAGTAGAAGATAATTGAGAGAGAATATCAACGTCTGCAAGACACTTCAGAAATAGTTCCAAACTATATTTAAAACTCTAAATACGTTATTTAAGAGAGTTTAACAGCTATGACGTATTTATCGTGACACCCTCCAACTAAACTGCTGAACTTGACCCAAAGAGAAATTACGATTGTAAAGAAAGCGTAACTACATTAATAGAAAATTTCAAATGGACCTCGATAGAGGAACATAGGCTGCAAGCTAGATTTAATTTGCTAGAAAAATATATTTATGAGGGATTAGCGGATGAGATAGTCGATCTTATCAGAAGTCCGACATATATTGGAAGGCAGGACAGCGAAGATAAGATCCGCGAGATACATTGTAGCACAGAGGATCGTTTTTCCCTAGGATGATACGGAATCATAATAGGAAGAGGTAAGGAGGAAAGCTAGGGAACCTTGATGCATTGCACCCCCTGCCATCCACCAATAAGGTGCCTTGCAGGGTATTATGCAGATGAACCGAATAAATTACTAAATGTTATGATACTTTTCAGCGATGCCGGTACTTTAAAGGGTAGATAGCTCTAAATTAGGATTACGTGTGGTATACTCGTACATTTGGTGGATCTAGGATTAGCTGATGGGGAGTAATCGACAAAATTAAAAAATCTCTAAAAAGAGCATTCTGCTGCAAATGCAGGCAACCAGCGACAAATCGCGGCTGCAATTCTTTACTCCTATGGAAAGATAGCAACCGGTGAAAAAAAGTGCTTACGTAATTTGCTCTGTAACTCTTCCCTCTCGTTTTTAATGTCATAGATGAAAAATAAAGATAAATCTAAGAACAGTAACGCTAAAAATCTTTTTCGTAGAGAAAAATAATGAAGAAAAAGAGAACTTTCAAAATATTTATCAGGATAGCGGTATGGTTGCAACTATCTTTTATCTCATCACAATTTAGGCAACGAAACATTCGTAAAATGAAATTTTTTCTTTATTTCGGTTCTTTATTTTTATTACTTGAATTAGGTATACGAAGTAACTTTGTAACGCATCACAACTCCTCAAATTTACTGAGAAAATTCAAAGTTTAATACAAACAATTTGCTATTTACTAGATTGAAAATATACATTCGTATTCACTTGTACGGCATAGGAAAATGGAAAAAGTCTACGAGTATAAATAATTTATATTGGTTGATTTGCAAAGTATATTTGTAGCTACTATAAAATATTCAAGCTCGAGTGTAGTGTGACAGAAACAAATATTCGGTGCTGTAAAAAGTTTCACGAATAGTTTGTTGCAAGAGGCACAGATCTGTGGTGGGTTAATATTTCTAAAAAAAGTTTCAATAAAAAATCCAATGTGGAACTAACCCAATAGCAAGCATCTGGTAAACGTAAGCCAGGAAAAAATCGGTTTAAACTACGATCTTGTTTCAAAATTGAGGTGTAGCCGAGCTTTAATGTTGAACAGAGAAGAAAAATCGAAGGTATTTTGAATGCAGACACACAAGAGAGATAAAGAGGAGGAGTTAAAGAGGGATTTAATGGTTAGGAAGATGCAGAAAAAAACGTCATTAGGGACGAAGGTTTTTCGAAGGAATGGGTGATTAGGAAGTAGAGAGGTACGAATGCTAAGATACTGGGGATTATGGACTGTCGGATACATTCGAGAAGAATGAGGGAAACAGCGAGATCGCGTAGAGATAGATCATTAGCGTAATCACTTTTTCAGACTCGGTCGATTTGTGAACATTTTAAAAGTACTTTGGAATCCAAATCACGTGTTTTTCGACAAAAATAAAATGAACAGTGCGATGTAATTTATCGTAATTTTGTGACTAATTACATCTCTGAATGATTTCATCATAATAATTGCGAGGTTTAGTCCGGGGTTGTTTTTTTTCATTCGTGGCGTAATGAATTTCATCGGAAAACCCGTAAAATTTCCTTTTTGTCACTCTTCCCGCTTAATATGTTTCATATATTTTGTTATGACTGTAATTCATTAGGTTATTTTTTAGAACCAAGGACATTGCCTACTTTGCAAAACCGCGCATTATATCTCCCAATAACTGCATATAATATTACTGACTATTTTTACTTTCTCATACGAAGTATCGAGAAAGTATTGTTTTCGCGAAAAAATTCGACCTCGAGATTTTTACGGAAATACACGTTTTAGGTGTCGCTGAATCCGAAAAAGTGGTTTTCGCAATGCCGTCTGTCTGTCTGTTACTGGCGCTGGAGCCTAGACGGTCGAACGAAAATGAATGAAATCTCGTACTTAGGCATTTTATCATACTGAGCAGAGTATACATAGAAATGGTCGACATTGATCAATAATTAAGGGTAGTTTATTCTACGCATTTTTAAAAACAATCCGATTTTCTCGAAAACGGCTGTAACGATTTTGATCAAATTTCGTACAGTTACCTGAGTTTACGTCTTCAATAGTACTGTATAATTCATATTTCTCAAAAAATGAATATAAGGCTAGTTTATTCTAGGCAACTTTAACAATAATTCGATTTTCTCAGAAACGGCTCTAACGATTTTGATCAAATTTCGTACAGTTACTTGAGTATACGTGTTCAATAATACTATGTATTTCATTTTTCCCAACGAATGAATATAAGGCTAGTTTATTCTTGGGCAACTTTAACAAAAACTGGATTTTCTAAAAACAGGCTCATATGATTTTCATTTTCTAAAGATAACTAAACGACGCATTAGTACCCATATATGAGAAAGTTTGTACAACGTATGTTGTACCGATTTTTTACAAATGACACCTTGGTATTTTCTGCAGTTGGTAGGTCAACTCAGCAACCACGCATTTTTTGTTTATTGTTTCTAGGGTTCCGAATCACCCAATATGAAACCGGGATTGATAATTATGCAAAAATCGAATGCATTTACAAAAGCGCTTTTAAATATTCATTCGAAATTCAGTCAGTTATTTTCCATCCCAATCACGTATGCGTTTGGCTAAAAAAAATCATAATTTACTATGGAGCGCCTGGGAAATAAAAACAGACTCCATCGATCTTCATCCATCCGTATAGACGCTTATACTCGAAGAGACACACCTAAATATAGAGCGACACTAAGTCTTTTACAAAGTAATGCTCCCGTGTTGTTACACGAGGACTCGAAGTTAGGCTTAACTGTCGAGAAGTATTCTCCACTCGCGCGGAAATGTTTGACCAAACTTGGTAAGCGAATTAAATCCGCGAGTGGGAGACGGAGGGAGGGTGGAGGAGACGGTACCCGAGACTGCGAGGGAGAGAGAGAAAGAGAGCGTTCAGCGCATCCATAACTCAAGAGCACGATCCGCAAGACGGGAGAGGCATTTTCGAAGAAGATGCTTGCAGGATTCGTAAGGGAGGGAAGAATGGAGCAAGGGAATGGGAGGGATGAGAATGGGAGGGAGGAGAACGGGGGATAGGAACGAGGAAAGGAACGTGGAGGGAGGAACTGAGGGAGGAACTGAGGAATGCCGGGGGGAGGAACGAGGAAAGGAACGGGGAGAGGAATTGGGGAAAGGACGGGGGGAGGGACGGGGGAGGGACGGGGAGAGGAACGGGGGGAGGAACGAGGGGAGGACCGGGGGAGGAACGGGGGGAGGGACGGGGGAATGGATGGCGACTGTGTGTACGATATCGTAACTGTTACGGGACGAGGAGGGAGGGGAGAATAGGATTAAGGCTTCCTCGAAAGAGAGAGAGGGAGAGAGCCGGACGGACTTAACCAGAGAAGATAGGACAGGAGCCGGCTCCTAAGTAATGGAATGCGACATAAAAAGAATCTTCATTACCTTTCCTTAGTAGGATACCCCCTTGCATCAGAGAAACGATTCCGTGGGTATTCCAGTTGAAGAAAGAAGGAAGACGCCGTTGAAACAAGGAACGGAGAAGAAAAAAGCTGCAACCCCAATTTTTAGTACCTACCTTTCCCTTCCGCAACTATAATTTTTTTGTTTTTTTTATTATTTCCGTCTTTAAAGTGGCATTCGAAAAAAGAGAGGGCTCGATTTTATGGAGGGAACCACTTTTTCCAAGAAGGGAGAGAAGGGAAATCGGGAGGAGGAAAAGGGCGCCCAGCTGTGGACACGCTACTCCACTGCCACATCACTCTAGAGCGGGAGGAATTTATTCGAAATTTCAGAAAGGGGAGAAAGCGCAATGGAGAAGGGTGTGAGAGCGAGAGAATGTATCCCACGCCTTTGCTGAGGGAAATCCCAACAGGAGGAATGTTAAAATGGACGGAAGATAATTGATCGATATTCGCCTCGATTACAATCGACCGGGATCCGAAATTGGCTCTTCATCTTTCTCCGTCTCTCTCTCTCTCTCTCTAAAAGGTTTTTAATGACGGTTTATTCCACTTTGAGAAGTGAGAATTTTTTATTTCCTATTTTTTTTTTCGTTCGAGGGTTGCAAAGCCATAGAAAGGGAAAGAATAAAACGAACTCTGTGGTAGACATCGAGTGAAAAATGAAGGGAAAACAGAGAAAGGAAAAGTAATAGGTGGTTTGGGACGTAATGAAGAAATGCGTAATTGGACATGCGGTCCATTCCTGGTTATAAGGAGTTAACGAAACTAAAAATGAGAAAATCCCACGTATTGACGGATGTCGAGCTCATAAATCCTAATTTTTCGATCTTTCAAAATTTTTTATCGGATCGATGGCTGCATATATAACATTTAAATACGTCAAGTTTTGTCCGTCAGTATTAACCTTGAAAGCCAACGGACACTTGAAACTTTTAAGGAGACAAAATTGAATAGCACTTTGAATAATGTCCATGTAAAATATACAAGTATTCGTACGCATGAACCCATCACGTTTTTAAGTGTCTGATGAAACTAAATTTGCTTGCAAAATATGTGGTTCCCGGAATAAGAATGTATGCTCGATGAGTGTAATATACTGACAAGTTTTGTTCCTTAATTTTTAGTTCTACCCTTTGCCATACAAGTTTACTTTTTGAGGAAGTACGCTACAGCACTTATTTACTTAGTTTAATACAAAATAGAAGTCATATTTGTGCATTGATGTTTGAATTAAAAAAAAATATTTAATCACCATTTCTCAAAAGTGCTGAAGAAATTTTTCACTAATAATGATCTAGATCAGGGGTCCCCAACCCGCGGCCCCCGAACCAATTCTGTGCGGCCCTTGCCGCCCCCCCCCCCCCCAAAACTAAGTCTCTTTGACACGTTTGACAGTGTCGTCTTGTAGTCAGCCAATGCGAATGCATGATCGCTAAGAGCTACGGTGTTAGACTTGGTGGGAAACTTGTACTATCGGCAGGTCTTTTTCTCTCTAGCCGCTAGATAGCGGGGAGGGGGAAAAGCGAATTCAGACTGGCATTTCCCCTCAACGCAAGTGAAACATTGTGTGCCTCGATGTCGGTGAGGTTGTCGAAGTGCTGCTGCTTTCGTTACTTTTACCTGTTAATCTTGAAGTGTATTTGGTGATTACATGATTCCACAAGGATATTACAGATGGCGGTAACCAAATTTCAACATTTTACGAGTCCAAACCGGGGTATTATTTTGGGTGCAAATGACTTAGTGCGGAAAATCACAATTGACGTGTTTGATATGATGTAATCTGTGCAGATTTTTAGATACTGTTAAGACAAAACTCCCACAGTAGAACAATTAAATGCAGTATACGGGAATGTGCTGCATCATGCCGAAGTTAGGTGGCTTAGCAGAGAGAAAGTTCTCAAACGTTAGTTTGCTCTTCGTCATGAAATTGATATTTTTCTCACAGAAAAAGGAAGATCTCAAGAAGCATTTTCTGATACAAAATGGGTTTGGGCTTTAGCTTCTTAAATGATATAAAAGATAATTTGAAGTATTTGAATTTAAGATTACAGGGCAAAGGAAAGCTAGTGTCAGACATATATGCTGAGGTGAAAGCTTTTGAGGGGAAGTTGAACATTTTTGTGAAACAGTTTAGTGAAGGTAATTTTTCACACTTCTCTTGCTGTAAGGAACTAGCATATGACAAAAAATGGTTTCACATTCCCCTGTAGAAAGATGCACAGAAGCACAAACTCTTGCAGGAAGAATTCAAGAACAGATTCCGGGATTTTCACAAACATGCAAAGGAAATAAAATGTTTCAGAATCCATTTGAAGTATCACCAGAAGACACATCTGAAATGTATCAGATGGAATTAACTGATCTGCAAGCCACTGATGCTTTGAAAGACACCTACAAAGAAAATAGTCTTTTGGATTTTTATACAGGATTACCGGACACATTTTTAAGCCTAGAGACATTTGAAGCGGGCATGTTCTCAATTTTCGGCAGCACATATATTTGTGAAAAAACATTTTCAAAAATGAAAATAATCAAGTAGAAGTGTAGGACAAGGACATGGCTTTCAGGCGATCATTTGCATAATATTTTAAGATTGTGTGCCACGAACGTTGAAGTAGATATTAATAACTTCGTTACTAAAGTGCAGCCTCAAGTATCACATTGAATATGTTTATATCTTCTCATAAATGTCTTTATTTCGTAAATTTAACTTTTATTGCTGATTAGGTAAGTAATTTACTTTGTTTCGAAGTGCGGCCCTATCACATACTTAACAACTCGTCGTGGCTCACTTGTGCAAAATGGTTGGGGACCGCTGATCTAGATAATAAGTGAAATAATATATTAAATAAAATATATTAGTTCACAAAAAGTAAGATATTACTTAAGACATTAGGTCATGAATTGTCATATTTAAGTTGATTCAAAGATGCTACACGCTAAATATGAGTCCATCTACTAAGGCGAGGTACTGTTCAAAAGATGTTTCCATTTAAGAGTTAAAATAGGTTGTTTCAACCATAAGGCCTTTTATTAATTTACATTAGAGAATGCACAAAAGATCCATTAAGTTATTATTAACTTTTTATTTTATTTTTTAAAAAGGCGAAAGCATATTCTAGGCAAGATTTGAACGCGTGCCCTCTCTTGAGGAGGCTGGGGAAAAACGCCTAGCGTGGGACTCAAACCCAGGACCATGAGATTAAGATTCATGATCTGTGGACTGAGCTACCCGTGCACATCAAACTCAACCTTTACTTTTTAAATAGACCATTGATCTCATTTTTCTTAAATCAACAAAATAAATTAAGAGGCATAGATAGGCAAACATAAGACCTCTTCCAAAAGGGATTGAAAAGGCGTGTTACTCGAAAAAGTCTTTTAAAAAATCTCAGGATACGTCAAAGTAAACAAAGCAGCGCCTCTCTCTCTCTCTCCCTCTCTGACCCTGAGATGCGTCTCCCTTTAAACTGAAGAAAAGCTAAAAATTCATAACAAGCGACCCGTCTTTTTATCTCTCACCACCCAATTTTCCCGTAATAAGTACCTTCCACTCGATCTTCCCAGCCAGCGAAAACCCTCCTCTTTAATGCTTCTTAAGGGCGGAGGGTCGCAACAAAAGAAGCTCTCTCCCTCACTTTGGAAAGAGGATATGGGAGAGAGAGAGGGCTGAACGAGATGTGGAAGAGCAGAGGAGGGTGAGTGGAGTGGGAGTGGAGAAAGGGAGAGTGGGTGGAGGGAAGGAATTGCAATGGCTCCCGAGGGAGGAAGGGAGGGGGAGGGAGAGAGACTCTCCTTGGTGCAACAAAGGAGAGAATGAAGAGTAGGTTAGTGGAGAAGCGTATCGAAGTGTAGGAGGGGGAGGAAAGGTAAAGGTGAAAATACGTCGGAGGGAGAAGTGGAGAGAGAGAGAGAGAGAAGCGAAGTATAAAAACGTTGGAAAGTTGAGGAAGGAGGAGAATACAAGCTGAGCGTCGGAGAGTAGAGAATACAAGCTGAGCGTCGGAGAGTAGAGAACGAACCTATAGAGAAAAGGAGTTAATGAGTGGATGGAGGGAGAATTCGAGAGGAGGAAGAAGAGAGGTTAGATAGGAGAGGGTGAAAAGGCATAATGGAGAAAGGAGGGACCAGAGCACCGGTGCGGGTTAAGAAAGGGGGCAGGAGGGAGAGGGTCGAAGGGGAGGGCGAGAAAGAAAGGAGGTAAGAGGAGATACTGAAGAGAAATGAGGGAGGATGCTCTCGGAAAAAGACTTGTAAAGGCAGGGACGACACGCACTCAAAAAGAGAGGGCGCTCGCTGTGTGTTGAACGGAGGAGTCTTCTTGTTTTTTCTTCCCCTTTCCCTTCCATATCGGAGGTGAGGTTGAAGATTTAGGAGGTGGGGGAGAGGCGGTTTGTTTTCGGGGAATGATAGACGCCGCCGCCTCTTTAGTTTTCCTTTTGTGAGAAATAACCCTTCTCGGGTGAGGGTTTCAGGCGATAGGTGGGGACTTCAATTTTGACGAAGGGTTAGATAGTGGAGGGGACGTAAGGAAGTGATTAAACGACTGCATTGTGGGATTGAGCCGGTTCTACAGAGGGGTGGGAAACGGATGTATAAAAAGGATTCCATTGTGTTCCATTGTTTTGGATCTCGAAGTTTCAAATGCATGAGAAGCGTGGGCGCGGTCGTGTACTGAGTCTCTATAGAAACCTTTTCCGTGAAACGAACGTCGGTAATAAATATCGAAAAATGTTGCCCCGTGTGACCTTCGCGTGCCTTTTTCTCATGACAATGACATATCAGGTATTTTATTGCGTCGAACATATTTCACACGTTTCACCACTGTTTTAATTAAAAATCAATCGGATGAATTAAAGAAATAATGATAAAAGTGATTAAGCTTCCATCAAATATAGCATATTAAAATTATCTGATGCATGTCTAGTATTTTTCAAATTTTCTAAAATAAAATAAAAATTCGTTAATGCGCACATGCGTGAAATAAAATGACCAATTTTGTCTAATCAAGATACTTTAACGAGGTACGGTAATTCTTTTATATTTTTTTGTAAATATAAAAAACAAACTAAAATTATATTAAATATCTTCACACAAAACGAGGATAAAATCCATTTACCTGGAGAAATAAATGTTATTTAAATTAACTTTAATTGTATCAGAAGAAAACTGTTATCTATGAAGCACATCATACTTTCTCGGCTTATTAATTCTAGTTACATTAATAGATCTAAAAAATTTAAGTCTATTCAAATATATCAAAGTAAATCAAATTATTTTATTAACAATGCATTAATAAATATCTATCTTGGCGAAGCATATGTTTTATTTGATTATGTTTTGTGCATGTATTAGATTGAACAATAGCTAGAGTTAAAAAATATATTTTAAAAATATTTAAGTAAAATATGCCTTTTAAAACAAATTCATGGTAATTAAAGAACAAAATAATCAGCCTACTTTTCCGCGGCTTTGCTGAAAGTACTAGTATAACTGGATAAAAATTATTTATTTTTCATCTTAATTTCTGGTGCAGACAGTTAAAAGGAAGAGATGAAAAGATATACAATTTGAGGTGAATCTCCACAGAGCCGGATTAAAAATTCCATCCCCTTTACAACTCATCCCTTAGGAGTCAAACTGGGTCAAAATGACTTTTATTTAATGATTAACGGAGACTTCATACCAAGAATGAAGTGTACTTAGATCCAGGAGGAAAACAGTAAGCAAACAAGGATCTGCCTAGATGGCAATCCGAGAAATTTTTTGTTCCGCTCCTTTATCTTCCATAGGATCTCTTTCAAGAGCGTAACAACTCATAGTGTATTTGATTTGATGAAATAAAAAATTTTATGCCGACCTCGAGCAGGTCGTTTGACTATATTTTTTCCTTTTACAACGACGGACGAGACGAATCTCATTCGATTGGTTAAAGTAGTGTGTACTACTGCAGAGTCGTTGAGAGAGATAAATAAAACGAGAGGTAAACTCAAAAGTGTAAGCAGAGCTGTTAAGGGTTGATATACACTTCGCACAGTATTACGTCAGTAAAAATTGGAAAGAGAAGCAGAAATCCTCAACTGCCTCAGAAATCTACACGTCAATAAAATTTTTGGGAAATATTCTTAGCAATCCAGAAACTGAACATGAAGGATAGAATCACAAAAATCTACGAGATTAAAGGCTCAAATGACAGCGATAAACAAACAGTTAAATAAACGATATATATGACTCCATATAAGTCCCAATTCTACTCTAGAGGCTCACTTAGTTTAAGCTAAATTTGCAGAAGTTTCCATTTTTAACCTATTCCAAATTCTAAATAGATTATGTTGATTCTATTCTTAAAAATCGATTGACATTTAACTTGTTGTTTTTTACCTATTCCTCACAAATTCTTCTTAATAAAAAGCGTGGATAGTTGCCATTTTCGCTAGATAAACCAATTGTTAACCTAATCATAAGTTTATTAAAGATTTTCTCTCAACAAAGCGTTAAATTCATCTATAAATAATGTTGATACTGATGAATAATGTCCTTAACTCGTTAACGTGCTAGACAGACTGAGATTAGAGCCGTTCCTGGAATCAAATTTGGGACACTTTTCGAAGATTACCTACTATCCTTACTCAGAGCAGATGATCATCTACACTTCTACAAAATTTCAACTCTTAATTCAATCTGGAAATGCCCTAAAAAGTGTGAAAGGTCTGCATGCTCATTTCTAGGCTTCGTAGGTACATTACTAAGATGATGAGAATAGGGTTATTTTACATGTGTATGTACACACGTTTATACACACACACATATACGCATACACACACACACACACACATATAAGGATACATATATCAAAATACGTATCTTTTAAGGCGAGGTGAATATTTTCATCGCTAATCTGACTTAATACCAACTTTCCTGCCACAAATCGTTTTAACAACTTCGCCGTCTTCAAACCTAAGAAATTTTCTTTCATTTCTACTTAACTCATTTCCTTCATTCTCCCTCACCCCTTCTCATTCTCAAGTTATTGCCCTATTTCTCAGTATGTCTCTCTCCCTCCCCCATTCCTCTCGCGAGCTCAAGAAGCATTTCGGAAGTTATCCTCCGCGCTCTCCCGCTCTTCAAATGCCTCTTCATGGCTGAGAAAACATTTCATTTGTCCGTTGATACGGAATGCAATGCAGGAGGGGGAAAAATCCAAATCTCCCCGCTTTAGCATCCAGGCATCAATTAAAGAATGCACGGGGTTCAGAGAAGGAAGCGTACTTAAGTTCAAGCGATTTCGGGGTGATTAACAAAAGAAAAAGTCTGCGAGCGGGGGCTCGACCTACTTTCTCATCTCGAGAACGTTTTTTTCCTCGTATCACTCCGTCCGACAGGATACCGCCACCGACCAACGAGAGAGCGCCTCCTTTCCTTAACGAAGTTTCCTTCCGCGGCGGGGAATAATTCCCCCTCTGCATACGCCGAGCGATGAGAATCCCAAACGATATCGGGCGAGGGGCGCGAGAAAGGAGATTAGGTTGAGTGAGCCGGAGGCGGTAAGGGATGCTTCTTTCAGAGGATGGAAGGAGGGGGAGAGAGTGAGGGAAGGCGGAAAGTGGAAGAAGGGGTAAAATGGAGAAGGTGCCGTAAGGAATCGATTCACGGATACGCCAGTAAGAAGACACCTTCGGTAAGGAAATTACGGGAGACGAACAAATGACTCAAGGAAATGCGATTACTTTGCGGATCGTTGCTGCAAGTGTCGCGGGATGGGGTCTCTTCGTCGTTCTCCGCTCAAGGGGTTATATGCGACGAATTGAAGCCGCGACACAGTTTCGAAACTCTTAGTCGTCGCTACCTGTCTTATCTCTCGTTAGTCTCCGTGTTTACAATCCGATTTTGATTTTTTTTCTCTAAGCAATGATGAATGTGCTCTCTCTGATATTCTTGGCGAAATAAATGCTTTATTTCTTGTCATATTCGGATACACATTTACGCTTTTAATAAACTATTATAAAAGAAAGAGACAAGCGATTCAAATCTGCAAAAAACCGTTGTGTAGAAAAAGATCTCCATACTCAAAAGAATTATTTGTTTATGATGGAGTACTCAAGTTAGTATTGTCCAAACTAAAGAGCACGCTTTTTGGAGAAGCATAGTTGTTTATAAACCAGGGAAGAAAAAGTAAACATTCTCGCATTCTAATAAGAATTTTATGTATTTAAACATACAGCAAATATTAAATAACTTCAGCATTGAAAAGTGTTAAGACACACCTTAGCAAAACTATACAAGGACGGTTATTAACATAATCCGTTTTATTTCGTGCTATTGTGTCTCTTACCTCTCATACAAAAATTATTGAGGCATAAGATGTGAACTCTATTTTTATTACCTAATGAAACTAAAGTTAAAAGTAGAGCAATTTACGTTTCCCCAAAAAAATAAGCTTCTATTCGCATTATGAATCTATGTGGTACGTTATAGGCGTCAAACAAATCATGTTCCTAATTGTGGTATTTCTCCTTCAACAAGCCGGCACTCATTGAATGAAAAATTTAACATCACTGTTGCATATGGCAAATAGAATTACTATGAATACGATTAAAGTTATCATTTTCGTAATTTACTTCCAAAATAACTTATATAAAATGCTTCTTCTTCGGAAGCATGGCATGTGGTAGAAAATGACTACAGCAAGTCAAATGATTTAAAAAACTAAAAATATTAAAGGAATTATTCTGATGAATTAAAAATTACACAAGTGGTGTGATATCCATGAACATGGATAAAATGACCGCTATTTTCTATAATTAAATTCAGTAATATTTTGTGATTTATTTTGCTATGAAGGCTTTTTCCATTAACCTAATTGGCAAGCTGAAAATAATTTGGAATTTTATCACTTGTTATATACGTAAATTTACATTATCTTAATTTATTTTTTGTAAGGTTATACCGCCACACATTCGGTCACTAGAGCCACGTTTGTAAGTGGCACTAATGTGAAAATGTACAATCAAATTTCAGATTTCCATCATTTATACCTTCGGATATCTTTTTAAAAATTTTAATGGGACCCCCATGCAGTTCTGTATATTTTTCAAAATTCAAATCTACATAAAAACAATGGAAGCAGTACAGAAATCAACACTTCAATTTTTAGCTCAATTTCAATTTAATCAAGTACACAGACAGACAGACGTCAAAGTGTTAAAACAATACGCTAAGAGAATTTGTGAAACTAACAATCTCATCTCCAAGTCTTCTAAGCACTCTGAAAACTGTCAAACAGCAAACTGTAACGGTTGGTACCATTTTGTTCACATTTCTCCGTAGTTTCATTCCCGTGTTTCCCGAAAAGTCTTCTAATCAGGAAGTGACTGAGGTGCTGTTAGTTAAAATAAAACCTAAATCCCCACTTAAAGGAAAAAATTAGCTGACAATAACTTGCAGTCCATGTATAGCATTTATTTCTTAATTTTATCATACTTTCAATCTTAACGGTACCGTATATTTTACTCGTGCATTAAGGTAATTTTTATTTATAGGGTTCATACTGTGATTTGTTGTAATATCAATATATTTATCCCCACTCAATACCGCAAGCAAATGCCTTCTCAGCCTATTAAAAGTAAAAATTGTAACCTCATAAATCTTGTTTCTCATAAAAACTAATCTCTAACTAAGCTAAAACTACTTAGGATGTTCTTCTACTTCTTGAATTAACAGGAACGCGTAAAAATCCATGCAAAATCAAGCGGAAGTCTATTTTTCATTTCTTTAAAAGTAAATTATTTCATCTTGATAAAAATATGATGCCTGTGGAGAGAAAAAAAATTTTCGTCTCTTTGTGTTTATCTTGATATATCAATGTTTTCCGAAACTATTCAATAATTGAACAATCTACGTTTGGATTAAAATGCATGAGGTATTACCACCCAATCTCTATATTCACATAAACGGTTTAAGACAAAATTGCTGAACAGCAATGGGAAAAAATATCAATAATTCCTAAAATCTTCATTTGTGCATCAATACACTGAATCTGTTTTTGAAACAAAGATACTTATTCTAATAACTCATAATATATGCTAGCTAAAAAAATTTCCAAATGACAGTAATGTCTCCTACATAACTGTAAGACTCATTCAATCGCGCAAGTAAAACCTTACTCTCTTTTAATAACCCGTTCTTTTCTTCTTTCCCAGCCATCTTAAACTCCCTCTGCAAGGAATTCCTCTCAGTCAACGTGTCTGCCATACTGTATCTCATGAACTACGAGAAATACGGGAGGAGTACAGCGTCTGCGCAGTACTTCCTTCAACTGGCGGGCTACCTAGGAATCCCCGTCATCGCTTGGAATGCCGACAATTCGGGTCTTGAAAGGGTGAGCCATCTCTGCTTCTCTCACTCGTTCCACTCCTCCATCTCCTATTCCTTCTCTTTCTCCCTCCCCGTCTCCCCTTCCTCATATTCCATCTTTTTCTTGCCTCACTCCTTCCCTCTCTTTGAAAACGGGATCGTTGTAAGGCTATCCCTCCTTTCTACTTCAATGAAGTAGTAGCTTGCAGATTCGATTTCCTTCCGCGAAATAGGGACCTGAGGGGATCGTCTCACTGGGGTTTATTGCATTTCCCTCGGCGTGTTTTTATTTTTCGAGATAAAAGGGTATGTCTGGGTGAGCGGCGAGCAAGAAATGGATTCTAAAACGGTTTTGTTTCCCTCGATGCGAGCTACCGACGGAGTCTTCGTCTCCACGCTGATTTATTCCCTTTCGCCGAGTCACGTGACAGTAAGGAATGAGATTCGACAGGATTCGACTTGCCTTCGCCATTCAATTGGAGCGCGTTAGCGGTTACGGTACTTGCACGCGAAATCAAACCGTTATTGCTCCTCGAGGCCCGTTTTATTGAGTTTGATACAATCGTAGTTTTACGCATGGCGCCGTGAAAACTTTTCTCGACGTAGCCTCGTACTTTAAATTTTATCATAAGTGGCATTCATTACTTTTTTCATATCCTTCGCAATAAAATTTTCATACCTAGGATTTTCGTGCATCAAACTTTTTTTATTCTTCACTGCGATGTAGCAATGAACTGCTGAGGAATGAGGGATGAAAATAAAGTAACGTATAAAACACTTAAGTCGATTTATGTTCAATACAGAAACTTTTCCACAAATTTCTGATGCATTCAGGCTCTTTGACCTATTTTTTTTAATCAATCATAATGGATTTTTTATTTAATTTATTAGTTTTCTAAAGCACTTCCTTTGCTTTAGTATTAGAAGGCGGACTCGCTATCCTCTCATCTATCAAAGCCGGTGTTTGTACCTTGATTACGCTTTTACCCAACATATGCGTCTCTAAGCTAAATATAAAATCCATTTAAACAAGTATTGACATGACTTCACCTGATGAATATTTTACGATGTATTTCAATATATTTAAAATAGTAACAAAATGAATAATTCGAAAGGCTTATATTGTGAACAACCTTCTTTAAACCGTTACAGCTGCGATAAAATATTTTTGGGATATCTCAAAGCTGAGCAGGTTCAAAACGGTGAATTTGAGGTGTTGTTTTAAAAAATCCTTGTAATAAAGTGTCGCAGCCGATGTTTGAACAAATCCACGAAGGCAAAGCAGGATCATACAATATGAAACGGGCACAACCTTATCACCGTGCCTATGGTCTTCCAAACAGTTTTTTTCAGGCGCGAAATGAGAGAGGACGCCGACCTCGTCCCGACCTTTGCCTCAATCTTTAACCTCTCTTCCCACTCCCGGATAGTAGTTCGCCCCCCGATCAATGGACCTCCTTCCAAACCTCCGCTCTTCCTAAAACAGGCCAAGAAGAGGAACCTGGACCACCGACATCTCGCGCTACCACCCCGCCCCCCTCCACGCCCTCCCACATGCCTCACGATACCCTCCAGAGTCAAGTTAAGGACATAGGATTCAAGTGACCGTTTCCCGAATCCAGCTCTTTCCATTTATTAAGTCCACTCCACTCTTCAAACAGCCACTCCCAACAAATCTCTTCCTCCGCACCTTCCTGACTCCCCGTTCCACTCTCGCAAAACCAAACACATTACCAAATTCTCACAGTACTTTTAACACTCCAAATTGTTTCGAGATGGTTGGACATCTCAAAACTATCAAAAACTATTCTCAATTGCATCAAACTAAAAACATTCACAATCATTAAAGGCATCCACTCCAAACCACTCCTTCCAAAACCTTCTAAAGATCCCAATCTCCCCAACTCTTACTATAAAATGATTCGGAGGCATTTAAAGGATCTAGTTCCTCAGCTTCTCATTTAGCGAAACATCGTTTACTTAGCTACGACTCTTCCACTCTTGCCCATAAGATTACACACACAGCAAACAAAGATCTCAGGTTCAACATCCTGAAATGGGGAAGTTTTACATGAAAACCGTTTACCCGATAACATTTTTCCAATCTCATTCTCAATTATCACTTCCAATTGTTTCTCCTTTTCAATAGTCCCAGTATTTACCACATTTTTTCCAAATATATACAATTCATACATACTCCGTCGATTGACTCTCCCTCTCTTCTGGATTTCTCACATTTTCCACATGCTATTTATCCGTACCTTTCTCATTATTTCACCAAATCTCACCCTGGTACCTCACATTAGCACCCACTTTTATCCTCCGCCCCTCTAACATCACGGATATACGAGACGTTTGAAATCTTGTTACCTGAGGATCTTACATCGAAATCAACCCACTATAATTATATTAAGACAAACAAGCAAAAGTTATTAAAATTTGAGTGTTTTGTTACATAGGCACGGTGATAAGGTTGTGCCCGTTTCATATTGTATGATCCTGCTTTGCCTTCGTGGATTTGTTCAAACATCGGCTGCGACACTTTATTACAAGGATTTTTTAAAACATCACCTCAAATTCACCGTTTTGAACCTGCTCAGCTTTGAGATATCCCAAAAATATTTTATCGCAGCTGTAACGGTTTAAAGAAGGTTGTTCACAATTTAAGCCTTTCGAATTATTCATTTTGTTACTATTTTAAATATATTGAAATGCATCGTAAAATATTCATCAGGTGAAGTCATGTCAATACTTGTTTAAACGGATTTTGTAGTTAGCTTAGAGACGCATATGTTGGGTAAAAGCGTAATCAAGGTACAAACACCGGCTTTGATAGATGAGAGGTTTTGTTGATCACTCCTACAAAAGTATTTTTCTTTCGTCATTCGCATTATCGCCAATCCACATAATCCTACATTCCCTTTCACCTCTTTCGAAAGTCTTCGTGACCCGCAAACATTCCCATCCACCTATCAACCCTTCTTACTACTCACCTCCTCAACATGCCATATCTCACGACTACATCTCAAAGCCTCCCAATCCCTCTGAACCCTATCGTCCTATCAACCATGTCCTTCCAGCCCTTCCCAGCCAACTCGATCCCTTCACAACCCTCTCAGTCCTCCTAACTCTCCTAAACCCTTTCGACAGCGCTGACATACCCCACCCATTCTGTCCTTCCGTTCTTACGCCCTCCATATGTCACTGCTCCCACATAATCTCTTGCATAACTCTACTCTCGCTCTCCCCCTCCCCCTCTCTCTCCCTCTCCCTCTCTCTCTCCCTCTCTCTCTCCCTCTCTCTCTCTCTCCCCCTCTCTCTCTCTGGCAATAGACCTGGAAATACATTTTCCACTGTCACAAACCGTTTAATTTAATTCCTTTCATTTGTTTGTTTTTTTGTTCCTCGATTGCCACGTTTTTAATTTTTCTCCGTGACCGACTTTTGGGCCTAAATAGATGTAATGAGTCTCTTCTGAACTAAGATAAGCCGCGCGAATTTCGGGTCTCACGGAATTTTTTTTTGTACAGAGGAAGTTCTATTTTCCCCTTGCAGTCCCTTAATTATTTCGCTAACCCAAGTGGAAATTTGGCCAACATGCACCGAAATGCAATCTTATTTCTTGTCTCAAATTAGTTTCATTAAAAACCTTCCTCCGTCGGCGAAGTTAACTCTAACGTTTTCGCGTACTTAGCAAACTTCTGCTTTAACTTCGCTTGAATGTAAAACTTTAAATTTACGACTGAATAAGTTTTGAAAAATTCAGTCCTTTTTTCCCTCACTCTCGCACCTCCCCTTTCTAGTAATCTGCTTCAAAAGTCAACCCGTTTATACAAATATGTCGCTATTGAACCGTAAATAACGCAAAAAAATATTTCTCGGAGTTCTGCACAATCCTCGAGTTCATTGTGACAATATCAGAGCTTTGGAGCAACTTTTCACCCGGCATATCCCTTTCCGCTCGCCGATTTTCCGTTCCATCTCCTCTGTTCCCCAAATCAGACCCCATCCCCCGCCCTCCTCCTCTCCCCCCCCATCCCAAACATTTTTTCTCCCTTTCTTCCTCTCGTTTGCCCTCTTAGCCGTCCTTCCCCGATTCTCCCTTTCGCCCGTACGCCAATCCTACCTCCTCCTCGCTTTGCCTTCGCACACAACCCCAGTAACCCTCCCATCCCTCCACCCACCTGCCTCCCATCTCAATTCCCTCTCCCGCCCGTCTCTCCTCCACCTCACACCACACCTCTTCCTCTACCTCCCTCTCTCGCGAAATTTTCCACCCGTTCCAAACCATTTCTTACCCTTCACTTTCCCTCCATCCTCTCACATCCTCTCCCTCTCACTCCCTACGTTATCTTCTTTCCAAACGTGTGTCCACTCTCTTCCCTTCCTGCAACTCCCAACGCCTTATCCCCTAACCTCCCTCTCCTTCCCCTCTGTCTCTTTCCCAATCTCATCCCCTACAAACTCTCTCTCTCTCTCTCTCTCTCTCTCTCTCTCTCTCTCTCTCTCTCTCTCTCTCTCTCTCTCTCTCTCTCTCTCTCTCTCTCTCTCTCTCTCTCTCTCTCTCTCTCTCTCTCTCTCTCTCTCTCTCTCTCTCTCTCTCTCTCTCTCTCTCTCTCTCTCTCTCTCTCTCTCTCTCTCTCTCTCTCTCTCCCTCTCTCCCTCCCTCCCTCTCTCCCTCCCTCCCTCCCTCTCCCTCTCTCTCTCACTTTTCCTTTAATCTATCGGTTCCTTTTCCTCTTATTTTCCTCTCGATTCCCTTTCTCTCTCTCGTGCATATCGCCCTTTACGGCCTAAGCGCGGAAACGAAGTTTGGATTCGAAGGAAAATTGGGTAACCGTATTTGTTTAAATCGATAAAAATGTGAAAAACGACATCATGACGCTGAGTTTCCCGCTCGGTTAGCCGATATTTTTCTTCGCGAGACCGAAGCGGACCTCCAAATCGAAAGGGCTTCAGAAGTTAACGCGATGTGTCAACCGCCATACGTTCCCTAAAATGACATATGGTTAATGCAGTATGGATGTATGTAAATAAATCTCATCGGTTAGTTTTTTTTAATCTCGGAAAAGTCGGGGCTGAAAAAATGAAATAAATATAGCGCGCTCTATTTCCGACTTCGGGCGTGAATATAAAATCTATACGTTTCCTTCGATGTGACAAAAAAGCTGAAAATCACGCAATTCGAATAAACAAGGCAAAAGTACGGGGGAACTGAAGTTTGCAAAAATGTATGTCGCGTCGGAAAAATATTTATTATTTATTATGAACTGAAAAGTTTGAAACGTGATCGTTAATTCGCTCGAGCTCGTTTTGTGGTTGTAAACAAATTCAAGACTAAGCGCTTAAGTACCTAAATTATAAAAATAAGTACCTACTTATCTTAAATATCTCCTAATTCCATAAGGAAGCTATATTTTTAAACTCTACTATCGATGAATCAACACTGAAGATGTTTTTCATAAGCTTGCTATGGTTACTGTAAATATCTAAATAAGTACTTATTTTTTCAACATTTAATACTTTAGTGTTTATTCTTGGTTAACGGTTAATGAAAATCACATTCTTTAATTCTTCAATGAAGACGTACATAAATAGAATTATGACATTTTCTTTTACATCAGTAATAAAATGTAGTCACAGGAAATTACTATATTGTGAAGTTGTTTGTAACAAATTAAAAAACTAAGGTATCAATAATATGTACCTATACAATAGTTGAAGCAAGCGTACATAAAAAAACATATCAGCGAGAAAATATGAAAGTAACATATTCTAATACGAACGCGACTTGATTCGCCCGAATTCAATCGCGATTACATTTTTATTTAAAAATAATTGTGTTTTACACTATTATTTTGTGCACCGGTTAATAATAAGCAGTTAATTTCTGCATGGCGTTTTTAGTATTTCTTTTGATTGGCCTCTTTAAACATGGTAATATTTTTGGAGCGCAAACTCGGTAGCCCCAATAACATTAAACAAACCCATTCAGAGATTCAAAGATTAAACGTCTCCACGAGGTGTTTTCGTGCATTTATTTCCCGTCGCCGTTGGAATTAAGCCATTATCCACCCTTCTCATGAACCTGCGAAGAACGGGGAAAACAAGAAGTCCAGACCCTTAAAATGTCTCATTTTGTCGAGCACAGGGAGGATTTAATTCGAGGTTCTTTCTTTCCGTACGAGAGATAATAATCACCCCTTCCCTCTGCGGCGATTTCATTCGCGCGTGATCGTTTTCGCCCTCATTCCGCATGACGTCTAATATCCGACGATTATGGTCTAAATCCGACGGAATCCCTCCCCCCCAAAACCCCGTAATTGGCGGTGACCTACAAAACCGCCGTCGGTAGGGGAAGGGGAGACATTCGAGAAATAAGAAACCCAAACACACTCGGATAGTTCCGTCCTTCGGTTCCGCCCGCCTGCGTAAAGCTCTCCCCGTTTATTTTTTCCGGAATAAAAAAAAAATATATATATATAAATATAAAAGGACGATCTAAAATTGGAATCTCCCGAGTGCCTTGCCCGGTGCTCCTCCGCCACCAGGCTACACTCCACTGAGCTCACCTGACGGATTCCCCTGCCTTTACGGCCTGGAGGATGCGTGGGGGAAGATTAGAAAGACGGATAGGGGAGAAAGAGGACCGAGAAGGGAAAGATGTGGTTTGGGAGATGTTGGGATGGGATGTTTCGAGAGGGAAAGGGAGAACGAGAATGGCCAATTTGGAAGGGGCATAATTCCTCTGCTCGAGCCCTGATTTCCCATTACCCGCAACCTCGATTAATTCTCCCCGACTGCCTAAGTCTTCGCAGGAGCCACGTGGGGCGGGGAGTGCCTCAAAAGGAGAGTGGAAGGGGGCTGAAAAAATTATCGTTATTTCCTCAAAAAAAATTATAAGATCGGGAATTGGATCGCCTATTTTTTTTTTTTTTTTTTTAAAGGATAAAAAAATTTTCTGCTGATTTTATCGACTAACTGGGGAAGGTAAATAAAATAAATAGCATAAATGGCGGTTTGTAATTTAACGAGTTTTCAATGCACAAATCCCAAGCGCTCGATGCATTTCAGAGAACAGTTAGTTAGTATAGCTCTCAACAAAAGACGCCTTTACTTGTATATCCTATCGTTTATAAGCTAATTGTAAAATATTACATATTGTATAATGATAAATAAGTAAATATATAAGATATAAACATCCTTTATTACAATTATCATACTGATCCAAAAAACAGGTATACCGTCAACTCGTCGCAGTCAATTCGTTGCGCGTCAATTCGTCGCAGGACAAACTCATTTAATGCATTGGATTCAACTTCGGCGACAATGGGAGTTGTCATGGTAGTTTATATTTGGTGTTGTAATAAAACGGATAAAATCACGTCTTTTTCAGATTATAAAGCTAAAAGCATTTTTAATCTAATTCGGTCAAGATTCGGTTTCTGTCTTCGATAAAAATGAGTGTTACCCGCGAGAAGGATATTTTAGATCTTTTCCTTTCCGTTGAGGAGGCTTCTGTTTCAGTGGGAAGGCACATTTTCGATTCTAACCATATGTCATTGAAAGCTCCATTTTCTATGCTTTCAACCTAGGAATGTATCCCCTCCCCGCGTGGTTAGGGTGTGGAGGAAGGCCAACTAGAAGGTCATTAACCGTTCCCTTTCCCTCCTGACGTGGGTTCCGCGGAAGGTAAATGGGGTTCCGCGATAGACTGAGGATGAGACCCGACACGTTCTGCCTTCTCTTATTTGCAGCAGGAAACCTGAACTGCATTTGTAAACTGCATACTGTAAGATACATCAATTATGTAAATAACAATTACAGTGATTATAAAAGAAATTTTATTGCGATTTGGTTACAACCTCTTAGTTAGGGTTCCGCGAGAAAAAATATTTTAATGCAAGGGTTCCGTGGCTGCAAAAAGCTTGGGAAACCCTTTTCTGTGATGCTATTGAAGCAGTCAATGCCGATTGTGTCCCTTATAAGAAAATAACAAAGAAAAGACCCCCGCGTATGTCAGGAGAAGCAATGAAAAACAAACAGCGTGTTGGGCTCTGTATAAGAGCAATCCGAACCAACACACCAAAGCAAAATTTAATAATACTAGGGGGCAAGCCCACTGCTTGCTGACGCTCGCCACCGCTCCCCCACTTGCTCGCTGTTTCTTCGTTCCTACCATGCACCTATTGGATTTAGATTAGTTTAACGGGAATATGTTTTGAATATGAGTTTGATGAATATATTTTATAAGGGGTGTATGTTTGGTTTTTAATAACAAATTAAGAAAATTAGTTGAATAACTCGAAAAAAATAAACTTAAGAGGACTGAAATTCCCGGAGATTAAAAATGGCTGAGGTAAACAGGGTTAAAAAGAGAGAGAGAGAGAGAGACAACCAGAAATAGGATTTTAGTAATATAGATAAAAATAAAAATAACATGAATACTGCGTTCGATTTATTTGCATTAAATTCATATCTTCGGTCATTTCCAGCAAGTTTTAATCTTATTTTCGATCTTTAAGCCTTTATCTAACAAGGAGAGTAGGGAGGCTAGTACCCTCGGATTTTGTTCAAATTTCACATGGTGATAGCTGATGTGTTCCGATTTAACGTGTAACTTGCCGTTTGTGTGAATAGGCCTTGGTTGTCGAGATATCGCAGTTTGAATTTCGGCCGATTTCCGCGTGCGAGTTAAGACTCGTGAAAGTCGTTGCTAGGTTAAGTAGGCCGTAGCTGAGTTGGTAAGGCGTTGGGCTAGTAACCCAGACGTCCGGGGTTCGAGTCCCGGTTGTGGAATTTCTTTTTTTATTTTTATCTTTTTTAATCCTGAAAAAATGTACAATTCCCATTATTAATTTATTACGACTGTAAAAATTTTAATTGTACTATTTTTCTCGATTATAAGAATATATTTTTTATCTTATGGTTGCGATTCAGCAATCTTTTTAAATAAATTCTTACACTTTTTATTGCTACAAAATAATTTGCACCATTATTTTGTATTATACATCAATACATTATAAATTAATTATTCAGATTCTTCTTTTGAAAAAAATCTGCCATGCGTGCCGACAAAGTGGGGGATGAAAATTGTCATAAAAACAAAGCACAAATGCTTCTGGCACCAGGAACACACAACAAACGCAACATTTTCGCATTCACATTTCCTCTTACGCAGGCTATCGTGGAAACAAACTTCATTTACGTTCATAAAAACACACCTTGTCGTCGTTAATTTTGACGCAAACCACGCATATTTAATCATGTCTTCGAAAATGGGTGCACGCAACTGGTGATGAATGATGGAGTGAATTTTCAATGCGTCGTCTCTTGTATTAATCTGACTATTCTCTCGCAATAAATACGTACTGTTTTGCAGGCGCTTTATGAAATTTTTGATTTGCCTGTAAAAATAGACGTCGCGCGGTTGGCAGAAAGGCATACAAGCCAGCGGAATTATCTTTACTGGATCTTCAATTTTCGAAGTACTTGGATCGACTTCCAAAACTACAGGAAAAATTTTTCCCAGCGTGTGCGTCCTGCTTTTTCAAAAGAAGAATCTGAATAATTAATTTATAATGTATTGATGTATAATACAAAATAATGGTGCAAATTATTTTGTAGCAATAAAAAGTGTAAGAATTTATTTAAAAAGATTGCTGAATCGCAACCATAAGATAAAAAATATATTCTTATAATCGAGAAAAATAGTACAATTAAAATTTTTACAGTCGTAATAAATTAATAATGGGAATTGTACATTTTTTCAGGATTAAAAAAGATAAAAATAAAAAAAGAAATTCCACAACCGGGACTCGAACCCCGGACGTCTGGGTTACTAGCCCAACGCCTTACCAACTCAGCTACGGCCTACTTAACCTAGCAACGACTTTCACGAGTCTTAACTCGCACGCGGAAATCGGCCGAAATTCAAACTGCGATATCTCGACAACCAAGGCCTATTCACACAAACGGCAAGTTACACGTTAAATCGGAACACATCAGCTATCACCATGTGAAATTTGAACAAAATCCGAGGGTACTAGCCTCCCTACTCTCCTTGTAAGTGCATATGCAAGGAAATTACTGAGGACAACAATACCGGTAACCATGGAATCTTATTATTGAAATGTTAAAAAAATTTACCAAAATTCGAGTATAAATTAGAATATGAGCGAATTCGAATGAAATTGAGTATTCGACTGTAAGAATAAGAATCCTCATTCATTCTGGCGTGTTTTAGCACAAAAATTGTATCGATAACTTAATTTAAAGATATTTTAAAGAGTAAAAGAATGAAAGCCTTCAAACAAAAAATGTGATTTTTACGTATTATCCTATGGGAAACGACATTCATCCTCTGGAGTCGAACCCGTGACCTTTTTCGAAATTTTTTAAATCATAACGTAAAGATTCATCAACACTGAAATCCTATGAAATTTCAGGCTTCTAAGTTTATTTGTAATCGAGTTATTAAAAAATTAGAGCGTTACGCATCATGATGACCATTACGATTTTATAATATGGAGAGATAAGGAGACACTGCAATTTCTCATTAAGACGAGATTTTAAAAACTATGTAGAGGGTATTACAGATGAAGTGAAATCATGTTGTAAACGTTTCTGCTCCATTGTAAACTCTATCGGCGAACATCCCGGATACCCAATCTTGTGAAATATCAGAACATCGTTAGGCAAGATAATGATCGCCCGTACATGTACTTTCAATGATTATTTTTCTTCCAATTTCTCTCTGCCTCCCTCTCCTTCTTATTCCCTTCCTTCTACTGCATCAATTTCCTCGGATTCCCTATCTAATGTTTTCCACGTCTATATCTGAGTTCAGATACTTGCATCTCAGGATATGAAAAATCGTCCGGCTCTGATGGAATTAGTTGTCTTTTGAAGAAATACATCGGAGGCTTTGTGTTATCCATTGACAATTATCTATAGCAAGTTTCTGTTAAATGGTCTTTTTCCTGCCAAATGGAAGTCAGCCAATGAAACTTTAAAAAGTGGAAGCAGAGCTTGTGTTTCAAACTATCGACCATTTTCAATCCTCCCCCTATCATCCATCGTTTTCTGAAATATTATTCATAGGCATTTACTCTCTTTCACCTATCCCCAGTAACATAGCTTCTTACCTGGGAGTTCATGTCTTACCAATCTTACAGTTTTACAAGATGAAATCATTCAGATTAACATTTTTCCATAATCATTATGCACGCCAAAACTGTAAGTACTAGAACCTAGACAACCACATTTGATACTGTTCTTACCTACATCTTAACTTGGTGAATGGTAAAGGTTTGGTCAATCGGAATTAGTTAGTGCTGTCATTATAGGGGACTGATATTTTTCCTTAAGATAACACGTAAAAATCGATTACATGACGCGCAAAATTTTATTCTTTTGCAAATTTAAATTACTTAAAAAGGAATATACGAACTCGAGATAAAAACACGTATTATTCTGAAAGAATCAACTTTATATTTTTGAAGACATAAATCGCATCAAAGCCGATTTCGGGTACAATGTAGTATGTAATCATGAAAACATCAACCCGAGCAACGCCAGGCAATTTTGCTAGTAGTTTAATAGTAATCTACATCTATCTATCTCTAGTCTGTCTATAGTTATCTATAAAGTGTATGTGTTTTTCTATAACTCAGCAACTACAGCACATAGGAAGAAGAGGAAGGTGTTATTTTAACCGGAATAAAGAGTTAAGTTTTGACTAGTCAAGTTTTAAACCGATGTGCGATTTTGCATGGCAACCAAATATTTGTTGATATCAATTATATAAGTTTCTTACATAGGATATAGGAGGAGAATAAAAATTATGAGGTACTTCAAGATGAGCTAGAAACATGAAGTTTGGCACGATAGCTGAGCAGAACAGAAGTTACGAAAAGAAATCAGCCGACGTAGAATGATACTATACATTATTATGCGCTTTACCTTGGTGCTATTGCACCCCCTGCCACACACCATTGCGGTGGCTTGCAGGGTGAACTATAGATAGATTATAGGTTTTTGGTCACAGCCGGAGGAAAAAATCCAAAATCGTTGAAATTCCAATAACAGCCCCATAAAATTAAAATTGCAATTCTGATAACATATGGCATATCGCGGTTTACATAGTTTAAGATTTTTTGTTTTTATCCTTAAATATTTTATTCTCGCGATGCAATGCATTGGCGCCCAAAGAGTTTAGCCTGCGACGAATTGAGTTGCGAAGAGTTTGTCCTACGTCGAATTGACGGGGGAAGAGTATGTCGTGCGACGAATTGTCGTGCGACGAACTGACGTGCGACGAGTTGCCTTGCGACGAATTGACTACGAGGAGTTACTGTAGAATTAAAAAAAATTACAAGCTCATAAATGAATCAAAGATTTTTGTTGCATCAAAAATATAATTAATGATATTAAGTCTAAATTCTGAGAATTCGATGGGAATCTTTGTCTGTAACGGGTTAAATAAAAAATATTACTCCAAAACACTGCGCCGATACGTGCTATTACAAAAGTAGGAATGGAAATTATTATTTATACTTGAAAAACATCTATTAAGGAGTGATGTTTTGAATGATAAATTTACAGTTGACTTCCTTCGATTCGTTAGAATTATGTTTTTGTGTGTGTGTGTCTTATTTTATTATAAATATTTAAATATTCATACAAAACACTATTGCGTACGTTGTTTCACGTGAGTGGAAAGAGAGTTGGTTGAGGAATAGAGAGACAGACAGAAAAATAAAGAAATATTGAGGAATCATGTAGTGAGCAAGTGCGACGGAGGATAAAAAAATAACGATAAAAGGAGAAAGCGTCTTTGAAAAGGAAAAGATCTAGACCGTTGCTTCTCCATTTTAGAGCTAACCCTGAGGGTGAAGCGAAAGAGCTAAAGATAGATAGAGAGAAAAATGGTAAGAAGGCAAGATATAAAAAAGAACGAGAATGAAATTCGAAATGGAGGATAGAAATGAAATTTTAGGACAAGCACGTCGCTTAAAGTGCCGAAGTAGACAAAAACTTTATTTTTAGGAGGCGATAATGTTCTTATTTGCGGTGCGAGTTCCAGGGGATGAGCAACTCGCTCGTCTTAACTTTTCACTTCGCAGGAAAGTAATCCGAAACATCTTCAACTTCCACACATCGACATTGATTAAAGCGCCTAAAATCCTCGATAGAATTAACCTCCCAACACTATGCGAGAGAAGCCGGTGACCGAATCCAGGAGCAGGAGAGAGAGAGACTCGCTGGAGGATTTTCCTTCTTCCTCCCCTCGCATCTCCCCTATCCCTCTCCATCTCAACCTTTCTTTCGTTCTTTCTCTTTCATAATCTCTCCATCTCCTTCTCTCTCCCCTCTCTCTGCCTCTCCTCTCTCTCCATCTCCCTCTCTCTCCTCTCTAGCCCTTTCTCCCCACTCTCTCCCTATCTCAACTCGCCACTTACTCTCCAGCGATTGAACCGAGCCGAGATAGCAGAGGGAATGGGGATATTCTTCCATCTCCATAGCGACGAGCACTCTAATTTCACAAATCCGGTCTCTTTCCCTCTTTATCTCCATCCTCTCCTACCGCCATATATTTTCTCAGTTCTTAAACCACCTCTTCCCCTCGTTCTCCCTCTATTCCCTCATTCATCTCTCTCTCTTCCTCCGTCCCCTCGTCCTCTTCTGTATTTCCTCTCTCTCTCTCTCTTTTGCCACTTCTCGCTACCCTGCTCTCTTTTTCCTGCCTAAAATATCTCACTCTTCCTCAAATCCCTATTTCTCCTTTTCTTTCCGATGCTGTGTATTGTAAGGAGACCACATATAGCACAAACACATTCAACTTCTAGAAAATATAATGCTGGTGTTATAATAAAGATAATATACCGCTTTAGGTAATTCCATCCTCCACGAGGGATATACATGAAGGCAATCTACGAGTTTAATTTTCTCCCAGGAACAAAAGAGAGGAATGCGAGAAAAGAAAACGCGAATTCAAACAAACCATGATTACACGGTGGTAAATCACAGTGCTTTCTTTCTAAAAATCCGCACGATGTGGACGCATCACCGTTTGTCAATCATAGAAAATTTCTTACAATGTAGGGCCATATTAATATACATGACGAGTAAAAGTACGCTTCGGAATTTATTTTGACGAAATGAAATAAATATATAAAAATGTTATAACGGAAATTCGTAATTTTTCTCACCAATAAATAGTAAATATTTTTAACATTCATCTTTAGAACTCCTGCACAATGCACATAAGAGGTAACCAATCAGTTCAGCGATTGGGTTTGAATAGATGTTTAATTCCACAGATAAATTATTCTTACCACATTTAAATTTTGAGCAAGGGCGATAATTATTACTGACAAAAAATTAAATCTAAATGAAACTTTGGATTCGTAGACTATCACCCAAACAAGCTTAAATAATATTTATTATTAAAAGGGTTCAATAAGCGGTACTCGTTGCCAGGACCAAAATATGATACACTAGCGGAAGTGCCCGTTGAATTTCAACGGATTTAGTGGATCTACTAAAGCACAACATAAAACACGGGTTAATTTTATTTCGTTTCATATCACTCACTAAGATCCAGCTTTGCCAACAATTCTCAGCCATAAATTAAGGGGAGCCATTAAACAAAAAATATTGTTGAAACATTTAATAAATCTAACAAAAAATGCTAATTATATCGTAATCATTATATTTGTATGATATTGAAAGTTGATTTGTCTTCTATTTTGTATGGCATCCTTGTTTTCATTGCCTCAACAAATCTTTCTCTCATTCGCTATATCTTCCGCGGCACACGATAACCCGGCTATATATGCAGATTAAGGGAAAATTGTTTATATCAATAATACTTTGAAAACAAGGAAACGATTTATCCAATCACAATTTGTGGAAAATCTACGTCTAATTATTTAAGTTACTTACGTATTTTTAAAAAGTTTGCTTTGGAGAACTCTACGCCACACACAATATAATTAAAAACGGTTTATTAGTACTATTTCAATAAAAATCCACAAATATTTGGTTGCCATTTAAACAAAGCAAAATCGCACACAGAAATTGAATAACAATATTAGGTTAAAAATTTTCCTATATTTTCCTATATTTCACTCTCAACTTCGGCGACTGATAAAACCATGACTTTTTCTGATTTTAAGCGCATTTTTACGCTAATTCAATTATGATTCGGATTCCGTCTTCGATAAAAATAAACTATGTTCTTTCCTGCATAGAACCATCCAAGTCTCAAGTCCGTATCATGTTTCTAAATAATTTAAAGCGAAAATTAAAAACAGGTCTACACTCATCCCTGTGTGTCAGTTGAAGGACGCGGCAAAATACGTGGCGTTGGATGATTAAATCGTTCGCCATTTCGAATCAAAGTGACGGAAAGAAACGAAACCTTGACTACTCACTAAGTTAGGATGTAAGGAAGTATTGTACCAAATTTGGTCGTTCTAGCTTTTATCGTTTAGGAGAAGTTCCATGAACAAACGAAGAAACACACAAACTCTTTCAAATATACTAATGGTAGATTGGATATCTGCTAATTATTTCTATTTGTACAATTCTATAGACCAAATCTTGAAAATAATGAATTTTTAGGAGTTGATGAGATAAATTCCCACATGATAAAAATGCATATATACAATGTATATTCCAGCTTGAAACCGTAGAGTATCCGTGTATGTTAACTTATTTTTTATTTTATCTAAGGGGAAATAATTTTAAAAGGTTCCATTAAATATATTAGGGAATTTTTAATCAACTAATAATGAACCCTTCTAACGTACACTAAATCGTATAAGAAAAGGTAGTTTACTCATTCTTGATAAATGTAGTCAACGCTGCAAATTCTCTCTTTCGCCGGGATAGCTGAATGGAACAAAAAAAAAGACTAGCGAACGAAAAAAACGCCACAATATCGTGAAATTGGTAGTCACTTTCCCGCGATTACTTTTTTTCTCGCGCACGTTCCCATTTTCTTCGCATCCTATGTGCTTCGCGCGTCCTTCAAATCCCAATTCTCGCCGTTTAAAAAAAAAAAACCCTACCGCCGCCTACTCCTCCCACCTCAGCCCTCAAGCCTCTTAAACACATCTGGAGCCGCTTGATACCCTCGAAACCATCGGTTATGCCACCACTACCCCCAAGAGGGAACAAACACCGCCCCCTCGCCTCCTCCAATCTCATTCCTCCCTCCCTTCTGACCTCGTTCCCTATCCCACATTCTACCCTTCCTTCCCATATCGCTTCTCTCTCCACCCCATTCCCCCTCCTCTTTCCCTCCGCCTTCAACCATCGCATCTCTCAACTCCTCCCTCGTCCCCAGAACGCAACTCCCCCGGAGCCATTTACAGGGCGGCGTCTCCAATGACGCCCTCTTCCCTTCCTACTATTGCTTCTCTACCTCTCTCTCTCTATCCCTCTATCAATATTCTCCATCACCCCACTCCCTCACCTATCTAAGATTTTCTTCTCCTTTCCTCTTTCTCTCCTCTTTTCCTCTCCCCTTTATCCATACACCGACTGCGGCTCAATTTTTTGCCGAATGTAATGGTTAGCATATCCTTCCTTCAGATGTCAAGGTCACGGGTTCGGATCTATAGGATGTTTGTTTGTCATCCCGTGTTAGACACTGTAATCGCCTTGAAGACCTACGAGATACCCTAAATAAGCACGGATTTTTGTTTACTGTCACTGTTATCTTTCTATTTTCTCTTCCTCTTCTACATCTAGATATTTCCACATCATCCAAGTGGGGGGAGGCGGGGTGTTTGATGCGTTAAAACGACCCCAATAATTTTCTATCCCATTTATATTCTTATCTCGATTTTCAGTCCCACAATCGCTCTTACGCATTTGATCGTTTATCATTTGATCGTGTCTAGCAGTATACTTTGCCGTTACAAATATTCTTGCAGGCGCTTCGGCTATACCTTCCGACGTATACTTCCCAGGAGGCAACACAGCATTATCTCTCTTTCCTTTCTCCATCCTTTCCTCCTCACTTCCTAATTTAATTCTCCTTCCTTTCCTACATTTCGCTTCCTCTCCCTTTTTCATCCATTTTCTTCTTCTCTTCGCCTCTTTTTTTTCACCCTCCTCCATCGCTTCCCTTTCCTCGTCACAACCCCTTTATATCGCCCTCTCCACTCCTAAACCCATTTGGAAAGAAAAATTAGCTTAACAAGATAAAAAAAACCGTCGTTCCTTTTTACATCTCTTGAAATATGCAAGGATCATCCAAAATTATCCGCGGAAGAAAACGTCAGAGAGGATCATTTTTTAAATATAAAGGAAATAACGCAGAAGGAGGCGGACAAGCGGGAGAGAGAGAGAGAGAGAGATAGAAAGGGGGTGACGTGAGGAAGGAATGGAAATACATATTACCTTTCCCTCTTTCTCTCACTCCGAGGAGGTAGCTAGCAAGTCGGGGAGATCGGTGGAGTTGTAGCGAGAGATAGCGACTGTGTCTTTCAGCCGAAGGGTAAGAATAACACGAGCAGACCGAGATTAGCTTTTTTCGTTTTGTGTGCACAAAAGCGCGCCGAAGTAATAAAATCGCGAGAGAGACTCGTTTAGAAAAGACTCTCTCCTTTTCTCTTATTCTCTTTCCCTCGTATCCCTCTTGTCCCTTTCCCTCTATCACGCTCCTTCGAGGACGAAAGAGGTCCGAAGGGTTGATGCGTGAGTAGCACAAAGAAAAACATTTCTGGGTTCAAGGAAAATATTTGGAGAAGTCTCCATCTCATTTCCCTCCTCTTCCCCCGCAGCAAAACAAACTGTAGTTGTACTATAATGGTATGGCGAGATCCTGTTGTTTTATATTTATATATATATATATATATATATATATATATATATATATTGACGACGAATATTATATGCGGCGTGGAGTTCAGTGACGAAACATCGATTTCGAGAATGGATAAGAAATACCGTCCGAGCAGGAGACGGAAGTGACGTAATAACTTGTCGCCTTCATGCATGAATAAAGCATCTCAATACGGAATGTGGTTGCGCCGTCATCGAGTGCGACGAAACTTTGAAGTTATCGTCAAAAGACGCAAGGTTCCCTAAAGAAGGACGCGAATAAAGATGTCATTATTTCATAAGCTCGTTCTCAACGTCCGCCTCCGTGACTGGAAAATTAAAATGTTTTAATTCAAATCCTACCTCGAGAATTATACTTTCACGTCGCAATACATTTAAAAGATGAGACAAAAATAAAATGTTAGGCAACCCATGTGATAATGAGATTTTCGCGTGATTTCATAGTCTGTTTTTATTCTCTTTATATTTCCTTACGACCATTCACCTAGAGAGAAAAGAGGAGGCTAAGTCGGAAAAATAATTTTTTAAATTTGGAATAAAAACACCCTTTAAACTCATTTTTATTTTATATTTTTTCTCCAGAAATTTCATCATCATTATAAATCGTGGATCTCACTTGGTAATAGCGGCATAAAATTTGAGTAAACCTGCATTAAATATTCGTATTTCAGTTTTATTAAGTACGTGACTTGGTAATCTGAATAACAAACTTTTACTTATACTTCCATTTAAATCAACCTTACTTTATGTTGTAATATTGCGTGTTTTATTTACAGGTTGTGTCCCATTTACCTTCCCTACTTTTTTTATTTTAATTAAAAGTATAAAACGGAGTCGGGAAGACGTAAGATCAGCCATCATGAATCAGTTATGCTTCATACGTGATTTTCCCGCCTAATGCAGCCTTTTCCCTCCTCCTCACAGCAGATGGCACGTAGTGGGAATAATAAATTCAAAATTCCCCTGCCGAATAACATGTGCAAGGCTGGTTAATTTTACTAGTGACATCTATAATTATACCAAATAATTTTATCAACCATTTCCATGGCATGAATTTCAACACTGTATAACGAGGAAAACTATATTAATATTAACGCCAAGGGGAATTTCGACTTTCGGAGATAAGCTTCATTTATTTGTGTACTTTTAACCTTTGAATGACGATAATTTTCAAATTTACGGGTTGGCTCGGTGAATCAACACACCCGGGAAGAGAATTATCAAATTATCTCCGTAGCTTACTAAATTGCCAGAGAATAAATATTGACATTGACGACTTTAACCATCATGATGCTGTTTATGGCATCGTACGATATGTATCTTTTGTGTGAAGTGTTTTCAAATATCATCGAGAAACGGATAAAAGAGAATCAAGCAAATCGAATTTTTTATCTAATATTATTTGTTCGTACGACTTTATTTGTACCAAAAGCTTAACACGCCTTTTTGATGCTCGTTCTCTCTAGATTCTTTAATAAATCCAGTAATTAACGATGCAGTTCTGCATCAATACGAACATTATTACGACGTTCCCTTCCAACAAAATGATCGTTTGTTGAATATCTATCTCACTGCATTTATACTTCCAACAGTGCTTTCGATAAATTTTTCTGAAAACTTATCTAGATCGTTAGGACTTCATTCAAATTCATCTCATCGTCACCGTATCTTTTTATTTTATTCTGATAGTGCGCTCTTATTTATAGATTCTAGCAACGAAAAGTTCATATGTAACGCGTCCTTCCACATTTGTCTCGCTTGAATAAAGCCAACAGACTGATCATCTTATATTTTCATGTATCGCGAAAGTTGCAACTACATTTAATGTCAAAAGTGCATGTCGGCGATAAAACTCGGCAATTTTTAAGTGTCAGAATTGACCCGATTTCTCTTATCCAGCGCCACAGACGCTAAGTCATTTGTCGCAGCTTTTCCTCAATAAATCTCTAGGTGACGGGTCATGCACCGAAAACAAATTCATTTTTATTTTCGAAAGAATAAACTAACCGCGCGGTGGTTGCCCGTTGAACGTGAGCCAATCCGAGCGCAATCAGCGACCGAGTTACGCTTAGAGAGAATCAATAGGAAGCGGCGTTGTCAAGGACGAGGCTGATTCCGACCAATGGCGGTGTAGAGAATTGGGGCGTGGCCAAAATTTAAGGCAAGGTACCTCACCTTCCCAGGGACGCGATTCTTTGAAACAAGTTAAGAAAAACATCCTCTTATAATGCGGACGAATATAATTAAGAGAACAGGTCATCTAGGTAACTCCATTATCCAGAAACTGATTCGGTAATCCAGGTACGCAATTTAGCGACAAAGAAGCGGGGGTAATTTTCCAACCTACGATTCTAAGAAAAAGAATGAAGCGGCCACATCCTTGTGCAATATTCACTGCCGAAAAAATCATTGCTCCTTTTTTTTCTAAAAATCTGAAAATATGCTTTTACTTAATTTATCGTATTTCATAAAAAAACTCACATAAAGTGGATTTTGTTTTTTTTTTTTGCAATTCATGTACATACAGATTCAAGCTTTTTCTCACTGCTGAATTTTTAAAACATTAAAAGTTCAAAATTGGTTTAATAGTTTAATAATTTGGAAGGGCGCCCTAATTTTCCCATATCAACATAAATATCTAAATAATATTACATGTAACTATTCGTTAGATGCTACATGACTTTGTTGTAAGTAATGTTTCCCGTGATCCATGTGATCTAACAAAAAACATCTCCAATATGAAGTTTTTTTTATAATATCCAAATGATATAAAAATTAATATATCCAGATTGTGACATTATGCTTGCTTGAACTACTTAAAATTTCAAATAATTTGTTTAAAAAATCATCGCAATAGCACTTCACCTCCCACGTCATCCCTCATTACGAAGTGCAAACGACCCATTAAATTTTCTCCACGAGAACTTCCCTTATCTTTTTATCATTTGTTGCCATGACATTGCGCTTACCCCTCTTATCTCGTATTACACCCTGGTAACTTCCACTTCTTCCAACCCTTTCCTGCTACAGCACTGACCTCCCACTTACTTATCGTTGACTCTCTTCAACTTCACTTCCAACACTTTATTCACAATATTTCACCCCATCCTTTGACCTCTACCCTTGGACTATTTTAAGTGCCCCTTCAAACACGTCTCCGTAGCTCAGAGGACCCCAACTATCTCCACCTTTCTGTCCCTTCTCTCCACCCTATTTCCTCTCTCCTCTTTCTACCCTTGCCTCTCTCCTCCGGCACTCCTCTCCCCCTTCCTCATCTCCTGATCCACCCTCTCCCTCATCCCTCTCTTATTTCCCTCTGTTCCCTGACATATCTTGTTCCATCCTTTACACTTGCCCACTTTTCATTCCTTGCCTACTATCTCCTTCTTCCTCATCTCCCCGTCTCTATCCTCTCACTGTGCCTCCTTTCGTTCCTAAGTAGATCTCTACTTTCTTAGCTATGGTGCATTAAAAGTTCGTAATTTCCGGAAAGGGCTTTCGCGAGAGATAACTTCAGAAACTTTTTACCTTTATCAATCAAGAGTGAGTGTCCTTATGCTAACCTCACTCAGCTGCCCTACAAATCCTTCGCCGGCTTAATTGAAGGATTAAGAAGTGTGAATAAAGCTCTATTTAAAATTATGTTTTAAAAAATCGATAAAAATCAGTTAAACAGAGGGTTCATTTTTCTTGTAACTTAACCACAGGCCACAACTCTGAAAGCAAGAAGAATTCAAAGAGAATTATTTAATCGATCACGGGGCTAAAAAAAATGTTCATTAATGTCGTCAGTCACACCAAAGCATAGAGAGTGACAGCTATTGACTTGTTGAACCGATTCTACGTGAAATTCCTTTTGCACATTTGATTGCGTGCAGTTTTTTTTGTAAAATTCCTCAAAAGTTCTTGTATAAGAAGGAAATACAGCACATTTAGATGAAATGCGCACAAAAATGTAGCACGATATATTTTAGGGAATAAATAAGACCGCATCCTTAATACCCCGACAAGGAATTTTACTTTTCCATAGACTGCTTTCACCACAAACCATAAAACATGCGTAATGGGACTTTAAGTCACGGCAGAAATCCTCGGTTCCACGAATAATCCTGAACTATTGTTAAAATAACTTAAGTGACACTTCTACTCCACAGTAAACACAGATCCCTCCGTCAATAAATAAAGCGCTTCACACGGGAGGGAAATCAACACGCCTGTAAAAGGAACCCAAACACGGTGAAAACTCTCATTTAGGATTCAGGAGAAAGGGAGATAGTTCTAATCGAATTCCCTTCGATTTTACTGCGCCCACGCATCTCCGCCTTCAATACGCTCCCGCCGCTTTTAACTTTCGTCTTTCTTTCTTTACTTTCCCTTCCATCCCAGCACCCATTCCTTCCCTAATTCGCACCCTTTACAACGCTCCATTATATCTTTTTCTCGTTCTCTTCCACCCTCTCCATCACCCACCCTATACATCGCCTCTTTCCAAAATCCCCCCATTTTCATCTTCTCTCTTTCCTTTTCCTCCTTCGTCCCAATTGCCAATCCCATATACCCCTCTTTTCAATCTCATTTTCTCTTCCAAACTCACTTCCCTCGTCCCCCGTATTTTCCAAAATTTCTCCATTTCCTCCTGTTTCTTAAATATTCCACCTCAACTTTCCGCCCATAACTCCGTCGTTTTCACCCTTCCGTCGACGCCTCTCCAAACGGTCTCCCTCCCCCATTCTCTTCCCTTCCATCCTTCCCGCTCCTGCACAAAGCATTACCTTACACTATCCCGTTCGCTCCTTCGACGTTCGCCTCTTTTATTCCCTATTCTTTCCCTCCGTTCGACCGCATCGCCTTTCTTTCTCAATTTCCTCCCTCTTTCTCACTCCTCCGTTTCGCATCCGCTTCATTTCTCCCTTATAAATTCACCTTTATTCCTTACTTCCTTCAACCTTCCTCAACTTCCCGCTCTTCTTCCTCCCTACCTCTTCCTCGATCGCCGCTCTCTCTCTCTCTCCCTCTATTCCATTTTCCTCTCTCTCTCTCCCTCCATCGCATCAATTATTCAGCGCTCCATTCTCAGCCCTTCCCTTCAGTGGCTCTCCTTAATTCCATTCACTCGGCTAGAACCTTCTCCGTCCCCAATGCATAAGAGAGCCACTCATTCACGGAGACAAGAGCGACCCACCGTTCTCACTCTTTTTTCTCTCCCCCCCCTTCCCCCCACTCCCTCCCTCCCTCTCACCCCCACTCCACCCTCCCGACCCGAGCGCATCCCGTCCCCGCGACAGCGATTAAAGTCTTTAACACCTTAATCCGTAAACGGCGTTATACACCCTCCGAGACCCGTCGACGACCCCTTCGCGATCTCTCTCTTGCCCCATATCAAGCCATCTTTCTTTTTTCGACCGTATCAGCCCGCCTTGCCCAGACACTCGCTGAAGGTTGTGACGGCATAAAATAATAACCAGGAGTGTTTGCTTTTCCCCCTACAAATTTGAAAACCTTCCGAGACGTTAATTTTTGCCTATGACGGAAAGGAAGCTTGAGCGTGTAGAGAACGCTTTTATTTTTTTGTCCCTCGTAAAAAAATCCATCCCTCGCTAACTTAAAGGACGCGAAATAAAATTTTACGAGTTCTGTTATTTTTTGAGGTCGTGTCAAAGGTACTCCTTTAAATGAACATAATCTTGAGTTTTTATACAATCTATCGCTAAAATGGTCGCTTGGTAAATGTTCTGTGATCGATAGTTTGCTTATAAAATAAACAATATAAAACTGACAAGATTTAGGTTTGTCTACTTAAATGTAGTCTCATCTATTTGGTCTACGATTAAATAACATGCTGTCCACAATGGAAGAAACACAGAATTATTTCTGTCTCTATTGGATTAAATGTATAAGGTTCTTATAAAAACATGACGAATAACCTTCCTCTTCTAGAACTAAGAAAGGAAGCAAAAAGTCAATACTTCCTTATTTTCAAAAATAAAACCTCTCACATAATAAAATAAAGCTAATTTATTTGTGAGCATGCAGTAGAGTGAGATTAAGATATTTCTACACATGCTCAGAGGTGTAAATTAACTTTAGCGTAATTAGTTCTCAGTATCATTTAGTCTTCAAAAACATTTCCTGGGCAGCAATAACGCTGAAAAATGTTTCCATAAATTACACAAAATATTTAAAATTTCCTCTTTGTCGGATCAGCGGCAATAACATTTTAACAATTTCCACGTACTTCAGTACAACGGAAGCCAACAAAAATATCTCCCGAACGTCAAAATTCCGAAATTTATATATATATATATATATATATATATATATATATATATATATATAAATATCACGTCATGCTACACGTTTACAAGGCGAAGCAGCAGATTGGTGCAAGGTCCTAATGGCCCACGTTTTCATACAATCGAAATGAAAAAAATCACGTTTTCTCGTATGAGAGCGAAATAAAAGACGGAGAACGAGTAGAGACCCAAATGAGAATCGGAGAGGGAGGGAGAGAGAGCGCGCGAGAACGAAAGAGCGAGCGAGAAACAGAGGAAGAGCGAGCGAGAAACAGAATGGTAGAAAAAGAAAATGGGATCTCAGAGGGAAAAACATTCGCCGACAAAAGGAATAAAATGAAAAGGGCGATTGAATCCGATTTCTTATCCTTTCTCCTAAAGCGACCGAAAATAAAAGGTTTTCGGATCCCCACCAAGGATATTGCAAAAGCGCTCCCGTCACCGCCTCCTCTCCGTTCACCCACCCACCCTCTCTCTCTCTCTCTCTCTCTCTATACCCTATTACCGCACTTCTTTGGCCTCTCTCCCGCTGCTCGGAAAATAACGACAGAACCACAACTCAACGCATAGGGACGGGTTGACGTTTAGCGGGCATTCGAAATTTTCGATATCTGACACGACCTTTCGCCGGACCCAATGCAAGAGTTCTCGCCCACTTTTTTTTTGCACGCCGAAAATATAAAAGATTGCAATTTTCTTGGTTCGAAAATACCTTCGGTGACATTCGGCGTTTCATACGAAATGTTTGCGGCGTGGTAAAGAATAACGATTTTCTACTCATATAAGAAAAGCTGGGAAATGTGGAAACATGAAAAAATCTGCCATGACAGGGAATCGAACCCGGGATTTCCACTTGCCGGGCGGATATTCTACCACTGAACCACCGTAGCAGACTAATTCTCCTGCTTCAGAACGGGAACACTTTCTTGGGTTGGGACCATGGTTCCCTGTAATTGTAAGTAAGCTGCGCGACTGCGCGACCGCGCAGCAGTTTTTGAAGTGCCGCGCACTAAATTGTCCAAGCGCGCACGATTGTGTGTTATCTTAGGATACATCGAAACAGGGCTGGGTCAAACACGGTGCACATCCGCGCACTATCGTCGTGTAGGCGCGCATAGCGATATTCATTCCGCCCATGGATGAAAAAAATTAGAGGGAACTATGGTTGGGACCAGGCTAGCTATGCTAGTATCAATCATCCACAACGGATGTCCTCAAGGAGATACATCAAAGATAAACCTCTACCCCCTCAAATGATGACTGCTTTGACGCCGAAAAGTACATCTATATACATGGAGTTTTCTGAATCAAGGATAAAAATGAGGTATATGCAACCCAATAAACACGCTTGTATTCGTAGTGCAGCCTATGCTTTAGGATATCATTTCTCTGGATTTTTTAAATTTAAACCAGGGCATCGAGCCGTAATTTTCTTCGCTCCGGTTTTCGTTCCGGTTCACTCAAAACACAAAATTTCGGTTCGGTTCCGGTTTCGCTCCGGCCAGCGTCAGTGAACCGATTCAAACCGGTTTTTTTCGCTCCGACTTTAAAATATTTTTAGGAAACTTTCAAGAATTGATTTATTAATTAAGTAATTTTCTTATTAAATCAAATACATCTTCACTATAAAAATAGTGATATTTAAAAAACATAATCAAAACACGAAAATAAATTATTTAAATGTGAATATTTAGTATCTTATTTATTTAAGATTATATTTTGAATTGAAAATTTACAAACCATACATGCGCCGCAAATGATTTCAACATATTAGGAAAGTATAAAGTAAATTATAAATGAGCACGTTTTCTGAGATAGAGTAATCTAAACTTAGCATTCATCTCATTTTCTAATTTACTGTGCTTCGTCCTTAGTACTAAATTTTATCAAAATCCGCTGAATAACTACGGAAAAAAATTGCATCCTGATAGAAGGACGGACAGACCGAAGCTAATATGCGCTAAAGCTGGAATGCCTAATAATGAATTATTAATATTTTTATTTACAAATCGTGCGGTAAAATAAGAGATCGCGTTATCTCAATAGTGCCAGTAATTTGAGTAAGATATTGTTATTTTCAACAATTTGTAGATCACGTCCACTGCTCGTATTATAGTAAAAACTGTAATTGCACGGCTTAATTTTTTCATTCAAAGATTACTTAAATGGATGAAAAAATCTATAAAATATCTATGAGGAAGAAGCCCGCAGAAATTGAGGGTCCGAGAATTCAGAAAGGCTGAGAAATGTTTATCAACATGATACAAATTAACGATGACTGAATATTTTTAATCACGTAGTGTGAGAATGTTAAACTTCATTATTTCATGAAACTGAAATGATAAGTACCATTTCGAAAAATTATTACTATTACTATTTAAGATGCATTCTATAAAATAAATAGAAATTTACTAATCTGTAACAAAGGATAACCGAAGTAAGAATATCTCAAAACCACGACTGCGGAGCGATCCTTCCTGGATAAGTTTTAGAGAATGACTACCAGAATACAAGGGTTCAGTGGATATGGAGAGGGAGTGAAAGTATATGGGGTCATTAACCTCCAACTTTAAGGAAAATCCAAGTTAAGAATCGGGAAATATTTTTGCCGGGAACACACTCTACGGGGTATGCTCGGGGGGAGGGTAGCAAGACAATTAGAGGCTGTCTTCAAAGTACCGCCCAAGTTCCTTTCCAGTAGCCTCATATAACAGGTAATCTCAGCAGGATGTATTGTAGACACTCTTTATGCATTGAGATGCACATGGAAAATCCCAATATTGAGCCAACAGATATTATCACAAAGGCTGAGGAGAATGTGTTCTCAAGAAAAACCCAACCCTTTTCTTATTCGGTTTATAAACGTGAGGCGTTCAGAAAGACTCAAACTAAAGCAAAAGGAAAAACCCTTCTTTCGCTCCCACCTTTTATGCTAACCGAAAAATATGGAACGAAATAAATAACGGTTTTCGGTTTCGGTTCGGGTTCAGGAAAATATTTTTTTTCGGTTCGGGTTCGGTTTCACTCCAGGAAAAATAACGGTTTTTTCCGGTTTCGGTTTTCGGTTCGGTTCCGGTTCGATGCCCTGATTTAAACGCTAATAGACTGACCACTTGCCATACGCATAGTTACTATTATTCATGCATCTACAAAGCTACAATTAATTATCATTATTTTATAGAACAAAAGTTACTCAAAATTGATCATATAACAATGAAAAATTTAATCTAAACCTGTTTTGTACATTAATAATTCTAAATGTTCGTTTGAACTGAATGATATTCATATATCCACGCAGTGGTCAGAACATTAATTAAAATAAATTATGGTTCTTTTATTATTATTATTATTGCTATAATGAAAACATCTTGGAAGTTATGTACCGAAGAAGGAATGTCTTTTTCTTCCAAATATTTCCAAAGAATGTTATAAATGAAACGGAGATGTCTGACATTATATGGCACATATAATGTTAAAATACCAAGAACGGCACTCTGAATTTCGAGAACATATCTTACCAACTATATCTCTCTTACTAACAGCTGATCGATATCGGCTTAGCTAGATGACGCAATAAGAAGAGGTACAAATAAACATCCATAAAACAAGTACAAATACGCATCCATAGAAACACTCGAAATTTTACATACGTAAAAATATAATACTAGACAATCCTATATAACTAGTATCACTTTTTTGTAAATATGCTACTACCTGTTCATACAATGCATTATTTAAAATGTCAGATATTTACAATACTAATCACAACGACTGCAACAACAATTCCGACATCTAGCCATTGCATCATCGCAACCCTTCCCATGCAACTGTATTCTTAACGCACGCCATAGATATAAAAATAACAGTCAGCTACGCAATAAACAAGAGTCCAGACCAAATCCAGCGGATCTCGGACATCACATCGACATCTATAGCTAAACGTTTCAATACCAAAATTTCATGGACAGCATCCAAAGCCCGCTTCAAGGTTAAGGTTAAAAGGGGTTTTTCTGGAAATTGTCAGCTTGGGAGTTTATTTTTCTGTTCATCGGTTCTCGGTTGGAAACCCAGGGGAGCGTTATCGTTTTTGTCTCTCGCAATGATTTCTCAATTCGATCAGGGTGGCCTTAAGGATGCGGGGGAGAGGGGACTCTGTGGACAGAAAGAAATGGGAAGCGAGGGCGTAGACGGGGAAATAGGAGTGGGCAGGGATAGGGAATGTGTGTGTGCGCGCGGTGGAAAAAGGAACGGCCTCTCCAGGGGTTGGGTGTGGATGAAAAGGGAGAGAAGCAGACTTTTTTCCGACTCCTATGGGAGGACGTCATCGTAGGCCTTAGCCATTCTTTCCCTCTCCTCGTCTCCTTCCTCTTCACCCCCCTCTCTCTCTCTCTGGGCGTAGATGCCTGGAATACCTCTTCCAACGCCCCCTCGCTCCGCCGGATAGCGGGCCAGAACTCCCGCCTTGCTGACGAAGCACTTCACTCGCGCCAATAACGCAAACAGTTATCCTCACGTGACAGGTTAGTCCCGGGAGAAAAATAACAATTGACGAGCAAAGATTGGCAATAGGATAAGGGAAAAACACACACAATGCGCCGAGAGCGGTATGATCCAAATGGAGTAACATTTCCGCGAGTGATGAAGTCAAATAAAATAAAGTCACGATTGCGGGCGCTGAGATAAGCCGCCCCTTTAGCTTCGCTTGTCAAACGAAATCCTATTACGGTTCCCGGTAGTGAGTGACGAACGACGATATAATCTCCTCATTTCTTTCGGCTGCCACGGAAAATCAATAGCGCGGCGGAAACTTCATTAAAAATAACACCGTCCGGAGATAATTTCTGAAAATCGAACTAGGTTTCCCGAATAGAGGTTTGAAATTCGTTCCGGTCGACAGGTTTGTAACCCAAATCTTCCACAAAATGAATAAACACGGATATGACGTAGGAATTAAAACATCAAAATATTGAATGTTTACTGCGCCCTTATTCGCCGTTTATAGGCCAATTTTGCCCATGAAATTACAAGAAATGGCTAATTAAATTACAGTTCGTTAAAATGTTACACATCGCTGCTTTACCGCCGTTTATCTGTATTTAGATGAAACATTTTTTGGAAATATAAATCCGTAAGACATTAAAATTTGTAAACAAAAGCATTTTCTGCAGCGACTGAGATGTGACAGGAGATGAAAAAACATAACGTTAATGAAAAATATTTCATAGTTAAGATTTGATATGAAATAATGAACCGATTTCGCATTTTCTCAACGTACATCCATTCCATTTCAAACTCTCGTGATCCAAACTACGGACCAATCCCAAAGGACTGACGTGACAAACTTTAAGATGCCATTCGTTATTGTGGTATTCGCAGAAAAAAATCGACTTCCAGCAACATAAATAAATTACGCGGCATCTCGCCCATTATTCAAGTTCATTTACTTACTAGACGCAGGAAACACATCATAAAACGAGCTTCCGCCAGAGCTATGCGCTTGGAGTGGGCGTATTTCCACTAGGCTTACAAAAAAATAAATAAACCTTCCCGTGCTTGCTCCTTTGTTTCTTATATCTCTTTCTTTTTTCTCTCTCTCTCCCCACCCCCCCCCCCCCCCCCCCTGTAGTTCAAAAAACATTTCTTGTGAAAACTTTTCCGGCCATTTTCTTTCTTTCCTCCATTAATACGACGGCGGAGAGGAGAACCAGCGCACTCCCTTTAGGAGAGAAAGAGATAGATAGACTTGGTATCCACCCCCTCTCAACTTCCTCTCCGCGGCCCGAATGACGTCAGAATCTTTCTTCTTTGCTAAAACTCTCCCTTCTCCCTCCCTCGCGCTTTTTCGCTCTCTCTCTCTCTTCCTTTCTCTGCTCTTTTTTCTTCCCTTCAAACTCTTCCTTTGCTTTCCTCTCTCCTACCCTTCGCCACTTTCATTTGTTTTCCATTTCTCGCGCGTTTCTGTCTTCCATCTTCTCCTTTTCCTTCCCTTTCTGAATCTCCAATAGAGGGTGCCCTCTTGCAGTTTTTTCGAGGAAAAAAATAAACGGTACTTCAACCTCCATTTCTGAGATAAATATTTTGCTTTTTCTGTGCCGTCGCTAGCCAAGGAGGTTTCCCTCACCTCGACGTAATTTTTCCCTACATTACGCCGGGAGCCATTTCTCTGACCTACTTGGAGTTCTTTTTTTATATCTCTTCTTGTTTTCATTCACTGAGTTTTTTCCTCTCTCTCTCATTGCTTGATAATAGCGTCCTTTTTACGAATTAAATTACCTTCCATCCAATTTCTTTAAGCAAAATCAGATGTTAAGGACGGAATCAATGCCTCACTAGCCTAGCCATAGAAAAAAGGCTTTTAAAAATAAATTTATTCTCAAAAATGAAAAAACTACGTCTTCTTACAAAGCATCGCGAAAATCAAGGCGAAGGATATGCCAATCTGTGTGTATGTACATGTATGTGTGTGTGCGCGCGCGCGCGTGTGTGTGTATAAACTTACGGAAGAGTAAAAGGTAAAGAAGGATATTTAGGGCAACTAGGTGTTGGCGGAAACCCAGTGAGCACCTACCGGAAGGAGAGCCGCTGGGCTGTTGGAGAGACACATTTGTAGAAGTTATTGAAGCTTTCGGGATGATCCCTTCGTCAGCACAAGAGAGACAACTTCTACAAATGTCTCTCTCCAACAGCCCAGCGGCTCTCCTTCCGGTAAGTGCTCACTGGGTTTCCTTCAACACCTAGTTGCCCTAAATATCCTCATTTACCTTTTCTCTTCCGTAAGTTTATATATATATATATATATATATATATATATATATATATATATATATATATATATATATATATATATATATAGCATGAATTTGATAAACTTTATTTGTCCATAATGATATAAACAACATCAACGGGCTCGTCTGCGCTAAATATTGAGCGGAAGCGACAAAAAAAGAACAACGGAAGACGAGAATTCTCTTTAACCAGAGTTCCGTTTCCAAACGAATGACTCAGAAGACCCCAATCTTTTTTGACGTAACTCGACCCGTTTTATTCGATCACTTCTCTCCAACTTCCCGTCAAGTTTTCTCTCTCTCTCCCTCCCCCCTCTCTCTCCCTCTCCCCCTCTCACATTCTCTCTCTCAACCTTTAGGACTTTCCTCATTTTGCGCCAAACATTCCCAGTCGGTCCCGAGAGATTTCATTTTTTTACGGATTCCCGTAGGACCAATACCGCATCTCTCGTTCCACCGTGACGGAGGAAGGGGGGGAGGCTGAGCATATTCAGCAGACTTTTTTCTAACGGAAAGAAAGTCAGAGTTTTTAGCTCTGGAGATGTAAGGGGGGCAATGCGGGAGAGGGGGTAAAAAAAACATCTACAGGGATAGAGAGTCGGGGGTCCGATGGAAAGGAATCCTTTTGTTACCGGAGAAAGTGAATTCTCCTTCCTCCCCCGATAAACTGCGATAAAACCGTCCGCGTATTCCTTATACCATCCTCCCATGTGCGCATCAACCCACTATCTAAAAAAAAAACCGCCATCTGTTCGTGCGGTTGAGTAATGTGCGAGACACGAGTACGTGGAAAGGTAGAATAATCAGAAAAGGAGAAAAAGAGACGCAGAGGATGAAGATCTTCTTCTTTTCCTCGTGTAAGAGGTAGCGACGTAGGAGGAGGAAGGGAAATGGACCGAAGTTGGCGTTTTCGTGAGATTATATAAGCGCCTCGTGTTCAGTGTGGGCGAGAACTCCCGTTTTGGCCTCGGCAAAGCGGATAAAGGGCGTGGGCAGAAGAGGAGGTCACATAGGATCTACGATGGGTCGACTAGAGAGAGATGGAGAGAGTGCTTGGATAGGGAGGTTAATCTATTAAGTGTTCCCATTGATGGACCCATCGCCACCAAGCGACGGCTTAAGGACCTGGGAAACATTCCTCTCCAAAACCGACAATTTTGGTAATGGCGATTTTTTCTGGTGAAGGTTAGTTAGCTAGGTGGAAGGGCTAGGATGTGAAATGACTTAGATAGGATTGGACGCAAGTGTGACGTGATCCTTATCTCGGATTCTACGCAAACTGCTTTCTCCGCTTATCGCGTATCCATGTGCGTCGAATAGCTAAGTTTCCTTTAAATGAAACCAAATTCATTCGTTATGACGTAAAAAGACCGAAATTATATAACAGATTTTTAAGTGTGACTCTGCTTGCAATTGTGCTATTTCGATTCGCGAAGGCCTTAGAAATTGCATGGACGTACTCCTCGAAGATATTTCGGTTTTATTGAAACGGCGTCTGAAAGTTCGATGTGGCAAAAAGATTGGAAGTTATAAAGAGAGAGTCGAATTTCAAACAACTCTGCAGCTTAATTTGATATTTGAAACACTAAGCAAGATGATAAAAATACGGCAAAATTATTTAGCAGTTTTTTGACCACAGAATTCTTCTCTTTAAACGGTAAAATTAGCACAACCCTTTACAAACATTCCATGTTGACCGGTAGGTAACTAGAGGAAAATGAAATATAAATCCTGAAAACATACTGCGTCAGTGATAAAAATCTGAATCGCATCCATCATAAATATCTCGTTGTTACCAATCCTAAAAAAATAATAACTGAAAGAAGAACTGCATGGATTCGTCTAGCAATCTGCTATAGGAAAGAACGATAACGCTGGTAGAAATATCCAGTCAAAATCGTATCGACGATACCAACACAAAAAATAAAAAAGCGCTTTGCCGTATAAAGAGAACGAGACACAGATTACCGCATGGGAACAGAGATTCACAACCCGAGTAGAAATGTCCCGATCGGAATTAATTCAATTTTGTGTGAATAACTGGATAAGACCTGGAAAAAATGTTGAATTCGGATTCGAAAATAAAGGCAAAAAACTCGTGAAGACAATAACTACGGATCGTATCGAAAAATGCGACCCAGATATCGCTAGATAATAAATTGAATGAAAATAACGAAGTGACAAAAACGTCAAGCCTATTTGGTTCAAATAATTCCGCATTTTCCGAATTAAAGTCCAGGGTTAAACCTAGGCCGCAAGTCCTAACAGCAGTAGAATATCTGCAAAATTTTCATTTGCTAAATAAAGGCACATTTCACAAGGTTACACCTGACGCTTCATTCAGCGTTTTCTATACGGATAAAAAATTGCATGAAAAATGCATCATTAAAAAGTTTTAAAAACAGAATCGCACACATCGATTGGATCGATCTTTTTTTCCTTTCTCGATTGAAAATTGGCAAGTAAAAAACTATAGCTTTAGGCTCATTTACTGAAAGAAAAACAAACTTTATATGTATATGTATGAAACGTAAACGGCGATTCAATAGCAGCTTACAATTTACGGCACGTTACTATCTTGGTAGCATCTGAGCCATATTCCTTATACACGAAAGCAAAGCCATTTCCGAAAAGAGGTTAAACTTTACTGCTCCATAAGGATTAATAATAATTCAAGTTTTTCTTTCCACAAACTCAAGCATAATACAAGCCAAGTACTGCTGTTTCATCGGTGTTTCTTCATACATCATTTAATTTGGATCTGTATCAACATATTGCAATAGTATAGCCTGTTTTATTTTCGAAGAACGAGAAAAATCACCACAGAAATAAGAATAGAAATTCCAAATAAAACAAGCATAAATGCTAAGTGATAGAAAATGGTAAGATTGTCAGGGGATACGTGAAAAACCTAGACGTTTTTTTCTTTGGGCGGACGAATTTTTCCTTTCTTGCTATAGACCTCTACCTAAACCATCGTAAAGCCCTATATCGCGGAGATCATTCTTATATCCCAACGCGAGAGAGCGTGGTTATGCGGATAACGGCTTCGAAACCATGGCCTAGGGATATTCGAAACCTTAAAAACGTTCCGCTGAATAAGAGAATGAAAGAGACGCAAGTCTCCGGCTCTCTTATCCTTATATGCGACCGCCAAACACCTTCAGAAGACCTTTTTATCTCTTATCTCAGGCACCCCCTCCTCCAAAAATCCTCCTCAATCCCCCTCCATTTATACTCCCAGTCATGACTCTTATCTCAAAAGAGAGCGCAATAGCCGTGAAAAGGAGGAGTAAAAGCAATCCGTGGGTGTCTGTGCGTATATATGTACATACACACACACACACACACACATATATATATATATATATATATATATACACAAATACAGATAACGATAATGATGGGAAAATAGGAAATCTAAAACGAGTGATCAATAAATAAATATGCCATCGAAAGGAATTAAGGTAAAAGAGATGAAAACGGAGGAAATGGAGAGGATAAAAAAGAGAATGAAAACAAAGAGTGAGGTCTCTCTCTCTCTATATATATATATATATATATATATATATATATATATATATATATATATATATATATATATATATATATATATATATATATATATATATATATATATATATAATGAGTGATCAATAAATAAATATGCCATCGAAAGGAATTAAGGTAAAAGAAATGAAAACGGAGGAAATGGAGAGGATAAAAAAGAGATGAAAACAAAGAGTGAGGTCTATATATGTGTGTGTGTGTGTGTGAATATATATAGGAAATTCAGAGGAAGAGAATGAATAGCGGGATGATGAATACAAAAGTACACACGCTAGTTTTGTGACCTTACTCAGGAAGAAAGCGTCTCTTAAATTGATCTAACTTAATAATAATTCGAATACGGTTTTTGTTAATTGGAATTTTCATCTTATCTGTGCTCAAAAAGTACAAATGAAGGTTTTACTACATTAGGATCGCCTGTAATAAAACTTTCATTTAAATGTGATTTTATCTTAAGAACACGAACGAGTTAAAACTATAATGTTCTCCCGAAACTTTAAGTAATGTGAGCCATTATCCGTAATTTGATTCATTTTTCAATCAGTGATGCAGAGATGTTAGCGTTTCTATATTTAGCTATGTTCCTTAAAATGTTTGCTCGAATAATCATCCAGGACGAAAATTCTTGTGTTTTTCAAAAAGGTACACGAAAGCCTTAATCACATTCCAAAAGTAATGATCCAAAGGATTTAAGTTTACAGTTTTAAATGAACACTCGGTACTCCGAGAGAGAGAGTTTAAGGACCCAAAAAATCTTCAGTTGCTTTAGAAGAATGGAAAGAAGAACAGTTTTGCATGAATTACCAGTTCCGATACAAGAGTATGGCGGTTATTTTTCTCCTTGATAAATCAGGAATTTCAAACCTGAATGAATTCAAATTTTAATGTATCAATCATGAATGTACGTAGAGCATTCGGTGAAATATTCTGCTGTTTGCGATCAACCATTTAGCTATAGACAATTGTTAAACAGAGTTAATTTTTCCCTCCGCCTATATTTATATATTCGGAGAGAAAGGAATGTTTCAGGCAGAGGCAGAAAGAGAAAGGGAAAAATTGGTCGTTATCTCTGATGGAGGCAGGCACTTTCTCTATTTACGCCCGGGCGCCCCAACTCCCTAGGGAAGACATTCGCAGGAGCAGACGTCCTACATAAGTGCAACATTCACCATTCCTGCAAATGTATTTGTAGTATAAAATAAGAAACGCTACTGCTGCACATAAACAGAGATATCAGCATTAAAAAAATGAGAATTTATTTTTCGTGAAACTAGACGGCCCGAGTGGATTGAAAAGAGAACAAAGCGAAGGATTTCTCACACAAATAAATTCCAGAGAATCGATTTCGGGGCGATCAAAATGGTCGACGGCTGAAAATAAAGGGATGGTTTATTTTATCTCTCGTTACATGACAACCGAGTACCCTTTGGTTTACATAGGATAGTCTAGTGAATTTCACAGAAATATGTTCAATATTTATCCCTCGGAGCTAAGCTAATTAGAGAAATTGACTACAGAATACATGAAAAAAAATTGAGAAATAAACCAAACATGTGTGTTCCAAAATAAATATTATTCATACGATAAGGGTTAGTGGTAACGAGTGCCTAGATACAATTGGCGACGTAATACATTTCCTACGGAAATTTTTCATTTTAAAAATTAACTACTTCATAACTGTTTCACATTTCAAAGGAAGTCAAAAGCCTAGAAATATCGGCAGGAAGAAAATACACCCTTCTAAGATGATATAAAACTCCATCTATAGATGTTCCGCTGTATCTTACTTTCGAAATTAATGATCCTCCTCTAAATCTTCGCGGGAATAATTACGAAGAGGATCGCTCAAGAATCCGGGAGGCCATAAATGGAAGACGATGAAATTTTATCTCCGCTTTTTTCTATCGAGTTACAAAGAGGAATCCGCGGAACGGGATCTGAGGAGGAAACGACGGAGCGAGTTTTCGGCTGGATGAAAGAGCGCGGGGAAGAGAGGGAGATTGAGAAGAGGCGGCCCGCACCCGCATTGTTGCGAAAACTTCCCCCCCCTCCATTTCGACGAAACTTTCGAAAGGGAATGATTTTTATGGGATGGATGAATACTTCGCCCTCGTGCGCTACTATCCGATGCCGAAAAAGAGACGAATTTAAACCTTTACATTTCGAAGTTTCTTATTTTGTTAACACCGAGAGAAAAGATAGCCGGAAAAAAATTCCGCCCATCTTTGATATGAGACTGAATTCGCTAAAAACGTTACTACTCCTTCCTTTTTCGCTCCCACTCACACAAAAGGGCCGCGGTAGGAGAGATAGAAGAGGGAGAGAGAGAGAGAGTTATGAAGGCATTAAACAATGAGGCAAATGGAGTGGATTAAAAGTGCTTTAAAAATGCCATTGCCGCTAAATTTCGGGAGGCTAAAAATGGCAATAACTTACATTCACCAACCCGAGAAGTGAATGCGACCATTTTAAGTGGTAGACGCTCGCTTGCAGAGAGAAAGAGAATTTGTCAAGAGGAAAAAGATAAGGTTTATTCTTCTCGCGCGGTTTTTATAAGGAGGCGAAAAAAGTGGCGAAAAGGAAATGGCCTCTTGAATTTATTTAATTCGTTGAATAATAGCGTATGGCGTGCGAAAGGGGGTGGAAAAATACACTACTAAAAAGTTAATATGTCCCCGCTGACGAAAACGTAAGCGTAACAAGTCTAATGCCAAGTTACGATCGAGAGAGAGAGATAAGTTGCCTAATAAAGTAAACTGGCTACTAAGTAGATCTTTATTACAAGTTCAAGTATCGCGTAAGGAATTAGTCCTTTCAAAGAGTAATATATTACTAAATTCCATTGAGTAAGTAGACTCAAGCTTTCTACAATGGAAGAAAATGAGCTTCATAACATGAGTGTAATAAAGCCTTTTTAATAACATTTCCAGTCATCGCTTTTCCTAATTACTTATTCTCAGTTGAACTTCTACGGCATTCCTCGTATACTCGGTTCCACGGCACCAGATAAATATACCTCGCTTTGTGTGATTTGTATCTCTTTTATTAGCTATATAAAGAGGCTGGTTACAAAGAGCCACGGAAAATAGAAGTGTATTCCATTTAAGAGACTTCCACATTTTTGGAGTTTCAATCCTTAAACAGAAACTTCAGTAAAAGGCATAAAGGATTTCTAAACAATTAAAAAAAGCTTTCATGACACTTTTTAATAATTCCATCAGATGCAGTAAAAGCTTTTGATAACACCTTTAAAGAGATTTCGCGTTCGCTAGTTAAGTCACTGGATTCTCTTGATGTCATCATTTTGGATTTCTTTGAAATGGAGAATTAATTTCCTCGTAAATTAATATTTAAAAAAAGAAGCCGAGAAATCTTCCACCCTATAAGGTAATCCTCGACTATTTCAAGAACAAAATTAAATAATTTTAACCATCTTCAGGCTTTTCACATGATTGGTTCGTATTCTGAAAACGCTTGATGATATGATCTTTGTCATCACTCTAAAACAAGGGTGGCCAATTTTTTTCTATAAGGTGCCACATATTGTGCTGAAAATGTGTCGCGTGCCACCTAATATTTATTTCATTAGTGGTAGTATATATGGCAGGGGCAACACGGAGAGAAGAAGCCATTGCGCTTATTTCGAAGATGGAATTGTCTATGTTCCTTTTGATGCGGGTTGGAAGTTTTTTAAGATCGTTAATACTATCAAAAATGAATACGAGATACTAAACCAAGATTTCCGGCAAAAGTGAAATGAAATTTTTAAAAGTTTTATCAACTCCTTTCGAAACATATGAACTAATAACATACTGAATGTACAATTTTAATTGGTTAATAATATAAATTAATAAAATGTAGTTATTACTGCGGCTCTACTCCGTTTTCATGATGTTATAGTCGATCCGAAATCGGAAGACTCCTGGCCTACTTAGAGCAAGTAGCCAATCACGAACGTTTCCTCTTCCATCGCCCCTCTCAACTTTCGTGCGGGAGAGCAGATATCGGTGCGCGCTGCCAACTCTTGCTCAGCTGATATACTACGCAGTTTCTAAATAAAATACTTCCCATCCTTCTTTTTGATCCACAGCAAGGAAACGGCGGTAGAAACGGCAACGCAGTCCGATGCGATCTCTTCGAGAGCAGGAGTGAGACTGGTTTCCTCCCCACTACCTTCCCAAACAAACAGTCTCCTATTGGCTGCTGCTAACTGGTGTCCGCCCCTTTTTCGGATCGACTATAGTAGTCGAGACGGCAAAAGATCCACGGTGGATCAGTCACGATTCCAGCTGAGAAGATGGACCCACCTGTGTCTCTTGCGATTGCTGGTTTAAAGTTTGACATTGACTTGAAAATAGTAAAAATGTTAAATTAACGTACGCCCCATTTCAATGCGAAAAAGAGAGGTTTCTTAAGATCTCAGAACTGGCTACTTCGAGATAAAGAGTCAGACAACTCATTCTCATGGTTCTTAAAGGACCTACATAGGTCGAGAATATAGCATTCTAATATAGTAGCTGTGATTCTGTGTACATATGATACTATGTTAGCGAAGCTTCGAAATGTAAGTGGCGCCAGTATCAATTCTGTCTCGTCCACCTGAACCGTATAACACGCGAACACTAATTCGCAACATTTTCGAATTTTTTGTATTTTCACTGAGGAATTTCCGACTTCGTCATAAAGGAGCTTCGTTCCCAGAGGCTTCGTTAAGCGAGGTATACCTGTATACTATATAGGAATGGGGCAGTTATTATGAAATATTTAGACAACTACCTGGAAAGCAAGAGAAGTTCAACTCATTGTCAGTCCTGAAAACAGGGACTAGTTTTTGTACACAATTTTCTTATAATACGTTCTCGTTTCGTGGGATTAAAGTAGCCGCACGCACACACAACACTCAGTCTGTTGTCAAAGAACAACACTGTATAACCTAGAATGCTAACGTTGACATTTTTCGATTTATTTCTATACATTTTATTTTATTTTTTCAAAATCGGGAGGCGTGTCACTGACAAGGGCGGCACGCGTGCCGCTGGTTGGCCACCCCTGCTCAAAAACAAGCGAAAGATATTAGATGCACTACGCAAAAAACTACCAATACATAAAAGCGTCTTAAAACTAAACTTTTTGAAAATGCGAGAAACCAAATTCAGTTGTGAAATAACGGCACTGCGTTACAGGAAACGACCATTCACTCGTTCGTTTAAAAATCTTTTTCTTGTCTAAATTATTTCGAAAACATTTACCTGTAAAATTTTGCGTAGGACGCAGTAGCAGAGCGATTATTGCGTTGACTGCGAGTCTCGCGTATATGACGGAAATCGAAGATAATTGCTCACTAAGCAACAGTCATAAGCTGAGATATAGAAGTAGTTGGAAATCTGGAGAAATATTCTGCCATATTTCCAAATATTTCCGGTCTGGTATTCTACTACTAAATTATCGTGGCGGGTATTCTACTGCTTCAGAGTAAGCTATTTTTTGGTTGGGTAAGGCTAGCAAAATATCAAAAAAAAAGATAAATAGATGAGCAAATGGAGATAGAATCGGGAAGAATATGGGCTGGGTTTATATAAAATTACTAAATGTATACATTATTTTGCATCATTTATAGCTTTCATAGAGAATGTATTGGCTGAGTTCCATAGCTCGCAGGCGGAGTTTTTAAATAACTTACTGCAGATGCTACTATGATGCATAGGAATGAGTAATTTAGAAAAAAACCAGTAATGGATCGAATTAAGGAAAATTAACTTGTGAAATTACTGTAGAGATGAAGAAGTAAATTATCCCCTCCTCATTTCGGAATTATCGGCATGCAATTCTTTCCTTCTGCCAAAAAGAATCTCATTACGAATATTTTAAACCGAATTTTTATATACAAAAAGCAAATTCTAAAGAGAAGCCTATTCTTCAAATAAAATAAATTAATAGTTACTTTCGTAATTTAATTTCTATCCATTGAGGAATGGCTGTGAATAAAACGAACGTTTGATATCATGCCTCACATCGCCTAACGAAGGAATAATGTTAAAGCTTTTTTCATGGATTTTTTTTCTCTGGATGAAGTCTCGCCATCGTGGTCGGATGGTGTAAGTTTATTGGGCGAGACAAAGATAAAAGGCTCTCTCCCAAGGGCACAATACGCTCTGGCGTGTGAATCGAATGAAAAAGGCGACTATGGCGATTGAAGTTTTGACGCAGCATTTTCGTCTCAAAGGGCATCTTAGATCTTTCCGTGAGGCCACTGAACAGCAGGCATAAAAGAAAGATATCTTCATATAATATACCTATGTACAAGGTTTGATCAAAAAGTTCGGCGAATGATATTATAACCCGTGAACGGGAAGGTCTAGAGAAATGATTGTGGGCAGAGATTATAGAAGCAATCCTCAATCCTGGGCACAACAATTTTCAACCTCTTACAACACGCCAGTCTGGCGTGAGCACGCTTAATGTAAGGACGTGCTTTTTCCACTCGTCGCAAGTTGTGACAATGTCGAAATTTGAACAAAGCGCAAACGTGAAATTTTGTTTCAAACTGGGAAAGACGGCAAATGAAACACACGAATTGCTCGTTACAGTGTACGGAAGTGATGCTATCACAACAAAAACAGTTTTTAAGTGGTTCGAAAGGTTTCACGATGGAGATTTCTCGCTGGAAGACGAAGAACGAAGCAGTCGTCCATCAACTTCCCGAAACGAAAAGAACATCAACAAAATCCGCTCTCTCATTCGCTCGGACCGCCGCGGCGTATAACCGTTCGAGAAATTGCAGAAGGGACTTCTCATTCTTTTGGATCAGTTCAGACAATACTGACTGAGGATTTGGGAATGAGACGTGTGAGTGCCAAGTATGTTCCACGCATTCTCACAATCAGCTAGAAGCAAAAATAAACTCGAGTCCGCATTTCATCTGAGTTGTTTGGGGAAGGCGAAGCAGATCCGACTTCCTTATCTTGGATTTACGTTTACGATATAGAGACCAAAATGAAAGTTCCCAGTGGAAGACACCCTCGTCATCGAAACCGAAGAAGGTCCTAATGTCAAAATCGAAGGTTAAGGTCATATTGATTTCATTTTTCGATATTGAAGGGATTGTGTACTCAGAATTTGTTCCACAATGTGAAACTGTTGACGTAGCTTACTACAAGGAAGTTTTGACACGTTCGAGAGACGCGGTCCGACGGAAACGTCCGGAAAAGTTGCGAAACGGGTGGCTGTTCCACCACGACAATGCACCGTGTCATTCTGTTCTCTCCGTTCGGCAATTTTTGACCAGTAAAAACATCACTGTCGTACCACACCCGCCCTATTCACCTGATTTGGCACCCAGTGACTTCTGGCTGTTCTCGAAATTGAAAGAGACCATGAAAGGAAGGCGTTTTGACACCCTTGAAGACATCAAATTCAATACGACGCGTCGCGACGGCCCGTCTGAAGACGTTCACGAAAAATTACTTTCAGAAATGTTTCCAGGAATGGCATTCTCGCTGGAGCAAGTGTTTATCTGCGTAATGACAGTATTTTGAACAATATTAATAATGTTACTACTTCTCTTTCACTAAAATTGATTTATAACATCATTCACAGAACTTTCTGATCAAACCAATATATTTATGTATTTGTGTGTGTATGTATGTATTTGTATGGTAGTATGAATGTATATGTGCATGTATGTTATACGTGTATAAACGCAAAGACTCTTAAGGTCAAATCAAATTCTTAAAAAACGTTTTCAAATTGCGCAAATGTTCACGCTAAGCTAGACAAAAACACCGCCCTTCTCCCAAAATAATTCTTTTAAAGTTCCATTTTTTCCCCGAAAACTACGATGTTCCAATTCCCTACGCGGATAAGGGAAATGAGAGGAAATAACGAGGAGATGAAAAGGCCATGACGAGGTGGACGGACGGAATGAAAACGACTCCGGGGAAGAAGAGAAAAATGTGATCCTGAGAGAAAAGAAGAATAAGAATTGGGACAACAGAGAAAGAGAGAGCGAGAAAAAGAGTGGGAAGGGAGAGAACGTGGAATAAGCGGAGAAAGAGAGATAGTGGTAAGCGGAGGAGAGAGAGAGAGAGAGAGACCAGAATGTACCGAGTGGGGGGAGAGAAGTGCACCACTCCTCGGGGAGACATCTCCCGTAGTCTCACGGGTTGCCATCGTTACGCAGTCACTTCAGCCCACACCGCAACGCCATACAAGTGGAACGTATTGGGCGTCCTGGTGACCGCAAGGGAACTCGGCTACAGGGAGCCTTCTGAGCAGAATTGACGATTATGGTCGTTTCAAAGAAAATGGACGGACAGAGGGAAGGGTGGATGCGAGGGAATGGCGGCGACGAAGGAGGAGAAACCATTACTCCTCGCTTCAAAGGCACTCAGCGGCAGAGGTGTGCGACGTCCCAGCCGGCAACGCCCTCACTGACACCGACTTCCTGGAGTCCTTTGATGTGGGTACGCGCAAGACTTACGCCCTTGAATGGCGCATGGCGATCGAGAAGGAAAAGCTTTCCCGGTAGAGGAAGCTCTTTAACTCGGGAGATTAAAAAAATTGTCTTTATCCCGCCACGATATTTTTCACGGCGAGAGGTTAAGACATGAGACGCCTAGGACGTTTTCGACGCCTTGCGAGGAAATGACCGCGTTTCAATGGATATCCTTTTAAAATCTTCCTTTGGTGGTTTTTAAAAATAACTGCTCGGCGTACACATCATCCTTTAAAGATATCGATCCTCGAAAATTGTGATTCTGTATTTTCTTACGGTCATTATAACTCGATCGATCAATCAAGTCTCGTCGAAGAAGCGAAACAAATTATCACATTTTTTGCGTATCAATATATTTTTTCCTGTAATCCATCGGTGTATTTTTAGAAATTTCCACGATTGAAAGTCTATTTCCATAAATTTACGCTTAAAACTCCGTTTCTTAACACCCAACTTTAAAATCCATCTCGGTATAAACATCTAAACCTACAATATCTCTATGTACATAAATGTGTGATGCCTGTTAAAGAAGCGGAATCAGGCAAAAAGAGAAATGAAGTTTTTTAATACAATCAACATATGAGCGAGTAACACACTGTTTATTTTATAGTAGACTAGCAGAATTTCCCGTTGAATTTCAACGGATTTAGTGAAGCCACTACAGCACAACATACAAACTCTTTAAAATATATAATAGATACTTTTTGAATTACAATTAGCTTTTCTTAACAATTAATCATACTTGCTAGTAACAATCCCTACACTGTTTATTTTATAGTAGATGAATACGAAAAATGAATTGTTACGGCACATTTTATCGGATAATTTTTTTTCTCGGGGAAAGCAATAATGGAAGAGTTTTAAACAATATTAAGCAAATAAAATTCTTCGATAGCCTATTTAAGAAAAATCGAAATATGACAAAAGAATTAGTCAGCCTTGTCAAGTATCATCAAATCTTGGCAATTCTCATCCGCATATTCAAGAATACTTTGCATCAAAACATAGTCTTGTGCTATACAGAGGTTTTTAAATGTGAAATCAATAATCCTTCGACAAAAGACAGAGGATCCACCACCGAAAAATTGAAATAGATCGTAAAAACCGGATTTGAGAGCAGAACGACGGCAAGGAAGTTTCGATGATAAAAAGATGGAATGGAACTTTTGAGACAAAAGAGTAAATCCTCTCATTCTTTCCGTGTCTTCCTAATCCGTTCATTCAGGTCCGGCTCTTTCCTCACTCCACAGGATATTCAATTTCTCTCTAACCTTTAGCAGGAAATAAGCCTATAGGAAATAAGAAGCGCGCAAAACTGTAGCGTTGATGAATATTTTAATATCCCGTGTAAAATAACTAGTGCTTCTTCCTACAAATAAATAACTCTATAAATGATTTTATTTGTGTAATTACGCGTATACAAATTGTACACATGCCACCGCCAACATTATATACCTAAACTTTGAAAAATTAATAAAGAGTACTGTCTAAGATTTATTTAAATATTTTGAAGTATTTCGATGCTAACAGTATTACAGTTCCGTATTCCTCGCTCCAAGGACGCTTTCAAAGATAACGAAATGACTATTTCAATTATGACTATTTAAGCAAATGAAGGGACAATTTCAAAACCTAAATAATAGAAATACATGATACCATGCATGATTATAAATCAAATCGAGATGTTCTAATTTTTATAAATCACATCAGTGACTACCAGACTTTCCAGTATAATGTAAACTTCTTTACGAGCGAGGTTGCAGGTACAAATCTTACAAAGAAGGGACGAGGATTTGAGCGAGATAAAGAATAATGGCTACAGAGATGAACGAACTTTTATTTGCCGCTCGCAAAGACAAGAACGTAAAGGAGATGCTCTCAAAGCATCATATCTCCGACTTTATCATCTCCACATTCCTTTACCACCGCTGGTTCGCCATATCTCTACCATTTCTTAAGAGTTATATAAATTACTCACAAGTACTTCTTTACCTCTGAGTATCTCGAGCGTCTATAACTCGAATTTTTGACGAATCAAAGTGCATATTACTCAATTTCGCATTCACATGCTTCAAAATGAAGATTAAAGACCTCAAAATGTCGATAACTCGGACTTTTTCGGAGGCTCGAGTTGTCGAGGTTCGGATGCATTGACACAAGCGCTCCTGTTTGCGCACGCACGCACACCCACTCCACATACACATAATAACGCAAACATCCATCCATTGCGAATGCCCACCATTAAAGACTGAAACCACCGCCTTTATTCCCCTCCTCGTGGGAGCTAAAAACAACGGGAGAGAGCTACTCTTCGCATCCCATATCTCAATAACGTTCCTCCGCAAACACGTCAATACCATTTTAACACCTTCCTTTTCCCCCAAAATCCACAAATCCGACGGATCCTTTCGACGGCTCATTGTTACGAGCCGTTGTGACCGTACCGCGGAAAGCATTTCAAACTGCTAGACTTTCTGATTACAACCCACCATTTTGTGCCGCTCCAAAACTTCTCTTTCCATTAATTGCTAGACACACCAATCATACAGTCGTAACTTTTCGGAAATGTCCCTTCCGCGTGCGTCCTCGCGTGTGTATATGCGTCGTTCTCCAACACGATCATGCGTACTACCCTCCCCCCCCCCCCCCCCCCCAATTCGACGGACCTTTCCAACCCACATAACGTCCCTTGCCCCTTTTCTCCCGAGGAAAAAAAAACGAAGACGAGAGGGAAACGGAAACTACGCGAAACCTCGTTAAATTGAAGGAAATGTTCCTCGTCGTAAAATAAATTCGTTTTTTTGTGTTCTCTCTCTCTCTATCCTCCCTTGCTCCAAATAAAAAGTAACACGTTTGGGCGCACACGCAAAGGCCGCCCTCTCCTCGCATGCGGACTACCCATTTTTCCTTCACGGATCAACTGGAAGAACGTTTCCTTCTCTCTTTTCCTATATTTTTCGTTTTTATTTCAAAGTACATATAAGTTTACTTATTTCAGCCTAAAGGAGGGCAGATTCCGGAAAGCTTTATCTTCCAGTGTTCTCCTTGATGCCCCAGACCACTACGTGTATGCTGGCTCCTACTTCCATCCAGGACTTTCCGTGATTATTATATGTACCTACCTACCATTGTGCGCATGTATGTGCGTTACGTACACGTATGTGTATTTAATTAAGAGTAAGTCTAAAGCAATTTTAGTAGAATATGAAGTGGATACGATCTCGAGTAGATTTGTTAAGCTTTTTGCATTCAATCTTTCATCAGGCATATGGCGAATACTATACACACAAGTTGTCCCAAAAAGGTTTACACACATTTTGGGAAAGAAAAACAACACATTACAACCCTCGGAAATAAATTTATTTGGTGTGTACATAAGCAACAGTTTGTGCCACATGGTGAATTATCGCCTATGTTCAAATTGACCACCCTTTATTTCTAGGCACTGTTGACAACGGCGAACAACTGACTGACAAACGTTCACCAAGGTAACCGCTAGGATAGCTGCACACGACTGTTCAGGTTCCGCCATATCATTTACGCTTTGCATTATGGGTCTCGTTCCTTTTTTAGACTAACGCCATCTGATATGTGTATACCACACTAATTAGAGGCACACTAAATCTGGGTTGCGTATAACTACATGATTAGATATGTATTATAACAATGTGTGCTAACGCAGTACATATAAAAAGTTTTATAATATTTATAACAAGTTAGGAAAGCGTACAACGTATCACAAATGGGGCGCGTTTCGTGCAATGGAGTATTAGAAATCAATTATATACCTGTACGTAAGGGAAATAGCGTTTTAAAGTCCTTTTCTTCATCATAAATAATCCATTTTCTTCCTATTTAATAGTATTACATGCACACGTAAGGAAATTAAACGTTTGTTTGGGAGATTGTTTATGTTAGCAACAATGAAGTAACCATGCAAGAAATTTTCCAAGTTCAACTCGATTTAAGACTTTCTTGTTTGATTTTCTCGATAACGGCTACTCCTACGATGAAAATATATAGAAAAGTAAATACTCTACTTTATCCGTTCTACAACTTTTATTTGAAAAATATTTTGATATGAACAATAGTTTACGAGATATGACGAAAATTTAATTTTTTGTCTCCAGTAAAGTGGTACCCCTGATTGGCGTACGTGATTCATTTTTGCGATTTTCTTATTATATTTGATTGAAAGTCCTTAATATCAAATTTCATAAAAATCCGTTCGGTAGAAGCCGAGAACGAACATGCGGACGGACGGACGGACCGACCGACGATAATAGGCGCTCACGCTGTAAGCGAAACGCGCCTAAAAATGAAAGGTGTAGTCTATAGTGCAGTAGTTGTTAGAATAGTCAGCAGTGCAGTAACCTTCGTATAATGCAGTCCTTATAATCTATCAAGTAAATTTTTATTGACCATTTATTAATTAGTATGAAGTATGTACTGTTTTGGATTTTAGAGGTTAATTATGCTTCATTAAATACGTACTGCGTTTTTCTATATATTTCAGATAGTCCGAACCCCTTCCCCAATTAGTCCGGCCCAGCGAGGTTTTGCTGCGTATATATTACAGACACTAATTTCCGGAACACAGAAGAGATAAGCATAGGCATTAGGAAACGATAGCAGAGAAGAAAAGGAAAGGGGAGAGGCCGGAGGAGAGGAGAGAGAGACAGAGGACAGCCATGGATTTATTGACGAGATGCCCACGTGATTGGTTATGATACGGTTTTTTTAATGGGGAGATTGAAAGCCCGGTACGCGTGTCTTGCCAGTCGGCGATGAGGAAACGGAGAAGGGAGAGAGAGAAAAATACAGAGGGAGACTTGAGATATGGCGTCAGAGAAGGAGAGGAGAGAGAGATGGGCGAAGGGACGGATGATTTAGACAGGGAAAAGGAACGGAAAGAGAAAGGACGGGACGGCAAGGAGATAAGAGGAAGCGGAGAGAGGAGGGGAGAGGGAAGAAAAGGGTGCGGAAGAGAAGAAAGGGTTGAGAGTCGAGCGAGAGAGAAAGAATGGTCGATAAGAAGGTTGGATGAAAAATGGAGCGGAACCGAAGGAGAGAGGAAGTGGGGGGGAGGGGGAGGGAGGTTCTGATGAATCGACTGGTGTACGTTATATCGGAAGAGAGGTTTTAACCTGGAGAATATTGGAAGAATAGGGCGAGAGTAGTAGTCCGCACTCACCTCTCGTCCTCGAGTCAACTTCCGGTCAAAGGGTCTTCACGATACTCATACACCCTTCACCGTTGACCGCCTCGACCAAACGTTCTGAAGCGTTCCGCTTGGATCGAAAAATTAAAAAGCTTCGTTTGCGGATAGTATGGAGATAAAAATCCGTCTAATAAATTACACGGAATACCGTAATTATCTTTTCTTCCGCCGCATATCCGAAAAATAATTTAATGACGTACTTATTGAAGACACTGATGTGAAATATAGACGAAGTAAATAATCAAAACAAATTTCATGATATCGAATACATTATCACATCTGAATATAATGACGATAAGATAAGATAACGAGTATATTGACAATTATAATTCTTTCTGAGTTAACCTACATTTTCTTCCTGATGAATTTCCAATGATTTTAATAAAAGTTGTAGTGGGAAAACAACATATCTAGTATTTATAGATAACTAGCAGAAGTACCCGGCGTTGCTCGGGTTTTTTATGTAATATAAAATTAATAAAATCAATTTTAAATTAAGACCTATTAAGACATGAACGGGCACGGGATTGATAGCCCTTTGCCCTTTATTCATCTTCCTCTTTGATGTTAGATATTATATAATCTTTTTTGTTAATAAATAGCTTATGTAGTCAATTTTGGGAAGCATGCAGAAGTTATGTATAAAATCTTATTACAAACACATACAATTATTTTAGGAAGAGGTGTAAACCGACAAATAAGTAATCAAGGAACAAAAATCAAGAGCACAACCAAAGAATACTAAATGAACAACTAAGAACGAAAACAAAGAAAACAAACAAAGATCACAAAAAATGGACACGAAACGAAAGCAATAAGCAATAAGAATACCTATTATTACTCTAAATAGATATAAAATTATTGATCTTAATTGTGTTTTCCATGGTAATTAATTGAATAATAGATTGAGATATTCGAACGAATCGATTTTAAATAATTTAGTAAAATGTTTTACTTTTCTAACGTAATTAATTACGTGAGTGTATCGGTAGTGTTTACATTTTACCCATGGAACCGCAGACACGAATTCTTAATTTTAGTTCAGAAGACATAATAAAGTTCAACAAAAGTATTATTCAAATAAAATCTTTCGAAATTCACTACGTTACGTGTTCAAAATGTTAATCTAATTTAGTTCTCGTATTAAAATAACAATTATTCAAGAGTGAACCTTATTTCCAATTGATAAAACTCACTTTTAATTCAAAACGATATTATATATTACAAAAAAGTATCTAAGTATTATTGAAACGCAAAATGGATGAGCATAGGAAAAAACTTGCGTGTTAGCATGAAATACTCAATTCCGTTTTTATTGATAAACCGTTTCCATGATAAACAAACATCTTAACGACCCGTGTTTTTAAATAAAATCAACATAAAACAAAACACAAAAACTTTAACGTAGTAATTGAATTATATATCTTCAGTAATTTTCACTTAAACAAAATATGAAATAAAATAAGACAAAAGGCATATAAAAACAATTTAACTTATATCCAAACATACCTATAATGCGAATGACATGATTACAGAAAAAGAAACAGTTCACTAATGTTTATTCGCAGAATTAACCTGTGTATAGAAGACCATAGATAATGAACGAAAAACATACAATCAAATCAGAAGATATTAAATGAGTATTTCATCAACTATTTCTACGTTTACGATATGTTTATAGTTCAAACGTAATTTGTTTACATCGGTTGCTAAGTATATCCAAATGCTGAGCAATAATGAAAAATAAGATTTTCCCTTCAATTCGTCGTATTTGATCTGTAAGCCCCTCTTTTAAAAAATTATTCCAAAAGAGGAGATAATTTACCACAAAAAAGTCTGCGAGAGCATATGTCTGCAATATATATGTAAGGAGTTAAAAAATTCGAGAAATTTACGAAAAAATTTTAAATGGAAATCCCATATAAACGAAAATATTTTATTATAATTAAATAGTACACCGAATCGGTTTAAAAGTCTTACTACACCACCGTACACATGATAACGGTTAATATGACACCTTCCTCTTTTTTCTGCGTGTTGTAGTTTCTGAGCCTTAGTAGAACATATATACAAACACCTTACTTTATAGATATGTGTATGTATAGATAGATGTATAGATTATTGTTGATTTACAATAAAATTTAGCTGATTTTATTTTGCCCACAATGATGGATAATACAAAATGTTGAACGATTTTTGATTTGGGTTGTAAAGCATTCAGGCGACGTCTTAAATTTTTATCAGTAAAACCGTTTTCGGCCATTAAACTCGGCACAGATCGCAAAAATAAATGGCAATAAATGGCCGCTGCACGTGTATTCGATGCATACAATCATCCTCTTTAAGTGTAATAGCTGGCGGGAGTAAAAAGTATTTATACCCTCTTTAATAAGTACAGCTATCACTACACATGCAAAAAATGCACACATGTAGAAGAAATTTCCGACTACACGGCGAGCTATCAAATAATGATTATGGACCGTGAACGCAAAATACCTATCTTTAAATTATCCAAGTGCTTCTCCGTTATTACCCCTTTCAGTGCAGTAGACTACGAAGTTGTCGGAATTTTCCCGCGCGAAATGCTTAATCTTTCTTCCTTATATAGCGCGCCTGCCTCCCTGGGAATAGAAGCGTGAATTGTACCCTAAAAAAAAGCATCAAACGAGGTGGATGCCCATCTTTTGAGATTCTTTTGATGCTGGCGCCAGCAAAAAAATCTCTGCACTGCAGCAAATTCGGTTTTTGTGGCCGAGGCATAAATTTTCGACCAGAGGGACTCCAAAACGCCGCGCATAAATCCTGAGAGAGTGGGAAAACTTTACTGGAACTTGATTCGTATCGGATGGAAGGCCCTTAGGCCATAGGTTAGACGATCCATTAGGAAGCAAAAGATGAGAGCAAAAGCGGAACAGCAACAAAGTTTTACAGGCGCACGCGTAGCTGCCGATATAAACTCCCCTCTCACAATGAGGTCAAGGTGATTTATTAGAGGTGTTTTCGCGTGTTGCACCCTTCGAATAAACGCCAGGAAAGATTCCTTCTCCGCCTTAAAATATTGGCTGATTAGGGGAAGGCTGAATCGTACGAAGAGCCATTTTAACGCGATCGTCGATAATTTGAAGGAGACCGTCTTATGTTCCAGTCACTTATTTTTTGCCACTCCTGATTTGGACTATGACGTAAAACGCATTACGTCCGAGATCTCCTTGAGTGTTTAAAGAGGAGCTTTCTAAACCGAGGTACACGACCAGAGGCGGATTAACCCATAGCCTTGGGATCTCGTATTTTTATGCCCTAATTTATCCCATTCATTCCAGAATGAAAAAACTCGTCACAAAAAAGGACACTTATTTTCTTTGTGTACGTCCGCCCAATTTATTTAAACAATTATGACCTATTATGTAACTCCACTAGCGAGTACTTTGCTCTACTATCTTAGGCAAACATCCTTCTTGGTACGCGGCTACAACATGTACTAATACGCAATACATAAAAGTCGAAAGAGTCGGATTATTTCTACTTGAAGCGGTTACCAAAGGGCATAATGCTTAATTTCACAAGTCCATAATGAAAAAAAATCTGATGTGGCCAACACATGACTTTCTCCATATTTGGGGTATATATATTTAAATTATTATGAATAGCATTATAAGGCAAATTTATTATTTCGTATCGTAAATATTGCCGTAAATTAGGTATATTTTGAATATGTTTACAGAATTCACCGCTACATGGTGCTGGCGCTGTATACTGGAAATTAAGAAAGAGCAAAATATCTCCGAAATGGATGATTCTACAAAAATTTGTTTCAAACAAAACTTGGAAGAAATATTATTCTCTACAACTTTCGTCCTCACGAAGATGACCAATTACGAAGTTTTTAAGGAAATATTTGATGGAAACCGAAAAAACCGATTATTTATAAATAATTCCTAAACAATAACTGCTATGGAAAATTGTTTCAAATGAAAGTAGTAGGAAATTAAATCTCTATAAGCTTTGTATAGAACTGTATATAAAATAATGATGTTTTAACGGAGAAATATCGCAAAATCCGAATCGGGTTTCGAATAAACCAAAAACTAATCAGTTCTTTGTGCCCATACCAAAGTGTTATATTTGAAATTTGGTAATGATATGGGAAGTACTTTTGAGTTAGAGCGCCTACAATCACATACACACACACGCACACAGACTTCATTCCGAAAATAGTCTAAACGTGTTCTAGGGACCTCAAAACGTGTATTTCCGTTGAATTCTCGAAGTCGATTTTTTTCATGAATACAATACTTTCCCATTACTACGTATGAAGAAAGTAAAAAGCAAAATATATCCGAAATGGATGGTTCTACGAAAATTTGTTTCAAACAAAACTTGGAAGAAATATTATTCTCTACAATTTTGGTCCTTACGAAGATTACCAATAACGATGTTTTTAAGGAGATATTTAACGGAAACCGAAAAACCGGTTATTTATAAATAACTCCTAAACAATAACTCCTATAGAAAATTGTTTCAAATAAAAACTGTAGGAAATTACATTCTCTATAACTTTTGTATAGAATTGTATATACAATAATGATGTTCTAACGAAGAAATATCGCAAAAACCGAATCGGGTTTCGAATAAACCTCGACTTCCGGTTACCCGTTATTGTCCAAAAACTAATCAGTTCTTTGTGCTCACGTTAAAGTGTTATATATGAAGTTTGGTAACGATATGGCACGTACTTTTTGAGTTAGAGCGCCCACAATAACACACACACGCGCACGCACACACAGACATCATTCCTAAAATAGTCTAAACGTGTTCTAGGGACCTCAAAACGTGTATTTCCGTTGAAATCTCGAAGTCGATTTTTTTCATGAATACAATACTTTCCCATTACTACGTATGGAGAAAGTAAAAAACTAGGTGACAGTATAGGCTACCGCTTCTTATCAATAAGCTTTAGGCCTCTCATATACTAACGTGGCCATGCACATGAGTCACTCGTGGTACGCCTTTTCGGATAGAAGCGTGAGCAAAAATATTAAATCGCAATTTTTGCAATGCAAATCCACACTTTTCACAAGAGTGAAATTAATGCGGCGCAACCCTTTCTGTCCGCTGCAGATGTTAAAACAGTAGTTGCAATCGGATACTAGAAAAGTACTCGCTTTTTTCGTATACTCGCGGTCTATAATCTTCTCTGAAAATTGGCAAGCGAGGAAAAAGGATTCGAGAGGATTTTCCGATTTTAAAAAAATAAATAAATTCCCGGAGTATCATCGTCGGTTTTAAGAGCGGGATTCGAATGTTAAATGAATCGGAGATGGAAAAACCTCTCGACCATGAGAGTCGGCACGCGTCGTCCTCCGAAAATGAAAAGGCTTTGTTTCCGAAAATCCTAGTCACGATCACGCGCCACTTCGTTTTATTTTTCTTCGTTTTTTCCTGAGCCCTCGACGATCCGGATAAGAAAATTCTTGCACACTTCTGCCCGGATAATGATGTTATTATTTTAAAAAACAGCAATCTGCAATTTTTCCACTGAAAAATTGAGCAGAATGTCTCCTTGCCAAATGGCGGAGTGGTAAGAGCGAAGAAAAAAATCGATACAACATACATAGTACAAACTTTCTCATATACTAATGCATCGTTTAGTTATATTTGGAAAAATAGGAACCATGAAGAATCGTTAAAAACATCAACTTAAATAACTAGACAAAATTTGATGAAAATCGTATGAGCCGTTTTTTCGAAAATCCAATTGTTATTAAAGTTGCCCAAGAATAAACTAGCCTTATATTAATTCTTTGAGAAATATAAATATGAAGTTATATTTTTGACGTAAACTCAAGTAACTGTACGAAATTTGATCAAAATCGTTAGAGTTTTGAGACAATCAAATTGTTAAAAATGCGTAGAAAAACTTCCCTTAATTATTGAGCAATGACAACCATTTCTTCAAAGCTTCTATTCTGTATGATAAAATGCCTACTTACGAGATTTCATTCATTTTCGCTCTACCGTTTAGGCTATAGAGCCAATAACAGATAGACGGCATTGCGAAAACCACTTTTTCGGACTCGGATACACCTACAAAACGTATATTTCCAACAAAATCTCGAGGTCGAATTTTTTCGCGATAACAATATTTTCTCAACATACTTCGTATATGAGAAAGTAAAAAGAGAGAAATGAAAAAGCATCCCCCAATCTCTCCCATCCCACCAGGCTTATACATCACGAAGAGAGAGAGTGAGAGAAATAAACGCGGCAAAATCCATTATATCAAATCGAGGAGAGTTGAAAATTAAAAATACAATAAAACATTATCGGAAGTAATTTTGAAAAACCCATCGTACAAGGATGAGTCTATTCCTATTAAAACGTCTTTTATGTCGGCGGTCCTCAAAATAAGCGTGGGCCGCGAAGGGGATATTGGGGAGGACCTTTAAAAAAATAAATGATTCGATTGGATAAAAAATAATGGAGTGGCAATTTAGGGTAACGCGGCGGGCAGAATCAGCATTGGTGGACTTATTTTTCTTCGTTTTCATAAGTCTGGGATGGGAAAGTTATTTGAGTAAAGATGAGAAAAGTCATCCTCGTGCAGTTGTGATCAGACGCGATAATTTAGCCGAGTAAATGGTATAAAAATATTTATCGTTCGGAGTCGGCATTAAAAATCAGAATTAATTTCATACCGACTGGATCCGAAAAATAAAAGCCAGTACTTTTATGGAGCCAATTAATGATCCGTGGTGAGGCGTATCCTTAACGGAACGTAATGAATCACAGTTTCATTATGAAAACCATCGAAAAAAGTCGCTTTGGTTAAAGAACGACCAAGAACAAAGGAATTTTTTTTTTCGAAACAAATCGAGCGGCGAATTAAAAGGCGATACAAAGAAGCATAAATCCTCCGTTTAACATACTATTTGATGCAAATGCGTAAAATAATAGAAAATACAAAATCTGAAGATTGCTTTCAGTACCTTTTTCATCGTTGCGACTTAGATAGGACAGCAGAAACTTATATTTTAACCATGCCGGCGACATTTTATTGCGTCGCGCAGAATAATCGTGAAAGAGATTAAAAAGAGAACTATTGCACTAAATTCATAAAAGGATCAACTATTCGTATACCTCTAGAATTTATAAAAAATAAGGATTTAATCTAATTCTGAGTTTCGTGATCATATTAATTATTCAAATTCTCGGCCAAATTAAACTAATAAATCCGATCGATTTCTTTCCTAGGTAACATTTTGTCACATGTTATACATATTTTTTGTTAATGAGCTCATTACGTCGCCAAAAACACTTCTCTAATAAATTTAAAGTATCATTCACACGTGAATCTCTAACTTACTTTTAACACTTACATATTTTTGACAATTTACCTGCTAAAAATTCTCAGCTTTGTAGATATTTTTTTTTGTTGCAATTAGACGATATAACGATTTCGAAATAACTGCTTTGATTAATGCGTAACTAGTAGCAAAATATATCTTTCTTCTTTATTTTTTAAGAAAAATGTTTCAAATGAAAATCGGATTTTATTTATCGTAGTTATATACGCTACGATTACGACGAAACAGTATTTCATCAAAATATGATCCACAGCTGCTAAGGATATGTAGGTTATGGATAATAATATTAACTTTTCTGTAAGGCAGAACAGATGCTAGATAATTTTCTACCTCGTTCTTCTTCACAGTCAATATTAAGTTAGAATTTCTGTAATTTAAAAATAAAAATTTTCCAATTGCCGGTTAAAGGAATTATTACTTGAATGCGATTACGCGAATCGTATATCTTTTCATTTAAAAAGAGTGATTCTCAATTTCATAGAAATAGGAAAATAATAAAAGAATATAAAACTTACGCGCTAAGGAGAGAACCGTTTTCTTTATTCTTTAACTTTTTAAAGATTTTCTCGGTTTATTAATGGATTAGGCGGAATCACACATGGTGGCTATGCAATTTTCAGACGGAAGGATTGATTCTAAGGGAAATTCTTCGAACTTGTTTCATAAAAAGTACACCGCCGCTTACCGTCATATCGTTATTTATATCGATTGCACCTTTAACGACCTTGATAACCGGAGTCACTCTACCATAACCGGCAAACGCTGACCATTCGATTAAGTCCGGCAATCATTGGTTCTCGGAGCGGATTAGGACCAATTGGAAGCGAGGCGTATCCGCACCTTAATTCAAACCCTCCCAATTAAAGGCATGCGTCGCTACTGGACGAGGAGAAACCAAGGCCGGCCATCGATCCCCTCAACTAACAACGCTTTCTTCTCTTTCACCCTTTCCCTTCACCTTCCTTTTTATCTCCCTCGGGGGAAAAAATTCCCTTATTATCCTCTCCTTTCGCCTCCTTCGAAACGCTTCCTCCTTTCGCGATTTCTCGCCTCCTTCCTTTAAAAAAAAAACCCCCCTTCTTCCTTAACTCCCTTTCACCGCTTATTACCTTCCGTTTCGTCCCTTTCTTAATTCCCCTCCTCCTCCCGTCCCCGCTCCCTCTATTTGCCTTATCCCTCTCCTACCCATCACTCACTTCCTCCCCCGGTCATCAATCTCTCCCCTCCTCCTCTACCCCTCTCCTCCCCCGTTTCCCCCCCCCCCTCCGTTTATGGTGGCTTGTAGCCAATTTTTAACAGCCCGTTAAGGACGTAACGTATGTAACCGCCGAGCCGAGACAAAGAGAAATGCATCCACCTTTTCCTCTTTTTTTTTTAAATCCTGGAACAGTTTTTAAACGAAATCTCGAGCCTCCATTCTCCCGGCTCGAAACGGGTAACTTGGTCTAACGAAGATGATGTAAATCCTGACTGTTTGAGACGCTGGAAAAAAATAGAAACAAATCTTTTTTTTTTCCTTTTCCTCCTCGAGCCAAGAAGGGTTGCCTGTAACGAACGTTTTTTTCCTGCGGCGGTTAAGAATGGTTGGGGGGAAAAAAATAGTTATGCTTAGTGATTTGCACGCAAATGACGACCTCGTTTAAATAAGAGTTGCGCTAAAGGAAGTGATTTAACAAGTTCAAGCTTAACTCTCTTTTTTGCATTCCAAATTGCAAAATCAGTAATTTGACGCCAGCCGCGGTTAATTTTTTATTTTGGCGCATAGTTCCTAAAGATGAACTGAATAAACCGAAAATATGAAGGTCGAAATTAAATTTTCGCATGAGACTACATGAAGGATGTTTTTCAAGCTAATTTACAGGACAAAAAATTCTAATCGCATTAGAACTGCGTGAAATGCAAATAGGGCATCAATTAAAGTTATCCTCGTTACTACGAATTTAAAAATAAAGAAAACGTTAATTACAGCCAAGTTTGATAAACTGGAATTTTGATACGATAAATATAGTGTTTTTAGGCGCGTTTCGCTTACAGCGTGAGCGTCTATTATGCTTGTGTTTTTCTTTTTTTTTTTTTTATGGTTCTCATTCTATCATTATCATTTGCAACTGCTGATGAAGGGTTAAATGTAAGAAGGGACTTCACAGTCTCAGTTTCGCCCTGAATAAAGTCGTTTGTCTGTCTGTCTGTCTATTATCGTCGTCCGTCCGCATGTTCGTTCTCGGCTCCTACCAAACGGATTTTCATGAAATTTGATATTAAGGACTTTCAATCAAATATAATAAGAAAATCGCAAAAATGAATCACGTACGCCAATCAGGGGTACCACTTTACTGGAGACAAAAAATTAAATTTTCGTCATATCTCGTAAAGTATTGCTCATATCAAAATATTTTTCAAATAAAAGTTGTAGAACTGATAAAGAAGAGTATTTCCTTTCCTATACATTTTTATCGTAGGAGCAGCCGTTATCGAGAAAATCAAACAAGAAAGTCTTATATCGAGTTGAACTTCAAAAATTTCTTGCATGGTTACTTCATTGTTGCTAACATAAACAATCTCCCAAACAAACGTTTAATTTCCTTATGTGTGCATGTAATATTATTAAATAGGAAGAAAATGGATTATTTATGATGAGAAAAGAACTTTAAAACGCTATTTCCCTTACGTACAGGTATATAATAGCTTTTTAATACTCTATTGCACGAAACGCGCCCATTTGTGATACGTTGTACACTTTGCAAACTTGTTTAACATGATAGCCGAATAAGTGTGGCGTAATTAAGTATAGAAAAAGGGGAAAGAGTATTATCCTCAGGTGAGGCGTCGAGGCTTCTGCTCGTTTGCCTTATCCATTTAATTAAAGGCGTTCGTTAGACGCCTTTTTGTCTATTGAAAGTTATTATCTGTCGATTTCCTTCAAGATCCGGAAAAATGGAATTTACGGAACTAAAAATCCTAAGAAGCCTGTAAACGCCGAATGGGAAAAAAGATATTCGGCATTTATTAACGCAGGACTTCTTTTGATGTGCCGTGGGTCGTTTTCCAATTCTGTCCCATTAAACCTCTTCCCTATAGCGCACCCCATGGAACCACCAATCCTTGGAAAAGATACGTTTCTTTATTCGCAAAATCGTTTTTGCCTAAAAGTTTGCCCCGTGAATGAAATAAATATCCTTATCCAGAGTAATTGCTTCACCAACCATCATTCCGCCAGCCTGACCTTGCTAATTGATGGGCATGGATCGCATGGATCGTTCTTATTTTCCTTTATGTGTATTCATAAATTAATATTCCATTTTATGGGTTAGTACTTCTTTATTATAATTAATTAAATATTTTATTGGATGTTAATCGTTCTGTGAAAATGAAGAATAATCAAAGAGTAATGCACTATTTTATTACATATTCTGAAACTTTTATCTGATCGAAGCTGATAAAAAACTGTTAAACTTACGAAGGGATGCGCCAACTATCCAGTACGGAAGAAGTATCATTTTTATACACATTTTCGGTTAATTTCAAGAGAACATTTCGTTCAATAATAATTTAATACAAAGTGATTCAGTGCAATGAATTTGGTGTAGCAACGAAATTATAGGAAATGATTTATAGCGCCAAATATTTTTTAAAATATTTTTTTAATCTTTCCTTTCTCTTTTTGTTTATGAATTGGCTAAACGTTCTTTTTCCTGTCTTGGTAAATTTTGCGTCGAAAAGGCACGGTCCCAGCTAAATTGCGCTAATTTTTTCGTTCAGATTTTACACAATCGGTGGTTAAAAAGTTTTCACCATAAAATTTTATCTAACATAAGACTTCAGATATCGACGCGGGATTTGCAGTTGTACGAAGAAAAGCATCAAAATTAGTTTTCTTATTGTGAAAATTCAAATCTCATTCAGAATCATCTAACAATTACGTTTCAAAAGGATTTTTTTACGTTTTTATGCATTTAATCATTTTGGCGACATGGAAATGCATTTGCTAAACTCTAGTGGTTCTCAACCTTTTTTTACCTGCGTCACCCTATGTTCAGTTCATTTAGCTGTGCGTCACCCCGTTTACAGTTCCATTAACTTCAAGTAACCTTTAAAGGTAAATTGGGCTTTTCCTAACCACATACAGATAAAATTCTAGTATTTAAATAAGCAGGAGTGTTTATTCTCCTGGTTCTAATTATTTTTATAAGCCAGGATGTGATACATTGTAAATTTATCAAATATTCGCGTCACCCCTCAACAACCGTCGCGTCACCCTGGGGCGTCATGTCACCCCGGTTGAGAACCACTGCTTTACACACATATGCGTAAGGAAAGAATGCTTTTAATGCTTTAATACGAGCGAAGTGTTTATATATCGACATTAAACATGTAGTTTATCGTCCAACTGTTAGTTCTTTATCGGATATCGTGCATCGGTTCTCTTTTTTAATGTATTGGTAGTGCTTTACACGCATATGCGTAAGGAAAGTATGCTTTTAATGCTTTAATACGAGCGAAGTGTTTATATATCGACAAGTTTATCGTCCAATTGTTAGTTCTTTATCGGATATCGTGCATCGGTTCTCTTTTTTAATGTATTGGTAGTTGATATTCGTTCTCACAAGGACGTGACGCCTAAAGAAAATTGTGGACAATCATTATCTACAATAACGGCTTGGGTTTGATTGTAGTTGTTTTCTTTCTCCGTTTAGTTTAAAAGGAAAGTGTGGGATTTTTTAAATTTTAGTTCAAAATAGAAATGAGGGAGAGGAAAATTAGCGAGGGAATGAGGAAAGGAAGGATAGGGAGAAAGGGAGGGAGAAAGATACAGAGGAAGGGGAGAGAGAGGTAGGAGGAGTAGAGGCTGAAGGAAATGCATACATTAAATGTTGTGTCCCTCATCTTCGACCGGACGACCGGAAAAAGCTGGAAATTCCTATAGTTGTGCCCTTACGGCCTCCATCAGAGCGCAATTTAAAAATATAGGAATTTTGTACCGCTCTTCCCCTAGGAATGTGCGTTATTGACTCCCTTACTCTTCCCTTCCATTTCTTATGCTAATGGATATCACGAATCCTTTAAGAACCTTTGCCAAAGAAGACGCAAGGAGGGAATGAATCTGTATACTCTCAAAAATCATTAACCTTCACTCTTATAATTTCTAGGTAAGAGATATGAGCGCATATCTAAGTAATGTGTCAGCACTCGCCTCAGATATCGTAGAATAAAAAGCAGGACAGTCATAGCGAAAAGGCCTGACACGGGAGGAAAAAGCTGGATAAATACCTTAGTTGACAGAACTGCTTGGCTAAAAACTACTCAGGCTTGATCTTCCACTACCACACAAAATACCATCCTCAGCCACCTCCAAATTCCGGAGAATGAAATTCTATGCACTTTATTGAGATCAAAAATTATTTTATTTCGGATCGAACGCAAAGTGTGGAAAACTCCTAGAGTATAACATTCAAAATACCAAGATAAGCATGAGTTTGATAAGCTCAAGAAGGAAACGGAAGCAATATTTTTTCAGGCGGACCTCTCAGCCAGCTGTAGTTAATGTGGCCTAACTTGGGCTTTGACAGTAAGAGGGGGAGGAACGGCGTTGTCAAGTCACACAAATGAAGGTACCCAAGGAAAAGGCTTGAACATCGGTTGTGCAAGAGGTGACAACGTTCGGTGGTCGGTAGACGCTCTTTTGAATGCTCTCACACAAACAGTAAAGCAAGACATGTTAGGTTTGCAAATTTAAAAATGTAAGCCCCAGGTATGCGATTAAAACTATTACGAGACATTAAAATTTGATAGGATTATTTACAAAAAATACTGCGGACCGCTTACTGAATTCGTTTAAATAAATGAAAGTGGTAACATAGATTTAGACTTAAAAAATCAAAGGAAAACGAAAGCCTAAGCTGGAATGTTTGCTGAGTTTTGCGATGCCAATTTCGATACCTACATAACAGATTGTGTAAATTTTCTTTCGGTGTGTTTTTCAAAGTACCTTACACATCAAGTGATATTTAGATTATGTGTAAGTTAAAGTGCTTGAAAATTTATATAAATTTATCAACAAACATTTAAAAAGCTACATATTGAAAAATACCGGCCAATGTGGAATTCGGTTCAAATGTGGGGAGCGAACGGCAGCAAAATAGCGATGTGAGATGTTAGCTTGCAGAAATTAAATATATTTTATACAGACAAATTAAGTCGCAAAAACATGAAAAGAAGTAGATAATCACAATACGCATAACACGGCTGCAACACTTTTTACTAGGAATGACCAAAATTTAGAGAGCCAGCACTAACTAATGGAAGTAAAGCACTAAAGAAATACAGTTAAACTAATAGGTCGATTAAGTTTCAACGACTGGTTTTATTTTGTAAATCATGTATCTTTTACACGCCACTTCAGTACCACAACTTAAAGCCATAGATACTATTGAGTTAACGAGTTCACTATATGATCAATGAGATACAGTAACTTTTCAACGATTATGGAAAATGTCAGTAATTTTTTTCTCACGTGCTGATTCCAGAAAAGTATGGGCAACTATTTATGTAGATAGGAAAATTGGCGCCGCTTTAGGAAATTTGATCGGTACATGAAATTTATTTCTATCAATCTGAGGAAATGAATGAATTGTAATTCTGTGTAAATTATATGTAAATATTTTGTATATTTTAAGTAAAAGCTTGCGTTCACTTTAATCTCCTTCAACCCATCTCTAATTACGACATATCCTGATGGAAAATTTTAGAAACGCTAACATTAGTTTCGATCGATTGCCATCGGCTGCAATAACCTAAACGCCATTAAACCGAAACTAGATATGAGGGAATTGGAATGCTCTGAACCAATAAACGGCGTCTTCTTACCTTTGCTGCGGTGTAAAATTTCCAGCGGTGGGAGAAGGCATTCTCACGCGACGAAAGAAATTCCTCTTGACACAAACGCGCGCGCACACACGCCCGACGCTACATCAAAGAATCACCATATTACACCAGAGGTGTGGGCAAGGTTAGGCTGTGCAAATGGAAAAAAAGGCACTTTTGGTGAAGATTTGAAATTGGGAATGGATGAAAATGGAGGGATTCACAGCATCTGGAATGTAAAAAAGAAACGAAACTTACTCTTATGCAATAAAATAAGTGACATTTTAAATTAAACGAATTCAAAAAGCTTCCATTGCGATTCTTACTCGTACCCACCGAATTAATTGTTTAATTCTAAGGACGATTTATAACTACAAATTTTGCTAACAATATGGCGATTTCTGTATTTTAAAATGTTAATTAAAAGCTTACACATAGAAAAATGCATAAGCTTAAACCTCTTAATTTTTCTACATCTATGAATAATTTGCCAATTATTTACTGCTGCTGCAGACAATACTCACTATCTTGAGGGACTGCATCGACTTCTCTTCGAAACGGAGATCTCTCACCGGAACCTCCTTCGGCACTTCCGAATATAATCACATCTCAAAGAAAACTGAACTGAGCATATCCAAAATATCTCGCCAAATCATAATATGTCACATGTTTGTCTCCTTTTCACTTGAGAGGTAAAATAATTACTAAGTTCTGAGAGGAGGAGAAATGCTTGTTCCTCGGTCCTTTTCTTCTACACCGTCAAATGAAGGCCACTAGGTTGTGCTTAATAGGTTTAAAATCTATTAAAAATCTCTTTTGATAACTAATTATCCAGAATATAACAAACTAATGAAACCAGGATAAATCACATCGATGAGATCAGATTCCATCTTGTGGAATTTAAGCATCATAATAACAGAAAAAATAGCTCTGTCACTCCCATTTTTCGCGAAAGTTACAGAGCTATTTTTCTGCGATAATAAATCCTACTGAAATTTACACTTATCCCCAAATTTTATTGCACATTATTCATCGCTGATCGTTTTATATTGAAGCGTTCGCTTTATCGTAAAATAAGACAGTATTTGTGCGTCAAGTGAATGAATATCACACGTAAACTGATAGAAGAATAATCTAGGAAAATAATGTGTGGACATCCTAATGAAAACAATTAAGCATCATAAGATCCATTGAAGAGGCCGTCAACTTGTGCAACTCCATAATAGGTATAAATATATGTCAAATTAAATTAAGCACGCATTAAAGGTTTATGACTTGATACTATTTCCACAAAAATAAAATTTTAATAACAACGGAGAAACCTTTTGCCAATTATCTAATTTTCCCCTCGTAATTTATGCGGCTGAATTCTCTACATAAAGAATTCAAATAAATCAAAAAGCCATTTAAGCATGCTTCGACTGACAAGGAGAGGCTACGGAGTGTAACTCTCAGATTTGATTCATCTTCTACCAGTGGAAAGTTTAGGTCAAAAAAAATACAATTTCGGAATTAGGGGCCAACGCCTTTTAGTTTAAGAGAAATAATTAATCAAAAAGTACAAAAATTGGCTAATCTTAATAAAACACAGTAATTTTGCTCTTATTGTCATTAGCGACCGTAGTCTAAGGAATAATGAGTTGGGCTTTCGATGCATAGTCTCTGGGTTCGAGACCAGCGTTGTTCGACTTTTTTTCTCGTGTAAAATTTCATTTTTCGTGCTAGTTTTCCTCCAATTTTTCGGAAAATACTTATTCACCGCAATTTTTATTTTTTTCACGTAGGATAATTGTTTTTAATCACTAGACCACTATTTTCCTCTATTTTCAGAAGATATTTATACACCGCTAATTGCGTATTTTATTCCCAACTTACACCCTCAAAAAACCCGTGAATTTATTATCGTAAGTTTTAATCATTTTTTCTGCGTGAAGAAGATACTGCGAGAGCTAAAGATAAAGAATATATTTGCGGATAATAATAAAGTAACCCAACTTATTAGTTATTATTGGTACAGGCATATAGCATCGGAAGGTATGCTCGCGAAGAATAATTTCTGCGAGCTCCTCGCTCTGCATCTGCCCGTCGCTGGGTTGCCACCCTCCACCTTTCAAAATTAGTATGAATTTCCAGCGCATTCCTTTGGATGATAATCGTCCAAGAAACACGGAAAACATAAATATTCATGGCACCAGCAGCAACATATAAATGAACGCTTGCCGCAGTTGCAGCGATTTACTTTAATTTCGTCTGTGAACTAAACTTCATTTACATTAAGAAATAATTCGCGCCCTTCGCAGCTATTTATATGCTGCCCATATTGCCATGAATATTTATAATATCGTTTTTTTCGACGATTACCATTCAAAGGAATGCGCGGGAAACGCAAACTAGATGTAAAGGGTGGAAGTGCAATTACGGCGGAATATCACAGCTTAAAGAATACGCCAATGTCTACGGAGAGTGTCAGTGTAGTGATGGACAAACGCGGCTAATTTTCTTGAGGGAGTAGGTTGGGAATAAAATACGCAAATAGCGGTGTATAAATATCTTCTGAAAAATGGAGGAAAATAGTGGTCTAGTGATTAAAAACAATTATCCTGCGTGAAAAAAATAAAAATTGCGATGAATAAGTATTTTCCGAAAAATTGGAGAAAAACTAGCACGAAAAATGAAATTTTACACGAGAAAAAAAGTTGAACAACGCTGGTCTCGAACCCCGGGACGATGCATCGAAAGCCCAAACCATTATTCCCTAGACTACGGTCGCTAATGAACATAAGAGCAAAGTTACTGTGATTTATTAAGATTAGCCAATTTTTGTACTTTTTAATTAATTATTTCTCTTAAACTAAAAGGCGTTGGCCCCTAATTCCGAAATTGTATTTTTTTTGACCTAAACTTTCCACTGGTAGAAGATGAATCAAATCTGAGAGTTACACTCCGTGGCCTCTCCTTGTGAGTCATACGCATAGATGAGGAAGTGATGCGAGTAGAACTCGGAATCTCGTCTAACAAATTGCTATAGTGGAAGGTGAATAATTAGGAGCGACTCCTGTGGAAAAAGTGCCTGCTAAGGCGCTTGAGGTAAAAATAAGTAACGGATTCGGCCACTCATTCGTCAAATAATGACTATCCGTCAAGTGGATGTTCTCAAGGAAAATATTCGAGGTAATAGACATTGGCGAGCAGATTAAAATTTAAAAGTGGCATTTCAAGTCATTTCTTAAGATTTATTCGAAAAAGAGTGGAATTTTTAAAATCATAAGCGTTTTTTATCAGAAAATTGGTTAAATACGTGAATAAAGCATAACGGTCACATAATTCGGATATTATTACATAGAATTATTCTGTATTGGTTCGTACTTGGGTAATCCGGAATTTGACAAGGATATGCGGGACATAATTATACCAATTACTTTTGAACGCACTTCTTGCTACAGGAACGCTTTCTAGCATCATGTAGGTATTGTGTGTGAACACACCACCTGATATTTGCCTTTACGTCACTGGTTCGGTTTGCGGTTCAGATAAAAATTAGTCGTCGGTTTCGGTTCGTTTTGCGGTTCGGCAAAATGATTGTGGTTCTGTTCGGTTCAGTGGTTCGGTTCGGTTTGCAGCTTTGTTTATAACCATAAAAATTATAATTTCCGCGAATAATTCTGTTACCTATATTGTGTTCCCTTGAAAACTTTAAAATCTTATATCATTACAATATAAATTTCCTTGATGAATACACTGATTCCCTGAGAAGACAAATCCTTTTACTTGACGCATTTTTCTGAATTTTTACAATTTTCACGCTAGCAAAATAATAAAGCAATTGCTACACCATATAGATCAATATCCCATGAGCGACTATATCAAAATTAGCCTTTCTATTACACCACGATTAATGTGGGAAAAAATTTGCATTTTGCAGAGAGCTTCGCAGTCCAGCCTACAACTACAACTGGCGCCATCTTTGGAGCATCAAACTGCGGCAATGTTATCGATACTGGAAAGATACAAGTGGCATCAGTTCTCCATAGTAACCAGCCAGATAGCGGGCCATGATGACTTCGTGCAAGCCGTTAGAGAACGAATCCTAGACATGCAGGACGTGTTCAAGTGAGTCAATCTTTATTTAGTCGATGACACGCCATTTTTCGAATATAAATCTGACGATAGATTTTCACTTATAAAGCCAATGAACTTAACTATTAATTGCTTAAAATACGAATAATTAATTTAAAAACGATTTAAGTTGATCAAACTTATTTGGGCTGCAACTGAAATTTAATTCAACGTTATCCGTATAATCTTTAAGTTCTCGATATAAACAATATACGCTTTCAAACGCGTTTTGTTGATCAGGACATGACTAGTCCTTAATATCTTTCAAAGACCTATTCCAAACGATTCTAAATTATTATCCCAACTTGACATATCTAAGCAAAAATGCGCAATCTTATGGTTGGTTATTTTTCAAAAGAATCTATCGCCAGGACTCAAACTTATATAAACCCCTTCACTTCCTGGAGATGAAATTTCCATCACTACACTCCCAACCAAAACTTTCCCGCGTTCCAAGGCTATTTGGCGAACTACCCGCCAACATTAATATTATAAAACTTTGATGGCCTACACTTAAGTGCGTATCAACGGGGGACCTACCTTACTTTCGTGCGAGAGTCACGGGGGGGGGATGGAGTTTGGGAGAGAAGTTCGGATCCTTCTCCAATACGCCGTGGACCTGTCTCCCTGGTGGGAGTTGAGAAACTTGTTTTTAAACTCCCCGCCTAATCACGTACTTTTTTTCGTGCCTTTCACAAACCTCCCAGAAATTCCTATTAAACTAGAAAAAAGCGAGCGTGAAATTGGAGGAACGGGACTGCGTTTTTCCAGAACCAATCATCCATTTGATCCGCTCTTTTTTTTCTTGCCCCATTTTCTTTTCCACTAATAAAGGTTCACCATCCTGAACGATGTGCTGGTGACCAAGCCGTCGGATCTATCCGAGCTAGTCAACTCCGAATCCCGAGTGGTCTTGCTCTACTGTACGAGGGAGGAGGCGCTAAGGATATTGTCGGCGGCTGCGGACTACAAGATAACGGGAGAGAATTACGTCTGGGTGGCTGCGCAAAGCGTGATCGAGAACAGACAACCCTTGCCACAGTTCCCGATCGGGATGCTGGGTATGGAGTTAATGAGAATGTAATGTATTCAATCCCTAACCATTCTCCACCTCTCCTCTCCCGATCCCTCTCTTCTCTATTACCATCCTCTCCCACGCAACCACAGCCTTTCAGCATTATCACCAAAAGCCATGAAGGCGCTCAAGCAACTTCACTTTCGATTTCCTCGAAACGCGCCAAATTACGTCATTCCATTAAGGGCCGCGCAGTCGAAAACGACCGCGCATTTTGAGTTACGACCTCTAGGATTTGACGAATGTTTCCACTTCAAGTAATTTCGAAATGAATGAGTTTTTTATGCCACTTTCATAAATCTCTAATTTTTTTATCCTTTCCTCGAAAAATTGTACTTGAAATATAAATTACGGTAACTTGTCTTGCTACATCTCTGCCACATTATCTTTTAAGATTTTTGAAAACACACATTAAAGGGTAACGGATTTAAGTATTAAGTTTTAGCTCTTATATTATACAATACTTTTGAAATAATTTAAGCGCATCTTGACGTCCAAATAAACCAATTTTTCCCAAACTCGTTTGAAAATATAGCTAAGGTTAATGAAATAAAAATGTAAGAGAATAGAAGCATTCTAAACCGAGATTTTATACAATAAAAACGCAGATATTGAGGGTACCGGTGTACTCCAAAACAAATCAACTATTCATACCTCGCAAATTCACTACTACTCCTATAAATGCACGGAATAAATTATAAAAAAATTTCTCCTTCTCAATCTTTCCATTTGTCATCAGTACTATGCACTCACGCATATAAGTTAACTTCCACCATTTAACTCTTATTATAAAAATTTTATTGTATTGGCGATCGTAAAAGATGCATAAAAAGTCGGAGCTAACAAATCCAATACGGTATTTTTAAACATATACCCTAATGAACAACGGAAAAAAGTTAAAGACCTAATTAAATTTTTTAAATCCTATAATTTTAAAACTAATGCATTATTGCCACTCCCCGCATTTTCACACGGAAAAAAATTACACGTAATTATATATATATAATTTTTAATCGTATAATTTTTAAATGAATATGTTATTACTCTCCACTGTCTCGTATCCGTCGCATTCGAATTATTATTTCATCTCTTTCCATCGTCCGTCCTCTTTAGGTGTCCACTTCGACACCAGTATGTCCAGTCTCGTAACGGAGATAGCCACGGCCGTCAAAGTGTACGCGTATGGAGTCGAGGACTTCGTCAACGATCCTCGAAACGAGAAGCTGTCGCTGAACACGCAGCTGTCGTGCGAGGGAGCGGGAGACTCGAGGTGGAAAGTCGGAGACCGATTCTTCAAGTGAGGGAAATTGAGTTGCGACCGCACGACACGGGGAAGTGTCGAAACAGTCGTTCCCTCGCCTCTCACTCTGTCATACAGTGATTTAATCCCGGGTTACATTGTCTATGACGAACTGATTTACTTCTCATATATCCAGATTTCTTAGTAGGATATAATAATTTGGACGCATTGTTTTTTTCAGATCTTTATCCCTCAAGATCTTTCGATCCTTTTGACTCTTCCGAATATGTTCAAGTAAAATGTTTTTGGCTAAACGGAATTATTAAAAAATAATTAGCGTGAAATTAGATATATTAGATATTATCTCTAATCTCACGCTGCTAATTTATACGCATAATAATGAATTATTTACTCTTTTTTCTGTAAGATCAACTTCAAATTCAACTGTTTCTACATAGATATTTTAAAATTAACACATCAGTCAACTAATACACGGTACCAAGTAACACTGTGATAAATTTTAATCCATTTCAATATAACCAACTTTCTAACTTCCCTTAAAGCAACACGTTTAATTAAAGTTAATTTATAACATGAAATCTTAATCTTGACGTGACGATTAAAAGTTCACTTATGTCTAAGAACGTAATTATTATAAACAAATGGAAAGCTTAACTATCAAACGGAATTATGATGATTAACTACACAGAAGAAATCTGTTGAGGATTAACTTGGAATATCCGCACATATTTCGTTTTTATGATAATATAATCCGGATTTTAAAGTTGAAAAGTTAGCGGAGAAACATTTAATCTTCTTTCTCGTGTTTACAATAACTTCTGAGAAACACTGATGTAGATCTGAAAATATCAAACTTTTTACATTTAGAGCCACAAAAAAATAGTTTACGGTATATACGGGTTGCATTTTGTCCTGTTCACCAAAGGTTCCTGTAAACGGTAGAGGAACCTCGGTGAACAGGAGATTTCAGAATCTAAAACATCCGATTCTGTCGCAGGTACCTCCGAAACGTAAGTGTTGAAGGGGAGCATGGAAAACCCAATATCGAGTTCACAGCAGACGGAGTCCTCAAAGCGGCCGAATTGAAGATCATGAACCTGAGACCGGGAGTTAGTAAGCAGCTCGTTTGGGAAGAGGTGAGTGTTCGAATCCATGGATTACCTTAAGTTAAGAAAGTTTAACGTCGAAAAGGCTAACATTGATGTTTACCTTAATTTGGACCGAAATTAGCCTGATGCATTATTTTAACGCCTGAAAAATTATTGACTGGCCATTTCGAAAAACACAGAACTACATTATCCGATTCAGAAATAAAAAAACTAGTAATTTTCCACTATAGGTTTAATTACACTCGCGACCTAGGTTTCGATGCTTAGCGTCGCCATCAGAGTAGTTAAACATATAGTGGAAAATTGCTAGTGCTGCTATTTCTTGATATGGAATTAATTCACCTAGTTACGTCAGGGACATGTGAGGTGGCTGAATCGATTATAATACAGTGCAATCTCGTTAGCACAAACTTCAAGGGGATTAAAAATTTCACCCTTTGCATAAACGAGGTTTGTAAAAACGAGTTCGTTATAATAGGGAACATATACCTATGTTTTTCCAGGGGCCTGAATTTTACTACTTGCAAACGAGCATTTTGCATTAACCGGGTTCGCATTATCAGGTTTTAGTATATTTGCTTGAATTTTTTTTTATTTTCTGATCTCTACTTGAAATATTTATGCTTTTGAAACGACTCGCCTCCACATTCGCATGTATTCCATCTCTCCCTATTTCCTTACATTCAGATCGGCGTCTGGAAATCTTGGGAGAGAGAAGGCCTGGACATCAAGGACATAGTTTGGCCCGGCGGGAGTCACACGCCGCCGCAGGGCGTGCCAGAGAAGTTCCACATGCGCATAACGTTCCTCGAAGAGCCTCCTTACATCAACGTGGCGCCGCCGGACCCCATAACGGGGAAGTGTTCCATCAACAGAGGTGTTCTTTGCCGTTTTGCGGCCGAGACGGATATGAGCGGGTGAGCGAGTGCGGATTGATCTCCGCCACGAAAATCAGATTAATCGCTCATATTAATCGGTCATCTACATTTATGCACTTTGCGTGAAATATATGCCGCTACGGGACGCGTATTGCCATATCCTACACGGCCACAGAATAGGAGATTCATGCTCGATTCCGATAGGTTGATTTCGAAAATTCCGCTAAGTTTCGCCGCCACCTTCACATGATGTTTTGTAACTAAACTCACTAGCTAGTAACTTAGTGAATTGTCAAGGTTAGATCAACCAGGATTAATTAAAATACGTAAATATGCACCGGTTTTTTTTCGTTTTTGCTTTATTCGACGAATAAAACTCTATACTATCTTATTCATGCGAAGTTTACATGTTACAATGTCGAAGTTTTCAGAATTACGCTATTTGTTTCGAAATTTTGTGGATTTTTCGTACTCTTTCCGAGTGTAACTAAGGCCGCCGTCATTGTTACCTCCGACTCAATTAGCTTCAGTGAAACTTATAAATAGACGAAAGTCATGGACAACTGTACGTTGCTTTTTCAAGCTATAAAAGTAAATATTTCAGCGAGGCATAATTACACAAGAAATGAAGCTGGATTTGGCGAAAGTAATATGATAGGAAATAAAATTATCTTTATATTTGAATGCAATACGTTCGGAAACGGATTGTTACAAGCAAATAAGATTAATTGTTAAAAATATATATACCTACTTGGATCTTGAGTTTTGGTTATACCTAGTAAAAACAACTGTAATTAATATTAAATTAGAGATTTTATATTTTTCATAGAGCCACATACATTTACACTTGTGGGACTGGAGAGGTGTTCATTAGGCAGTGAACTTTATGTAATAAAAAACCAGGCTAATTATAAAAAATGTTCAGTAAACTGGTACTTCAGTTCAGTAAAACGATACTTTTCAAAGGCCAGTGACTTACATTAATTGCCAATTGCTTTTAATCTGATTCGTAGATTAACTGCATTTGGGTTAACATAAATAATTTTCTGAGGCAACATGCCGCATTATGTGTACATTGAGATATTAAATGTTATTTGGATGGAAAATTGAAGAAATGCATTTTCTCTCATTTGATATTTTACCATTCTTTTCATTATCAGGGTAATGTCAACAATCTATCGTAGTATGTACTTATCGTTTCAGAACTATTCTGCTTTTATTTGTTACTAGCAGAATTTCCTGTTGAATTTCAACGGATTTAGTGAAGCTACTACAGCACAACATACAAACTCTATAAAATATATAGTAGATACTTTTAAAATTACAATTAGTTTTTCTTAAAAATTAATCTTATTTGCTTGTAACAATCCGTTTCCGAACGTACTGCATTCAAATATAAAGATAATTTTATTTCCTATCATATTACTTTCGCCAAATCCAGCTTCATTTCTTGTGTAATTATGCCTCGCTGAAATATTTACTTTTATAGCTTGAAAAAGCAACGTACAGTTGTCCATGATTGAACACTGACTGGTAAATGTACACCAGATATGCGAGCTTTAATGTTAATAACATTATAATGTAGAATATAATGATTTTACTTACAAAAAATGTAAGACTCCAGTATTCAATAGACGAAAGAAGGTTCAATTACTTTCATCAATAAACGCTTCCTGAATAATAATCAGCATCTATTTACGTTGCTATCCATAAACATCGATCGTTTCGTTGCTTAAACAAAAGTGCGAATCGAATGACGCTAAACTTTCGTCTATTTATAAGTTTCACTGAAGCTAATTGAGTCGGAGGTAACAATGACGGCGGCCTTAGTTACACTCGGAAAGAGTACGAAAAATCCACAAAATTTCGAAACAAATAGCGTAATTCTGAAAACTTCGACAGTGTAACATGTAAACTTCGCATGAATAAGATAGTATAGAGTTTTATTCGTCGAATAAAGCAAAAACGAAAAAAAACCGGTGCATATTTACGTATTTTAATTAATCCTGGTTGATCTAACCTTGACAATTCACTAAGTTACTAGCTTTCATCGTTTAGGAGTAGTTCCATGGGAGTGTGAGTTTAGTTACAAAACATCACGTGAAGGTGGTGGCGAAACTTAGCGGAATTTTCGAAATCAACCTATCGGAATCGAGCATGAATCTCCTATTCTGTGGCCGTGTATGATATAGCAATACGCCTACGGGACATTTTAGAAAACCTCCACCAAGTATAGCGTTAATCATTTTCAAAAATGTCTATTCATTCTGAAATTCATTCGTGACATCATAAATCAAATACAATTCACTACAGGATAGAGTTTCTAAAAATAGTGCTCGCAAATAAATTATCGATACATTCATCGAATATGTAATTTGTGTTTCATGATTTTGAACATTTCCGATAATCTGAACAAAGAACGAAACAAATCACTCAATGATGGTAAAGTATTACAAAACATGTAAGTTTATACGCTTATACATCGGAGAATAATTTATATGAGTTTGCCGCGACACTAAAATATTGACAAGAATCGCCGTAATATCTAAATGAAAGAATAGTGAATTTTATGGTAAAAAAAATTATGACCTGCTGAAAAATTCCTCTATAAATGCAGCTCAAAACGAAATCATATTTTACTTTCTTGGTGTTAATGGTACTATATCAAAGTTCATAAATATAAATTACGAAGCTTATGATGCATTATGGAAAACTGACAAGCAGAAAAAGGTACAGATGGAAGACAGAGATGACATTTAGGATGACGATAGTATGATATTAAATTGAGCTATGACGAATTTGTACGGGGACATATCTGTTGAACGGTTTGATTAACTGTATAACATTAGATGAAATTTACAGAAGGAGGAAGATCAGCTACGCTAATCATAGAGATACCAGTGAAGAAGGTATTACCAATCAAAATTATAAGGATTTACGGCAAGAAAATAAAATAAATAATTTTAAGAAAGGAATAGTTTTTCGAATAAAAACAATGGTATACTTCTAACTCAAAAACTTGTATGCAATTTCGCCTATGTAAAATACAATAATAATCATTCCTTAAAAGGTTCAAGCGAGAATTAGAGAGTTGAAATAAAACTGATAAACAATGCCTCTTCAATAGCAATTAAATTGGTTTAAAAACATTTTCTTAACCTTTTTTTGGGAGAAACTGTTCGTAAATTTGAGTTCATGAATACCTTCCAATAAGATCGTGTGGGTCATGATATGAGGAAGAAAATTATATAGTTATGAAAATTAGGGCGGCATAGCTTTCTATACAGCCAAAGTAAATTAAAATAATTGTCAAAAAGTATCCGATAAAAATAAGATGTATTTTACGGTTACCTCTGAAAAATTTCCAAGCTCTGACTTAAAACTATTTCCTATCTACTACACTCGGCCACGGTATAAAGAAATAATTCTAGTCGAAAAAAAAACAATACATTACCGGAAGGAACGAAATCATAGGCGCCTCAGGAAATAAAGCGATCGCACAGAACATATAGGAAAGGAATTTTCGACACGAATCACATAAAGGGAATCGAAGCGGTACAGCCCCTCCCATCGGTGAATTTAGGAGAGAGTAGAGGAGATACATCCAGGGATTCCCTTGACGTGTACAGGGAGAGAGGTGAGAGCAAATTTCATTTTTTCCTCCACCTTCATCCAGACCTCGGGGCCATTCCAATCCATAAAAATGGAAAACGGCCAAGTACACCACAACTCCTGTGTTAGTCGAAGGACAAACAAAAGGGAGAGAAATGGGGAGAGAAACAATATAAAAATGGAAAAGAGTAGGGTGAATTGAGAGAATAGAAGAGCGAGGAGATGAGAGAAAAGGAGGTATCAGAATGTAAAGAGAGGAAAAAATAGTGTCAAAAGAGCGGCGGCGAGGGTGAGGAAAGGGCGGCGGGGGGAAACGGAAAAAAGCGGGGAAACGGAAAAGGAGGGGCGGAAACGGAAAGGGCGGGGGGAAACGGAAAGAGCGGGGGGGGGGAAACGGAAAGAGCGGGAGGGGAAACGGAAAGGGCGGGGGGGAGACGGAAAGAGCGAGGAGGGGAGACGGAAAGGGCGGCGGGGGGGACGGAAAGGTTAGCAGGGGGTGGAAAGGGGTGAATGGAAAACGGAAAGGGCGGGGAGGGGGGAGGGACGGAAAGACGGGCGAAAGGTAAGAAGACGAAACGGCGGTAGGAGGGGGGGATAAACAGGACAGTGGGGGGAGCCAGAAATAGCGGCAGGATGAGGGAGGGCGGGCAGGGCATTTAGGGGAGGGCTGGGTGGCATGGGGACTGGTAGGGCGGCGGGGGCAGACGGATTGGGCTGCGAGGAGAGACGGAAAGGACGGTGGGCGTAACGAAAATTCGGCAGGGAGGGATGGACAGGACAGTGGAAGGAGACGAAAATAGCGGCAGGGTGCGAGGGGCGGACAGGACGGTTAGGAGAAGGACAGGACGGCATGGGAATGGATAGGGCAGCGGGGGGATAAGGAAATAACTGCGAGAAGAAACAAATAAGGAGGCGAGGGGAGACGGAAAGGGTGGCGAGGGGAGACGGAAAGGGTGGCGAGGAGACGGAAACAGAGGTGAGAGAGGGAAACGGAGGCGAGGGGACGGAAAGGGCGGCGGGGGAATGGAAAGGGCGGTGAAGGACCGGAAAGGGATGCGAGGGACCTGAAAGGGGGGCGAGGGACCGGAAAGGGTGGCTGGGGACCAGAAAGGTCAGCGGGGGTCCGAAAAAGGAGGCGGGGGGACGGAAAGAGCAGCTCGGGACGGAAAGGGCGGTGAAGGACCGGAAAGGGATGCGAGGGACCTGAAAGGGGGGCGAGGGACCGGAAAGGGTGGCTGGGGACCAGAAAGGTCAGCGGGGGTCCGAAAAAGGAGGCGGGGGGACGGAAAGAGCAGCTCGGGACGGAAAGGGGAGCAGTTGGGCGGAAAAGGCGGCAGACGGACGGAAAGGGCAGCGAGGGGACGGAATGGTCGGTGAGGGGAGGGAAAGGGCGGTGAGGAGACTGAAAGGGCGGCGAGAGGACGGAATGAGCTGCGGAGGGACGGAAAAGGCGGCGGGGAAACGGAAAGGGCGGCGGGGAAACGGAAAGGGCGGCGGGGAGACGGGATAGGGCGGCGAGGGACGGGAAAGGGCGGCGAGGTACGGGAAAGGGCGGCGAGAGACCAAAAAGCGCGGCGTGGGAACGGAAAGGGCGGCGGGAGACCGGAAAGGTCGGCGGGGGACGATAAGGACGGTGAGGGAAAAGAGATGAGGCGGGGGGACTGATAGGGCGGCGAGGGACGGAAAGGGCGATGAGGGGACGGAAAGGACGAAGAGAGGACGGATAGGGCGGCGGTGGGACCGAAAGCTCGGCGCGGGGAAGGAAAGGGCGGCGGGAGCCGATAAAGGCGGCAATAGGACGGAAAAGGCAGAGGGGGGTGGGAGGGGGTGGAAAGGGCGGCAATGGACCGGAAAGGGCGGCTGGGGGACGTAAAGGGCGGCAAGAACACGGAAATGGCGGCGTTGGGACTGAAAGAGCTACGGGTGACGGAAGGTCGGCGAGGGACCGGAGAAGGTGGCGAGGGACCGGAAAGGGCAGCGAGGTGACGGTATGGGCGGCGAGGGAACAGAAACGCAGTCTGGGGGGCGGAAAGGGCGGAGGGAGGACGGAAAGAGCAGCAGGGGGACGGAAAGGAAGGCGGAGGGACGGAAAGGGTGACGAGCGGACGGAAAAGGCGGTCAGGGTACGGAAAAGGCGGCGAGGGACCGCAAACCGTGGCGAGGGACCGGAAAGGGCGGCGGGAGGACGGAATGAGCTGCGGAGGGACGGAAAGTGCGGCGGAGGGACGGAAAAGGGCGGCGAGGGACCGGAAACGGTTGGAGAGGCCCGGAAAGGGGTCGGGGAGGCGGTAAGGGCGGCGAGGGGACGGAAAGGACGGCAAGGGAATGAAAATGGCGGCGGGGGGACGGAAAGGTCGTCGGGGGGACGGAAAGGGCGGCGAGAGGATGGAAAGGGCGGCGAGGGGACAGAAAGGAAGGCAGGGGAACGAAAAGGACGGCGGGGGGACGGAAAGGTCGTCGGGGGGACAGAAACGGCAGCGAGGGGACGGAAAGGACGGCGAGGGAACGAAAAGGACGGCGAGGGAACGGAAAGGGCGGCGGGGGGACGAAATGGGCGTCGGGGGGACGAAATGGGCGGCGGGGGGACGAAATGGGCGGCGGGGGGACGAAATGGGCGGCGAGGGGATGGAAAGGGCGGTGAGAGGACGGAAAAGGCGGCGAGGGGACGGAAAGTGTGGCGAGCGTACGGAATGGGCAGTAGACGGAGGGAAAGGGCTTCACGGGAGATGGACAGGGCAGTGGGGAGAGCTGGTAATAGCGGGTAATAGGGCTAGGGGGTACGGAAAGGGGGGCGAGAGGACTGAAAGGGCGGCGAGGGAACAGAAAGGGCGGCGGGGGGACGGAAAAAGCGGCGCGGTGACGGAAAGGGCGGCGAGGGACCGGAAAGGGCGGCGAGGGAACGGAGAGGGCGGCGAGGAACCGGAAACGGTTGGAGGCCCGGAAAGGTGCCGGGGAGGCGTTAAGGGCGGAGGGGGGCGGAGAGGGCGGCGTGGGAACGGAAAAGGCGGCGAGGGGACGGAAGGGGCGGCGGGGGGACGGAAAAGCGCCGGGGGAACGGATAGGGCGGCGAGGGGAGGGAAAGGGCGGCGAGGGGACAGAGAGGACGGCAGGGGAACGAAAAGGGTAGCGAGGGAACGGAAAGGGAGGCGGGGGGACGGAAAGGTCGCCGGGGAGACGGATAGGGCGGCGAGTGGAGGCTAAGGGCGGCGAGGGGACAGAGAGGACGTCAGGGGAACGAAAAGGGTAGCGAGGGAACGGAAAGGGCGATGAGGGAACGAAAAGGACGACGAGGGAACGGAAAGGGGGTCGAGGAAACGGAAAGGGGAGCGAGGGTACGGAATGGGCGGTAGCCGGAGGAAAGGGCTTCACGGGAGATGGACAGGGCAGTGGGGAGAGCTGGTAATAGCGGGTAATAGGGCTAGGGGGTACGGAAAGGGGGGCGAGAGGACGGAAAGGGCGGCGTGGGAACAGAAAGGGCGGCGAGGGGTCGGAAAAGGCGGCGAGGGACCGGAAAGGGCGGCGGGAGGACGGAATGAGCTGCGGAGGGACGGAAAGTCCGACGGGGAAACGGAAAGGGCGGTGAGAGGACGGAAAGGGCGGCGAGGGGACGGAAGGGGCGGCGGGGGGACGGAAAGGTCGCCGGGGGGACGGATAAGGCGGCGAGGGGACGGAAAAGGCGGCGGGGGGACGGAAAGGGCGTCGGAGGGACGTAAAGGGCGAGGGGGGACGGACAGAGCGGCGAGCGGACGTAAAGGGCGAGAAAGGGCGGCGAGGGGACGGAAAGGGCGGCGAGGGGACGTAAAGGGCGGCGAGGGAACAGAAAGGACAGCGAGGGGACGGACACGGCGGCGAGGGGATGTAAAGGACGGCGAGGGCACGGAAAGGGCGACGGTGGAACGGAAAGGGCGGCGAGGTGACGGTATGGGCGGCGAGGGAACAGAAAGGCAGTCGGGGGGGCGGAATGGCAGGCGGGAGGACGGAAAGAGCAGCAGGGGGACGGAAAGTGGGGCGAGGGGACGGAAATGGCGGTGAGAGGACGGAAAGGGAGGCGAGGGGACGGAAAGGGCGGCGAGGGGACGGAAATGGCGGCGAAGGGACGGGACGGAAAGGGCGGTGAGGGGACTGTAAGGGCGGCTAGGGACTGGAAAAGGCGGCAGGGGTATGGAATGAACTGCGGGGGGAGGGAAAGTGCGGCGGGCGGACGGAAAGGACGGAGAAGGACCGGAAAGGGTGGGAGTGGGACAGAAAGGGCGGCGCGGGTAAGAAACGGGCGACGCAGGAAAGGACAGAGTGGCGGGGGGACGGAACTTGCGGCGAGGGACCGGAAAGGGCGTCGAGGGACAGGGAAACAGCGGCGGAGGGACAGAAAAAGCGACGGGAGGACGGAAAGGGCGGCGGGTGGACGGAAAGGGCGCGAAAGGGCTGAAAGGAGGGAGAAGGGACGGAAAGGGCAGCGGGAGGACGATAAGCGCTGCGAGGGAAAAGTGGACGAGGCGGGGGGACGGAAACGGCGGCGAGGAGATGTAAATTGCGGCGAGGGAACGGAAAGGTCGGTGAGGGAACTGAAAGTGCGGCTGGAGACCAGAAAGTGCGGCGGGGGACGGTAAGGGCGGCGAGGGAACAGAGAGGAGGCGGGGGGACTGATAGGTCTGCGAGGGACGGAAAGGGCGATGAGGGGACGGATAGGGCGGTGAGGGGACCGAAAAGGCGACGACGGGACGGAAAGGACGGAGAGACGACGGAAAGGGCGGCGGCGGGAAGGAAAGCCCGGCGCGCGGTAGGAAAGGGCGGCGGGAGGGCCGAAACAGGCGGCGAGGGACCGGAAAGGTGTCGGAAGGACGGAAAGGGCGGCAGGGGGGGAGGCGGAAAGGGCGCGATGGACCGGAAAGGACGGCGGGGTGGCGCAAAGGGCAGCTAGGGTACATAAAGAGCGGCAGGAACACGGAAATGGCGGCATGCGGACGGAAAGGGCGTCGGAGGGACGTAAAGGGCAGGGGGGGACGAAAAGCGCGGCGAGGGGACGGAAAGTTCATCGGGGGGACGAAAAGGGTGGCGAGTGGATGGAAAGGGCGGCGAGGGGACGGAAAGGGCGGCGGGGGGCCGGAAAGGTCGGCGGGGGACCGGAAAGGTCGGCGGGGCACGGAAAGGTCGGCGGGGGACGGAAAGGGCGGCGAGGGTACGGAATCGGCGGTAGACGGAGGGAAAGGGCTTCACGGGAGATTGACAGGGCAGTGGGGAGAGCAGGTAATAGCGCATTAGGGCTTGGGTTGACGGAAGGGGGGCGAGGGTACGGAAAGGGCGGCGAGGGGACGGAATGGGCGGCGAGGGGACGGAATGGGCGGCGAGGGGACGGAATGGGCGGCGAGGGGACGGAATGGGCGGTGAAGGGACGGAAAGGGCGGCGGGGGGGCGGAAAGGTAGTCGGACGGACGGAAAGGGCGGCGAGGGTACGGAAAAGGCGGCGAGGGGACGGAATGGGCGGCGAGGGGACGGAATGGGCGGTGAAGGGACGGAAAGGGCGGCGGGGGGGCGGAAAGGTCGTCGGAGGGACGGAAAGGGCGGCGAGGGTACGGAAAAGGCTGCGAGGGGACGGAAAGGGTGGCGAGGGTACGGAATCGGTGGTAGACGGAGGGAAAGGGCTTCACGGGAGATTGACAGGGCAGTGGGGAGAACTGGTAATAGCGCGTAATAGGGCTTGGGTTGACGGAAGGGGGGCGAGGGTACGGAAAGGGCGGCGAGGGGACGGAATGGGCGGAGAGGGGACGGAATGGGCGGCGAGGGGACGGAATGGGCGGCGAGGGGACGGAATGGGCGGTGAAGGGACGGAAAGGGCGGCGGGGGGGGGGGGGGCTAAAAGAGCTGCGAGGGGACGGAAAGGACGGCGAGGGAACGAAAAGTAGGGCGAGGGAACGGAACGTGCGGCGGAGGACGGAAAGGTCGTCGGGGGGACAGAAAGGACGGCGAGGGGAGGTAAAGGTCGGCGAGGGAACAGAAAGGGCGGCGAGGGGACGGAAAGGGCGGCGAGGGGGTGGAAAGGGCGGCGAGTGGACGGAAAAGGCTAGGGGACGGAAGGTGTGGCGCGGGTACGGAATGGGCGGTAGACGGAGGGAAAGGGCTTCACAGGGCAGTGGGGAGAGCTGGCAAAAGCGCGTTATAGGGCGAGGGGAACGGAAGGGCGACGAGGAGACGGAAAGGGCGGCGAGGGGACGGAAAGGCCGGTGAGGGGACTGTAAGGGCGGCTGGGAACTGGAAAGGGGGGCGTGGGAACAGAAGGGAGGCGTGGGGGTGGAGAGGACGGAGAGGGGACGGAAATGACGGAGATGGGCCGGATACAGCGGGGAAACGGAAAGGGCGGCTGGAACACGGAAACAGTGGCGGAGGGACGGAAATGGTGGTGAGGGGGTGAAAGGACGGAGAGGGGACGAGAAAGGACGGAGAGGGGACGAGAAAGGACGGAGAGGGGACGAGAAAAGACGGAGAGGGGAAGGACCGTAAAGGGCGGCGAGGGACCGGAAAAGTTGGCGCCGGACCGGAAATGGCGGCGAGGTGACGGTAATGGCGGCGAGGGAACAGAAGAGTAGGCGGGAGGACGGAAAGGCGACAGGATGACGGAAAGGGCGGCGGAGGGACGGAAAGAGCATTATGGGGACGGAAAGGGTCGCGGAGGGACGGAAAGGGCGACTGAGGGACAGAAAGGGTGACGGCGGAACGGAAAGGGCTGCGAGGTCACGGAAAAGATGGTGAGGGGACGGAAATGGCGGTGAGGGTACTGAAAGTGAGGCGTGGGACCGGAAAGGGTGGCGAGGGACCGGAAAGGGTGGCGAGGGACCGGAAAGGGTGGCGAGGGACCGGAAAGGGTGGCGAGGGACCGGAAAGGGTGGCGAGGGACCGGAAAGGGCGGCGGGGGGTACGAATGAGCTTCGGGGGACCGAAAGGGCGGGGGAGGACGGAAAGGGCGGCGGGGTGACGGAAAAAGCGGCGCGGGGACGGAAAAGGCGGCGAGGTACCGGAAAGGGCGGCGGGGGGACGGAATGGGTGGTTAGGGAGCTGAATGGGCGGCGAGGGACCGGAAAGGGCGGCGAGGGGACGGAAAGGGCAGTGAGGGAAATGAAAGTGCGGCGCTGGACGGAAAGGGCGGCGGTGTAAGGGAATGGCTACCAAGAGGCGGGAAGGGCGGCGGTGGGACGGAAAGGGCGGCGTGAGGATGTTAAAGGCAGCTGGGGAACGCAAAGGGCGGCGAGGGACCGGAAAGGGCGGCTAGGGACCGGAAAGGTGACGGTGACCGGCGAGGTGACGGTAAGGGCGGTAAGGGAACAGAAGGGTAGGCGTGGGGACGGAAAGGAGGCAGGATGACGGAAAGGGCGGCGGGGGGATGGAAAGAGCAGCAGGGGGACGGAAAGGTAGGCGGTGCTACGGAAAGGGCGACGGTGGGACGGAAAGTGTGACGGCGGACGTAAAGGGCGGCGAAAGGACGGAAAAGGCGGTGGGGGGACGGAAAAGGCAGTGAGGGGACGGAAAGGGCGGTGAGGTTACTGATTGGGCGGCGAGGGACCGGAAAGGGTGGCGAGGGACCGGAAAGGCGGCGGGGGAACGGAATGAGCTGCGGGGGAACGGAATGAGCTGCGGGGGGACGGAAAAGGTGGCGCGGGGACGGAAAGGGTGGCTGGAGGACGGAAAGGGCGGCGGGAGGAAGGAAAGGGCGGCGGGAGGAAGGAAAGGGCGGCGGGAGGACATAAAAAGCGGCGCGGGGACGGAAAAGGCTGCGAGGGGACGGAAAGGGCGGTGAGGTTACTGATAGGGCGCCGAGGGACCGGAAAAGGTGGCGAGGGACCGGAAAGGGCGGCGGTGGGGCGCCAAGAGCGGCGGAGGGACGGAAAGGGCGGTGAGGGGACGGATAGGGCGGTGAGGGGACTGAAAGGGCGACGACGGGACGGAAAGGGCGGCGGTAGGACGGAAAACCCGGGACGGGGAAGGAAAGGGCGGTGGGAAGGACGAAAATGGCGGCTAGGTTACGGAAAGGGTGTCGGAAGGACGGAAAGGGCGGCAGGAACATGGAAATGACGGCGCGGGCACGGAAAGAGCGGCGGAAGGACGGAAAGAGCGGCGGGAGGACGGAAAGGTCGGCGGGGGGACGGAAAGGGAGGCGAGGTTGAAGAAAAGGGCGGCGTGGGGACAGAAAGGGCTGCGAGGGGATCGGAAATGGCGGCGGCCAAGGGGAAGGAAAGGGCGGCAGCCAAAGGGAAGGAAAGGGTGGCGTAACGTGATTTGGGGGATCGGAAAGGGGGGCGAGGGGATGGAAAGGGCGGCGGTGATTGTTCAGCGGGAGACAGAATGGGTGACTTGGGGACGGAAATGTTTCCTGGAGGATGGTAAGGGCGACGAGGGGACGGACAGTTCGGTTGAGGTACGGAATGTGCGGCGTGGGCCGGATAGGGCAGATGGAAATTGGCAGTTCCGAGGGGGGACGGTCAGGGTCGAACAGGCCTGAGGGAAACGGCTGGGTGGGGAAGGGTTCGGGCAGGTCGTAGGGGGGTTTGGTAGATAGGAGGATGGAGATACAGGGTGGAGGGTGAGTATATAATACAGAGTTAAACGGGAGTAGAATGAAAAAATGTAGGAAATGTGCTAGGGGAATGTGGGAGGAAATAGTAGACAAGGAGAGCGTAGGAAGCATTGAAGCATTGAGAGAACAGGGGAATAAAAGTGAAGAGAAACTACCTATATTGACTTAATGTGTCGATTGGAGAATTAAGGTGGTGAGATAAAGTGAGTGATTGAGAAATTAAAAGTCAGCTGAATATAAAGAGAGTATAGAAAAAGGTGCAAAGGATAAAGATATCCGAGTGATGAATAAAGTGTGGACGGAATGGTGATATTCCGAGAGAGAGACTGAAAAGGTAGGGGAAACACTGATGAAACGTGAGCAAAGGAGAGAAATTGCGAGAAAATGAAGAACTGAGGGATAGAAGGGATGAGAATGAAAAGTGGAGATGAAAAAGAGATGGAATAATTGAGTTCCGGTAGATAAGAGAGATAAGATCAGATTGGAGAGTTCGAGTAGAGTTATATAGGTGGGAGGAAAAGGAGGAAAGAGTGGGGCTCTAAAAAGAGAGGGAGTCAGCATCCAGTTCAAACTAGGAAAAATTTCCTTGAAATAATCATTGTACTGCGACAAGGCGGAGGATTATTAATGTTTACACCCGTAAGTAATTAAAGCATTCGAAATAAGAAAATCTTCGCGATACACTGACGTCAGCGGGATTCGGTGAGGGGTTTTTTTGGGGAGGGAGAAGTGACGCTCCCGGATGGTAACTCTATGTCTCTATATCTCTCGTCCCTTCTCCAACACCATCACCGCTGGGCCCTTTGACGCGCCCACGGCGCACGGGCATTCATTTGGACATAAATTCTCATTTGGATTAGAGAAGTCTCTCGTTTGTCATTTTTGCGGCCACCCTGGGTAAGTTCATCCTTCCCCTCCGACATTACCGACGAAAACACGCTCCGGATGCAGCGCTCTTCTGTTTTTACGCGCACGCTGATTAGTCGTCATTGACGTCTATGACTCATTCCTTTTCATTTGGCCGTTTCCGTGATACTCAAAAAGAGGCGACTCTTAGATGGTCGGAGGGACCTGAATTGGAGCACCTCTAGCGACCGTGGTACGTTGAATGCTGGCAGAAATTCGCATTCTGAGGTTTACTATCACACTACGAAGATTTTTTTCTCCGTTTACCTCACGATCATTAACGTTTTATCGCCCATGTTTTAAAGTAAACTGAATGCATCATTTCAATTCATGCATCGTAAAAGTCGAAAAAAATTAATACATACGCGACTCTCTTGAATTTGACGGGTTTTTTACGTTTAAACCATCCACCGCCAAGGTGAATACGAGACGGTATGAAACGTATGCTGTCAAAAATCTTTCCTTTTAACTGCATGAATAAATAATGCATCATAAAATTGTTGAATTGTACAACTTCAAAATGATTTATAGCAAATTATCTTCCATCAGGGAAATTAAAATAAAATAATTAAGCTCCTAGTGTGCTCCATAAATACACTTTCCTTACATGCTCGCCGCCATTTTACACACATTTTTGAAACGGCACTGCTAAATAGCTGGAATAATTTACCAAATCGAACCAATTCAAGAATAAGCATTTAAATATTAAAAAATTGAAAAAGTAATTATCTCAGGTATCTCCAATAGCCTCATAAAGGCTATGAAAAATCGAGGTCAGGAATTTACAAAATATACATATAACTAACGTTTTATAGAACAAACATAAATACAGCAACAAACTCGCTTCAAATAACTCATTGTACATCTCAGAAAAATAAACCGTTGCTCAACACATTCAAGAATTAATAACACCCACAATTGGAAAACTAAACCCATTGGAGAGTTACACGCCTTCAAATTAATAGTGATATTGGCCCGATTCCACCCTCTCCGCTTTATTTCTTGTCAAAACACATAGCACCGATTCCTTAGAAAAAATCTTCGGGGTTTAACCTAGGTTACCAACCAACTCCTCCTCCGGCAATAAATGATGCTTCGTTGCCTAAGTTTCAAACACCCTTTAAAATTCGCATACCGCAGACCCCTTCCCCACGCGCACCCGCAATGGATACACACCCACGAATTTCCCCACCTTCCGCACACAAAAACGACCAAAATAAAATACTGACACATTCTTTTATAATCTACTTTCCGGCAAATACGATACCACAAAAGACGCTGCATTGGAGCCGTAATGCCCAACTGGTTTTTCATAACTTTTTGTAGCCATTGAAGATACCTGAGATGTTTTCATTTTTTTATATTTAAGTGCTTATTCCTGATTTTTTTCAGCAATATTACGAGATGGATAATTCTGTTGTGATTTAATCAAACTAAAGGCATAACTTCAGAGTAGTTCAAGCGCGACCAGGTTCTAGTGTGACGGCAAAAGTCAAATAAAGTCCTAAACGCAAACAATCGAAATCCCACACTCAAGTTGAAGTGCAAGAAACCCAAGCCAAACCTTATGCGCCACGTGGTATGAAAACCGTTTTCGTATGGAAAAAAATAAGTGACAGAAGAAAATGGGAATAGTTCGCGACATATTCGACGCACAACGTCCAATCCTTCTTTTGGTTATAATTTATGAAATCCTCACATGTAAATTATAACTTGTAGGTATTCACTTTAATATCCTCCCACCAAAATCTAATTTTGATACTTCCTCATAGCAAGCCATGATGGTCTTAATATTCCTTTCGATCCGATTCTTTCACGATAACCACTAAACTGAAGCTGGAAATAAACGGAAATTGCAACTCTATTTCTGAAAACCGACGTCTCCCTACCTTGATGCAGAAAATAGTCCAGCGGCAGAAGACCTCTTTTCCGCGATTGCAGAAGTTCGCTTGAAACAGACATACACCACTACGTCAAGAAGGGCAAGACGTTAGTAGAGAAATTACTTCTCGATCAGTTCTTGAAGATCATCACAGGCGCACCTAATTTAGAAAATGAAAGGAAAATTAGAAAAACCTTTTAGAGTACTACAACGCGACATAAAGAAAGGTATTAAAATACACATAACTACTGATAAATAAAAGTATGAAAATGACCAAATACTTATGTTTTACGTAAGCAAATTTACTTGTCTCTCTCCATGAATTACTTACTCAAGACATTTTCAATCAATAGTATTATTATTAAATGAAGAAAAAAATAGGAAAAATCTGAACAGGTTGTAACCATAACCGATAAATGATTATACTAAGAGCCATGTGCGAAGATTTTCAAGGTCATCGTAGGCCGTCACCGTAGTAGTCCTATGTTTTACAAAGAAACAATTCTATTTCATTTTAAATTTTAATGTCAAGTTTAAAAAAAAACTCGTACAGTTTCCACGTTGGGAAATAAAACTGACAAAGATCGCGTATAAAATATAAAAGCTATATGAAACGAAATAATCCGCCATTTCGAAGAGGCCGCGAGCGCTCTTAGTAATACGTGTACGAAATGGCAAGAGGAGCGAATATGTGCCCGTAAAGTATTATGAAATAGAATAGGGATTAAGAGAGAAATATTGAATGCGGTGTCCAGTGATGCAGATAAATGGGTTTTGTTGTCATTTACTACTCCTCTGTGCTCTTTAAACCTCTTAATAGTGAAAGGGTAGCTCTCTGATTCTCATAAAAATAGTGGAATATGCCGGGAAAACGAATCTACTAATTCAAAACGTGGAAATTCCTAGCTGGAATCAAATGCCGATCCAAATCCCAACATATCCCAGCTCTTCGGTTTCGTCACGCGAAAGACATTCTGATCTGTCGGTAACTTAAAAGAAATTCCTCACCAATTTAAAAACTATTAATTTTATCATTACATGATAATAATAATAAATGTATTAACGCTGCAAAACTTTCTCTGGACAGGAAAATTACGGCGACGCTATAACAAGTTCCAATCTGATCTCGACTGCTTACTACTTGTTGGATAATTTGTAAAAAATTCAGAGATAACGACCATTCTTCTAAGTTGATTCATTCATGTCATTATTGCGCAGAATTCCGTAAATTTGCCTAGATCCTCTAAAAATATAAACGGAAACTAAAACCTTTGAGGTCAAAAAATTGTACGGTAAAATTTCAGGGTCAAAGATTATATTTTAAGAAAAATATACTCACATATTCTTCAACCGTAATGGGCCACTCAGAATTTTAAATTGCGCTTGGGCAAAATAAATCAAAATTTACTCTAAAGCTAGATCACCACACTTTCTGAAGCAGAAAAATCGAACATAGAACAACAGTCATATCATGAGTCAGCCGCTTGAAAGCTGTCCTATATCCAAAAAATTTAAATAATAACGGGCATCATAATGAACCTGTTTAAACCGATGTGAAACAGGTGAAAATTGAAGTTGAATTCAGGAATGCGTCTTGTTTCAAATCTTGCCAAACTGGACACTGAAAATTCGTTCTATAAAAATTAATGTCTCGCGTCATATCAGGTCGGCTGTTATTGCATCGGAGGTAAAGGAAGACCTCTTAGCTGAGAAATAGTTATAGCATGATGAATCCGTGCGGTGTAAAATTTCGCGTATGAAAGGTCCTCATTCGGTGCTAATACAGACTGAACGAAGAATCTCTTCTGAATCTTCTATATTACCCACTAAATCCGGTTTTTTATATAATAACTTCTTTAGAAAAAATTTCTCTCCAATTTGTACATTAAAGCTGATTATTACAGAATAATTACACTTCTTTCATAATTTCTTCATTTCTCTTTCTGCGATTCATTTAAATGTCCTTCCGAAAAAGCAAAAGTTTTCATCTCAAAATAAAATGAACCGTCTAGCGAAAATCAAAATTATAATTTTAGTAAATTTAAGAAAATAAATTAGAATGATTTCATGGACATAAGCGCTTCTGATTAACAATTTAATTTCAAATCATAAATCGGGAGATAAATTTCACATTTCTGTCACTCTGGCACAATTTTAACGAGATCGCTCATCTGACTGATTTTTTAAAAAGTTCCATCAAAATTTTCGGGCGACTTTCCCACGCCTACGTAAGAAAATTTTCAGTAGAAATGTGCAGCATTTTTCGAGGGTTACATACATAGTATAGGTATTCACATAGTTAACTTCTTCAATTCATTATTTTTCATTGGGAAAAAAATAATTAACTTAGGACAGAATTTTAATAAAATGCATATTTTTTCTCAATCTACTTTTGATGACTGTTCACTCTATTACACTATTAACGTATCAAAGATCTTTTTTTCGAACGAACTTTTTCGTCGAACTGGGGGTATCTTGCTCAAGAAATGCGTCCACTCGCAAGGAACTGCAAATAATAGTTCACGCCAAAGACCTGAGGATTTGTTTACAAGCTCTAATTGCCAGTCAAACTTTCCTTCTCGGTGAACGGGGTTTTGATTTCGGCGTCTTCTTTCCCTGGAGTCGAAACGAGATCAAAAGCGCCAATTTTACGCCCCGTAATTTCTTTCTCCCATCTCACCTCCTCCATATTAATTAACTGGAGCGGTTTAATTGCCTTCTGGGAGAGACGAGAATGGCGGGGACAATGATCCCATCAACAAGAACCGAGCGAGGACCAATCGAGGAGATTTGTTTTCCGCGCACCATTTGTTTTAGGGAAACGCTCCCTTGGCAAAAACCTCGCAGGGGCAGTTGATGACAGGTTGTTTAGGACTGGGAATTTGAGAGGTGTCGTGGTGGGGAACGCAATGACAAGTAAGTTAATTGGCTTTGGAGAGAGAACGAAAGGAGAGAGAGAGAGAGAAAAGAGCGCTCTCAACCCTGTATAACTCAAACTATCCAGCTTCCTCCATTTCTTTACAAGCACCCATCTTCCCCCCGTGAACACCCAACACAGCGTTCAATCTCCAATCTTGCCTACATCTCCTCCTTGCCTTTCGTCCTATGCAAATAAATACCATCTGACATCCCTCTGTGTTTCCTGCGGATCTCTCCTCCTCTCGTACTTTCCATTCCACTTCCCTTTTCTCCAGTTCCATCTGTTGCTCTGCTACCGCCATGCAAATCGCTTCACCCTTACTCCCGCGTTCTTCTCTACGCACTCCACCTTCCTTATTCCATACATATTCTCGTGTTTCGTATTTTAATATAGAGTGCCTTCCATCATCAACTACCAATATAAACGTAAATTTTTGGATATTTTCCGTTGAATGAGTTTGAATTTTACACATGAAAGAGTTAAGACTCAAATATCAGTTAATACTGTGGAAATAGAGAGCCATTATAATTTAGAGTTAGTAATACTCGAATATGAAACGGTCGAAACAACGTAGTCTTCTGCGCTTTCTGCCTCTAGATGTACATTGAAAATCGATATGATTAAAAATATCGACAAAAATCGTTCAAATGCGGCGCTGCATCCTCAAATCTAACCTGCAAATTTTAAAATTATTGCACTATTTGATCCTATTATGCTATAATTATCTGAGGGGCAACTCGCGTTATGACCACTTCATCGTCATCAAGTAAACCACCTCATATCCAAATCGTATCGGAAATATTTTACCAATTTCTCTTATCCTTCAAGTCTTTACAACTTTTCGGGCAACATTCGAACAAGCACAGCCTACCAACGCATACTAATAAGCAGAATGGAAACTCGAATCAACCGGGCAATCTACAACCAGCGATTGAGTGAATGTGAAGATAAAATTCTAAAACTGGGGTGCGTGAAAAACTGTAATGAATTACCCTTTTGTTTCTCCCAAACATTATATTTGAAGTCAAGGAAAATGAAATAAAACTATAGATAGTAATTCACGTAGTAATTACACATACGGTATAAATAAAGGTAGAAAAGAGTGAGGTGATGAATTTGTAAACTAGGCTGGCCCTGCGGGAAGGGTGCGTGAATTAAAATAGTATAAGAACCATTTCTATAGAGGAAGCCATCATCATAAGCAGAGTTCGTGAGGATTCTTCACCCTCGGAAAAGGGTGATCAGAAAACGTATCTTCAAATGACGAATTAAGTTAACGGAAATGATACGGTTGCTAAGTTCCTCGAACTGCGCACTTCAAAAGGACGAAGCAAAGACGCCGATGCATCGCGCCATCGCGATGGCGCGAATCGCGCGTAACTGAATTCGGTTATGCAATTAATTCGATCGTTGCGCTCATAAGTACATTTTAAAGGTGAAAATCAAATGTATACAAGAATAGGAGCTTCGTAAACTGTCGGGCCGGCATAATTAGGAAATAAGACATAAGAAGGAAATATATTCTTACAAAAGATAAAGGAATTTTTATTCTCAAAATATTTTACGGAATTCTGATCGAAAACAGTATTCATAATTTACCTAGGCAAAAAAGAAATAAAGATTATGCGATCGGGAAGAGATATTTTCCCGATATTTCAAATTTGACGGATCGGATAATGTGCAGCGAAGGATAAATTAATGCTTAAAAAAATTAGTAAATAAAAACGCTCGATGACGCAAGAGCCGAAAATGATCAGCGGAAAGAAGAGTAATTGGGCGAATGCAGAGAGAGTATACTTATTGGAAGAGGAAAGGTAATCGCAGGAGTGGGCTTCAGGAGGAAAAATATAGATTGGAAGAGAGAGAGAAATGGAGGGAAAGAGGAAGATAGTAAGGGGGAAGAGCTTAAAAGAGCGTGGGGAATAAGGAGCGGGCAAAATGAAGTGGGACAGGAACAAAAGAGAAATTAATGCCAAGAGGAAGACATGGTTCGCTAAATGACGCAGCAGCAGCGGAGGAGAATGAGGGGAGGCTTTAAGAGAGCACGCCGAATGGAAAGGGCGGCTGAGTGACATAACGAGAGTAGGATGCCTCGGGAATGAGCTCCGAATCGAAAGAGACGCACGAAGGGGCCATTTAAATACTTTGCGGGCGTTTTCTTATTCTAGACGTAGTATTCCAAGCAGTTCATCTTCTCTAAAACTATTGAAGCTATTTTTTTTCAGATTAAACGAATTCGGATATATTTTATTCGGTAGGTTATATATTTGGAATAACGATCAATATAAGTTATCGCTGAAATAATTTATTTAATACAATGTGCATTCGAGAATATTTACCTATACTAAGTATCTAACTTAAATCACTCCTGAACAGTTTAAATCGAAATCTTTTCAACATCAAGGTTATTTTCTCGCTCATACATTCAAGAGAACATCTTGTTTTGACATTTCTATATTTCTAGTTTTTACGCGTTTTTTCTAACTTTTGTTTATTTTTTATTTTTATAATATTTGAATCTACTATAAAAGCCTTTCGTGCATTTGAAAGTCATCAAAAACATTTCAAATCCTAACAAATAGGGGAGCGTCAAAAATCTTGAAGAAAATATACTTCCCGTTAAAAGGAAATATTTTTTGTCAATGTAAGAGTTTCAACAAGAAAGCTAAAATTAATGGTCGTGGCTGTTTACGAACGTAGCTGGATGCGAAAAAGCGGCCGACATTTCGATTAATTCTTCTCGCGAAAAAATTATAAACACGCGAGGCACGAAATAATTCGGAAGCACAAGATATTTTTCTCGGGATGGAAGATATCTTCAGAAACTTTGTCATTACTCGATGAAAAATGATGCATATCTTTCGGTGAAATAAAGATGTCAGTCACCAAGGTTTCTCAACGTAATGATTTGTTTCTCTAACTCTCTATTAGGTCAGCAAGCAAGCTGTACATTGAAATGGGCATCTAGATAAAAATCCTGAGGGCAAATCAGCGAAGATTTTAAAGTAATTTAGTTATGAGCATCGCACTGTATGTCAAGTACCTACTGCATATTATTAATAATGTTGCGAATTTCATTTTTTTAATTCGCAAAACTTTTGGGATAAATTTTAATAAGGAAACCCAACAAAATAGTTCCATAAAATTAAAATACCCTGCAAACGAAAATGAGCGCCAATTGATAGTTCGAAGAGTAGCATCAGATTCTTGGTTAAGCTTATGTTTTAATAGTGAAAATTACTTTATCCCGTCCCGTGACCTACTTATCCCAGGCGTCTTTTGGCCAGAATATTCCGCCCTTAGTTCTCCGCGAAAGGCTCCCACCTCGGTTCATAGAGAACGGCTGAAACAAAGGAACTGCGCTAGCAATGATGACGACGACAAAAAGAAGAAAAGATAGAATGGTACGAGGAGTACGTCATTCAGGAGGATCATCGAGCGCACATCTCAGCCTCACTCGAACTCCATTCAAATAATCGGAAGCACTCGAGGCACTGCCTTAGATTCACAAAAAAACACGCAGATATCTAACGAATACGGATCATGCCGATTTCGGTACTATTCAAGTCGGTGAGCATAATTCCAAATAGCTTCTTCGTACTTCATCTTATAACTGTGACATTAAACTTTAAAGTGCAATAAGAGGACGACTTTTTCAGACAGAGTAAATAGGATAGCGATTTCGGCGAGTAGCAGATTTTCCTATGATGGATTTCAAAACCTCCGGTGTTTCTGAAAGCGCAGAATTAAAATCTACGATATTTTTCCTCTACATATTTTTTAAGAAATAAACGTCCGTGAAAAACGACTAAAAAGGACTTTGAACATGTTACCTATGTTAAGTTCGAGTTAATCATGTCACAATACGACTGGATATCGTCCCATAAAAGCTATATCAACAACCCGTGTTCATATTGCGTAGGCATTCAAATCTCTATCGCGAGTTTATTTACCAAAAGATTCTTTCCTTTTAGAATTATGAAGGAGCGACAACGACTTTCTTATTGTCTTTGATTGTAAGTCCTTAATATCAAATTTCATGAAAATCCATGCGGTAGAAGCCGAGAACAAACATGCGAACAGACAGACAGACGGAAGGACAGACCGACGCTAATAGGTGCTCACGCTGGAAGCGAAACGAGGCTTAAAAGAGTGCACAGCTACATTCCGAAAATCAGACGTGCTGATACATTTAAATATTTGGCATTCATTTATTTCTTGCATACTATTCAAATCTCCATGAGAATTTTAACTTCTTCGATTATGCTCTTTGAACGCCATGTCAGAGTGGAGTACTCATGATCAAATCATAGTCAAGGCAGAATATTTCTCCTGCTTTCCAAAATTTTATTTTAGATGTTTTGGAGTCAATGAATCGACAATGTGAAAAATAAAAAAATGAAGAGATAATAAGGATTAGTGTAGCTAGTAGTGCTGCAAATAGTTCCTTTCATGACTTGTGACCCAATATCAGAAAAGATAAAAAATTTCTCAGCATATAGATAGGTCAGAGAGAGAAAAATTTCTGACTGTATTATGTGGAAAGGCATTTGCATAAAAATTTGATGCAAACCCTCACAGTAAGGCAGTAGTGTAAGCAGTACAAGTCTATAGCCCTCCAGCAGAGTATGGTTTGAAAATTTGAAGAAGAGAGACAGGGAATATGGTAGTCACTGAAGTCTGCAGTTTCCCTGCCATTGACAAGAAAATGAGAATAATGTTGAAAGAAAATATCTATGCCATCGGCATATTAATTACAATTGGTTCTAGCAGCAACCACATATTTTTAACAGCCATCTTCACAAAAAATTTTTAGAAGGATGTTACGACATCACAATTTGAATGAGAAATAAAAATGAGAAAGAGTTAAGGTTTATCCGCTACTGAGGATCTTATAGGCAGCCTTTGCTGTGACCCTGGCAGTGATCGCTGGCCAGCCACCTGGGCCAGTTAGCCCCTGATGGAGTCCACAAAGATTCAAAAACTAATAGGTTCACAAACTGATTGGCTGACAGAAGAAGATTCAATTAATTGTGAAAACAGTGTATGAGACTGTTGCACTTAAGAAGACATTCTCTCATAAAGTTATTGAGGTAGTCTCAATCCGGGTCAGCCAGAGGGGGATCCAGGAGGGCCATTTGGCCTGGGCCTTGAGCTCAAGTATGACCAAATTCAGAGACTTTTTTAATTTTTGGCAGTTATGACATATCACTAAATGAGACAAGACGGGTCTAGTTAGACCAGTGTTTTTCAAAGGTTCATGAGGAAAATCTGAGCACTCAATACATAAGCACCTGAAATGTATCAAAAATGATGAGGGACTAAATGCTCTTATTACATAAATGGCAATATTTTAGTATGAGCTACTTTTTATCACGAGTTAATGAAAACTCAGTTAAGAACGTATTTTCCTCCGTGTCACTTTCCCTTCGGCTGGGTGTCGCAATAGAAAACGTTGGAAAAACACTGAGTTAGACCCTCCTTGTTCAGATCAGAATTAGTTTTCATTTCATGATAAAAATAAATTATAATAGGTCTTATTTTAAATTTTTATTGTAACCAGAGGCCTCAAAATCTGGAAGTGGCCCAGGCCTCTCTGAGAGGGCCTGGTCTCAATAATGTGTCATAGCTGATTTTGTCCCTACTTACCAAATCCAAATCTGTGTGAATGCCAGCTGAGGCAATAATTCCACCTTCTTTTGGCAGACATGTTTGGAACATACCGATAAGCACATTATTTAATTGGTGTCTGATCAATTGTACTTTTCCCTCACAGTGTAAAGCAGCAAATGTCACCCCAATTCTATAAGTGCATAATGGGACATGTTCATAATTATTGGCCTATCTCCATACTTCCTATTTCTATTTTTGTTTCCATGGTCTCTATATTAATCAAAAAGAAACTTTCTCTGTCTTTCAATTTTTCCAATGACCCTTCAATTTAAAGAAATTTTTACTACAACCAACATTATTCAGATTGTTGAATAATTGTGTATAGTAAATAACATTTTATTAATAAGGCAATTTAGAAAATTCTTGTATGAGATAGGTTTCTCCACTCACCAAACTAATATATTAAAATGTGAAACCATTAAAATGAAATAACAGATGTAAACAGCACCATTTGTCTTTTATAAATATATTTAATTTCAGGTTGGATGTACTGCAAGCTCATCGAAATGCCAGCTATTACCAATGTTGTTCAGGTTTCTGTATTGACCTGCTTGAGAAATTTTCTGAGGAGCTTGGCTTTACATACGAGTTGGTACGAGTTGAAGATGGCAAATGGGGAACACTGGAGGTAAGAGAGAAATATTTCTCTAAAGTAAAACCTATATTAAGTATGTACTTTGAAAATGCTTCTTGCTTGAATGTAAGAGGAGAAAACTTATCTAACCTTCTCTTCCTATATTTTGATAGTGTATAGTGAAATAAAATCTATGATAAAACATTTTTCTGCCAACTACACACAAATAAAATTCATACTTTGAAAATGGCACATATGTACTAATCTTAAAATATGTTTCAAAATTACTGTATATACTCGTGTATAATGAGCTCTCATGTACAACATGCATCTGTACTTTTTGCCAAAAAATCTCGACTTTTTCTTATACCCCGTGTGTAACGCGCACCCTTGATTTTTGTGGGGTATAAGAACAAAATGATATCGTCATGTTAAGTATTAACTAGAGTACTGTAAATAAATACGTTAAAGCATTCAATTATCTCCAGGTAACAATTTTAAAATACTTGGACTTGCTCATAAGTATTATGTTCAATAAGCTCTTAGAGAGACATCAATAATGAAAGCGACTGACAAGGGAAAGGCACTACTGACCCCAACCGATTTGACTGAAACTTCGTAGAGATAATGTCCATGACGTCCGATTAATGAAAATATATATATATCAGGGCCAATACCCAGCCGTTTTTATTTTATTAATAAAAATAAGTTAATATTTCCTGAGTCAATGCTTAAGTACCATACACGGCAACGAACATTATAAGAAGCGGCGATGGCATAGCAGCTAGCATGCTCGGCTGTAAATCTGAAGATCTGTTGTTCAAGTCCTCGTTCTGAAACATTTTTTCATTTTTCCCCACATTTTCACTTTCAACATTTAAAGTATTTATTACCTAATTTTCTAACAGTGCATTAAGTTTAAATATCCATTTATTTCTAAATAAAATTCCTAATCACAATGGTAGTGTATATAACTATAAGCTAACTCGATTTCCTCATATCCATGCATTTTGTTGACTTCATCGGACCCCACCAGATCGTAATCTTCATGGAAGGTCACCTCACCAAGCATATCCACAACACGTGTATAAATTTCTTGGGCCATTACAACACTACGGCCACATTCACTTTCGGGAACTTGTTTATCCGACATCAATCCATTTTTTCGGAGGAGCTTCATGCAGTAATGCATGGCGGTGTTCAACACATCTTTCACTGTTTCGTCATCCAAAGGAGGAGACGTAAAAGATGTAACATTTTTGCTCGTTACAGGATTCCCCGCTGAAGATGTTGAAGCAGTATATTCCATTTTTGAAACAGCAAAAACTGCAGTATGTTAAAAATACACTTCAAAACACACTAATTAAAATGCTCATAATGCTCTGATGAAAGAAGCAAATCTGATCTTGTAGCACTAGAAATCTCTCCTCTCCGATCCTTTTCCAAATGCTTTCAAAGTATTTTTTGATAATGTCATGATTGTGAAACAATATGTGCAAGACAATAAGTTTCTTTTCATTGTTTAAGCATGGGGAGGAGAAACTAATAAATCGCTGTACAATGAACAATTTATTGATGAGGAAAACCAACCGCTATGTATGCTACAAATAATTCTTCAAAACTGCACATCATTATATTAAAAATATTAACTATTAAAAAATTAAAATATATAGCAGTATTAAGAAATAAGCATTTAAAATGAGGAAAGTGAAAATGTGGGAAAAAATGAAAAAAGTTTCGGAACGAGGACTCGAACAATAGATCTTGAGATTTACAGACAAGCGTGCTAACCGCTACGCCAGCACCGTGTATGGTACTTAAGCATTGACTCGGGAAATATTAACTTATTTCTATTAATAAAATAAACACGGCTGGGTATTGGCCCTGATATGTATATATTTTCGTTAGTCCGACATCATGGACATTATCTCTACGAAGTTTCAGCCAAATCAGTTGGGGGTCAGTAGTGCCTTCCTCTTGTGAGTTGAGATGGCAGCAAGTTCAAACAGTAAGTTGGCAAAACTGGTGTCACGTACAAAACCACAGCACCACTGCTGCCAATCCTTTTAAGTCAGACAAAAATGGATCTACAAAAATAGGAGTTTTGATTTATATTGGATTTTGGTTCTCTCTTTCCTATCTCATTCTAAAACTGTTAAATAGATGGAATAACATGAAAATTTAACAAACAAATCTGGAAACAGAAAACACGAAAGGTAAGATTAGGTTCATACACACCCAGTGGCACAGCTACTATATAGCACACCCAAGCGGCTACGGGGAGGCCCGAATGGTCAGGGGGCCCGCAGCCCAAAGCCCAAAATAAATATTGTGTCTAAACTTTTGCAGATAAATGAATTAGATTTGATGAAGCGACCAACTCTTTGAACTTAGTCAGAGAAAACATTAAATAGTACCGTACTGAATACGAGGCATTAAAAATTGATGAAATTAATATTGTAAATAAGTGGAACATTAACCCAACGTTTCAAGAAAAAAGACAGACTAAATGAAAAAATCTGATGTGGCCAACACATGACTTTCTCCATATTTGGGTATAGATATTTAAATTATTATGAATAGCATTATAAGGCAAAATTATTATTTCGTATCGTAAACGAATACAGACCTCCTTATTGCCGTAAATTATATTTTGAATATGTTTACAGAATTCACGGCTACATGGTGGCGGTGCTGTACACTGAAAATTAACGAATAAGCAAAATATCTCCGAAATGGATGGTTCTACGAAAATTTGGTTCAAACAAAACTTGGAAGAAATATTATTCTCTACAACTTTGGTCCTCACGAAGATGACCAATTACGACGTTTTAAAGGAGATATTTGACGGAAACAGAAAAAACCGATTTTTTATAAATAATTCCTAAACAGTAACTACTATAGAAAATTGTTTCAACTGAAAGTTGTAGGAAATTACATTCTCTATAACTTTTGTATAGAATTGTATATACAATAGTGATGTTTTAATGGAGAAATATCGCAAAAACCGAATCGGTTTCGAATAAACCTTGACTTCCGGTTAACTTTTATTGTCCAAAAACTAATCAGTTCTTTGTGCTCGTGCTAAAGTGTTATATATGAAGTTTGGTAATGATATGGCAAGTACTTTTTCAGTTAAGAGCCCACAATCACACACACACATACAGACATCATTCCGAAAAGTCTAAACGTGTTCTAGGGATCAAAATATCTAATAAACTACCGATTTTTTGAAAAATTCCAATCACATACGCACAGACAACATCGAGAAAATAGTCAAAATGTTTTCTAGGGACCTCAAAATGTATATTTCCGTTGAAATCTCAAGTTCAATTTTTTTCATGAATACAATACCTACTTTCTCTATAACATGTATATGGAGAAAGTAAAAAGAGTATTATGAATGTTGTGATGATTATAGATTTTCTAGTGTAGAACAAAATTTTAAAATTAATGTGTACTACAGAATGTTCACTACACAAATAGATTCCAGGTTTAAGGCAATGCAGAGGGTAATACAAAAATTGAATTTTTTGAATCTGCAAATTCTCATCAATTTAGATGAAGAAGAACTATTACAATCGGCACAGATATTAAAGTGATATTATGAAAATGATATATCACCAGAATTTCCTTTAGAAATTGTATCCTTAATGAAATGAAATTTCTCTATTGAAAAATATCCAAGAATTTGCCAAATTTTTACTTATACAAAACAACAGTCTAACATCTAGTTTTGGCAAAATTGTTACAGCCCTTTTATTATTTTTGACACTTCCTGTGATAGCTGCTTCTGCAGAAAGGTCATTTTCAAAACTGAAGATAATAAAGAACTACCTACGGAATAGCTCCTCTCAGCAACATCTAAATAATTTGTCAATTCTTGTAAAAGAAGCTGAAGAAGCAGCTGTTATGTCTAAGTAATTATTAATAAAAGACTTTGCTGAGGTTAAGTCAAGGAAGAAGAAATTTTTTGTTCCTATGTTTCACAGTCTCCTATTTTCAGTTTTATTAAATTTTTATTAAAATATATTTTTTTGTTCAGTTTGAAAAATATAAATACTTACTATTGTATTTTTTGGTGTTGTTTTACAAACGTCTATTAAGGGGACCTGCAGGTAAACTTCACAGGGGGACCCAGAATTCATAGCTACACTACTGTACACAGTGGTGGATCCAAGGGGGGAGGGGGCACGAGGGCACGTGCACCCCCTGTCGTGAGACCCCCAAATATTTAATTGAAAATTTATTAAATTATATATTAGTATTAACCTTTAACAGATGGCCGACACCACTGTGGCATCACTGGTACCACATATGTTCAAATAAATTTTTCTCTGTTATTTTTCAATATTTGTATCTAAAATTTTTATATATGCTCTTGGAGGCATGTAAATAGAAAGCATACTTGATATTACTCTTTTACCATTATCCAAAGCCAGAGAAACCCATAGATTTCAAATGGCTCATTGGTATTTGATCTTCATAAAAGCTAAGGCAAGCCTGGTGCATTTATTGTTTTGTTTGTGGAGATATCCCCCTCTTATTAGGTTTGTTTGTAATAGAAGAAGCTTGCAGTGCTTACAGATCTGCCGAGATCATAAAATCTAGAAAGGAACTTGAATAACAGGAGATAAATAAGCACTTGAGAGATAGACGCAATATCTTTCAGCACTTTCCACCAAGGTTATTCAGTTTCAAGGCCAAATTCGGGAGCATAGAACAAGGAGTTTTTGTGTGTTGAGTCAGAAAAGAGAATGGTGGCATATGGGGGAAGGAGGCATGAATCACTGAATGAAGACAAGTTTGTTGAAGGAATTTTCAGGGCAGGTCTTTACGGTATCTCATCCATCTTGCTTGAGTTTTCCACATTGGATTTACTGTGCCATCGAAGATGGATAAGGGACTAAATGAAGAGGAGTGCAGAAATAAAATGCTTAATATAACTCAACTTTTAAACCTTTTCATTTTTTGTCAAATTCAACACACACAATAACAAATGACATTTAGTTAGACATCGTACTGTCCAAGTTCCTAGATCTTTTTTCTTATTTTGAAGTTCCAATGAGAAACTTGCTCACCAATCCCCATGTTAATCATATGGGGATATAATTTCAAATCCCCAAAGGATGCAATGCGTAACAAGAAATACCATAAAGAAGAAGTAATTAGAGGTGTCCAAGGAAAAAGCTGTTGCTGCGGTTCTGGTATATATTTTTCATTTATTTCATTACGGTTCGAGATTCAGTGATTTTATGACTTTCTCGATATGAATAGATGAATTCTATATAAAGTTTCTTCTTCATCAATGTATCAACACAATTAATATGCTATTCATTTTCCTAAATTCAGCTAAAACACATATTGATAAGAAATTTCTAAAAATAAACAGCTGTTAAATTATGCCTGCAATGAACGAGATAGTTGGGGATATATTCGAGGACCAGAATAAGGATTTTTAACTCGATGCACACACTCTTTTTGTGAACTAATAAGTGTGGAATGCTTTCGGTTTCAATCAAAATATTATCTCGAGAATACTTGATCAGATGTTCCACTTTCCTATGTTTCTCCCTCGTGTTAATGTAGTTCCTTCGAGAAGAAATTAATACTTATGTAGTACTTTTATTTTGGTTTGCTTATTCATTAAAGATCTTTTTGGCATATTCAATAATTGTTTTAATACTAAGTTTGATGCTTTTTGCAGTTTGAAACTTTAATTTAAAACTTCTATGAAATGAAATTAGTCTCATGATATAAGGATGAATAATTCACTGCTATGGAATGTTTCTTCTACATAATCACATTATAGTAAAAATAAATACAAATTTAATTTCACAATAAAAAAGGCTCGTTGGTATTCCTAGGCCTAGCGAGTGTTCAGTTTGTTCAAAGACCAAATGGGGTCATTAACCGAGGCTATCAAACAATTAAAAATAAATTAAACTATAAAATTTAAACACTAAATACTCTTGTTCAATCTGCAATGAGTTCATAACCCCTTTCTATTAGAATGTGTTATCAAAGTTCAAACACCATAGTAAAGGAGGTGGAAAAATCAAGGTAAGCAGAGCAGACTTTTCTCTGTAGAACACTGGCAGCCTAACTCTAGGTGCGAGCCAGCAAATCCTGGATAATCAAAACCTTAGATAACGAACCCATGGTTAACGAGGGACTACTGTACTAACTATTGACGGAAATAAGGAAGCAGAAGGGTTGTCTGAAGTTGCAGAGATGAAATTTAAAAAAAATAGTATATGGCTATAAACAAAATACAAGTTTTTGGGCTTCATTTTTATAGAGGAGACAGGCTTTGGAATACTAGATTTGAAAGGTTATACTATTATTCATTACATGCGATAATCACTTTTTGTCGGTAAGTGCTAAAATATTTGAGAATAGGTCTCAGACTCTAAAAACCACGTCAAAAATGCCCTTAAAATATTCACTACACAGAAAATATTGCATAATGGAACAACAGAGGTAAAAAATATTCTTTCAAACTTACAATAAAACGTGAAAATTGCAATCTTCTTCCTTTTCAGAATGGAAAATGGAATGGTCTCATAGCTGATTTGATAAACCGAAAGACAGACATGGTTATGACATCTCTGATGATCAACTCTGATCGTGAAGCAGTGGTTGACTTTACAGTGCCATTCATGGAAAGTGGAATTGCAATTGTGGTTGCTAAAAGGACTGGGATTATTTCCCCAACAGCTTTCCTAGGTAGTAATGAAATTGGATAAATTAGATTCCTTATAGAAAAAAGAAGAAAGCATTTAAAAATATTTTGGTTTTGTTATAAATAGTAAAAACTACTAAATTCATAATTTTAATGTTTCTATTTTTACAGAGCCATTTGACACTGCCTCTTGGATGCTTGTTGGTTTTGTAGCAATTCAGGTTTCAGCCTTTACTATCTTCCTCTTTGAATGGCTAAGCCCTTCAGGGTTCAACATGAAGGTGAGAGGGGTAAAGAATCGTTTCAATTTTAAACAGGGCAAAAGGTTTTTTCTTCTCTAAATTCCAAATCTGGTCACCTGATTATACATTATTTTTATCAAAATTACCTATAAAAATCTAAATTAAATCTGCAACAAACAAGTTGGAAACTGTCATTTAACACATTCACTGTTCTCATCAACTTTGACTAATTTGTGCATTAAATTAACATTGCTGTTGGTAATGTTGCAACCATTACTACTCCTTAGAGATACCCTGACAACATTAATTATAAATACAAGGCATATCTAATATTAATTAATTTACTGTCATTGAATCAATTGGTTCAAACAGCTAAGAAGAGAATGATTAAACCGTTTTCCATTTTCATTATTATAAATTACTGTAATTTCTTTTAAATAATAAACATTTTTTGCCGTAATTTGTAATTTCAAAAAGTAATGTTCAATTTTTTCCAGTACTTTTATAAAAATGTAAGCAATCATAGTTTCATTATTGAAAATGGTTATAGTTTACCCAATAAAAGATCTAACAGTAGTATGCTTACAATTCTAAGTCGGCAAGTCAAAGGTATTATTAGCATTAAGATGTCATGAATCATCATTATAAGACTACAAATATGTAATAGCTGAATAATTATTTTTGTGCTCCATCTATTTTCCAAGCATCAAAGAAAGTCCTTCATTACTCCATATTTCAAATAGATTCATTTTTTCAACAAAATTTTACTTTTTAAAATTATTACATCTATATTACTTCACTTTTAAATATCTTATTGATACTCTTCATTCGTCATGAAATATCTACTATTTATGATTAACCATAAATGATTTATTTCATACATTCCTTACACTTTTAATGGTGCATCATAACATTTAAAAACAGCATAGAGTGCTATGTTTACTAAGTAAAACCTCATTAATTAAATCTTACATGACACAAATGTAGATGTTAAGAAAGTAAAACATTTAAAGCGGATTCTCAATCTATCATTCCAACATGCATCATTTTCTCAGATGTATCGTTCAATTTGTAGTCCATATTTCCGAAAAAAATTAATGACTTCCCGCTTTCATAGTTTTCTCACATTCATTCTTTTTCTCTCAGTCCTTTCAAAAACAATAGATCGAGGTATCACTGTATATGATGACCTTTAATGATAGTTTGATTTTTTTCTAAATTATGAATTAACATTCAGCTTATCATATTGTTTTATTCAAATATAACATGAAAATATTCTTATGGCAGAAATAATTTATTTTAATTTAATCCAAATCTTACAAGGAAGAAACCTAAACTTAGGTTTTACCTTGGTTTTAGTCTTAATTTGTTTGATTATATTTTTTTTTGGATTACACATATTCTTGTAAAAAACATGTACCCTTTCCCAATCATCAGACCATTCAATCAAAATATACTATACATATTTCAAAAACATTTTGCAATCATATCAATCCAACACCTGTGTTCATTATTTATACCATTGCTGACATATTTCCAAAAAATCAAGGCCTTTCCTTGATTAGTATTACTTATTTTTTCTAGCTAAAGACAAAATTTTATCTTTATAAATAATTAAGACAGAATTTTCTAAAATAATGCATCAGAAAATGATAAATTTGAAGCTATTTCCACTTGCTAAAAAGCCATCAGTTCAATGGCCACATAGCCCACTTCCTCACTCATTGTGGGCCACACAGTCAATATAGAGTTGAAGAATAATTTAAGGAAAATAGGCTGAGAATTGAGATTGCCCGATTTGTTTTAAAGCTGTTCATCTATTACGGTAATACAGAGATAAAGATGAACCATACTGTTTTTTTAATTTCATATTTTCATTTTGTCATATTTTGTCCTTCAATAGCTAAATTCATGGAGGGCCATATGAAAACACTCAGCAAGCTGAATGTGGCCTGTGGCTCATAGTTTGGGCACCATTGCTATAGACCAGTGATGGCGAACCTTCTATTGACCGCGTGCCAATATTACTGAAATTGTCGAAGCTTTTCCTCCTCGCGTGTCACAAAAAGTCCTTGATTTTTTTGCGTGCCAACTAAATGAAATCTGTGATCAAGATATAAGAGTTTTAAATTTGTAACCATAAAACTAATGTTTACAATAGCTAACTAAATAACATAAATGTTTCTGCAGCACTAAATCAGTACGATAAATGCTTTGATTGGTTTTCGCATTTCGTTGGCGTGCCAACCAAAATCATCTTGCGTGCCACTTATGGCACGCGTGCCATAGGTTCGCCATCACTGCTATAGACTATTCTAGGAGATCCATGTTACAAAATAGCTAAGAGAACATCCATTTTACCAGTAGAACTGAAAATAAAACTATAGGAAACCTAAAGGAGTTTCCATCTTTATAATTTAAGAAATAATAAATAAACTGAAAAGTTGAGCATGGATGTGTGCAAATTGCATCAACATTTTAGGTACAATCAGAAAAACTTGATTCAAATATAAGATACTAAGAATTCACAATATGGTTTGTATACTGCAATATCAGCATCGCAAGTTAAGTCCAAGAAGTGAATAACATGGCTTCTAAATCCAAAAATAAATTTAAAAATCCATCACATTACCACAAATTAAATTCTTGAACCAGAGATCAAAATGCTGAGTCTTTAATCAAAGAGTATAGTTCCTTACACTTTGCAGCTATACATCTCAATTAATTTTCATTAGTACATATCTTTATTTTAAGGCGCATAATGACTTTTGATTTCTTATCTCCTACAAAACAAGTACACATGTGCTAACAAAAGTTTAATGAGGTTTTACTTAACAGTTTCATTCAATTCATTCACTAGTAATTCATGAATCATTCCATTCTAATAAGCAGTGAATGTGTTATCCTGGCACTCGAACCCTTGCCCATTGCTATTACTACTTAGTCAAGCAGCAGTTTACAAACTACGACAAAAATGGCTTTTTCTGATTGTCAACTTGGTTTGAAAATAATATCAAATGACCTTTATTTTCAAGTAAAATAAATTACCAACCAGCATTAATAATTTCATCCAGAATCTTTATGCTAACAAAATCATTAGCCAACCACCTTTGATCCACCAGATCATAAGATAGTTCCAACAGACATAACCTTCATTTAACTTTAGATTTGTGATATTGCATATTAATCAAAATATAAGAATGCTCTTAAATTTATTTGATGTTTAAAATGAGTACATTTTCCGTCAAAGTTTGAAAATGGCTGCATAAGAATATTAATTACAATAAAACTCTCCCATATTATAGCTTTAGTAGGGTGACCACTTCTTTCTGTATCGGAACTGTTGAATATCAATATTTCATCCACCATTTGATACATTTTCACACAGGTTGCTCCCTCGACAAACCACCGTTTTTCTCTATTTCGAACATACTGGTTGGTGTGGGCTGTGCTTTTTCAGGCAGCTGTTCATGTAGACTGTCCTAAAGGTTTTACAGCCAGGTGAGCCTTCTTCTATACTTTGTTAGCAAGCGAATTAAATAGGATTTTGCTTAATATATCAAGTTAATTTTTGTGTTTTTTTTAAATTTTCATGATAAAATTTTTTTTGTAACTACTAAATAAAACATAGTCACCAAGTAACTTTTCCTTGTAAACTGGTAAAATGTTAATTTCATAACTGTCTTAATTGTAGTACCCAATCCAAACCTGATAATTTCTTAGGTCAGTCATGACAATATTTGCCTACTCACAGTGCAGGATACAGAGATTTTGGATCTAGTTCAAAATTCTTCTTATGAGGTCCTCTTAACTTTATTAAGATCTGTGGTACCCTTGGTGCATCATTAGCGACCTCCCTTGTGTATATAACGATATAAATTCATTCTCTTCTTCTCATGTTAGTTACAAGAGTAACATAAAAGAGACATCATACTCCTTTTGATATTTTTCAACAACGCAGAACATTGGTCTCAGCTCTGAAACACTACTTTAAACGGGTATTTGTCCGTCAAACGTAGTCTGAAAGCTTAATAGTCATAATTTTATGATTGCATGTGTTACATAAGCACATTTTCAAAGAGTGTAAATTTGATGAATATTAAAAGTAACAGTGGAAATGTTTTATTTTATTCAAAAATTGTAAATTTACAGTTTTTATTTTCATTGTATATTAATTATTTTTTTTTCTATTTTCATTTTTTCTTTTAACAGAAACTGTAGTAGATGGTCCAACCTATTTTAAATCATAAATATAAAAACAACTTGCATGATATATAAACTGGTTGATGGGCACTCTCGTGCACGGAATCATTCAAAAATTATATTAAGCTCAAATATGTATTCCTCTCATATGGGACCCAGTTCAATTGAACAGTCTGAACATGTCTGTATCTGGCACTGCCTATTAACATCACCTGTATTATGCTCATGCAAATCTAATCATTATCCTCAATCACATGATTACCAGATTGATCACTAGTATTTTAAATCATCCAACAACTTCATCTTAGCTTTGAACTAAATTTTACCATTCATTCTATCTTCAAGAAAGAAGAATGCACCTGGATTAATGCTAATCCAAGATTCATGTAGCAGTAAGATTTTATATGTAAAGACATCCAATAAAAAATGTTACTAAAAGAATTAGAAAATATAAAAGTCATCAATTACAGTATGCCCTCAACATTTACAAGTGTTACATTCCCAGTTGTCACAGCAAATGTCAAATCTATAAATGTTCAAACCAAAAGCTTGAGAAATAGGTGTAGGTCCATGGCTGGTAAGAATAAACTTATAACTAGTGCAATTCACTTTAGTAATTAATAATACTTTAACAGAAACATTAATTAAGATAATTACATGGAATGGTTATGAAAAAAGAAAACGTATAGTGAACTGCTTGTGCAAAATTGCTTCAATGGAGATATAACTAGATATTGCAATGTAAACTTGCACATATCTAAGAAGTCAAAATATGTGAAAACATGTAAGGAAAGTTGCTAAAGTAAACAGTGAATGGCGATTTTTTCAAAAAAAAATTTGCCAATACATTGTTAAAATTTATGTATACAGGCACTCCCCGGGCTATGTAAGGAATACGTTCCTGCGCTCGTTCCATAACCAAAAAGTTGCATAAGTCGAAAATTACTATGGATGCTATGTGTTTAAAATATAATTTACTGCATCAGTACAGTACAGGTAAACAGTTAAAACTGAGGCATGCAAACTAACACTTTTACTCTCACTGCAATGCTTATCAGCCATGATTTCAAGGGCAACATTTACGTAATTTATGCAAAAGCAAAACACATTAAGAGATCAAGCAAATGTGCATAAACAGTAGAGCACACTGAGAACACCACATTACAATTCACGCCTTTCATTCTTCCTCTGCACACATATGTAGTTCCCACTCACTCATGCAAGCCGCTAATGTAAACTTTCATCATAAGAAAAATTTTTTAGTGATTTATGAGGGTGCTTATGCAAGTGCGGGTTTACATTAGTCGAGGCTTATGTAACCAGGGGAGTGCCTGTACTAGCATGATTAGTCTGAAATAATATTATAACTAGAACCTCCACAAGAAAACGTGCAAAAGACAAAATACTGAATCAAATGGAAAAAATGTCATCTCCCTGCTTTCGTTTAGGGATAGTTAGCACATCAGACAGATAAACTGAAAGCATAAGATGATTTTTCATAAAAACCACTAAAAATAAGAGCCTCAAGGCCTGAAGTATATATTATTAAGAAAAGTCTTCTCACGGCAATCCTATCAAGGAAATGCATGAAATATTATTTCTAAAGATTTTACCATAAAAATAAAAAGAAGTTTTGCCTAAAAATATGATCATTTTCACGAAAAAACATGAGGAGACAAGATACATGTATGTGCACATAAATATTGTGAGAAAATAAAACAACTCCACCATTTACAACTATGTAGTAAGGAACAACTTATGAATGACACTCTGGGTTAATTTTCTTAATAGTCAAATTTATATTTCATAAATGTTAAATTGGTTTGTAGCAGAACCCTATATGAACAATCAAAAGCACAAATATCAAAACCATGAATGTTGAGGGCTTACTGTATTGTTCCTAATGCTGTTATTAAGATAAATTTTAATTTCCTATTTTTCTGTTAACTTGAATATAATGATATTCTTATACAATTCCTCGTAACAGGTTTATGACAAATGTATGGGCAATGTTTGCTGTAGTCTTTTTGGCCATCTACACTGCCAATCTTGCTGCTTTTATGATAACCAGAGAAGAATTTCATGAATTCAGTGGAATTGATGATCATCGAGTGAGTTTAAAAAACATAGGAACTTGTACAGAAATGTCTTGACAATATTTTTCAATTTAAATATGCAAATTATAATAAATATGCATAATTATTGATTCACGTTATTAACTTTCTCTTATTAAGTATATCATAAATATGAAGAAACCCATAAAATTTATTTTCATTAACAAAAAAACACCTGGATTCCTATATTTGTGCTCTATTAATTGGAAAATTTGAATGATTCTCATGTAAATCATAGCAATCATTTTTATTTCAATTAACCATGTAACACTTTCTCAACCAGCTGGCAAAGCCTTTCAGCCATAAGCCCATGTTCAAGTTTGGCACAATACCATGGGGCCACACTGATTCTACGCTAAAGAAATACTTTAGAGAGATGCATGCATACATGAAACGTCATAACCGCAGTATAGTTGGAGAGGGGATTGAGGCTGTTTTAAGTGGGTGAGTATCACCATACAAAGTAAATACTAATATATATAGCATTACACTCCATGGTAATAAAAGTAGTTTTTAACTTCATCATAATACAACAGAATTATGAAAAGATCCAATAACATTACTTTCTTGTATATAGCTTCTTAAAATTATATTAACAAGCAATAGGTAAATGTTTTTCTACTTTTTCAGCATTACAACAAAATTAGTCTATAAGGATTAAAGAATATAAAATAACTCTAAAATCTGGCTACAAATGAGTTTGAAAAAATGTTATAAGATTGCAACTGAAAATAATGTTTCCAATATTTTTCCATTGCTCTTTCAACATAAAGAATCTAGATCAAAGCAAGCATAATATAAATTTTCTAAAATTGCCCTAACGTATGTAAAACTTTATGCATAAATATAAAAACATCAACCCACAACTGAACAATAAGACTTTGACTATCATTTTTTCTTCAAAATTGTCCTTCCCCTAATTCTTTGACAAATTTGGAAATTTTTAGTTTTGATGAAGAATTTAAACAATATTTAAGAGAACTGTTTCCTTCAGCTACATATTAATATTATAAATCCAGCAAAGCTGCTATGGGAATTCATTTAGGGCCAAAAAAAGTTTCTTTATCATAATTCCTTCAACTAGAGACGCTCCTATCCGTTGTTCAGCGTGTAACCAGTACGTGGGTAACAAAATTAAGACTAAGGGCTGAAAGCTAGCTTTAATTCAAATCAAAACTCTATTAAAACTTAAGAATTCCTATAAAAGTGCCTTGAACATTTCTATGAAATGAATGTAAAATAGCCGAGTATGCCAAAAAGTTAGCAAAATATAATTTAAAAGTACAGCAATAGGTGTAATTTATTTAATATATCATTACATTTAACAAAATTTTAAATGGTGATAAAATACCTTAGCATGAAAATTCTTGTCATCAGTAACTCATCTTAAATTCAATTGTGTATTGAGTAATACTGTCTCTCTTTATGTCAGTGAACTGGATGCATTCGTCTATGATGGAACAGTGTTGGACTATCTAGTGTCACAGGATGAAGACTGCAGGCTTCTAACTGTAGGGTCTTGGTATGCAATGACTGGCTATGGACTTGCATTCCAGAGAAACTCTAAGTATGTTCGAATGTTCAACAAGAGGCTCTTGGATTTCAGAGAGAATGGTAAATTAGCTACTTAATCACTTCAAAATTGACTTTTCCTAAAACATATAGCTACTGATGCCACAATGATAATTAAAAGATACTATCAGAATATGCATTAAACTTTTATAGAAAGATAAAGTTCAAGTTAGTATTTTTTTAAATTATAAAATCTATTTAAAAAATATTAATCAACGTCGCTCATAGGCCTAAATTAATAATAATATTCCAATGTTAAACGAAGCATTTTCTCTAGAACAGTGTTGTCCAACAGGATATCACGGTTTGCCAAATTTATGCCAAACATCACCACATTCACCACATAATGCAAAACATATCTATATTAATATGAAAATTTTGAAAAATATTGCCATAATAGAAATAGAAACCCTGTATCTTCCCAATGATTTATTAAAAAGCGTAAATCCTGATGAAGATATAATAAACAAAAACCGGGATTGTTCATCTAATAAATCAGTGGAAATCTACAAAGTCACTATTTCATTTATATTGATGCACAAGTGACAGCCATACCACTTTGCCTTTTGCCACATCTATGACAACATATTCAAGACCAAAGAAATAAAATAGAACTAACTAGCTGAAACGCCTGGCTTCGCTCGGGAAAGAGTGGTAAACGATTTTTATTGCTCGGGGCAAATGTCCCCCATTCCCTAATTACGCAAGCGATGCTTACATTAACATTTACTATTTCATGTATTGTATTGTATGCATTAACGTCTTACTTAATATTCACATGGATAGATGCACCGAAGCCTTTAAAGCGGCAATAAAATTATATGGATTATGTCAATACTATTAGCCAAAACGTAAACAATAAACAACATCTTGGTTACCAAACAAATGTAAGTAGATGTATCGATTTATGTTGCGAAAAATTTTTCAATGTTAATGGTAAAAGATAACAATGTTCTAATATTCCTTAAAAATCATTTGACTCACATTAAAAGTACCTATTCATAGACTATATTTAGGCATATTTTGGCGTTAGCTATTCTTCCTCTACGGCGTGCACGGCATGGATTTTCCTTGCATTAATCTTTACGTGTATATCTCCCTTTGAAGAGGACAACAATTAAGAACTTTTTAGCTTTGTTGCCGCCTGGAAAAAACCGATAAATTTTGCGCTTAAAGGAAAATTTCGAGCGATTTAGCATGTAATACGACAAAACATGAACAGAATTAAAATATTCAGACTTTCGTGCATAAAATAAGCCATTTCCCATGATCGTAAGTTAATATTTATATCCACATCAGTGAAGGGCTGCATGGCATTTTGGGGTTCCTCTACACAATTTCTCAAGCATTCTTATGATGAGCATCAATTCACCACAGGTCTGTGGCCAATTTGCCACATGTGACAAGGGGCAGCAGCAGCAATGCTGCTGCAGAGAAATGAAAAACCGGTTTTTGTTGATCTTGTATATTTTTACAAATTTATTTCACCAAAGCATTTTCTGTGTACTTTTGCTGGATAAATGTTAATTGCTGTCAAAATTGATTGTTACCACCATTTGCAAAACTTAAATTGCACTATAACAAATAACTTGTGTGGTTACCAATTTGAAATTGGTAGATACCGGAAATTTTCGCAATCTCAAAAAAGCGACGATAATTGCGCTGCTGTTTTATTGTTGTTCTTTTGTTGTTCTGTTTCACGAATTTAAAATCTTTGTAGTCCTTTTTTATAAAAATGTTGAAAAGAGCAGTGGAAAAACCCATGGTTATCGTAAATGCAAAGAGGAAGCACTTAACACTTAATATTAAGAAGAAAGTGAAATTGCTACAGCGTTTAGAGAAAGGTGCTTTGGTGAAAACATTATGCTATGAGTATGGTGTTAGTTCATCGACTGTTTATGACTTGAAGAAGCAAAAGAGTCAATTAATGAAATTTTATGCAGAATGTGATGTTCCAAAGTTAATGAACAACAGAAAAACACTCCATCAGTCAAAGACAATCGACGTGGCTCAAGTGTTACTAAAAAAAAGGCGGCAGCTGATCATAAAGCTGCAGAGGAATATTTGAAAGAATTTTCTTCCATGATATCGAAAGAGGGTTTAACAACAGAACAGGTGGACAATGCAGACGAGTCGGCATTGTTTTGGCAATATATTCTCAGAAAAACATATGTAACGGTAGGTGAGTCAGCACCAACAGGATTCAAAGACTCCAAGGAATGGCTGACTATATTGGGGTGTTCAAATCAAGGAACCCATAAGTGTAAATTGCTCATTATTGGCAAGAATCCTAGGCCTTTCATGGTATTTCCAGTTGTTTATAAGGCTAAAGCAGCCCTCACACAATCAATATTACTGTCAGTATTTTGAATATTGACAGTATTACTGACTGTTTGGGGTTCATACTGATGTATTGACAGTGCAAAAAAATGATATTGATTGGTTGATGAAAATAATGACAGTATTTACACTGACATTAATATCGATCATGTGAGGTCCGCTTAACAAGCGTGCATGGATGACAAAGCAAATTTTTCTTGATTGGTTCAAGGACCATTTTGTCCCCGAAACCACTGTCAGTCTGTAGGTCTTCCTCTGGATTGCAAAATTACATTACTTCTTGATAATTGTGCTGCACACACTGACACTGAATTGCCCATTAAAGACAATGTTTATGGTATTTATTTGCCTCCTATCCAACCAATAGACCAAGACATTCTTCAGGTATTGAAAACTAGATACAAGGCTGAATTCATGCAAAAAATACTTATAGCGTGTAACAAAGGAATAAGAGTGACCCAATTCCAAAATAATTTAACATAAAGGATGCTATTTGAAGTGCTGCAAATGCTTGGGACAATGTTTCCCAGATTACTTTGTAGAATGGATGGCACAATATATGGCCATCCACCAAATTTCTAAGTGATGATGATGAAACTGAACCCAATTTTGAAGGTTTTCCTTCTTCTGAAGAAAGTGATATTGTTGAAGACTTATTGGCATTTGCAAAAACGTTGTCATGTGATAAAGAAAAAAAAAGGTAAAGAAGCTATTGAAGATTATTTCAACATTGACAACGGAGCTCCAGTTTACCTTCAACTTACAACAAATAATGAAATTTGCAATATGGTATGAATCGTAACAAAATGAATGACAGTGATACTGAAGGGGATGATGAAGTGTTGAATGAAAAGGAAAAAGTATCCATTGATAGGTGTATACAATTAACAGAAGAACTAATTCGTGGAATGGAACAGAAGAATTTTAATACAGAATAAAAGAAGTGTTCCAGAAAGAGAGACCAAAACATATGAAACAACAGACTCTGAGGGACATGTTCAAAAAGGTTTCAACAGATCCTCAACCTTCATCTTCTTCTGCCTGTGACTAAACAACAACTACTTCGCATATCTATTCTGATGATAACTGTTCTTTGGATGAGTTTACAGAATAACTGTCCCAGCAAAATTTCGTGGATTTGCTGCGGTTTATGATAAAAACCTTAAGATGAAAAATTATTTCTGTTTTCAAAGTTTTATTTGCGAAATTTTTATATTTAAATAAAATAAAGTCTAATGTTTGAAATTAATTTGGGGATTTTTAATTAAAATAAATATTGGATGTGGTTGATTCATTTTCTAGGTAGCGTGTGAGATCAGCTGTCATTTAAAAGCATTGAAATCTATATAAGATAGTAAATTGAAAATAATTCAAAAGTAAGAATGAGCTAATACAAATTATAGACAGCTGAAATGTGTGATGGTTTTTCTTTAGCTGCCTATATAGAGAGGAAAGATTCATTCTAGAAAACAACATACTTTTAGGTAATAATAATTTAAAATGATAAAGATGCCTTGATTTGTCTGAACAAATTTAATTATTTTGTGTTAGAATTCAATTTAAAGTAAAATTATCATTTAATTTTATTATTATTAGTATTATTAGTATTAGTATTAAATTAAGGATCCAAAATCTGGAAAATCCCCAAATCCGGCAAACGTCTGGTCCCAAACTTGCTGGATAAGGGGTCCGGTGCTGTATATCCCTGAATGACTGAGCATCCTCATTTGGGGTTTCTGAATCAGCACTTCTTTTAGACGTCACTTAAAAATGTGCTTCATACTCATTTTGTTTTCTACTCAGCAGATAATTCTGATAAAACTTTTCTTTTGAGTACTTAATAAACATCATATTAATGAGTATTTTTAATAAACACGTTTTTTTTACTTTCTTCATACGTAGTATACGTGCAATAAATCGAATTCAAGATTTCAACGGAAATACACGTTTTGAAGTCCTGTATGTTTTCACTATTTTCGCGATGATGTCTATGGGTGTATGTGACAAAATTTTGAGGGAAAAAAACTTTGTACTTCAGATTTTTATTACAAAATAAAGATCTGAAAAGGTTTTGGCTGAAACTAGTCAACCGGAAGTCATTTTTCTGTTTTTTCCAAATAATATTTCCTTCAAAACTCAATTTATGTAAATATTTGTTATTATCAAAGTTGTCGAGAGCATAATTTTTCACAAGTATTGTTTGAAACATTTTTTCATAAAACCGATTGTTTAAGAAATAGTTTCATTTTACTTCTAAATTTGTTAAATACGTCAATAACCAATACCATTGTTTCCGTCGCTATGATAAATTTTCTAATTGGTGATAGTGATGCATACACTGCTGATAGTAATTTTAATTGCACATACTTTCTTATCCGTAGCAACAATTTGATGAACTGAGGTCGAAATTTAAGGAGCGATTTCTGCTAAATTTTTATAATGCCTTCCTAAAGACTCCTATTCAAATCTACAACAGATGGCAGTTATTTGCACAAGTCTGTTTGGAAGCACTTAAATCTGTGAACAGGCTTTTTCATTGATGACAATGATCAAATCGAAATATCGGAACCAGTTGAAGGATGAAAATCTGTGTTCAACCTTGCAGCTGAACACAACAAACATTAAACCAGATATTAAGCATTTAACAATGGAAATGCAGGCTCAAAGATCGCATTGAGACAAATTAAATTCAAAATCCCATAAAATGTACCTAATAAAAGAAATTTTAATTCAGATCTTCCTTAAATTTATGTATTCAATCTAAGTTTTTTCATAATGCAGCCCGTGGACTCAGAGAAAATGAGTAATACAGCCTTTTGATAGAAAAATGTTATGCACCACTGGCCTAAACCCAATTAAAGACATAGCAAACCGAATGCTCGCTAAGGCAACATCATTTACGTTAATGGTCCGGGATAACTGGCAAGTACCGTTAAAATCAAGTCAATGCCTATCTGCCATTGTTTCAAAATATAAAGATGATAAAAATTGAAGTCTATGCACATTGAGACACTACTTGGATTTCTATGAGAAAAGTTATTTTACATTAACTTCATGAAAAATAATTGAAATGCATGTCATTCTAATTTGAAATGACATGGAATAAGCAAAATCTGGTAATTAAAATATTAATTTTCAAGTTTCAGTATATTCACATCAAATCTTGATATCCTGTAAAACTTGGGCTTAGATTTTGTTACATTATTAATTCAATTAATGAGGCTTAATGAACAGTAACTCATTATAATCCGAATTAATATTTTATGGTTTCTTTGTAATTTTAACAACCAAATCCAACAACACAAATTTTACCAGCAGTCTAATTATATAGCTAATGGAATATTCTGTGCAGTTGTGTGATTCAAATATTTTTTACACCAAACATACCTAAGTTAAATTTTACCCAATTCATCTGGTTAACTAGGTGATTTAGAAAGACTCCGCCGTTACTGGATGACTGGAAGTTGCAAGCCTGGAAAACAAGAGCGCAAAAGCAGTGACCCTCTGGCTTTGGAACAGTTTCTTTCAGCATTCCTTCTACTTATGAGCGGTATACTTTTAGCAGCATTTCTGCTTCTATTGGAGCATCTTTATTTCAAGTATGTTCGACACCATCTGGCCAGAACAGATCGTGGAGGTTGCTGTGCATTGGTCTCTCTTGTAAGTAGAATCAAACTAAATAAGATTTAAAAAGATATGAAAGATTTAAAAACACTCCTATACTGGATATGATCTTTAGCATAACTTGAATTCCAATGAATTCCCTTATACTAGAATATAATTTATTTAATTCACAATTTTTCAGTTGTATATAACATATTATTGTTTGTAGAAGATCAAACTACTGAAATTTTAGGTTATGACATTATTCAAATTATGCAGGAAGCAAATCTTGAAAATTTACCACACCTCCTTTGCATCATTATTCACTGTGAAGAATGTGGATGTTCCAGTGTTTTAGAATAATGTGAATCATAATTTAATGGAAAAATAGTTTCAAAAGTTAACCTCACAAACAGTGGTGAGTTGCCAAAATGTTAAAAATCGATTCTCTGACATCATAAGGAACTTCCAGAATTTTAACAAACAGTTCTCTCTATTTTAATGAAAAAAAAATCAAAATATTTTTGAAAATTTACATATTTCTGTTTATTTCTGATATTTTTATGACTAATAACAGTGTGAATTGTGAATATCATTTCGTTGCTTCATCTAGAGGGCTAAACTGGAAGGAAAATTATTTAGATTTAGTTAAGTAATTAATATTTTATATTAGAACATCACAGCAGTATTTTTCAGGACTGTGAGGCAATGCAATGAAATAGGAGACTGATAGTTGTTAACTTTCTCAATTTACACAATATCAATCAGATTTCATTCATAAACTCCATTTCTGAAAATTATTTATTAAAATGAAGTTAATTGTATCTAATGTAGGTTATTCGCTATTAATAAAAATATCTTGCCTTCACTGGAGCAGAAATGTTCATTTTCGTTTATACTCAAAGCATTCGTTTATTTAAAATTCACAGTAGTAGAAATAAACTTTGCCTTATTTAATTTTCAACCGTGAAAAATCAAAAAAGGATATGACAGAAGGAGAAACTGATCACATATAACAGGGATGGCAAATACGTTGTGATTTTACTTGGCACACATAAGCTTGTATTTTCTGTATAAAATACAATAACTTAGAGGAGTGAACTAGTGACACGCAAAAAAATTCTGATGATTCAGATTACTTTCTTGGCAGGCGAGACAAAAATCATTTGCCATCCCTGGCATATAGGAACCGTGAAACCTTCAAAACACAAGATCCCCATATACACACAAAGATAAAGTTTTTTTACCAATAAATTATCTACAACCAGCTCCTGCCCCTCCTTTTTGTGCTGGGAATAGCAAAATATATAAAATAGATCTCTTGCAGCAGAGTAAAAGATCCCACTGTCAACTTATCACTTAACTTAATGTTTATATTCTATTGCAGAGTATGGGGAAATCATTGACTTTTCGAGGAGCTGTATTCGAGGCACAAGATATGTACAGGAATAACCGCCGAGGACCTCAACCACACCAGCATACTGGTGGTCACCGTGCCTTCACTGGAGGCGGAAGAAACTGTAACTGTTCCTACTGTGAAGGGCTCCATACCTTGTGGGCAACAAGAAGGGAGCTAGAGGCATGTAGACTGAGAATCCGACATCTTGAAAAGCAAATGGAGGCACATGGGATAAGACCACTACCTCCACCCCCACCACAGTCTCTCCCATCATTACTTCCTCTACCTGGGTCATCTCCAGGGAACAGGAGGTGAGTTTCACAGATATTACATATCTTGTTACTCCCTATTCATGCAGTTGCTATTCTTCCTTCTTTGTTTTACCTAATAACATTTGTTTCACAAAGTAATTTCTAAATGAATCCAAGATTACCAGGAATATTAACCCTTTGCACACATCTGTAACAATACAAGTTACTTCTGCTTGCTTATTTGTGTGCATCTGAATATGGCAAAATATATGTGAAAAGGGTTAAGGATATCAACTTAATTTTGTGAATGATAAAAAAATATTCAAACAGTAAATAATAATATTTAATTAAATTCCCCTTGAATTTCAACTTAATATGCCAGTTTTCCATCTTTAATGTTGAATTTCTTTGAATAATTTATAAACAAATATATCCTGTTCATAAAATAAAATTTAACTTTTTGATTTATTCTTACTCTTTATCATTATTTTTTAATTCTTTTGAGAATGACCTTGTACCTTAACTTTTAACCCATTATTTCATCAACTTTATTGATATGAACATCTTGCAAGACAAAGCCAATTTTAAAATGTTTGTTACAAACTAACAATATATTTCTTTCTTCGAAAGTTAGTCTCATTCTGAAGACATTATTCAGCAGTCATGTCTTTATTATTTTCTATATATTACTTTTAAGTTAGATGACTAATTTTATATTCTTATGTTCTTAAAAGAGTATTAACATTGTATTTAATCCATCACATTACTAAGAAATAAAATATGTATTAAGGTATGGTCAAAATCATCACCATATCAACCATATATAAAATCAATGCTTGGTTTTAAATTATATGATCATCCAATATCTACATTGGCATGTGTAGAATGTTTAAGTGTCTATTACACTAAATATGTCCCCAAAATCTGAATTTTTTAGAGGTACATTATATGGAAGGAATTAAACACTTGCACTGACTTTGGATGTTATGTTTCCATATGATACTACTTTGAATAATTTTGAACAAAAAAAGAACAGAGAATTAAATATTAGGTGAAAAATATGCTTGATATTAAATTTTACAATTGAAAATGATCATAAAATTGTTTATTTGACAGAATACAAACTCCTAATTATTTAAGGTAATAACCAAATAACGTGGTAAATAGATAATGGAAATGGTAGTTCACAACTCCTAACACAAATCATAATATCTTGTAAAATATAAATTTCTCTCCAACTGAAGGTATCTGAATGATGACGATGCACTACGGACACGTGACATGACTAGGAATCATGTCTCTTCAACTGAGTACTGTGGCCAAATATACAGGTGTGTTAATTTGAGACTAATTATAACTGGGAGCTTTTATTTTGTTTAACGATATTTTAAACAATTCATTGGTAATATTCTCTATCTATATTATGGTATTGGCTATTATTTTCACTAGCCTACATGGCAAAAATTTCCACAATATTTTATTATTCAGAGAAATTTAATTTATGTAAAATTTTACATAAAATTCTATTCTACTCTTAATGTGATCCAATAAAATTTGTTCAAGCATCAAAACTTTCTTGTTCAATGTATTCTTTTGAGACTAAAGTCAATAATCTACTCAAACATATCACATTATTCAATATCAGTAGACTACTAAGATCCACATGAGCAAAATGCCAAAAATACAATTCTTCTATTTTATGCTTATTATACTATTTCTCCACACACTTTAAAACATTTCCTAAACGTTACTGATATTGCTGCTCTAAATGCATTTGTAATTTTGAGAGAGAAACAAATAACCTAGACTTTCCAATCGGACAGCTTGGAAGAGAAATTGTGATGCCCCTAATTAGGAGAGAATTTTTGTTGTTCAAACAGATCTCTTTCCTTGGTTTTCCTTAAGATTTTTGAAGCAGATTCACTGCATAAGGCATGTCCACATCAGTTAGCATTAATATCTTCATGCCGTACTTGACTGGTTTTGATTTCGTATAAGCACTAAAAGATCATCTACTGTGAAATGCTACAAATAGTTTGTCAAAGGAGATGACATCATGGTGTGTAATTTTCTCTGCAATACACAGCAAAATTTTCAAAAATCTCCCTGATGATGTTTTTGATCTTCTCTGATGTCCATGTCTTCACACCTCATGTGCACCCAGAGGTCAATAAATCTGTTCCATGGCATGGTTGCAGCGAAAATAGGCCTTCTCAGTGCCGGGTCTGTAATCCACAACATTTTGAGTTTCTTGCCCAGCTTTCCAAGCTTCTATCACTAAGGAGGCCAATGAATCCATATATTTGTTTCATGAGTTGGTTTCCAGATTTTTCTATGATATATCTACTTGATTCTATTTCTCATAGCACCTTTCACCTCTCTGGTTTGTATGCACAACTTATATTTTTGAGATTTATTATATTTATTATTATTTATTGCTAGTTCATATAAACCATTGTTGCTACATTCCAGCAACTTCAGCAAAATTACCAACAAATCAAAAATAGTGGTGAATATCCTGATGTTAGGTATATTTGGAGCCAAGAAGAAACGTTTTTTTAACAAACAACTGTGTTTATTAAATGAATATCAATTGCATGTAATGTATAGAGAAGAAACTGACACAGCATACCTTATTCAGCTCATAAAACCTATAGAACATACTTTTATAACAAAAATAAAGTGTCTGAGTTAAAAAATATCCCACTTCAGGATATGAAAGTTGTAGTAGGTTACAAAGAAAAAAGGGAAAATATAATATTTTTAGTTTTTAATTTATTCCTACTTACATTTTCAATTTTATTTTAATTATAATTAATTGATTTATGTATTAAATATATATTTATTATATTTCCCCATTTGTAAAAACCTTGGCAATAACAACAAATATACCTCACAAAATATTAATTACAGGGATGAAATCAACTAAAACTCTTGTAACATCAAGATGCAAATGTTTCTTCGTACATGTCAAATAATGACTTTACCATTCCACAAATTTCAGGCCATGCAGGACAGAGATAGCAGAAATGGAGACGGTTCTGTGATGAAGGCAGTCATTTTTCAAAACCTCAAATCCATTAATCATCACAAATGAAGTCATTACTATTAAAAACTTTTTAGGTGCAAAGAAGAAACTATGGTTGCTTGTGCTCTGCAGTCACCAATAAGAAAAGCACAGCAAGTACTTATAAAACATCATCCTTACAAATAAATTTAAAAAATAAAGTTTTATTAAAAAGGAGTGTATACCTAAATGTGGACATTTGTTCTATTTTTACCAATCTCTCATAAATAAGTGAAAATTGCATACAGGTGTGTGAGTGAACTAATCCATGAAGATAAGTTTACTGAATGAGCTTATCTTTAAGAAAAGAGGTGCTCCAGTGAAATGTATCAAGATTAGATGGAATGAGTTGACATTCTGATTCTCAATGAACATAGTGAGAGAGGAAATAATATCGAAGCAAACTGTTCACATAGCATCCATTAAGTGGTCAGTATGTGCTTAAATTAAGTAGAAAATAGTCAATATAGATAAAAACACAAACTGTTTGCAAAGCTATATATATAATGTTATGTAACAAAATATATATTATATAAAAATAAATACGGAAAGTAAATGGGAAATCCATAAGTGCTCAAAAAATCAAGATGGTGCTACCCAGGTAAAGATAAAAAAAAAGATTGTAACCAACAGAAGAACATTTATAAAATTAGTTACTTTATCCAAGGTACACACACAAAATGACTCAAGGGCAGAAGAGTAGATGTGTTAGCTATGAGATGTTGATAGCTAAAGACAAAAAAAGTGGGTGTGAAATATTACTTGTTGTCTGTTTACCTGTTGTTAATTTATTCCTGCTGCTGCGTCTTATGTTGTTAATTGTTTTTGACGCATCCTTTAATGTTCGTGGCTGCTATAATACATAAAATTTATAATATATATAGTATAAAGATATATATACGTATAGTAAATAAATTATGCAATCTATCACCATCAGCATATATTGAATGCACTGAGACAAAAATCATTCTCACTTTCAAGAATATTTCTGTATGTACTAACACAATATAAACCTTTATTTTGGGACTATAATATGAATCATCAATACTTGATGACTAAATATATGATCCCACTTAACCCTTCCCAAAGAAATGTTCTCAATTTGAATAAATATTGTACTATCCCCATTAGCATTGCATGGCTACTCCGTGCTTGACTTGTATTTCTTTAGAGCCCTCAATTTGTGTCAGTTTATCTAATCGTTGTAAAACCAAATATGCATTTAAATAACATATACGAATTTAATCAGATGGTAAAGTACTCATAGTGACAAGATGAAGAGCTTCTTAATGTCCTGCAAAAACTTCCTGTCATTCGTTAAGAATATTTTAATGTAAATATAATTTTAAAAAGTAAACGTGTGAAATACTGTTTAAAGCAACTCTTACATGGTCCTTCATTTCTATATCTTGTAAAGTGCGTAGTAAATTTTAATACAAGCTGTTAAATGAAAATATAAAATACTTTTAAAGTACTAGATCAGGCACATTCATTGTGAAAGCGAATTTGATAAGCTAGCACTGAGCAAGAACAGGTCATAAAATTGTAATAAAATACTCAATAACTTTAGTTGTAAATTTAAACCAAGTTTTAATAAAATATAAGATTTTAATTAAAACGGAAATAAGGCTGATTTAATTTCCTGTATTATTTATTAATTTAACGCCATTTAGATTTGAAATATAAACCACATTAATGATTTTTTTAAATCAAGTTTGAAAATTAGCTGAAAACTCTCTACGTACAAACTGATTCAAAACTCATTGAAAGATGGAGAATGTAAATGTTTAAATAAATAGCTATATGAATTCATTAAATTCATTGCATTTTAAGGTGAAATAAGAAGACATTTTAATTTAAACTCACAATGGTTTAAAATGTTCAAGCTGCTCGAATCATGCTGTATCCGACTTTACTCAATACATCCCACATTCAATCTAACTAATGTGCTCTTTGATTATGCAAAATTTAAGAAATGCCATTTTTTATGGATATAATACAATTCTTCACAAACTTTCTACATGGCGGGTTAATATAGTTATTGTGAAATGGTAAATGTTCAAGAACTCTATTTTTCAACGCTACAGGATGAATTAAGAAACTACCTAATATTTCTTATGAGCATATCATCGAATTACTAATAAGTTAAATTAAAAAATATTAAAATAATATACCATTAACTTAACGAAAAATCTTCTATCACACCAACCGCCGTTTTCAGCCATTGCAGAATCGACCAATCACCTTGTACAAAATGTACAAATTCCTAGTTTCTCATTGGTCGAATAAAACGAGTTTAAAACAAAAATAGTATCGATATAAACAAAAAGTCAAGTAGCTTAAAACTATGAAAATATTGAAGTAAGGTATTTTAGTCCCACATAAGTTTTTTAGATAGGTATCTCCAGTATTCATGAGAATGTTATGAACTCCAAGTGGTAAATATTTGTCTTGGAGGTTAAAAAGAATGTGAAAAACTTCCTATTTAAATAAGAAATTGAGGAAATCTACTTTCATTGAGAGAAAAAGAGAAACATAAAGATTGAATTGAATATTTATTGATGAAGGATACCTCACGCTAACATGGAATTGGTCTTGTTTTATGTAACACTCCGATTCCCTACTAGAGGCGCTAATAGCTTCTAAACAGGATGTTACGTTTGCATGGCGCGATTTTTATTTGTAAATATCATGGAAGTAAATATTATTTAGCTCGAATTGGGTTAGATTTTGTTGGAATGTGGTTGGAAGATTTGAGTATGTTTTTTGATGTGCGATAAATACAGAGCAGAATATACAAATTCGAAATAACCTGTAATTATTTTATTTTCATTAAGGGTCTATCATTCTCCGATGAAATTCTCGCAATTCAACCAATACTTAACCAATCTAATCCAACTCAGCCAAATCCATCACTTTATAACGCTAGCAACAAAATTCAAACACCGCGAACATTCAAATTCCCGCTATCTAAAGTCACCTTTCCATGGAAGAAGGATTCTTCCATGACCTTTCGGCCAGTAGGCTCCTTTAATGGGCCATAGGAGAAAGATATGAGAAGGCCGAGAAGACCAACATCTGCATTAATCAAATATGGCTTTAAATACAAGTAGTATTATAATTAATATTCACATTTCTCTTTCCCCACCATTTGATATTAATTATCTTGACCTATTGGAAGAGTTTTTTCTCCCGGAAAGTATTTTTTCGCCGTGCCCCTGTAATAAATAATTACTCTATGATAATTGGAGTTTTTGTCAATTTCATTTTGGCCATAAGGTGAGTTCGATAATTCCCTTTCAACTAGACTTCTTAATAGACAATATTTAAAGAATATGCATGCTATAAAGCAGTTTGTTGTAAATTCAAACAAATACGTGAAAAGGTTATGGAATTGACGAATTAGGGAATGTATTCGTGAAGTATTATAAAGAAGTATTATCAAGTGCACATTTATAATTACGATGGTTTTTATAAAGTAAGAAATGATGACGATGAGAATGGTATTGAGGGGTTATATAAAAATAAAAATATCCGAAATCTCAAATTTATGTGTATGCTGTATTTAAATGTAAACACTAGACAAATACCTACATATATCAGAAATCGTAAGAAGTTATGATAAGTTTTTTGTTAATAGTTATCAAATATTGAGGCCGCCTTCGATTTCTTGTAGGTGCTTCTTATAGATCTAAATAAATGGATTTATAAATAAAGTAGGTTATAGGTATATATGTCCGAAAAAATCTGATGTGGCCAACACATGACTTTCTCCATATTTGGGGTATAGATATTTAAATTATTATGAATAGCATTATAAGGCAAAATTATTATTTCGTATCATAAAAGAATACAGTCGTCCTTATTGCCGTAAATAAGGTATATTTTGAATGTGTTTACAGAATTCACCGCTACATGGTGGTGGCGCTGTATACTGTAAATTACGAAAAAGTTTAATATCTCCGAAATGGATGGTTCTATGAAAATTGGTTTCAAACAAAACCTGGAAGAAATATTATTCTCTACAACTTTGGTCCTCACAAAGATTACCAATAACGACGTTTTTAAGGAGATATTTGACGAAAACCGAAAAAACCGATTATTTATAAATAATTCCTAAACAATAACTGCTATGGAAAATTATTTCAAATGAAAGTTGTAGGAAATTACATTCTCTATAACTTTTGTATAGAATTGTATATACAATAATGATGTTTTAACGGAGAAATATCACAAAAACCGAATTGGGTTTCGAATAAACCTTGACTTCCGGTTAACTTTTATTGTCCAAAAACTAATCAGTTCTTTGTGATCGTGCTAAAGTGTTATATATGAAGTTTGGTAACGATATGGCAAGTACTTTTTGAGTTAGAGCGCCCACAATCACATACACACGCAGACATTCCGAAAATAGTCTAAACGTGTTCTAGGGACCTCAAAACGTGTATTTCCGTTGAAATCTCGAAGTCGATTTTTTTCGTGATCATAATACTTTCCCATTACTACATATGGAGAAAGTAAAAACAAAAATGCACTCCTGTTAACGCAAAATTTCTCACGGTTGTTTCCTGCACAAAATATAACTAGTCTTTCGCTAACTCATTAGAAACGTTTTTTAAAAATATCTTAAGTATCATGTAATAAATGTCTAAATTGTATCATAATTTAACTCTTTTTGCCACTGAATATTTTCTATGTTGGTGTCGCTGACTATCGATACATCCTAAATGGTATATCGTATAAAATTCACGGTCATCAAGAGCGTTTCATTTTTTAATAGCCAGCTGTCAGAATTTTGCGAAACGTTACGATTGATCGTCAAGTTAAAGGAGTATCACCCTTGGTAATATTTTTATAACAGTATTTCTTCGATTTAAATCAGTAATTATATGCTTATAAAGTGTGTTACACGATATATTTTTAATGATACGTCAAATTATACCAAGAAGTGGCAAATACCCCGCAAATTCTAGATAATTGACAGATCTGTAGTTTGAAGTAATCTTCGAGTACTCAGCAATCACTGCTTCGTCAGTTTTGGTAATTATCATTTAGTTTAATCATTTATTTCGTTAGTTGTAAAGCTCCATTTATTAGAGATTTCTTATTAGAATAACTTCAGCATTATTTAGAAAAATCATACTTCATCCTGCATCCCAGCTTATGGATTTTGATTTTTGAATACTAGCTTTTACCAATTTTTCTCATTTATTGGTAAACTTGAAAGTATCTTGAGTTTGTTCGTTTTTAATGGTAAGACCTCTTTAGTACAAAATATTTGAGAGGGTCATGTTTCATTACTTTGCCTCTATTTATTTCATTTAGATCCTAGGCACATCATTAGAACTTCAACACTACGTTCCCTCCATAAATGCTATCATTTTTCTATTTTACTTGCACACAACAGAAACATTAAATTGGTAGTAATTTAATAAACTTACTTCCTCACCGTTTTGTTCTTTTAATATCATTAATCTAGTTTAATGCCCACGGCTAATACTATTTTAATTAATTAAAAATCGAAGCTCTCACAAAACGGTCCAATATTTGGATTTTATACCAAATATATGTATTATTCATTTTGCTTGTAAAAGTTTCACATGAATACCCTGCTGTTGCCTCTACTTCATATAGTCATTCGAGAAAACGACCTGCTGCTAACGTACTATCCAATAAAACCCCTTCTGGAATGGTTAGAGAAGTAATTTTTCTCTCTTGGTAAGCAAACATTTTAATAGCTTCCTACTGTCTGCTGTCAATGTCTAAATTGCATAAGTAATTGTATTGCAACTGTTGGCCCTATTTTAGCGTTTTCTCAATAATGTTAATAATATACTAACAGCTATATCTCAGCATTGTTAAGCAGAGAAATATTTCATTAGTATTAGTTTTTACTTTACTAATTTACTGTTTGCTTTGGAGGATTTATAAGATTTGTACCATATATTTCCTTATGTAAGCTATAGTGTGCTGATACAATTCCTTTTTTTAAATTATTGACCAATAAATGAATATGATGTAAACATTAGGGCATAAATAATGGTGCTTCTTATTTAAATACTCTCTTGTCAAGTAGTATTAGTTATTTTTTGTAAGATATTCTTTGCATTAATTATGGTTATTCATGCATCTGCTCTTAAAGCTATGCAGTCTTGCTCTGGAAAACATTCCAAAAATGGTTCTGGGCATAAGTCGGATGAACGCCCACCTCTCACAAACCAACAGAGGGATTACAAGCACAGACAGCATACATCGTCACTTTTCTCTGATTCAAGTGGAGATTCTTCTGGTAGTGAGGGTGCAGCTGCAGATGAGTATGTCTTCTTTGAAATGAGGCATCCAGCAAAGGTGTGTGTTTGTTTACAGGGCCTAAAAAAATTATTATAGTATTTTTTTATGGCACCAAGTTTTATCAGTTGATGAATTTTAATCAAAATCATTAAAGCTATTTTTAACACTATTAAAAACATACTCATCAATATCTGTTTTCATATTATTGTTATAAACATGTTAAGTAGACCTAGCCTAAAAAAATGAAAAAGAATTCTTATATTTTACCTAAACTTTGTACACCTACCCTTACTTGCTCTGCCAATGTCATGTTGTGAAAATCCTGATAATGAACTGTTTAAGTAAACTAACATTTTGTTAATGTGGGCTAGAATATACCACCCTCCTCTGTTGTGCAATATGGTTCATCTCAACGAAGTTTCTATTCTTAATGATTCAGGTCTCCCTCACTTTGAATAAGTTCACTTTAAACAAGTTGCTTTTTAAAACCAAAAAACAGTACACTTCAGAGTTAAATGATTTGTCTAAGGCAAATAAAGTGCCTCGTATTAAAATTAATGTTGAGCACATATCCATTATTTCCGAAGTACAGTTTTTTTGATGTGAATAAAAAGCGAGATGCACTTCGGGGTTAAACGATATGGAAAGCAAGTATTTCATTTCAAAATTAATGCTCTGCACACAACATTTATTAGAAATTAATTTTATGTCTATGAATACAAGAAGCGCTCCCTCAGAGTATGGTGCGATATGCTTTCTTACGTAGATGTATGCCATTGAAAGTTTTCTGACCCTTGCTTCTACAGATCATATATTTATTTATAATGGCAGCCCATAAATGCCCTACATCTGATTTATTTAATCAAGAGTCTCCCATGAAGAAGCAAAAAGGAGATTATAACACACTAAACCAAGTTGTAGGTGCTTCGATGACTTGAGAGAGGAGATGGCCTGACTATGGTTGGCCACATATTTAACTTAAGCAGGTCAAGTGTTTGCTCTATCCATAGGAATGCAGCTAAGATTAAAGAAACTGTTGCCCATTCTACTTCTCTATTAGCGAACATGATATCTAGTGTGAGAAAACCTTTAATCGAGAAGATGGATAAAATGTTGGTTGTGTGGATGGAAGAGCAAAATCAGAAAAACAGGTGGCAGAGGAAGAAGAAGTTGTGTTTGAACCACAACAGTTGACCATCAAAAAGATGACTAAAAGCACTGAGCGAAGTAGCAAGTTTAGAATGGAATTGGCCTCTTTCAGGGCTACTTATAAGGAAATATACAACGAGAAACAACGTGTAGTAAAACATCATTTTAATGAGGTATTTCCAGAAGGCAGACGTAGGGCAGCCCTCTTTCTTGCTCAACATGAGTCACTCTCGCAAGATTATCCAGGCAATCTGCTACCCTTCTCAAAGTAATATTTCACCTCATCCTACACAGCAATCATCTTTCCCTTTACAGGAAAGCCGACCTTATTTTTATGAACACATATTCATTTTATATTGCCATATTATTGGGTTTGCCATGCCAGCTGCTGAGAAAGTTTGGTCTATATCAGAGTCCAGAACGTATCTCAATTATTACTATGATAAAAGCGGTTCGCTTTAAACGATGTCAATATAAATGCAATTTCATAGGAATTCATCCCGTTTAAAGCGAGGGAGACCTGTACCTTATATAAATAAGAGATTTCTTCAGATTCTGTAAAATTGCTTAGCCTCCAGGGATTAGAACAGGAAACTACTTTTTTTATTCACAGAGGCACCTAAAACTTTCATATTCATCTAAACATTAGTTGGATTTTTTTGCAATCAAAATGCTTTCTCTAGATCAGGAGTCTCAAGCATGTAGGCCACATAGAGCATTTGTTCAGCCAGCAAAATGAGATACTTTTTACTATGATGATGCAACCCAAATTCAAATACATTTTTTAATTAATTAAATACATTCTTATAAAGTATTTTTAAATAATCAAAGAAATATAAGAAGCTCATTTAATCAACACTTCCAAAATAGATGTAGTTTATTTTTCATTCTCATTTAAATACTCTTATGTAATTGGAGTACAGAAGAATATTCTTAGCATGAATACAATCAGTGGATTTGGTATGGTGCCTTAATTCAGTACTCAAATTTAGTGTAGTGCCGTCACAGGGCCCACATATGATTTAGGTTTTAGAACTCTGCTTGATGTATAAGAAAGTAACAATGTGCAATTTGCAGAAAAGATTGAAAAAATTGAGAGGAAAACTAGATTTGTGTTCCACATAAGATGATTATAATACAAGTTGAAAGTATAAAAAATGTATTTTTAAAAACCTGCTTTTATTTATCGTATCTCACACAATTTTTCTCTCCAACAGAATGGAAACTTGTAGTAGGAATACGAAAGTTAAACTCAAACGCTTAACAATGGAAAACTAATTTAAAAACAATAAATTAGTATTCCATTATTGAGCATTAGTAATTAAATGTTATTTAAGTTTTAAATTCACATAAGTACCCAGCATTATTGTTGAAATTGATCTAAAACCTATTTAGGAAACAAAGAAATTTAAAAGCTGAATCTATATTAAATATTCATTTTCATGTAAGCAATCATCATAATCATAAAACATATATAAAAGACACTGTCACTTTGTCCCTTTGTCATGTAATGCTTTTTGAAGCTTAATATCTTGCAAACGACTGAACCGAATTTGATGAAATTTTCAGGAAACGTTTTAATGTATCGAACTGAAGATCAAAGATCCGGGTTCGACTCCAGGGGTTAATTTTCATTTCCAATAAGTTAACACGTAAAATCGGCTTTACAACATGCTGGTGTTCATTCTTTTTTAGATTAAAATTAGAAAGATTTGGCCTACAATCTTCGGATGTGAACCATTTTTAAGAAAACATTATAAAGTTTCTTATTCTGTTCATCTTTTTCCACCTACAGTTCAAAATTTCTCAGTGTAAACATTTAATTCACACAGTTTGAGGAAATCTTGCCATTTTAATGGGATGTTGCTTTGCCTACCAATTCCATTGTTAGACCTTTATATCATATTTTTAATTCAGTCCTGATGGGTATAAACGTGCTTTGAATGCTTTTAATACGAGAGGAGGGGGAGGGAGGGAAAGAGAGGCAACTATTTTAAGTTTAACTAAAGATCCTTATGCGACAGGCATAAGCTGATATGATGGGAAATGAGGAAACAGGTGAAAAAATCTGCCATGACCGGGAATTGAACCCTGGTCTTCCACTTGCTGGGTGGATATTCTACCACTGAACTACCATGGCAGACTAATTCTCCTGTTTCAGAAAGGGAATATTTTCTTAGGTTGAGACCAATCTAGCAATGTAGCATAAGGATCTTCGGATCATTCTTTCCATCAATTCACCATTTGAGAGGGCAGGGGTTTTCTTTCATGTATCTCATTGAGGACATCCATTGGGGCTGATTGATACTAGCATTGCTAGCTTTGTCTCACCCTAAGGCTGTGGCTACACTGCAACCATATCAGACCCGACCTCCAGACTGTCCTCCACCACAGACATGTCTGGCCGTGTGGCTACATTACGACAGACCAGTCTGACGTCAGCTGCCTTGCAATCATGAACTCTTCAAGTTTCGATGACGATTGGGATGAATATCTATTAGAAAATTCGTTTTTGAAGGGGAAAGGGACAAGGCGATTTTGGGTGCATGATCTTTGGGTACATGAAGAGGGTGAATATTTTAATTTGTTGTGGTAATGTTTATCCCTTTGGTCCCAGAGGGGGTCTCTCTCCTGCACCAAATGTATTACTATGGATTTATCCATATTAAAACTAGAATCATAATTCCTCACTGACTCGATGATGAATGAGTGAAGTCGCCGTGCGTAACCACGGAAGTCGGGAGTAAGTCTGAAGAAATTCAAACACGTTTGGTTCGTCCAGACAGTCGGGAGTGGTCTGGAGTGATGACTCAATGTCTGACACAGTCTGTCGGCGGCAGTGTAGCCACGTCGATAGGGCACATTGTGTTTGATTCCTCCCGACCTGTCTGTTGTCAGGTCTGGAGGTCGGGTCGGGTCTGATACGGTTGCAGTGTAGCCACAGCCTAAGAAAATATTCCTGTTCTGAAACAGAATTAGTCTGTCGCGGTAGTTCAGTGGTAGAATATCTGCCTGGCAAGTGGAAGACCTGGGTTCGATTCCCGGTCATGGCAGATTTTTTCACCTGTTTCCTCATTTCCCTAAAGATAGCCCGTCAACAACAATATTCACCAGAAATGTTATATATGACAGTATTTCATATGTAAAAGTGTGATATTAATTATTTTAAATGAAAATAATAATAATCTAACTCTAATTTTTCCAATGATATTTCAGTGGGCATTACACTAGTTTAAGTTAATAAGAATCAGCGCAAATGCCTATGACATCATTAGCCCAATGGATAAGGTGTTCAGCTATGAATCCAGAGAAAGGTGGTTCGAATCCTGAAGCTTTCAAGATTTTTTGTGCTATTGAAGGGGTTGAAAATATATAAATAATTATACTACTTTCGAAGTTAATATAAAAGTTGGTAAAATGAGAAAGGGGGTTGATTAACTTTGTGAACAAGAAAGGAAAGTAAAGAAATATAACTAACTTGATTACAGAGGGAATTCATTGAAAGAGTGCAAGAATCATCTGGCAATATGTGGACAGGACAGTTCAATGAGAGAATTATCTTATTTCTTTGAATGGGATGAAATAGAATATGTTCATCAAAACAGATTGTTTCAGAGAAAGTTGTAAATAATGTATTAAGAATTACAAGGTAATTTAAAGTTTGAACTTTCAAATTGAGGTGATCACTGAAAAGGGATTTATATAGAAACTAGGAAAAAGAAGTTGTAGAGTTAATAAAGGAAGTTGCTTAATTGAATGATCTTAGCACTGAATTTCAGAAGCTCATTGTTAGTATTTAAATGGCAAGTTTTAATGTGTGTCAAAATGACCAAAATTTATGCTAAATTTAGTAGAAGTGAAAGTTCAGGTTTTACATCGTACATTTTGACTTTCTAATTAGAGAAACATGGAAATTGTTACAGAAATGAAAACTAAAACAAAAGATCAAGTGCCATGTCAAGATAGTCATATCCACATTTCAGATGTGTCCTTTTAGTACCATCATGTTAAATTAGATCAGTTTTGTTTTTAATAATTTGTTTTATTTTCTCAAAAATCATTCCTGTTAAATTTTATGAAACCTGATAAAGCTAAATTGTTAGGTATAGGAATGAAGCTAGGATACAATTTATAAAAGCAGTAAACATGTTTATCAGTTAAAATAGGAAATGTATTGGTGCAAGACAATTTAATTTCTAAAGTTGTATCCTGTTTAGTTGCCAAAAGCTTGAATATGGATAGAATGCTTACTCTAAGAATGTAATGTTTGTTATTAATTTAGACTTTCTCTCCCAAGGTCCTTGGAGGCCTGGAAGATCTTCGAAGTGAAGGCCATTTTTGTGATGTCAGTCTCTCAGTTGATGGGCAACTTTATCCTGCTCACAAGAGTGTCCTCTCAGCTTTCAGCCCTTACTTTAAGGTTTGAAAGATATTGATTCCTCATTGCACCATCAGTTTAATGGTTTATTATCTCTCTTTTATGTTATTCATTGCTATGTAGGTATGACTAATATTTCTTGCATTAATTGTAGATATTTTTTATGCTATTTCACCTTTGATAATTACCTAAGTTAAAGCATATTAAAATTCTTGGCAATTCTTGGCTAGTAGGCTTATTAGTCTTCTAAATTCCTTGTGCAAGCAGCTTAATTAACCCAAGTTTAAAGTTTTAGCTACAAGTTAAAAAAAACAATTATTAAATACTTTATTCTCTTAATTGATTTTGCTGTAGATGCAGAAATTTTCAAGCATATACCTTTTAGTGAATCGCATTTTATTTATTCATATTCTGTAGAGTATACTAGAAGCTTGCTCAAATTGTTGATTTTACATTTTGGCGTTAACCATAGTTATTTCTATCTTGATAAAATCTGTTAATATTTTTCTTAATTACTAACTGTGCTTATGGATATTTCTTTGTAGGCGATGTTTACAGGTCGTATGGCTGAGTCTCGCCAGCAAGTGGTTACCCTGCAGGGTCTGGATGGCCCAACACTAGCAATTTTAATAGACTATGCTTACTCATCTGTTGCACACATTAACAGCTCTAATGCACAGGTAAGCTATCCTACACAGATAACATCCACCCATCTTTATACCTCACCCTATTTCAATTGATTTTTTGTTTGTTTGCTTTTTGTTTGGTTAGCTGTAGATGTGATTCATCCAGCTGACTGCACAATCAGTTATTATTTATGGATATCTGTTCAACTTTAAATGGTCTAGGCCAGGGCTGCAGTTTTCACGAATTTTTTTACGAAAACAGACATTTCCATGATTCACGGATATTTATAAGGAAAAATTTGGTAGTTATCTGAGATGTTCATGTAAAAAATACATAAACTACTAAGAAGTTCAGAGATTATTAATATTTCTATACGAATAATACAAATCCTGTAAATAATATACATTCGATGAAATTGTTCCTTAAGTACGTATGTATGTTAATATACTTTGGGTGAAGTTCAAAAACTCACTACTTATTGTGAGACTGAATGCAAAAACTAGCTGTAGAACTGGACCGGCAACCTATGACATATTAAATTTTTTCTTTAAATGTCTTCTCTGCATCGCCAAATTTCTCCATTACCACATAATTGAAAAATGTGACATAACAGCCATTGACTTCAAACGAGAAAACCAACTTCAAGATTCTCTCTTTTTTTAGGTCATAAAACATAAGCTCTTAGATGAAATCGATATCAGCTTAGTTGACAATAAAGCTTTTTTTCAACAATGTTAGTTCTTAAGAGATGGCAACAAAAACGTATCTTACTTTTGAATTGTATAGTTTTGAAGAATGTAGATATTTTTGAACCAACAAAATATCAGGAGATTGGGAAATGTTGAAATGCTGGTTAAAAGAGTTCCAAATGTTATTGATGATGGTGACCTAAACTTTCTTAATTCTGAGTTAATTGCCTACACTATGGAATCAGTCCCAATCCATTGTCTAAAGAAGCAGAATTTTTTAAAATTTTGTCTAATTTTGTTGAGCCATTATATTGATATCATTAAAAGTGAAAATTATTTAATTTAACAGCTTTCCTAATCTAAGGCCGGTCCTGTAAACTAGGCCTATGGTTACTTATTGTTTTCATAGCATTTGTGCTATCTACTGTATATTTAAAACTTGAACACATTTTTTAAAACTTTCCTAGCCAATGCAGTTGATTTGTAATGCAGAATAAGTTTAAAATTCATAAAAAAGCATGATTAAATTTAAGTTACATGGCTATGAAAAAACTGTTGTAAATAGTTTTACTTAAAATCTGCGATGCAGATGCTGAAAATATTGAAAGCATAAATTTGTACATTTTGCATCAAAAGACCAAGATATTACATATTACAGGATTTTACAGGATATTTTGATGTTGGTAACAGGATTTAGAAAAAAATTGGTGGCAGCCCTGGACTAGGCTTTTCTGTTCCAATCGTTTAGGTGTTTCTTAACCCATTCAGTGTCAGACTTCACTTTGTGGCTCATCTTTGGTCAGCCACTGCTATTATTAGCAGGAGATTGACTGCCAGAAATTGTTATTGAACACAGTGGCACTTATTATGAGACCGATATACTGCACTGTGGCATTGAATTAATACCTTATCTATTCTTTGATTAAATTGTTTTCAGAAAATTGGGTTTATTACCTTACAAGAAAATTATAAGGTTACATTGTTTTTACAGCTTTTGGTATTTTGAAACTTTCCATTTTCCTTTCTTTTTTCATTAATTATATTAGTCTGTTACTTTCCTTTGCGGTTATCTTTTTAATCGTTGTATTAGTTTTCAAACTTTTAATTTTCATAGTTTTTTAATTAGATAGCAAGACAGGAAAGTTATGCAGAGTGGCAGTGCAATGTAAAATTTACTTTTAAAATATTGAAAATATTAAATACATATTATTTTCAATAAAAGTGACATATTTCTGGGATGTTGGTGATGTAGTTGTTGGAGTGCTGGCCTGCTGATCCAAGAGGCACTGGACACATTTCCTGCAAAAATAGGATTTTTTATATGGTCACATTTGTGTGTGCACAAACTAGGAGTCTGACTGAATGAGAAGAACACAAATTAGCACTCTGTCCATCAGAAGGGATTTTAAGCAGTTGGCCCCCTTGGTACTCTTTGTAAGAGTAGCCTAATGCATGCACCAAGATTTATTCCTTCCTTCCGTGTGTCCTGTGTGGAAGGCAATGGGTTAACCACCGCACCATGTGTGTATACTTCCTAGCCAGTCAAAGCAGTCTAAGGATTGTAACCATTGATGTTGATATTTAGTTAATTTATTAAGTTTCGAAAGTAAATAAAGTAAAATTAATGACATCCTGCTTGCTGACCTAAAATATTCATTGATAGCAAGAGGATTAAACAAAAAAATGCCAATAAGCATCAGCCCATCCCTCAGATTCTGGCAAGTCTGCTAATTTCATTGTGAATTAATGTGCAGGATAAAAGCTATATTTTTTCGTCACATCTCTAAATCAGTGCTGCAATAATTCCTGAAATTAAATTTGAAATTATAACTTGCAAATCTTATGATTGAAATATTATGGATTTGAAATGTTGAAATATTAAAAAGTAATTTAAATTTTAGCACATTTGTATCATCTTGCTTTGTCTGGGCTGCCTCATAGTCGAGACAATTTTTTTATTTCAACTGATAAAGTTGAATAAAGAAAAAGTAACTAATTCATTAAAACTCCCATGCGTCACTTCTGTTTAGTTCACTCACAGGATAACTGACAAAAGTGTGCTAAAATTCTACCTTACATAACTTGTTTAGGCATATCACAATATAATGAAAAATTTTACTTTTCATTTTGATTAGGAATAGGCCACACAACAAATAGAACTGTCATTATTTTCACAGTATGTCTAGCCTTGTGGTTCAAATTAAGATAATAAAATGGTAAGTTCTCAATTGATTTTTTTTCTACAAGGCTGTTTAAATCTCTGCTTCAAATGGAAATGAAACTTTCAAATTTCAATGTTATATTTTAAATTGTATTAACCTATTACCATGTGTTCTTGAATTCTGCAGGCTTTACTGTCAGCTGCTAATTTATTTGGGATACACTCTTTGCGCTCTGCTTGCTGCCGTTATCTTACACGTCACATGGATTGCACTAATGCTCTTGGAGTCTTGTGCTTTGCAGAGACTCATTCTTGTGCACGCATGGCTGCAACTGCACGAGCATTTGTTCATAAGTGAGTTGTTACAGTTAAGAATTTATAACTAAGAAATTGCTAAATCAATCCAGGCATTAACATTTATCTTACGGCGTTTAAATCTGTAAGAGGTGACAGGTGGATTTTTTTCAGGACATTTAAATAAAATTACTTTTGGATTTATATAATTTTTTCATAGTATCAGCAATAAATAATTGAAATAAGGATACTTGAGAAGCCAAAACTCATCTCTATGTATAAAAATAAAAAAATCAACTCCCTTCAATTTCTCATTTTAGAAGTTTTGCTATGCACATCACATTTTAAATTTTAGTAGGAAAGTTTACTATAGATCCCTATATTTTGTTAAAATTTATTATCATTGTCTTACATATTAATTGAATAAGATGTACCTACTGTATATACTCATGTATAACGTGCAGTTTGAAGGCCAAATTTTCAGGTCATAAAGTAGGGGTGCACGTTATACATGTGTAACACTTTTGGGCACTTAAAATCGGAAATAAAAGTGAATCTACTTTGCACCAGATTCTCGGTTTTTGGGTGAATTAAGGGGAAAACCATAATAATTATCGATAATCCAGGTTATACATATATTAATTATATGTATAGAACACCTAATTACTTCTTTACAGTTATAATTCTGTCCTCTCCAATTATTCTGCATTTCACTAGCTCATCAGCTGATTGCTGTAGTCTTTGCAAAATTACCAGGTAGACTTCATGAAAAACACACATTGAAAACAAGAAACATAAAATAAGCAAATTGAAATAATTTAATTTAATTAATGATTTTAGTATGTATAGGCGTCTCTCGATATACATCATTAATTGATTCCACGGATACTGGATGATAAGCAAAAAGACGAATATTGAAGGCTATTTTCCCTTAGACGCAATGTTATAAATGTATAATTTGATCCCGAAAACCCAAAAAGTAGACCAAAATATTGATATTACCTTATTTTATGAAGTTATTGGTACTATAAACACAATCTATAGGAACCTACGGCCTGCGGGAGCATTTTATATGGCCTGTAAAGGCGCAATGTAAATGCAACTACAAATGCGGCTGCCACGTAATTGATTGATTTAATCACAAACGCAGAGTTCAAATTCACATTCAACAATATAAAATTGCACCAAAATGCAAACTAAGGAAGAACGAACAACAGCACAGAGCGAGGCCTAGTAGCTGAGACCAGTGGTCAGTGGTTGAAGGAATACTACAACAGATCACCCAAAACTCCTAAACTCAATGTGATGATGAAATCATCTCAGTGGTGTGCTTTAATTTGCTGTTAGTCGCAATCACAAGGGGAAGACAGACATCCTACGTGATATTTTGATTTCTCAATCGTAAGGTTATAAGTTTATACTGCTGAGAACGATAAATCCTTAGCGTCTCATCGTTTGATGTGTAATCGTCTGAGAGTTCCTCTTCATAGGTCCCAGGTATTTCTGTGGACGAATAAGCTATGGAATGGACAAATGAATGGGGGTTTGGTTATAATTGGTTATGGACAAATAAGCAAAAAGATGAAAATCAGGGAGACGAATAGGGAGGGACACCTGTACAATTAACAATGTAAGTAATTTAAAACCCGTAGAATGACATGTATGAACTTAATCTTAACTGTCGCGTTTCCTGTTTCCAGATTTGTTTGTTGAATCATGGAAATGTTTGTTTTCCGTTAAAAAATATCCATGAAAATGGCAGCCCTGCTTTAATGTATTTATTTATGGTACTCTAGTTAATACTTAACATGACGATATAATTTTGTTCGTATACCTAACAAAAATCAAGAATGCACGTTATACACAGGATATAAGAAAAAGTCGACATTTTTTGGCAAAAAGCATGGGTGCGCATTATACACAAGGGCATGTTATACACGACTATATACAGTATGTCAGTCACATCCTGAAGTGAAGCTTTCCCTCCACTTCCCTTCAGCCATGTTTGAGGGGAAGTGGAGGGGAAGTAGATGCACGGATCGTGTGTGCAGTAGCAAGCCAGGCGATCATGTTGGCGGCATGTGGGCGACACAAGGGAGCCACGTGGGTAGCGGGAGGAGGGCCTCGATCCTCAGTGTGTGGCGGCGGCAGTGCAGGGCGGGAGGTGGCAGTGTACCATTGAAGGTGCCCGCAGGGGTTGAGGACATGCAGGTTGGGCAGCAGAGGGCTTTCTTATCATAATACTCCAGAGCTTCGATTTCAGAGCTGTACTGGCAGCTATTTGTTTATTTCATTAGTATGATTTCAGTCAGTCATTTTGGATTGCCATGAATCATGGACAAAATTAGTGTTACTGAAAATATATTACTTTTATAAAATTATAAGTAGATAGGATTATTAATATTTTTGTTGATTCTTAATTTAGGGAAAATATTTAGACTTTCAAGTCCATTCTTACATATGACTCATAATGATAAACACATGTTTGAGATAAACCACCCATTTGTCAAGTCTGACTTATGACTAAATAAAAACTATTACCTATATAAATAAATATATGGCAACAAGCTGTCAATATTTATTAATTTATATGACAAATTATTCGTCTAAGAACTCATTATTTTCTCCAAGTAAACAAAAGGATGGAATAATTCATGTGACACATTAACCTTTCTAAGTTGAAATGAAACTTAAGTTCTCATTAAAAAAATGAGACTTAAAGGATGGACAGGAACTTAAGGGACCGTAAGTTTCAGCCTCGTACACGTTCATTTCTGGGACTGTTGAGGCATTATATTGATGTCATTGCTGAATTCTGGTTTTGTTCCACATATATTAACATAGAATGAGTCATATTATTGGTTTCATCTCACTGAAAGACAGATTTGAGGATGTGCTGTGCTTTTACTCACTCAGTTGTGCTGTATTGACTCCCATACATCAATCTGTGGTTTTCTCACTGACCCTAGAGTATTGTCGGTGAAGTTAGATATGCATTTTGATTTAGTGTGTTTTTTTAAGGCATAAAAAGAGTATACAATTTTTAAGAGTATTTTTACTGTAGTATTTTGTGTGTGACATTGTTCCAAAATTTTTAGTGTAATATTTTGTTATCTCTATAAAAAATTTTAACGGAAAATTTATAGTTTATGGAAATCTCCAGTTTGTTTTCTTTACAATGCCTTTTAATTCAACTTTTATTGCCAGTAGCATGAAGTAAAATGACATACATCCAGAAGTATGTGTATTTTATTTAAATGCCCTGAATTAAATCTTCCTGTTAGCCTCTATAAGTTGGATTTAAATTCCATAACATTATGGTTAACAACATCATGTCTAATAGAAGATAACTTGCTTTTGCAAACATGCCAATTCATTGTAATACTATGTGTAATTTTTTTAATATTTGTCTTCTATCTCTAGAAACTTCCGTGAAGTATCAGAACAAGATGAATTTTTAACACTATCTCCAGCCAAGTTGCGTGAAATTCTCTCAAGTGACCATCTTGTAGCCGAATCTGAAGAAGTGGTTTTCAGTGCATCTCTGCGATGGCTAGACCATGACCCACAAGAAAGATCTAAAGGATTTCATAAGGTCAATTTGCTGATTAAATATGTTTGCTATTTATAATTAATCGTATAAATCAGGAGTCGACAACGTATGGCCCACAGGCTTCATGCGGCCTCCAAGAGTGCTTTATGAGGCTTGTGAATGAATAATATAATTTTATTTTATCCAAAGACATGGTTAATACATGTATAGGACAAGTCAATTAGCAGAAAAGAAACAAAGAAAAGTAATTCAATAACCATACACTATATAAAATATGCACAAGTGAGGCATATATAAGTTATAGAAAACAAATGGCAATAATGGAAAAAGTAAAGGATACAATTTCATAATTGAGTCTTAATCATATATACACAAACTACACATTAATTATTCAGGTCTATCATTAAGATAGTCATATATCTTATAAATATTTTATTGTATGTGTGTATGTTCTTTATACGTTTTTACACCATTGAAGCTATCGAATTCAAAAGTTTCATGGGCCTATGGACCAAAGGAAGAACTTGGTCTAGGTTTACAGACCATGGGGTCTGTTATACCCCATGGGGTCAACAAAATATTATCTTCATAAGAATGCATGGGAAATGGTGTGGAGAAATCCCAAAATGCCATGCAGCCCTTCACTGATATGGATATAAATATACCTAAATATTAACTTACGGTCACGGAAAATGGCTTATTTTACGCATGAAAGACTGAATATTTTAATTCTGTTCATGTTTTGTCGTAGTACAAGCTAAATTGCTCGAAATTTTCCTTTAAGTGCAAAATTTATCGGTTTAGATGACAATTTTCCTGGCGGCAACAAAGCTAAATTTCTTAATTGTTGTCCTCTTCAAAGGGAGATGGCCACGTAAAGATTAATGCAAGGAAAATCCATGCCGTGGCACGCCGTAGAGGAATAATTGCTAATGCCAAGATAAAGGGTACAGTGGATTCATGCCTAAATATAGTCTATGAGTACTTTTAAAGTGAGTCGAATGATTTTTGAGGAATATTAGAACATTGTTATCTTTCACCATTAACATTGAAAGATTTATTGCAACATAAATCTATACATCTACTTACATTTGTTCAGTAACCAAGATGTTGTTTATTGTTTATGTTTTGGCTAATAGTATTGACATAATCCACATAATTTTATTGCAGCCTTAAAAGGCTTCGGTGCATCTATCCATGTGAATATTAAGTAAGACATTAATGCGTAATTATATTAATGGTAAAACTTTACAATACAGTACATAAAATAGTAAATGTTAATGTAAGCATCGCTTGCATAATTAAGGAATGGGGAATGTTTGCCCCGAGCAATAAAAATCGTTTGCCACTTAAAAGAAAACTTTCCTGAGCTAAGTCGGGCGTTTCAACTAGTTGAATAATATTGCTTGGTTAGCAACAGATCCTTTACCTTAAAACAGACAGTATTGGATATAGATTTCAGAGATGGGGAAAGCTTATTCAAGAAGCTTCTGCCCATTGCTTTTGGTCTCTGAGAGCCTCTAAATTGAGTTTTATTTGTTCTAAGTGTAAATTGTTTATATTTCTAGTGCAGTAAGAATGAATATTAAGATTTTTCAGGAAGGAATTGATATTGTTATACAGTTTTACCGAACTTCCCTTCACATTTATTTATTTGTCACACATCAACACTCGCTCACTATTAAAATGCGAATAACTCTAGAAAGAATAGAGATAGAAACTCTAAATTTGGCAGGAATGCTCGATTCACATATTTTAAGGTGATGACAAAAAAATCTTGAAAAAGTTCTGGGTTCGACTCCAAGGAAGACATTTCCATTTTCCATAAGGTAACTTGTAAAAATATCGACTTTTCGATGTGCAGGCTTTCATTCTTTTTTTGATTAAAATTAGAGAGAATTGACCTTCAATCTTCAAATATGAACCATTTGAAGAAAACATTATAAAGCAGCGGTTCTTAACCTTTTTTGTCTCATGCCCCCATTCTGATCTTCTAAAATCCCCACACACACCTCCCCCAGAATTTTTTCTTTAATGTTTTTAAGGGTTTTGTCAAACAAATATTTGTAATTTTTGTTTTATTATTTTTCTTGACCAAGATCAATTGAATACAAGATTGGAATACACTGGGCCCCGATTTGCATCGACTTGATTTGAGTTGTATCTCAGTTGCGTTCAGATAATTAATGGCAAAAATCTGTTTTGCATCATTGAAACTCACAGTTGTACTGTTTTCTACTCGGGTTTCCCCATTCACCATGTTTGCTGTTCCAAAACAGAAGATCGTGTTGCCCCCAAAAAGTTATGAGCAAGTGATTCAGAAGGAGTTGACTTTGGGAGGGACTTAGCATAAAAAAAGAATCGCTTTCATAATTCAGCAAGCGTTGAAAGTGGAAGACATTTTTCAATAAAAAATGCTTCACGTTGCAATAACACAGGTGCAGTGAGTGTCAGAAATGTTCACTACTCTGCATTAGACTAGATTGGAATTTTCAGGAATTAATCTCATCATATAATTTATTTGCATTTCACAATTGCTTCATATCTGTAACCAGGACTTGAGAAGAAGCGACATAAAAAGAGCATGGTTTTACTTTTGCCATGAAGAGAAATGGAATTCAAAACAAGAAAGAGGGAATGGAGTAGGCCGACATCGACCAGGTAGTTGGTTCTCAAGATAAAGAGCTGAGCAACATGGACTTAATGGATCTAGATTTGCAGAAAGCCTTTGAAGATGACAACTCTGCAGGAATACCCGAGAAATGAATTTTGACAAAAAATACTTTCCAAAGCCTTACAGTTGATAGGTATGGAGATCTTTGCTGAAGATGACCCGGACGAGGGATAGAGAGAGGAAAGTGGTAGATGGTATAAATTGCTGTAAAACAATTTATAAGAAGAAAATGAAAACAGCTGTTCAGCAAATTTGAATAGCTTCATTTTTGCAGGTGTTTGAGTCAGAACCTGAGTCACTGTTACCATGAAACAGTCTTTCATTTTGTACTTTTAACCTCGAGTAAATTACATATTTAACTGAATATCATGTTGTATTCCTACATCACTCCTATTATTTACTGTGATGGTATTTACATATTTAAATGTGATTTTAGATACGGAAAATTGGAATTTTGCTTATTTAAAGGTTTTATTATGGCAAACAGCATTTCAATTTGCATTGTGTTTTTTCAAGAACCTAACCCTGATGCAAATCGAGGTCTTAGTTTAATCGAAAATGAGTCATTTTTCTGAATTAGGCATTTTTGTACCAACTTACCTTGTAAACACTTCCCAGCTTAACATAAAACAATAATATTTTGACAGTTAGACACAGAATTATGACAGTAATAACTCACAGCAACTTAAAGTCAGTCAACTTGTGAAGCATTCAGACATGCTGTTGCCACACAGTATTATGCTTTCTTGTCAGGTACAACTTGTGTAAAAAATCCTTGCTGTTTTTAGGAAAAAATTATTTTGGTCCAAAAAGCTTCACGCCCTCCCCATGGAATCCTTGTATGCCACCCCTAGGGGGCGTGTCTACCGGTTGAGAACAACTGTTATAAAGTTTCTTATTCTGTTCATCTTTTTCTGCCTACAGTTCGAATTCACTCAATTTAAATGTTTAATTCACACAGTTTGAGGAAATTTTGCCATTTTAACAGGATGTTGTGTTGCCTACCAATTCCATTGTTAGGCCTCGATATCGTATTGTTATTTCAATCCTTATGGGTATAAATGTGCATTGAATGCTATTAATACAAGAGATGGAGGGAGAAGGAAGGTGAGAGAAATTATTTTCATAGCAACCAAAGGAAGCAACATTTGTAAATTATTATATTGAATATACGTTCATTTTCTTTCAAGGAAGAATATACACAACTGTTATAATTGTTCTCACTTTGGAAATTTCGGTATGATAACATATTTGTGAATTTGAGTTCCATACTCTCATGTTGTCTGAAGTTTTGTTAAATCAAAAATATTATTCAGTGAAAAGTTCATCAATCAGATAAAACGTAAATTTTTTGTTGCACATTTGTTCTGCATTGCAGCAATTGTTCCAAATTTATTAAATTTTATATTATATAATTATTTCTCATGCATGTAAAAACATTATTAATAACAGTTACAAGACGAAAAAGATAAAAATAAAATTAAGTAAAAAACATTTTTAGTGTATACTGACTTTTGCTTAAAACTGCATTCAAAGGCAGAAAATAATTTTTCCTGGACAAAAAATATTATTCAAAAGTTTGTGTGCTTCGTAAAAGTGGATGTCTTTTTTTCAATTCTAATTCTTATATTTCATCTTCCTCATAAACTAGTCCTTATTGTTGGCCACTTACTTAACATATATTCATATTAATTCCACCCACTTTTATGAAGCATATATAATAATAATAGTATTTTATGTCCAGGAAAAAAACTATTTTCTACCTTTGAGTGCAATTTTAAGTGTGTATACACTAAAAATATTTTTTTACTTAATTTTATTTTTAATATAAACTAATAGGTATAGGATATAAATGCATGGAAGAGGGAGGATATTTAGTTCCTTAAAAATGGGACGGCATGGACTATTGCGAAGTTTCCATGTGGGCAGCTCATTTCTGGAGTTTAAATATTTTGGTATAAAGAGACGTGCAGCCCCAGCGCATAATGCTGTAAGTGATATGGGAGTAAAATTCCCCATAATAGAGAATGAGTAGAACATCAGTGCTGGTAGTATGTCACGTGTGTCGTAAGATATAACAAGTTGAACTCAGTTCACTAGCTAGGTGATTGATATGTACATCCCAGATATGATTAGATTTAATGTAGATACCAAAAAATTTTGTTGTGCTCACTTGGGCAATTGACTTTAGATTTGCTATTGTTGGGAGAGATTTGACATGATAACTAGGGGAGAAATAGATTGATTGAGATTTCTCTGTGTTTAGAGAAAGACATCTTGACACCAGGAAGTAAGGTTGCAAATGGTATGGTTATAATTGTGTATCAGGATGTCACTTTAGGGAGAGGAAAGTAAGACATTAGTGTTGTCTGCATAAAGGAGAGTTTTTGTGCCACATGCCTAAGGTTGATATTTTACTGGATGAAAAAACTTCATTACTGTTCAAAACTACAGCCTGGTATCGGTTGTAGAAAAAGGATTTAATCCAATCATTGGGTGGACCTCTTACACATATTCTGAGTAGCTTGTTAAGCAAGGGTTGGTGATTTATGGTGTCAAATGCTTTAGAAAGACAGAGTCTCATTTTTATGGTCCAGAGAATTCAAAATAAAGTCAATAGCTTGGTAAATTGTGGTATTTGTTGAATATTGTTTTCTGAAGCCATGTTGAATGGAGGATATTAGATTATTTTTTTCTAGATAAGAGAACAACCTAGTGTAGAAGACTTTTTCAGAAACTTTAGTGAACTGATTCTGTATTGCTGTTGGTCTACAATTTTTTATTTCACTTTATTTTTATAGACAGGTATAATTTTAGAAGACTTGAACATAGATGGAAACCTACCTAGTCTTATTGATTCATTGTTAATAGCAGCAGAGGAGATTTCATAAATTCAAAAGTATGTGCAATAATGATGCTTGGAATTTCATCAGGACCAGCACTAAACTTATTACCCAGTTTATGTATGATGGACCTTAACTCAGCTTCTTGACAGGGGTGAAGAAAAAGTGTTGGCATGGCTTGGGACAGATAAGTGAGTGTTAGGGGAAGGCAAGGTAGAATTAATAGAAACTGTCTATAAAGTGGTCTGCAATACTTGAGGGGCCTGAAGTAGATTTACCTGAAGATTCTGTTATAATTGGTAGTGGAATGCGAGGTGGTTGTTTCTTAGAGGCATTGATAATTTTCCAGGATTTCCTAGTTTTATTACTTGCATTTAATAATCTGTTGTCATTATGGGTTCTCTTGGCTTTTTTAATAAAATTATTATAATACTTTTTGAGAGTTTTATATTCCTTTCACTGTGGTATCAGTTGATGTCTTGGCAATTACAGCTGAATTCTTAATATAAGAAGATAGTTTCCATTTCATCAGTGACCCAGCTTTTGATAAAAAAGTGATTGGCACAATTTAACTGAGTCAATTCCATATTTTTTCGGTGAAATTATGGACTCACGACTTTTTCTGCTAGATTTTTAAGGCTAGTAAACTAATTAGAATTGATTTTCACTAATATGAGATCACAAAATCTTCTAATTTAAATGCCCATCCAGCCCACTGAAGCTCTCATGATTTCCAATGCAGCCCTCTGAAGCATTCCCAACAGCAAATGTGGCCCGCCTTATAGAAAAGATTGCCGACCCCTGATATAAATTATACTGTTAACCATTCATTCATCATACTCTTATGCATGTCAAAAATCAATTTAATTTAGATAAGCAGCATTTAATCACTATATTTCCTTATCACAGAAGCTCTGAATAACATAATAAATTTTCTAATGTCCTTCAATTGGCTTATATTTTTCATCCTAAAATAGATTTTGGAGGTGGTTCGTTTACACCTGCTAAGCCCTTATTTCCTTCATGACTACCTTGAGATGGTCCAGTTGAATGTTACCTCACCTCGTGAGGAAGATGAACCTAATGAGGATGAAAAAGGAGTAAAGCCATTAACAAAAGAAGATGTTGAAGTTTCTGATAAAGTAAATGGAGATGGGTCCAGTAGTGCTCAGACATCATCCAAGCAGAAGGAGGTAGCAGAAATTCCTAAACCTGTGAAAGAGGAGAAGGAAAAGCCAGCAGAGCCCACTGCAGTAGCTGTTCAAGTATGTATGTTTTGCAATGTTAAATTTATTTTTGTTTTCTAAGCAGTAGTTCGATGCCATAGCACCATCAAATTTATCACTCTTAGCCTAATCCACTGAAAGCTGGATGCAGTCAACTTGTGTAGATCTCACATATCTACAAGATGATGAAAGGGGGGGTTGGAGACTACGGCGATATAGGTATTTCAAAGATGAAAAACTCCTCCAAAACATACTACGAAAACATAAAAATAAACTTTCTCAAAACACACACAACCCTCACAAACACTACTTCCATTAAATCAAAATACGTTAAAATTCCTTTTGCCCCAGGAACCGCAAACAAACTTCACAACATATTCTCCAAACACGATTTCAAAACTGTACAAGTCAACCACAATAAACTCACCAACCTTCTCCTCAATCCAAAGGACAGCATACCGTCTTTACAGAAATCAGGCATATATAAAATATCTTGCAGTAAATGTGACCAAGTATACATAGGACAGACGAAACGTAAATTAGAAACACGATTCAAAGAACACATTGCACATTTTAAACAATAGGTTTAATAATTCAAGTGTAGCAACACACATACAAGAACACAACCATCCTATCACCATTGAAAACTTAACACTTTTAAAATCAGTATCACCATTGAAAACTTAACACTTTTAAAATCAGTACATCATGAAAACAAACTTGACACCTACGAAAGCATACTTATTGAAAAACATAAACAAACCGTTATGAATAATGACCGCGGTCCTCTCTCCCACTCCCCTCTCTACAGTTTAACTGTCAACCCTCCACCTCCTTTCACTTTCACTTCTACACAAACATGCCACCGTTTAAATACCCCTAACTACATACCATACCGTCATTCCACATCAACTACTGATGACGAGAGCCTTGCTCTCGAAATACTTATATAGTGTTCTACCGGATATCTAGAGAGTTGCGTTTGTTTTCTTGAGTGCATGTGAGAGTGAGTGTTTTGTCTGACAGGTCCCTGTCGCCGTCGGAAGACACATAAACCTGCAGACATCGTATGCGATACCGGATCACTGGCGAGGAGTAACTTCCCATAAACCCAGTATTATTTCCTTAGCAACCCCTTCCTCCTTTTTTCCTTTGCCCCTTGTGTGAACGTGTGTGATTGTGGAGTAGGTCCCTATCGTAATCGTACAGATTCATAAACCTACCACAACAGTGTGAGCAGGGTCACGTAAACCCTTCCTTTTATCCTTTCCACCTGAGGATTAGTTCTTGTGTGAGTGAGTGAGTGTATGAGCAAGTGACTTTGTGTCCCTGGCGGGGATTAAAACCCTGCAAATCTGTAAGTAGATATAATTTTTTTTGTTTCCTCACCCCTATTTTTTCTTTTTCCCGGTGTTTTCTCTTTCTTTGCCTCCCCTTTTTTACTGGTTGTTGTGTCTCTAGATATTCACCTTGTACGGTTAAGGAGTTTTTCGTCTTTGAAATATCTACAAGATGATTTAATTGTTTTGGTGGGAACATTTGACTAAGCATAAGTTACCAAAAACAACATCATCTTTACTTTCAGATGAAGGTTTTCACAGTGTTGTTGGTTGCTGGTGGAGGTTTACAGGTTTCACTGCACTGAGAGCATGGCTGTTGCTCAACGTTTCAAATACATTGCAGTGTGCATCTTTAGATATGAAATGCAGGCCAATAGAGTGACCATGTAAGTTTACTCTCCTGCCTTTCACTATTCCACCACTGAGATGGTAGGAATTAATGGCTGTACCTTCCCTTTCTTTTTCTTAGCAGTTACTTCAACAGTTACTCCCTCCCTTTCTCTTTATCATTGGGATAAATGTATCCATGTTACAGTGATGCAGTAATCATCATCTCTGTTGAAATTGATAGGCTGTTTTTCATTTTCATTGGCTTGACAGGTCAGTCTCAGGAAATAACGGTTTTCTCTTGGGTGCTCTTTGGTCTTCTCTAAGTTGATCTTGCGCATGGGTCCTGTAGTTGTCTGTTCCACTATAGCCAACTTTCTCTAATGCCTGTTGTTCATGGCTCTATGTTCATTTAAGCAGCATTGAATAGAGATCCCATCTGCATAACATAAACCCTGTGTCGCGTTATACCGTAGGCAAAAAAGACATTTGCCTAGGGCCCCCGATTCCAAGGGGCCCCAAATTAATTCCAAATTATTTTTTTCAGTTTTTAAAGGGACTAAAACATAATTATAAAAACAGTAAAACCTGTGAGAGGCAGAATCTTTATAAGGTGGAAACCTGTCAAAGCCAGAAATATCGAAGTCGTACTGCATAATGATAATGTTTTTCTCAAGAAAGTCCCTCCGTAAGGCGAAATCCGTGAGATGCGGACGGAAAGCTTATGTCTTGTACTTCTTTTATCAAGAAGTAGAACTTTAATCTGTGAAAGGCGGAAAGAAAATTTCTCACAGAAATGTTTTCAGGTAGTTTGATTCAGGCTTCGAGTTGTTCACCAATCACGCATCACATGTGGTCCGACACTTCTTTTGTTTGAAAGACCTTTCCTCCCAACTGGTAAGTTTGGGATAACCAGGGATATTATGTTCCTTGAACCTCACAGATAGTTACGATATATAAAGCGAAGCGTCTGTTAGTGAACTCTTAGAAAAGTATTCAAAGTTAATATAAAATTGAATAAATCATGTTAGTACTATACTACTAGTACTACTAAAGTTTTATTTTTGTTTGTGAAAAAAATCCTACATTTGTTTATTAAGTTAATGCGGCTGCAGAATCTTGTTCTAAGGCTATTTATTTTTTTAATTTCATTCAAAATTTATTCGTCTTCTTTTCATCGTCAACAAAGAGGTGGGATCTTCTAATTAAGACAAACACAAAATCAAATTTTACATCAACACGAATCAGTGATACCAGATGGTCCACAAGGGCAGATGCAATATTAGCTGCTAAGGTAAATTTTGTAGCCATAAAAGAAGCATTATTTGAACTTTCTAATGAACCAAATGAAAAACCTATAACGAAATTAGAAGCAAAAAAACTATACAGCTGTTTTGAAGACTATGAAACAGCACTTTTGTTGATTTTATGGAATACACTTCTACAACGAATAAATGCCACTAATAAAAATCTGCAAAGTAAAGATTGCAATCTACAAGAAGGTGTAAATCTTCTTAAATCATTGTCTTCATTTATTTTAGAAGTTTGAAACAGTAACACATCTGAAAGTATGGAAACAGAAGCACAATCATTGACAGGTAATAAAGAATACAAATCTGATAAAGGAAGAACCCAAAAAATGAAACTACATTTCAGCGAAAACAGGGATAACGAAGCAATAGTAACTGGCAAAAAATTATTTATTGTGAGTTGCCTTAATGTAATATGCGATAGTCTACTATCAGAAATTAAAAGATGCATTCCGGAGTACGAAGACGTCTTACGGTAATTCTCAATATTTATAAATTTAAATTTACGTGATACATAACCGAAAGATTATGACAATTGTATTGCAAATTTAATTCATAATTATAAAGATGACATTGATGGAATTTTGTTTAGAGATGAAGTAGCCCAATTTCTTCATTTTGCAATGATTGAGGAATTAAATACACTGATGGAAATGTATATAGCAAATCAGGGAGGGCTAATTTCAACCTCTTCAAATGTTTACATAATTTTAAAAATATTTTTGTCAATGCCGATCGTGAATGCATGTGTGGAAAGGTCATTTTCCGTGTTAAAAAGAGTAAAGAATTATATGAGAAATTCACCTGGAAAAGAAAAATTAAATAATTTAGCAATATTGTGTATTGAAAATGTAATAACAGAACAAATTAATTATGATAGTATAATAGATAGCTTTTCAGCTCATAAGCCAAGGAAAGTTAATACAGTGGAACCTCCCAATAATGGGCACCAGCAGGGAATTGAATTTCTGCCCGCTATTGGGATGTGCCCGTTAGTGGGAGAGAAACACCTCCCCCAAACAAGAAAAACTTTGAGGTGCTGCTCTGCATAAAAGAATAATTTTATTTACTTATTTGTACTTGTTAAATAAACATTTACATAAACATTTTAGGAATACATATAAATAAGTGAACGTGTTCATTGTACATACTTGGTAATTTTAATACATATTACATATTTTAATTAGTTATAATAAAATAATCGTCATTACATTTGTTAAAAAAAGCAACACAATCCGTGGCTTGTCAGTTTTTTGTAAAATTCATCTATATTTTTTGCACCATTTTATTTAATTTAGAAGCGTTGTGTTTTTCAAAATCAGTTTTCATTTCACTTAGGTAATAATTTCAAACTATGAGTATTTTCTTCGTTTTGAACAAACGTTTCTAGTTTACGAATTAATTGAATAGCTTCTTTATAAGTTTTAGGAGCACCTTCTTCCTCCGTAGTTCTGCTGTCAAACTCGTCCTCATCGCATTCTTCATCTTCTTTATTCTTTGCGCTAAGAGCTATGATTTGCTTTCATTACATGTCGTAACCATTACGTTGTCAAAACAAATAAACTCTTCAGCGCTAATCACATCCTCAGACATTGTTTCTGTAATAAGATGCTGCAGTTCCTCCTCATATGTTTCAAGTTCTTCCAGCTGGTTAAGAGTGCCACAGTCACTGCCGAATCCTGCCTTGAATTATAGGATCTGATAGGGGAAGATTTTTGTTTCTGGCGGCACAAATCCACTGGAAAACATTTGAATCTATTTCCATGTTACTTTTGAGCTTCTTTTTCGCATGGTGATTTCCGTTTTCACGCCCGAGTTTTAAAATCTCCTCCCTGTCCTTTAAAATGTTCGCTACCTGTGTTTTCCCAATCGCATATCTGGAAGAATCGCGAAAAGTTAAATTAGTGCAAAGTGAAAATTTTACTAACTGCATTCAAGTTTTTAAAAGTGCACATGAATACAAAAAAAATAAAAAAAGACGACTTACCTTTGACTTAACTGGCAATGACTAGAATTCGTTCTCTCATGATCCTCCAAAATCCTCACTTTTTCTTCGAGTGTAAGCCACTTACGTTTGTTTGCCATGTTAACACTCACTTGGCCATAAACTAACTGCAAAAGTCTATTTGAAAGCAGGGTAATTTATACCTGGACCCTGACTCATCTTAGGTGACTGACTGCTATTGAGAGGGTCAAGGGTAAATGGAAAGTGGAAATCCCGTGCCCGCACCCGCTATTCAGAGTGACCGTTAATGAGAGGTAAAATTACTTGTAGGAAATTTAGGGAATTCCTGGACGTAAAGAATCTGCCCTTTAACAAGAGGTGCCTGCTAGTGAGAGTGCCCGTTATTGGAGGTTCCACTGTATATAATATATTGTATGTACCTATGTAAATGTTCATATTTTAAATGTAATTTGTAATTTTTACTTTCTCCATACGTAGTAATGGGAAAATATTGTGATCACGAAAATATCAACTTTGAGATTTCAGCGGAATACACATTTTGTGGTCCCTAGAACAAGTTTAGACTATTTTCGGAATGATGACTGTGTGTGTGTGTGTTTGTGTGTCGATGTATGTGATTGTGGGCACTCTAATTCAAAAAGTACTTGTCATATTAACACCAAATTTCATATATAACACTTTAGCACGAGCACAAAGAACTTATTAGTTTTTGGACAACGGTTAACCGGAAGTCGAGGTTTATTCGAAACCCGATTCGGTTTTTGCAGTTTTTCTCAGTTAAACCTCATTATTATATATACAATTCTAAACAAAGGTTATAGAGAATGTAATTTCCTACAACTTTCATTTGAAACATTTTTCTATAGCAGTTATTGTTTAGGAATTATTTATTTAAAAAATCGGTTTTTTCGGTTTCCGTCAAATATCTCCTTAAAAACGTCGTAATTGGTCATCTTCGTGAGGACCAAAGTTGTAGAGAATAATATTTCTTCCAAGTTTTGTTTGAAACAAATTTTCATAGAACTATCCATTTTGGAGATATTTTTCTTAATTCCCAGTATACAGTGCCACAACCATGTAGTGGTGAATTCTGTAAACATATTCAAATTATACCTAATTTACGGCAATAAGGATGACTGTATTCTTTGAAGATACGAAATAATAATTTTGCCTTATAATGCTATTCATAATAATTTAAATATGGAGAAAGTCATGTGTTGGCCACATTAGATTTTTAGTATATTTTCTGTAAGCATGAATATACCTATTGTTGATTGAATCAAAATAAAATTAAAATCTGATACTAATTGTGACTTTCTTAATTATGTCTGAATATTACCGAAAAAATTTGTTTTAAGAAAAAAAAACCATTCCTGAGTTTTTACTTTCTCCATACGTAATATGGGAAAGTATTGTGATCATGAAAAAAATTGAATTCGAGATTTCAACGGAAATACATGTTTTGATGTCCCTAGAACACGTTTAGACTATTTTCGGAATGCTGTCTGTGTGCGTGTGTGTATGTGATTATGGGCGCTCTTAACTCAAAAAGTACTTGCCATATCGTTACCAAACTTCATATATAACACTTTAGCATGAGCACAAAGAACTGATTAGTTTTTGGACAATAAAAGTTAACCGGAAGTCAAGGTTTATTCGAACCCCCAATTCGGTTTTTGCGATATTTCTCCATTAAAACATCACTATTGTATATACAATTCTATACAAAAGTTATAGAGAATGTAATTTCTTACAACTTTCAATTGAAACAATTTTCTATAGTAGTTACTGTTTAGGAATTATTTATAAAAAATCGGTTTTTTCTGTTTCCGTCAAATATCTCCTTTAAAACGTCGTAATTGGTCATCTTCGTGAGGACCAAAGTTGTAGAGGATAATATTTCTTCCAGGTTTTGTTTGAAACCAATTTTCATAGAACCATCCATTTCGGAGATATTTTGCTTATTCGTTAATTTTCAGTGTACAGCACCACCACCATGTAGCCGTGAATTCTGTAAACATAGTCAAAATATAATTTACGGCAATAAGGAGGACTGTATTCGTTTATGATACGAAATAATGATTTTGCCTTTTAATACTATTCATAATATTTTAAATATCTATACCCCAAATATGGAGAAAGTCATGTGTTGGCCACATCAGATTTCTTACTTTCTCCATACGTAGTAATGGGAAAGTATTGCGATCACAAAAAAAATCGACTTCGAGATTTCAACAGAAATACACGTTTTGAGGTCCCTAGAACACGTTTAGACTATTTTCGGAATGATGACTGTGTGTGTGTGTGTCGATGTATGTGATTGTGGGCGCTCTAACTCAAAAAGTACTTGTCATATTAACACCAAATATCATATATAACACTTAGCACGAGCACAAAGAACTGATTAGTTTTTGGACAATAACGGTTAACCGGAAGTCGAGGTTTATTCGAAACCCAATTCGGTTTTTGCAGTATTTCTCAGTTAAACCTCATTATTATATATACAATTCTAAACAAAGGTTATAGAGAATGTAATTTCCTACAACTTTCATTTGAAACAATTTTCTATAGCAGTTATTGTTTAGGAATTATTTATAAAAAAATTGGTTTCCGTCAAGTATCTTCTTAAAAACGTTGTAATTGGTCATCTTCATGAGGACCAAAGTTGTTGAGAATAATATTTCTTCCAAGTTTTGTTTGAAACAAATTTTCGTAGTACCATTCATTTCGGAGATATTTTTCTTAATTTCCAGTATACGGCACCACCACCATGTAGCGGTGAATTCTGTAATCATATTCAAAATATACCTTATTTACGGCAATAAGGACGACTGTATTCTTTTACTATACGAAATAATAATTTTGCCTTATAATGTTATTCATAATAATTTAAATATCTATACACCAAATATGGAGAAAGTCATGTGTTGACCACATCAGATTTTTAAACATTATTAAGGTAGGGAGTAGGGCTGCAAATTTATTTTGCCTAGGGCCCTCGAGAGCCATAACAAGCAACTGCATAAACCTTTCTGCAGCTGCACTTCACACTGTAGATGCCTTCAGATGTAAAAAATGGTTGATCTCATCTTTGGCAGATGGGAGTTATTTTACTTTATACACAATGTTAAAATGGACAATGATTTTTTCTTTATGAAGAATTCTCAGTATGCACTGATGTTCCAGCGATGAATGGAAGTTTAGTATAAGCGGTGGGCTTCAGTCAATACCTCAATGGTTTTTGTTTCAGCTGTATGTTTTGTTGGATGAAGGTGCTGCTGTAGCCATTATTTGTTATGTGCCTGGTAGTATAGTCCTTCCTTCAGAGACTCAGGTTCAGAGATCAACTTCATACAGTTCATTAGGATCTTTATGACCGATGCTTTATGTTGAGGATGGTGATGTAGATATCAGTGTGTAGATCCTTTCGATGCACACTGTGTACTAGGCATCCATCAGGTCTCTTCTTTACCATGAGATCAAGGAAAGGGAGGCAGCCATTTTTCTCAATCTCTGTGATGAACTGGATGGCAGGACACACTTGTTTTAGTCATATCTAGCATATACTGAGAAACCCAACCCAACCCAACCCAAAGGTTGCGGGTTTGAATCCCGCTTCGGGCATGGATGTTGTGATGTATGTTGATTTTCCCTAACAGAATTTAACGGTGCAAAATGGCTTTAGCTGTCAACACACCTAAATAAAACCTAATTACTACTACTGATTGGTTGATAAAACTTGAATCTAACCCAAGAAGGTTTACTATCATTAATGTCATATATTCATATATTTTTTTCAGAAAAGGAACTTTGCCTTTCTTTAAAAATATCTCCATAAACTGGTACATATATCACATCGTAAACCATTACCTCCCAGGTGGTCTGTCTGCCTCACTCAAAATTTCTATATGCCATATTTACTTGTGTAATACCTGCACTTTTTTCCCCTAAGACTGGACCCAGAAAAAGGAGGTGCAGACATTACACAAAATATGCCCCTTTACCTTTTGATGGTAGGCCACCCACGAAACGCGTTGTGTTATGTGGCAAAGAATGAATTCAATGTGTTTCCTGGAAGGTGCCGTCCACCATAGATTTTTTCTTTAATTTTACGTGATTCATGCTTAAATTTGAAGAACACAATGGTAATGGGCAGGCTGAAACATGCCCCGCTCTCCGAGGTGTGCCGATGGGTGCTCGCAGCATGGCGTGGCATAAGTGAAGAAACTGTGATCAAAGGCTTTAAAGTGACTGGAATTTCGAATTCATTGGATGGAACTGAAGACCATTACTTATGGGGTGATTATGTTGCAGATAAAGACCAGATCAGTGATTAGGTATTAGAAAAAAAATGAACGTGGAATTCTTTAAGAAGCCCTTGAAATGCAAGTTGAATAAATTCTTTGTTTAAAAATTTGGAATTTTACGATATTTCTTGTTTTCATTATAATTTTTATTCATATTTACATACAATTTAATAATCGAAAGTTAACGAGACCACATGGAGCCTTGAGACCTAAATCAATTTATAATTATGTTAAGAAAGAATCAAAAATCGTTCTAATGGATGTTTGATTTAGTTTGTACACAATTTTTAAGTTTTCTTTTATGAGAGGTGCACTCTTTTCAGTGATGGTAGCATATCCGTCGTGATTCCGAAAATTTAGCAAAAATAAAGCATGTACACTGTGCAGTGACTCCAGACAGAACCTTTTGGTGATATTAATGCACTGGCCTTCAAAATACACTTCTGACTTCTTTCCGTATAATATAATATTGTTGAATGTCAATTTTTCGCAATTGATTGCATTAGAAAAGGCATTAAAAGTTGTTTTAATATTTACATCTTAAATACATATACATATATTCACATATACATATAGAATCAGGATTTTCCTCAGAAGCAAGAGATTCAAGTTCAATAAGCTTATTGCTTAGGCACTGAATATTTAACACAAGTATCTTAAGATTGGAATTCTTATTACCTCAGAGTCATAAGCTTTTTGGCTTGAGATTCCCGGTGGTAGAGCGTGTAACTCTACTATTTGAGACGTCAAGATCCATCCTGTTGTCATTCAATGTGGAGATCGAAGAGCTTGATGTGTCACTTGTGCTCTCACCTTTGTTCCCTCTTTTTTCTTCATTTGCACTGTTAACCGAGCTATTTGAGGGCACAGGAAGTTCCTTGTCAGAAGCTCGGGACACCGAATTTACACGCTTATTACGCAATAAAAACATTGTTTAACTGCTACGTATATAGGCTAAAATGAGGGATCAGTTAGCTTTTCATAATATTCAAGGTTCACCGATATGTGGAAAGATGCATAGTCACCCTTGGAGGATAGCTGTTCGATGTCCACAGAGTCCGAAAATCTCTTATTTATATAGCTCCGGAGGTTTTCACTTGAAGTTCCACTTTTTAAGCTCCAGACGTAAAGATGAGCCTTTGGTTGCACGCCGGAGAGTGAGTTGCTCAAAGGTTCAGCTGAACCGGTGATCACTTTTCTACGCCATCATTTATGATGGACCATGACAAATCCATCATTATAACGTAAAATAAAATCCGTACATCATTATTTAATTGAGAAATGTTTTTATACAGTGAATGAATATATTAATTCATAACTTTTAATGGTACTCAGCTACATAATGTATTTTTATATACATATATGGTATGTTGTGATTTTGTATGCTTTTTTACGTCTATTGACTTTGTAGTTAATTGTGATATGGTATGTTTTGACGTGTCTTATATGCTGCATTTTATTGTAGTGTCAACTGGACAAATAAAGATTATGTTTATGACTACGTGATTTTTGCTGCTTATACATCATCAGACTCGACTTCAGATAGAGTAGTTTACTGATGTTGCCATTAAATAACAAAATTGGAATTTTTAAAGTGTGGGCATTACATGAATACCTTTTTTCCCAGATATTTACTTAAAAAAACAGGGGTGCGGGTATTACATGCGTGTGGGTATTACTCAAGTAAATACGGTGAGTGATCTGTTGTCCTGAATTTCAAGCTAAATTATCATACAAAAAGTTTGGTAGGAACATAGTAGCATATTTCATATGATACACTGGCCTTCCTATAACAATCATATATTGTGAGACTGTATTAGGTGAGGTTGAACTACCGTATATGCCCGAATATAAGGCGAGGTTTTTTTCCAAAATTGTCCCTCAGATAAGGGGGTGTCGCCTTATATTCGGGCCCTCAAACTTCGATTATTCAAGTTTTTGTCAAATAATTTTTTTCTAATTTTCTCGGTAAGAATATGGGGGTCGTCCTATATTCGGGGTCACCTTATATTCGGGCATATACGGTATATTAAAGTACTTACAAAAGCTCTTAGCAGTTGCAAGAATAATTTATAACTGGTTGAAATTGCCTCATATCTTATCTACACAAACTTCTCAGAACAAAATGAAGATGTCTGGCTCTTATAATTTAAGTTTTATTTCTAATAGGTGTAGTAATTATTATATTTTAACTTTATGCTTTCCGAAAGGAGCAAACTTAAATTAAAATTTTGAGGCCCAAGATGGGCCCATGTAATCCTAAAATATAACCCAGTGTTGGAGTGAGTAAATATTTTATGAGGCAGGCCACATCAGCAGTTATGGATGCTTAGGATTACATGTTAATTATGGAACTTTAAATATGAAATTATGTGCATTACACTCCATGTTTCGCTTTCATAGTGACATATAATGCTTTTGCAGGTCTGATGTCTCACTGACCATAGTTTATCCACTAGTGTTTTAAAATCAATCCCTTTAGGTTGTTCAGTCAAGCGGAAAGAATTAATGAATTGCCTCCTTGGGAGTAGAAGAGTTAATCAAGAATTATCTTAAGATATCATCAAATGTATTTTTCAGAGCACAAATAATTGCCAGGCAGTGAATTCTACCCCAGCAACAAATGCTCAGCCATTGAGAAAATTGTCATCGACTGGTTTGAAGAAAAGTGACGGACAATATTGCGCAGGCTGCAAAGGCCACAAACAGAGAGTTTCTGGTGTGCAAAGCATATCACCCCCTCCTGTACAAGGACCTCTCTTCAACAAGGAATGCATCCAGTTGCTCAAGGATGCATGTCTTTACCATCTTCTTCCTGACAGACGTTCTGAAATGCCTCATCCTGAACGTGCAAGGCTTAGAGCCTGTTCAGACACATGTCAGGTAAAGGAACATTTTTTATGCTCTCGGGTGAATACCATGACATCCTCTGTAAAATACTTGATTTCATTTTGAATATGTTAATTAATTCAGTTTTTTCACTAGGTTGTGCTTGCAGTTGGGGGTGAGGATGATAAAGTAGTACTAAGGACGGTCGAATGCTTTTCTCCATCTTCTGGAGAATGGAGAGCACTTGATTGTCTGCCATTTGCCATCAGGTACCCAATAGCATGCATTTCAGAAATTAATGCTGTAGCTTTAAAGCTATTGGATGGTATTTTAGATTATATTGAAAAAAATCTTGGTTTCATGTGAATTGAAATTCTATGCCTGCCAGTAACAATAATCATTCATTAATTGAAAATAAGCCCGAATATCAAAAGTGTCTGTTTTTTAATAACTCTTGTTAAACATAGACATTTATTCATATGAGCAGTCTATGTTGAGTGAAACTGGTATTATGTGTTGCATCAGCCGCAAAATGACTTATAAATGGGTGACGTGTGATCTTGTCAGATTCTGAATATCTTCCACAATGATCAATCTCATCTCATCCATGTGATCAAATCAAAATAAAATGATTAAATAAGAATTTATGAATATTATTTGTACATATTTACTAAAGCACATAATTAAAATTTTCTCTGATTGTTTTTAACTCAAAGCATATAATATTTTATATTCTGTTATCACTCAAATCCAAGACCATTCATTATGATATTGTAGAATACTTTTGATAAATCTCACTGCAATAGAAGTCTTAAGTTCATGTTCTTTGGTGGAACTTAATTTTTGGTTTGGGCCTTTGACCCATCACTCAAGAATAAGAATCCTAATTCATTTTGGCATGTTTTAGCGCAAATTTCGCATCGACAACTTAATTTTAAGATATTTTAAAGACTAAAAGAATGAAAGCCTTCAAACAAAAAATGTGATATTTACGTATTATCTTATGGGAAACGACATCCTCTGGAGTCGAACCATGACCTTTTTCAAAATTTTTTTAATCATAACGTAAAGATTCATAAACACTGAAATCCTAAGAAATTTCAGGCTTCTAAGTTTATTTGTAATCGAGTTATTAACATAATTAGAGCGTTACGCATCATGATGACCATTACGATTTTATAATATAGAGAGATATGAGAGAATAAAGTTACTATATAATTTGGTGATCCTAAGTTGATCTCTGGTGCTTCGCAAATAATTAAGTAATATTCGTTAATATAACGTTCGGTAGTGTGATGGCAGCAAGACAAGATGCAATATGTAAACTCCATAATGTGTAAGCAAAGAAACACCTCGTCTGTGATTGGTCAAGGGGCAAGACATCACACCACTTTGCTGCTACTTTACATCACATAGTTAATTTTATATTCAAAGAATTAAATGGATCAACACGTACTGAATACAGTAATTTCCTTCTACTACGGTAGATCAAAATATTCTGAAATAAATGACTTTAATAAATGTCCCTTGCCCTTAATTTACGATAGCATCAATTAGTTATTTTGTGGTGAAGTTCAAATTTCTCTGAAGAAAAATATTATGAATTTCTGTCAGATGTTTCTGTTACAACAGTATCCATGTTCTAATTCCATTATGCCTTTCATTTTTTGCGATATAGTTTTGTAGCTATTTGATAGCCCTCAAAATTTTTTTTATTTTATGGAACTAATGTTGTGTTTCATTGTAGTAAGCATGGTCTTGTGGCATCTTGTTCATCCAATTGGGCATATCTCTGTGGTGGAGAGTTTCCTGATGGCCGGCCATCTTCACAAGCATGGCGCTATGACCCATTTTTGGCCAATGCCTGGACTGAAGTTGCTCCTATGACAACACCACGCTCCGAATTGGGTCAGTTATAGTAGTCTTCATCTGTTAATAAGAAATATCCCTTTGCAAGATATAAGTGGCCCATATCTGAATTAGATTAAAAATTTGTTTATTGTCAGAAAAAATATGGGAATTTTTTCAACGTTTTAACAATGAGAAATTCTGTTACCATTGAAATGAATGCAATGCTTTTAAATGGAAAAGGGAAGGAAGGGAGGTTTTCCATGCAGTATACACAACGTCAAACATCTGTGTTCATTCTGTAGAATTCTTATTCCTATTATTTATAATACTAAATTTTTTGTGAGCAATTTGTAACCAATCAGCAATATATTCATTTCGTGGGAAAACCTCAGAAGGCCAAGCACTTAATCCAAACGTACTGCTCCTGGAAAGTGATGAAAAACTGCAGCAACTTTCAATCCGTTAGTGATCGTCTGCAAAATCTGGCACATGTAACTCGATCATTAATAATATTTCCTCAATTTTTTATTTTTTCAGTGATCATGTAACATTTTATGTCACATCCTGCACATTGACTCACCCAGTCATTTAGCAAATCCTTAGAGAATTTTAACAGTTATTTTACATTTTTTTTATTTTCTCTGATTTTTTTCCGTGTGCATACATTGCATCCTCATTCTGGAGTAAAAAAATTTGGAAAAAATCAGTGTATATATATGAGTAAATATGGTATATTTTCAAAATCTGGAAGTTAATAGATGCTTTTCACCCAATAATTAACATTATGTTGTTTTTAACCGCTGATGAATCTTATGGTCTTATCTAAAATTATTTTTATGAGTAAAAAATTTTATAATCTGGAAAATGGACTTATTATTAAGGATGCATGTTATACACAGGTGGGTCTTATAGACCAGAAAATATGGTATTTTCATTTATATAAATGTATTTTCATGTTGTTCAGAAAATATTCTTGCTTTAATTTGGCCTCAAAACATTAATTTTTTGTTATTATCTTAAAGATGAAGGAATGAGAGGCCAAATTAAAATTACACTTTTTATAACCATTTTACTTTCACACAGGATTAGCAATGTTGGATGGGAGTGTTTTTGCTGTTGGTGGTTGGGATGGAAGCTTTGGACTGGACACTGTTGAGCGGTATGATCCTTGGCGTAACCAGTGGTTTCCTGTGGCATCCATGCCGCATCCTTTAGCATCTCCTGCTGTTGTCTCTCATCATGGTCTACTTTATGTCATTGGTGGGCAAAACCTGGGTTTTCGTAACACTTGATAATAGTGGAGGTCAAATGTTTATCATGAAACTTGAAAAAATTATTATTTTTTCAATTTGCATTAAAAAAGAGGCCTACTGAGACAAGCGATAATTGCCTTCAAAATGATTAGAAAGAAGGGTACTAGGAGAAGAAAGCATTCCCGGATTTTAGTACTCTTAATAACTACTAGCTGAGCCCGCCCAAAATTTGTGCGTTTAATTTTAAATTGATTCATAAAAAAATAATGTTTGTAAAATAAGTTGATGTTAAGAAAAGAAAGATGTGAACTTTCTGTAATTTACAGGAAATGTCATCCACTTAATCAATCACAAAACATAACTCTTGTAAAAGCGACGCCACAAAAAATATTTATTTATCCACTTAAGCCAGGCGAAAGTATTAAAAAAGTAAGCGCTGAAACAATTGATTGCAGAATAATGTGGAGTATAAACTTACCGGGGTTTAGGAAGATACCTCCTCACCAAAGCCTTCATAATGAAATGGCAGAGTCTTACGCGTATTTCCACTGACGGTGATTCTTGGTCGCTTCGGTCACGAAAACAAAAACATTTTGTATTTCCAAAAGGTTGAACACTCAGATACAGTATTTTTAAAAATAAATATGCTTTTCTACCACAATCTACAATAAACACATCCTAGTCACAGAAAATAATCTTACTGAATGTTCTCGAGTTAAATCATTATCTTAATGAATACATCCATTGTTATATTTATAACAATAAAACTTGAATTAAAGCAAAAATGTAGCGTATAATGATCTTACTAACTTAAGGATTCCATTTTTACGTCAATATGAACGTTTAATCGATGGTAATTGAATCAGAGGCAGCAATTAATGTCGACTTGGCAACATCCCGAAGGAGAACAAAAAATCGGCAAAATTTCGAAAACAATTGTGTATTTCCGAAAATTTCGACCGCGTAGGGTATAAACATTGAAAGAATAAGATAATTTAGAGTTTTAGCCGTCGAATAAATCAAAAACAGAGAAAATCGGTCCATATTTACATATTTTAATGAATGAAGGAAAAAAACCTTGCACTCTGAAAACTCAAAAATCCTGTGTAAACTTATGAGAACATATAATTATCTCCTGGAATCAAACCCGGGACTTTAGGAAATTGAGAATAGCTTTCTAGGGACCTCCTGGCCTGTAGAAACAAAACGCAGTTTACTGCAAATCTCTACGGCAAACGGTTTTCGAGATAGAGGAGGGGACTGTTTAACAAATGTTTTAAGAAATAGTTCAGTAAGTACCCAAGAGAGAAATATATAGGTATGTACTAAATCAAGTGTGATTGGGTGATTGTCAGAGTGAGTGTATTTATTGTTGAAGATTGTGACCCAGTTTAACAGGCTAAATTTTAATGTTTTGTTTTCAGGCCAACTTGTTTTATGGATAAGTTTTTACTTGTAGAATAAGGGAAAAATTTTAAAATGTACCAATGTTTATTTGTATTAGCAATAATTAAGATTCTATGTAGCGGACACTGGTGTTGAAGCCACTGTCGCCGGCCTCTGCGGTAGGACACAATTTGAGTCATAAATGTACAAATGAGTGAGGTAGGACCTGCACATGTTCATTTTCTGAGAGATTATATTGCTGGGGCTAACTTTGGTAGAGGAAAAAATGTGATTTTGGAAGAAAATTGATGGCGAGAATAAGTTGCCTAACCCTGTGATTTTGTGCATATATATATATATATCATTCTATAAGCACTCTTCTTACAGAGGAGGATATATGATATAGGATATAGGAGGATACTAATGTCCGGCCCAAACTGTAATAGTTGGAGAGCTGAAATTTAATACATATGTGAATAGAAAAAAATAATCGGAGGAATAATTGCAAAATTGCAGCAATGTGCATTATTTTGGCCGCTAAAAATTATAAACAATTTTACTAACATTTCATGGTTTAGGTAAATGCGCTATGAAGCTGAAATTTTTTCTAGAAGTAGAAGTTGCCAAATAATGAAAACGGGATTATAGAAATTAGAGAGTTTTTATTCGTTCTGCCGTAATAAATTCTTAAATGTTAAAAAAAGTGACTACTGTTTATGTATTTTTGTTAGAGCCAGGAAGCTGGAAATTTTAACAACGTTAGGAAATAATGTTCCGGTAGTAAATAACTTTGAAAATTTTATAGTTTTATATTGAGGCTGTTAAAAATTCATAAAATTTAAACAATTAAATTCATATAAATGCACTTCTAGAGGTGCTATATTGATGAAATTTTGCTTAAGTGTGAGGTATTCATAACAAATGCTAAAAACCTATAAATGTTTTATAATTATAAATTTTAGGGGTTGTTTATACCCCAATATTTTCGAAACAGAAAAACACGTAATTTGGAGCCGAGATGCAAACTTATGCATTGAAAATTATATTTCTGCTTTTATTTTTACTTTAAGATGACAGAAAATGCTTGCAGAATGCAAGCACAATAAACTAGTATCCTATATCCTCTGTAAAAAGAGTCGATATAGAATGATAGGATATATATAGGAGGATACTAATGTCTGGCCCAAACTACAGTAGCTGGAGAGCTGAAATTTAATACATAGATGAACCAAAAAAAATAATCAGAGGAATAATTGGAAAATTGCAACAATGTTTATTTTCTTGGCTGGTAAAAATTATAAACTATTTTACTAACATTTCATGGTTTAGGTACTTCTAAATGCGCTATGATGCTGAAATTTTTTCTAGGGGTAGAATTTGCCAAATAATGAAAAAAGGAATATAGAAATTTGAAAATTTTTATTCGTTCTGCCGTAATAAATTCTTAAATGTTAAAAAAAGTGACTACTGTTTATGTACTTTTGTTAGAGCCAGGAAGCTGGAAATTTTAACAACGTTAGGAAATAATGTTCCGGTAGTAAATAACTTTGAAAACTTCATAAAAGTTTTATATTGTGGCTGTTAAAAATTCATAAAGTTTAAACAATGAAATTCATATAAAGGCACTTCTAGAGGTGCTACATTCTTGAAATTTTACATAAATGTGAGGTATCCATAACAAATGCTAAAAACCTGTAAATGTTTTATAATTATAAATTTTAGGGGTTGTTTTTACCCTAATACTTTCAAAACAGAAAAACACGTAATTCGGAGCCGAGATGCAAACTTATGCGTTGAAATTATTTTTTGGCTTTTATTTTTACTTTAAGGTGAGAGAAAATGCTTGCAGAATGCAAGCACACATTCACTAGTATATATGTACGCACGCACACACAGTTGTTTCAGAAAACTTCGGTATACTCAATGTTTGAAGTTTTTCTATTTTGTGGTAGTAGTACGTATTGATTGAACTTGTTTCCGATTCTCGATTTGCAGAAGTAGAGATGCAAAGTTCCCTGCGTTTTGGTCACCTCTCAAGTGAACACGCATGTTAGTGCTCAACTGTAACTTTTCCACCTGCTGCCAAATCGGAGATGCCTTTAAGCACGCTTTCACGTTGTCGGCACGCGTGGCTTTTGCGATTACCGGCTATGTTTGATGGAAATCACCAGAAAAACAAACGTTATGCCACCCATTAGTTTTTGTAAGGACCATATATCTTGTAACGTTCGATCGACAGCCTCAATGTGGGCTTTGTAGGACATAGTACACTCGTCCCACACGATCAGTACTGCCTCTTGCAGTACTGTGGCGAGTGAATCGTTTTTCTGGTGGAACACACCACCGCTGCTTCCTGTTGGGGTGTCACTCTGTGTACTTGGTTCGGCTGCTCTATTTCGAGAATTACGCAAGCGGTTTTCATTCAAACGGGGCTCTCTCTCAGGGCTTGTCTCGTCAAGACACCTGGCATTGTTCATTGAACGCATTTGAGAAAGTCGTAACTCACGTTCTTCAGGTATTTCATTATTTCGTGATAGCGCTGCTCTCCTAGCCCTCTATGATGATTTAAACAACTGTGACCTAACTTTTGGCATTTTAAAACCATACAAATTTCAAAACACAATCTAAGCTATGCTGGAAACTTAACATAGAAAGAAAGCGCGTGGGAATGTACCAAGTGAGCGAGCAGAGCATCGAGTGAGTGTGCGTGTGAGATGTGTTGCGCATGCATAGTGAGCGATGCGTGGTCCGAGCCCCCTTCCCCCCCCGCTTATCTTAAACATTATGAAGTAGCATAGGAAAATGGGTGTTCACTGAGGCATTAAGGCATTAGGAGAGGGGAAGGCGAGAGAAGAATGCGATCCTAGTTCCTAAGATCACCACCGGGAAGAAGTAGATAGCGCAGTAAGTGGCGCATGCCTGGATTTGCTTTTCTTGCTGACGGAAAATGAGTGTCAAGTTTTTATTTTTTTCCTAAAATATGACCCTTCAGACCTGAAAAAAATATAGCCCATGTTACTCCTGGAAGTATAAGGAATACACCAGTGAAACTCCTGTCCAAATCGATGCAGTGGTTCTCGAGTTTATCAGTAACATACATACAAACGAACAATTTTGTATATTAGTATATATATATAATTTTCATTGAATTATTCTTATCCAAATCCTATTATTATATCTTTTCAGTCTGTCACCTCGTACTGAAGAAGGCACATTTAAAAAAAAATTAATAAGTTATGAAACAAAATAATTTTCCAAAAACCAAGATATATACATGGTTGGTAGGGCAATAGTGGACACGAGGAATACACTTGAAGAGGGATAGTGGTCTGCAGAAAGGAATACTTGAGCGGACACCGGTGTCCACCATGGGGCCGCAGGAAAGTACACTGGTGGACACCGATATCTGCCACAGCAGTCAACCTGTTAAGCAGTATCATATTTTTTGGGTTATGAGATACACCTTGATTTTTTAGGAGATTTTTCAGGAAAAAAAGTACAGTCACTCCCTGGGTTACATAAGTAATGCATTCCTGCACCCATTACATAACTGGAAATTTGCGTAAGTCGAAAATTACTATGGAAAGTACATCAGAGGTGGGGAAACGGCCTGCAGGTTGGATCCAGGCCCTGAAGGCATTTTATTCGGCACATGAAGCTATTTCGAAAAAGCAGTCTCTGAAAATTAAAGTACATATAATTTACTGCATCAGTACAGTACAAGTAATCGGTTAAAATGATACCATTTTGCGTGTAATTCCGATAAAGAACACTGAAATCGCTTGAGTATTCCATTTATGGAGTATAAGTTTCCTTCTTATTTATCTTTTAGATCATCCTTATTTACTTTTATGAATAAATTTTACCTAACATGTTATATTTAACTGTTATTACACCATAATATCTTCCTTAAAGATACGGACTTAATCAAATCTAGAAATGATACACATCCCTTCCTAAATGCTTTGGAAAACCAAAATACAGGCACTCCCTGGGTTATGTAAGCCTCAACTTACGTAAACCCGGACTTACGTAAGCTATGTACGTATGAAATAAATTTTGTTATGCTTACGTTAGTGGTTTTCGTAAGCGAGCGTGAACTAAATCTATATGTATGTGCGCAGAGAAAGAACGCAAGGCGTGGGTTGTAATGCAAAAGCAAAACACATGTTAAGAGATCAAGCACCCGTGTCAGCGATCGGAAAAAGACTGAAGGGATTGGGAGAGAAACCACAGTACCACACAGATATATAACAACAATGTAATCTATTATTGTATTCATATGAGTGCAGACATGCCGTAATTATAGCCAGTCGCTAGAATTAGGTAGATTGTTACATCAATTTGCTAGATTAATAGGTAGTCACTGTGGCTTTTTTCAGGCGCAATTTGAACCCAAAGTCGCTAGATATAGCTAAAAATTTGCTAGAATGGCAACAATGGCTGGGTAGCATAGTGGGGATTTTGCATTACAACCCACGCCTTGCGTTCTTTCTCTGCGCACATACATATAGATTTAGTTCACGCTCGCTTACGAAAACCACTAACGTAAGCATAACAAAATTTATTTCATACGTACATAGCTTACGTAAGTCCGGGTTTACGTAAGTTGAGGCTTACATAACCCAGGGAGTGCCTGTATTTTGGTTTTCCAAAGCATTTAGGAAGGGATGTGTATCATTTCTAGATTTGATTAAGTCCGTATCTTTAAGGAAGATATTATGGTGTAATAACAGTTAAATATAACATGTTAGGTAAAATTTATTCATAAAAGTAAATAAGGATGATCTAAAAGATAAATAAGAAGGAAACTTATACTCCATAAATGGAATACTCAAGAGATTTCAGTGTTCTTTATCGGAATTACATGCAAAATGGTATCAAAAGATTAGTTGGTTTGCCAATTTTTTTATCCAAAAAGCTAAGTTGTAATTATATGATCTTGCAGACTTTTTTGTGGTGAATAATGTCTTTAATCAGAGAAAAATATGGTATTTAATTGTTGCTTTATGGGTGCCATTTAACTAGATACAAGTACAGTAGACTCTTGATTATCTGGGATGAATGGGAAAAAATAGTCCTGGATAATCGAAATCCCAGTTAATCCACCAGCCATATAAAATGTACAAAAAAATTCAAAAATTTAGAAAAAAATCATTGTATGAACTTACTTTATTCATTTAAAATAAGATAGCAAAGAAGTTTTCTTTTTCCCTTCATTTGCCTTTCGGCAAATAGTGCTATGCAGATTTCTCAGCAAGGCTGCTGTCTTGCTGTTGTTCCAAGCAGGCCCACACCGGGCATATTTGCCGCCCTGGTGCAAACAGTTTATGCCACCCCTTATGGACTTATAAAAACACCCTGGCCCAGATTTTTTCATTTTTTAGATTAAAAGTTGTATTTAATTTAAGAAATAAATTGTGCAAAACACAACATTAAGAGAGATTCTTGCCCGTGCCCATGAATTGCCATCCCTAATATGTTGCCAACTGGGTGCAATGCACCCCTTGCACCCAAAGGCCGGCGTGGCCCTTGCTCCAAGTAATCAAGCCGAGTTTCAGCATGAGTTAAGCAGTGCTGTGACTGATCCTTTGCTCTAGTATAAGGTTGTCTTCTTCATGTTCCAGGTCATCAGTGACTGTTGGTTCACCTTCAGTAGTAATACATTGCACAATGTCTTCGTCATTTAATACTTCATGGCCGACCAAATTTTGATCTGCATTTAACCACTCACATACAGCTTCGTCATCAACATTCGCACATCCACTAATCTGTTGTAAATTATTTAATACTTCAGGTACTGTTTCATTAAAACTTACCTTCAGTCTATAAGACGCTGATTTTGGGAGTAATTTATCTGGGAAAAAGTGCATCTTATAGCCCAAAAAAATATGGTTAATTCCTGTAAACATAACATTGGTCTGAGCTTATGGGCTATTGACACTCCACTAAAACTGGTGTGCATGGAATTGAGTGATTGTTGAAGTGAGTGCATCAGTCTCTGGCTATTCTGGTATGAATGACGAAATAACTCCAATATTATTTTTTAGTGGCATAAGAAGTGTATTTCATAATTACCTTAAAAAATGAAATATAAATGGCCAACTCTTATGGTGATGCAAGAAATTGCATTGAAAAATAAATTATTCATAGTTTAAAACTTGATTATTTGACTTTTTGATCCAATGCTTTCACCTATTAGTTTGTTTTTCATGGCAGATTTGAATTATTCTATTAGAATCTAAAATCTAATTTACATATCACTTGACCCTAAGTACTTTATTTATTCACATAAAAATCCTCCAATCTCCTCCAACTTCAAGGGACGTAGAAATACACTCTTTCTTTCATTTATCATGACATATTCTTATCATTTTCTCATGAAAATTGCATCTCAGACAATTTATTTCCATCCCTGAGGCTCAAATCTGAACTATTTATATACTGTTCAAGTAAGACAACACTACACTCACAACTGACTGCAAAAATGCCATTAACTTAATATATGCAAGCAATGATGTGCTGTTCAAGATTTGTCATGGCAGCAAAGGAGGAATAAATCTTGTATATTGGCTTGTATGGATAAATAATTAATGTTTTCCTCTTGTCCTCTTATCTATTGTAGCCTAACTACTGATCAAGAGAATGTATTTATGATTTTGGTAATTAGAGAACTGAAGTATTAGAACGAGTTCCTAATAAGTGTTTTTCCCTTAGTACCTATTCATTAAGGAAAGTAAATTATTTATTCTATTCTGTTTTATTTAATTAAACTTTTAACTTCTTGTTCAGGTGGTTCCATACAGCAGGAAGGTGATGGAATTGACTTGGTACAGAGATATGACCCTCGTTGTGATGCGTGGCATAACCAAGGAACCATGCTAATACCTCGTTCAGGAGCTGTTGCCTGTGCAATTGGCTCTTTTATTTATGTCATGGGTAAATTTATTATAACTGTCTCAATAACTCATTTGAACAAGTTAACGTTTATTATTGTACACATACAGAAGTAAAAAATTATTCAAATTGAACTATAATACTTAGTTTTATGAAATGGATATTTACCATTTGAATTGAGGGCCATGTCTTTAAAAATTTAGTAGCTATTCCTCTAGTATTCAGTTTTTTTACTTTTTATCATCACATTAAAGAATTTATGCAGATTGGCCTGATTGTTTCTTATATCGCAGCATGAAGTTATTGTTGGCACAAGAGTAATTTAAGAGAAAATTATTAAAAGAACTGTATGCCATAAAATTTTAGATATGCTTGGTTTTCATTCAAGGTGGCTGGCATGCTTCCACTGAAAACACGAACAAAGTAGAGCGGTATGACGTGCGGAATAATTGCTGGGAATACAGGGCACCAATGCAGGAGAAGAGATACCGTCCAGGTAACTGATTTTTGGCTTTCCCATTCTATAACTTTGTGCTGCCTTATTGTCATGTTCTTATGCATAGGTCTTGAGTTTATAAGATGTTGTACTGAAAACGTTTTGTTTCATCCACATTACAAAAATTTGGAGATTAGCTTTAATCGATAATAATTGTAATAATTGCAATCAATTCAGCTAATTAATTGAAACATACTAATCATTAAAAATGATATATTATCTACTATAATATATTTTGAAGCGTGTTTTTGTGTGTTTGTTCATGGAATTCTTCCTAAACGATAAAAGCTAGAATAACCAAATTTGGTACGATTCTTCCTTACATCTGAACTTAGTGAATTGTCAAGGTTTGGTCAACCAGGAGTAATCAGTGCTGCCAATATACGGGATTAACATTTTTTCATAAGATAACATGTATGAATCCATTTCTTGACTTGCAAGGTATTCTTCCTTCAAGCATTAAAATGCGTAAATATGAACCGATTTTTTTCGTTTTTGCTTTACTCGTCGAATAAAACTCTATACTATCTTATTCTTGCGAAGTTTACATGTTACACTGTCGAAGTTTTCAGAAATACGTTATTTGTTTCGAAATTTTGTGGATTTTTCATACCCCTCCCGGACGTTGCCAAGGTGGCCGTCATTGTTACTTTCGATTCAATTTGCTTCAATGAAGTTTATAAATAGATGAAAGTTTAGCATTATTCGATTCGCACTTTTGTTTAAGCAACGAAACGATTGATGTTTATGGATATCAGCGTAAATAGATACTGAATATTATTCAGGAAGCATATATAACGATTGATGAAAGTAATTGAACCTTCTTTCGTCTATTGAATACTGGAGTCTTACATTTTTTGTAAGTAAAATCATTATATTCTACATTATAATGTTATTAACATTAAAGCTCGCATATCTGGTGTACATTTACCAGTCAGTGTTCAATCATGGACAACTGTACGTTGCTTTTTCACGGGTTTCTTGTTTACAAGACATAAAAGTAAATATTTCAGCGAGGCTTAATTACATAAGAAATGAAGCTGGATTTGGCAAAAGTAATATGATAGGAAATAAAATTATCGTTATATTTGAATGCAATAGGCTCGGAAATGGATTGTTACAAGCAAATATGATTAATGGTTAAGAAAAGCTAATTGTAATTTAAAAAGTATCTACTATATAGATATTTTAAAGAGTTTGTATGTTGTGCTGTAATAGTTTCACTAAATCCGTTGAAATTCAACGGGAAATTCTGCTAGTTACAAATAAAATTACATGATTATTTGCTGATACTGCTTAAATACTCACTAGACCAAATGCCACATCAATGTGATGTTGTTGTGCCAAATCTCCTTTTTCAAATTCTAATCTGGGTGACATCAAATAAGATTTTTCACTCCCAGAGTAACTACATTAATCACCAGAAGCTAGTAAATTTGTAAGCTAGAAAATTCATATTAATGTCCAGTGTTATAATTTTGAGGAAATATGTTGGAAAAAAAGGATACATTGCATGAAGGAATTCTACAGAATGAATACCACAAATGTTTAAATTAAAAAAGGATACATTGCATGAAGGAATTCTACAGAATGAATACCACAAATGTTTAAATTTGGATGTACTACATGAAAAACCTTCATCTATGCTGGAAACAGTCTCATGAGGATTTGAAAAGTTGTTCATCTAAATTTTAAGTGAAATGTCTCATTGGAATTTAAATGCTTACTGTATAAGATGACGTATGATATAGCAGGCCCATCCCTTGGTCGTTTACCTCCCTAAGGCAAGGTCTATAATGCCACCCCTATTCTGATAGGTGGGTAATATGGAATGTGATGTGCTGCCAAATATATAATAACAGGGGCACTATCATTGCCGCTGCCCCTGGCAGTCAGGCATTCCACATGTTTTGTAAGTCGTTAAATGAAGAGAGGATAAGGGAAAAGGGAGAGAGGGGGAAGGGGAAAGGGGATAGACAGAGGAGGAGGGAGAAGTGGAATAGAGGGGGATAGCGAGAGAGGGAGGAGAGAGTATAAAAGCCCATCAATATGACAGGCTATCTTTAGTTAACTTAAAATAGTTGCCTCTCTCCCTCCCACTCTCTCTCCCTCCCTCTATCTTCCTGCCTCTTCTCTCCCTTCCTCTCCCTGTCACTCATTCCCTGTCTTCTTCCCTGCTCCCTCTCATTCCATTCCCCTCACTCCCTCCCCCTCACTCCCTCTCTCCTTAGGTGGAAGATGGGACTTCCTAGTCTCAATCTCGCCCCAAATATCTAATCTCTCTCCCCCCTCACTCCCTCCACCTCTCTCTGATATTAAAAGCATTCAAAGCACGTTTATACCCATAAGGATAGATATAACATTAGGATTTTTAGGTCTAACAGTGTATTTGGAAGGCAAGGCAACATCCCATGAAAATGGCAAGACTTGCACAAAATATGTAAATTAAACGTTTAACATGAGTGATTTTGAACTGTAGGCAAAAAAAGATGAGCATAATAAGAAATTTTATAATTGCCAAATGCTGTAACAATCATCACTTTACCCCAGTCTGCTGAGTCACCATTCATTACACATGTGAGACTAGGCATTACAACGGGAATAGAGCGATATTTGAGAAAACAAAATATTGTTTATTTAAGACTTCATTATTTAAAATCTGAATTTTAAAAAATGTTTTATAACAAGCAGTTACAATACTGTATCCAATATTAGATGTGTTGCTCTTTACATTAAATAAATCAATTATGATCACAATTTCAATTACAATAAAAGGTTTTAAAAATAAATGAAACAAATATTTTTAAAATTTAATGGAAAGACACCCATGTTCTGCAGACTCTTCAATTCTTCTGTAAATAAGAAAATAAATTATATTAAAACATGAAATGTCAAATTACTTAATCTTTAAGGAGAAATCAGAATTTATAAATATCTCTGAACATAGGATGGGAATATTCAATGTCTTCATCTGAATCCTCGGAGTTCGAATTACTGCTGCTTCCTCGAGAAATAATGATGTCTTCTACGTGAGATTCAACAATTCCATCAAGTCTGTTTACTTCCTTTATTTCTTTGAGTGTCTGTGCAACCACACTTTTCAACCATTACATTTTTTATTCCATCCTCTGTAAGTAATTTCACATCTGACATTTTATAAGTCTTGTTGTGCTCGGCGACGTAACCTTTTACTTGGGCCCAGATCAATTCAATTGCATTACCGTAATTTTCCGATTATAATACGCACCCATTTTTTTACGAGTGAAACGTGAAAATTGTCTTATCATCATGTATAATATGCAACTCATTTTTTTGTAAAAAGATCGCTGTAATTTTTCACTTGGTTATTAGCAGTATCGAGATGGTTCTTGCCTTGCCGCCAAGTGAGATATGTGTGAGTGTGTTTACAAAAACTTAATGTCTATATATTTTGACTCTCACTTTAAAGATCGTTACAATGTATAAAAACATGTCTCAATGTCGCATTGTGTAATAATCTGATCAGTTGGAATAACAGTTCTCGCCTTGCTGCCAAGCGAGATATGTGCAAGAGTGCTTACAAAAACTTTACGTCTGTGTAGTTTTGACTCTCACTTTAAAGATCGATACAATGTATAAAAACTTTGACCGGCCATTATAGGCCTTTTTCCAAGAAAGGACAACGAGGAAGACAATGGTCATTTTGGAAGGTCAGGAATTATGGTGCAAGGGATGCAATGCACTCTCGCTTGGGTGGCAATCCTCATGGTAGGGGGGTGGTGGCAAATCAAGTAGGGCATAGTTTTAAAAACAAAGGGGTGGCAAAGACCTTCTTTGGAGGGTACTTGTTTGTTTTCCAGGTTTCCTTTCTCTGGAGACCAATTTTTACACCCCTTCTTCTTGCCACCCTAAATCAACCACCGTGGGTGAGGAAAAGAAGGTGCAGAGGGTGAAAGGATATGGGAAATCCCAAGATGAGGCTGGAAGTGAAATGGCTAGTTGGCACCCTCTAATTTTGGTAGCTATATGTAGGGAACCATGGGCTTGATTGTATATCTCGATAAATGGAACTTTGCTATGGTCTATTTGGAACAAACAAATACTTCTTCTGAAGAATAAATACTAACATTAAAGATATATATATATATCATTGGCATAGCCAGGGGGGGGGGGGGGGGGTGGGGTCCGGACCCCCTTAGGTATTTAAAACCCACTCTACAAATATAATAATAAGAAAGAAAGTAATATTTACACTTGTACATGTAAGATATGTGTTATTAAATTATAAAAAAGGGAGCCTATTACAAAACCAAAATTAATTTACTCGCCTTGTATCAATGTTTTTTTGAGGGGGGGGGCTCAAAAACTTGAACCCCCCATAAGTAATTTCTGGCTACGCCCCTGGTGTGTGTATATATATATATATATATATATATATATCAAAAACTTGAACCCCCCATAAGTAATTTCTGGCTACGCCCCTGGTGTGTGTGTGTGTGTATATATATATATATTAAATTTTATTCTGCATCTTACCAAGCGATGGTCGCTTCCAGTTTTAAACTGGTTGAGGACGGAACAGTCTTCAGCCAATTGCTTCTTATATAGTAAATAAGAAGCAATTGGCTGAAGACTGTTCCGTCCTCAACCAGTTTAAAACTGGAAGCGACCATCGCTTGGTAAGATGCAGAATAAAATTTAACTCAAAGTTAGAAAGACAGAAGCTTATAAAGAAGAAGCCTAAGTCTATTATCAACACGCAGGTGCTAAAAGAACGAAAAGAAGAATTTCAGCTCCAACTGAAAAATCGATTCAGTGCACTGGAAGACCAAGAAGTTGAATCCCAATTTATAGAGATACTCAAGGAAACTGCTGAAGAAATAGGCGGAACAGTTAAAACAAAACCAGAGAAAAAGTTGACTGAAAAAACAAGACTGCTGATGGAAAAAAGAAGGAAAATGTTAATTTCTAATGATCCTAAAGAAATGATCCATTTTGCAGAACTAAACAAAACTATAAGGAAGTGCATCAAGGAAGATGTGAAAAAATATAATTATGAACTAATCGAGAAAACCATAGAAAACAATAGAAGTTACAAGAAAATGAAGCAACATCTCTCGATCGGAAAGAGACAGCTGGTGGCCTTGATGCTAGAAGACGGCTCCATAACCCATAGTAGGAAACTGATCCTGAAACGGGTACAAGAATTTTACACCAAGCTGTATGAGGATCCTCTAGGAAATGATGAAGTAAATGATGATGGAAACATGCCCACCGAAGAGGTCCCAGGTATCCTTCCGGAAGAGGTGAGACACGCAATCAGAAGTATGAAGAATGGAAAAGCATCTGGAATGGATGGTATCACAGCGGAAGTATTCAAAGCAATGGGGAATCATACGGAAACAATTCTCGCTAAGATTTTTAATTCCTGTCTGAGGAAGAAAAAGATACCAGAAACATGGAACCACGCATGTATTATCCTTCTGCACAAGAAAGGTTCCAAAGAAGACTTGAATAACTACAGACCGATCAGCCTACTCCCAACAATCTACAAAATATTCACCAAAATACTCACTATGCGCCTTCAAAACCATCTTGATTCTGCCCAACCCAGAGAGCAAGCTGGATTTCGCAGTGGGTATAGCACGATGGACCACATCCAAGTCGTGAGAGAGGTAATCAGTCGGACCAATGAGTATGAATTACCTCTATGTATGTGCCTTATCGACTACGAGAAAGCATTCGACTCTGTCCGAACTTCGTCGGTGTTACGTGCACTAAAGAAACAAGGAGTAGAAGAAACGTACATAACCTTGATCAAGAATATCTACGAAAATGCGACAACATCTGTCCAGCTGCATGAAGAGACGAGTGCCTTTAAGGCCGAAAAGGGAGTGAGACAAGGAGATACTATGTCCCCTAAGTTATTTACAGCAGCTCTAGAGGAAGTATTCAAAAGGCTAGACTGGGAGGAAAAAGGCATAAAGGTAAATGGAGAATATCTGAGTCACCTGCGCTTTGCAGATGATATCATACTGTTCGCAGGAAGCCCAGAAGAGCTCCTTAGAAGAACTGAAGAGCTTGAGCAAGCAAGCCGAGAAGCTGGACTTAAGATGAATCTTAATAAAACAAAGGTTATGTACAACTCCTTCACAAATTCTGAGAAGATACATATCAACGGAGCAGAACTTGGAGAAGTAACCAGCTATGTTTACTTAGGTCAACTCATCACTACTGATAGTTCGCTTCTTGGAGAAATCAACCGGAGAGTGAAGATGGCATGGAGTGCTTTTGGCAAGAATGCGAACATCTTTAAATCAAATATTCCAGTCTTCCTAAAAAGGAGACTGTATGACCAATGTGTTCTGCCTGTTCTGACATATGGTTGTGAAACATGGACCATGAATGCCAGAATGATACAGCGCCTGCAAACAACACAGAGGGGCATGGAGAGATGCATGTTAGGGATCACCCGAAGAGACCGCAAGAGGAACGACTGGGTAAGAAAGAAGACGGGAGTCTGTGACGTGATTAGAAGAGTGAAGGTGTTAAAATGGCAGTGGGCGGGCCACATTGCTAGAAGAAATGACCAGCGTTGGACGTCCAGTGTCATCGAATGGATCCCAAGAAACATCAAGAGACCAAAAAGAAGACCGAAAGACAGGTGGGACAGAGAGCTTGTTAAGTTCTTGGGGCAAACTTGGAGGAGGGAGGCAGTTGACAGGGAAAACTGGAAGAGTCTGGGGGAGGCCTTCTTCCGTCAGTGGACTGAAAAAGGCTGATGATGATGATGATATATATATATATATATATATATATATATATATACACACACACACAGTAAAACTCGTTTATAACGATCATGCCTAAAACGAAATCTCGGCTATAACGAAGAAATTTCTCGGTCCCTTGAACTTCTCCATAAGGGCATTGGTTAAATTTCTCGGATGTAACGAACACGCATTTTACGAATACTCGGCTGTAATGAACAAATGTTTGGTCCCATGGCAAAAAATGCCCCATATATAACGAATTTTGGCGAGCAGAGCGATAAGTAATGAATAGTTTCCTCCCATTTACCGCACACTTGTTCATAGAGGTCCCCTTCCTCCATCTACCCCTTCCATACGAATTTCCACACTCCCTTTGTTTTGAAATTGATATTAAAAATGTGAAATGTTTATGTAAATTATTGACCATAATAATAATATTAATTGACCATTTAAAAAATCATATGTAATAGCAGTCGAACATTTTACATGCCGTGAAGTTGATAAGCATCTCTTTGCATATGTAAATTGGGCTTAGGTTCACTATCGTACTCCCCAAACATAACTATGCATGGGGTTTGCATTTTCCATTTTAATTCTTACAAGCGTAGTTAGATAGAGACACTATTCACCCATTCTTATTTAATACGTTGCTACACTTACATGCAAAACAAAAAGACTATTGAAAAGTTTAGGGCGTCCGAGAAGTTTGGGGATTACGGCAGTGAACCTGTTCCCAAAATTGAATTTATTGGATTTTATCTTTCTTATTTATCTTTATTTACTCTATTAGAAAAGGACAAAATTATTTCATTCTTCTGAACATTTCTGTGAAAACCAGTCATATAATATTTTATCCAGTTCCTCAATTTTTGGCTTATGAAGCGTATGATGTTTATTAATTGATTTACTCGTCTCAGAAGATGACACAAATTTAATTAATTTAGCCTTATGAGCCTTGATATCGTAGAGCGTGGAAGATCCGAATTTGAATTCTTTTTCTATGGCTGCTCTATTTTTTTTCCTTTTTCAATTCGTTTGATCAGCTCCAGCTTTTGTGATAGCATTAAACCAACCTTTTCTCTCCTGTTCCTTGCTTTTAGGTATTTATTTTGATGCCATATTCAATGGATGGGTAATTTTTTAAATAATAAGAAGCGATAAAACTGGAAATTGTAGAAGTACACCAAAACATCTAGACAATGCAAATGGTTTACGTTACCAAAAACGCCATGCTTACTCGGCAGCCACAGAAGTATACGGAGTAAATACGTAATATATACATCTTATATTTAAGAAATTTTAAAGTGGAAGTTGTGGTATTACACATATACTATTCACACAAAAATTCATAAAAAAAAGAAATACAAAATGAATTGTATTTGTGTAATTGCCGGTATCTAAGGCTGGCCGGTTCTAATTAGCCGGATAGCACAGGTTTTACTGTGTGTATACGTGTTATATAGCTCTTTCAAAAGCTTATGGCACCTGCACAGAAGACAATTTTCGGTATGGAAGAGTCCACTTTAGAAATGCGAACTCGGTAGGGGTGAGGTTTTTTACAATAGTGAGAGAGCTCACTTGTGCCTTGTTAGTTGCCAAACGTGCCGCTGTCCTATTAGATTCACCTTTCTATTATCGCTGTTCTGTTTGTTGTTTGGTTACATTGTATTTAATTGCCGAATAGAAATTTGCTTTGGAAAATAGTTTCTTCTTTCAAAGTTAAATAAGTGCAAAATCAAACTACATATATATATGATAATCTACAGTTCAGAACATTTCCGCCTCTTTTAAAACTGGATCCGGTAGTTTGGCCAACCTGCCAAGTTGCGAGTTCCAATTCGCTTCTCTTCCCCCTCAACTTCCCTCTCCACAACCGCTTTCCCCTACATTACGTCACAGTCCACACAGAAAGGTGCCGTAAGCTTTTAAAACTACTGTACATCAGTAGCTACATTGCAGCGAATTGTAACATTACTGTGTGTTGTATAAACTATGCTAGAACATTGTGAATTGACGACAAAAAGCGACAATGCACAGAGTTTGAAATTTACAGTCATCAGACCATTTCTTCTCGAATACAAGCGCAAAATATTTAAACCCTACTATGTGCTCAGTTAAAGAAATTGCATCTTTTTTGATAGCCTTGGATGAGTCAACTGACATTAAGGGCACCGCACAACTCATTTTTTGGATTCAGTTTGTGTCGGGAGATTTAGAAATTCATGAAGAAATTCTCGCAATTCATCGTCAGAGAAACCACACTTGTGGTGTCGATATTTTTGACATTTTCAATAATGTTATGAAAAAGTTTGAATTAGATTTGAAGAAATTGGTTTCAGTAACGGTGGATGGAGCACCAACAACGGCTGGACACAAATCTGGACTTATCAGCCTTTCGGAAGCGGCATCTGGGAGAGCCTTAATAACGATACTTTGAGTTTGTTTCACTGCATTTTGCACCAAGAAAATCTTTATGCTCAAATGGCGGAGAAAGACATTTTAAAAGATGTAATGGAAACAATAATTAAAATTGCCAATTATATCCATGCCAGTGCTCTGAACCATCGACAATTTGTAGAGTTGTTGAATGAAGTGGAGAACGCTGGTTTTAAAGATGTCATGTACTTTTCAAATGTCCTGTGGCTCAGTCGTGGAAAGGTCTTGGAACAATTTACTGCCTTGCTAACACCAATCCGAGACTGTCTTGTGATGAAAGAAAAGATAACAACTTACTCTATGATCGAGGATGAACAGTGGCAATGTTACATTCATTTTCTGCCTGACATCACTGTTCACATGAATGAATTGAACCTTAAACTTCAGGAAAATGAAAAGCTAATTTATAATTTGGCACAGTATTTGCAAGAATTTACGTCAAAACTGAAACTTTTTGTAGAACATATAGAGGTTCAAAATGTCACACACTTTCCGAACATGGCGCAATATGCAGAAAAGCCTGATTTTGAATGTCAGCGTTATGTGGATTGGTTGCAGAATCTGCTACAAAAATTTTCCAGTGCTTTTCAGATTTTGAAAAGTATAGGATTGCCTTTCAATCAATGGAAGATTCATATCACTTTCTCGACTATCTCAAGAGCTCCGAAGTTTATTTTCTTTATTTTCTGTTGACACCTCTGTTATGGAATATGTTTTACAATAAATGTCTTCACTATGTGTGCACATAAACAATACAGTATATTTTGTCTCTAAAAACATTGAATGCATACATAACAATAAACTGCATCCTTATCACTGAGGGCAGCAGCTTAAGTATTTTGTTAGCTTCCATTGTTCAAGGGACAAGACACGTGTTACGAAATAAGTCATAAAACCAAGTAAAATCATACTGGTGAATCTGAAATACATACAGATCTCTATTCCTCAGTTTGGATTTGTCATATATAAAGGAACATTTGGAATAAATCACGGAACAATTACGATAATATTTTCCAGAAATGGACAATCCTAATAATTGGGTGCGTAATGCATGGATTTTTTTATTACACATCTAACAGGAAAAGAACAAGAAAACCACATGGATATTTCTACTGACGATGACTTGAAAATTAAATTCTTAAAGGTATCTTTGATTGCTTTCTAGGAAAAATTATCAAACGAGTATGGGGAGGTGGCTAAAATAGCAATCAAAATATTCATTCCTTTCCCCACAATATGCATGTGCAATTCTGGATTTTCGCCTCCGAGTTTAATTAAGACAAAAAATCGTCAGAAATTGCATGTTGAATCTTACTTAGGGTTGAGGTTTTCTTCAATAGAGTCAATGATTGACTCTTTATGTCATGCAAAACAGGCACATTCATCTCAGTAAGTGTTATTTATTATATGTAAACTCGTTCATCTTTAAATAAGTATATTTTTTATGATACTTGTCGTATTCTTTTATAAGAGGGTACTTGAATTAATGATCTAGTTTTAATGGGTATGCGGCCAAAAAAGTTTGGGAAACCCTGCTATACAGTAAACAGGCATCCAATTCTAAAAACTGTATAACTCAATCCTGGCCATTGTCATCTGAGTGGAAACACGTATTGAAAATAGTTCCAATAAACATATAGCTCTGTATCAGAAGTAAGTTTAAATTTCATCTGTTAAAAATCCAGATTTGAAATGACTTCATCTAAAATATGAAAAGTCTTAATTCACAATCAAAAATGCAATAGCTGATTTAGTTATTCTAACATTCCACCAGAAAAGCCATAGTTTTGTTAAAGCGATAACATTCATTTCCTTCTAGAACATCTTGCATAACGTTAAGAAATATGAGGTTCCAATTTCAAAACATATCTGCATATTGGGAAATGACTATGTAAATGTGTATTACTAGCGGCTCCGTCCCTACTCACTTTGCTCGTCACTGCCTTCTCATCTTGCTTCGCGGGTTCTATAGCAGACTCTTGTGTGGGTTAGTAGGAAGGTGTGAAGAGGAGAAGAGAAATAAAAAAATCAAATAAATTCATTGACTCTGTATTGTAGCACTTCTTTGAACACAATATTTGAAATCGTGTTCTCTTGTCTAATGGGCTTCTTGCCAGCCAGATAGATCTTGACCGCCTGTCTCAATCGAGTTTGAGATAGGTACAGTTAACCGTGACTGAACAGAGGCTTATCCTGATTGATGTAGAGACCGACTCTCAAGAAGCTCTGGCCTTATTGATGTTCATCGCAAACGCAAGCCATATGGGGAACTGAACTGCATTCGGTACAGGACGAACGGTAGTTTGTTGTCTCCTTTGTCGAGTGTTTGATATGGGGTATGGCTGCGACCTTGCCTCGCCCATCATTACCTCGCAGAACAGTATCTTCTGTTCAATCTTGCGGATGACCATACACCCTGTGTCTTATCCAAACCTTACTGTTTTTAGGAGCAACTGTAGTGGAAGGAGAGATATATGTGTTGGGTGGAGAGGGTGGTTGGAACATGTACCTCGAAACTATAGAAAAGTATTCGCCAAGCAGAGATGTTTGGGTTCCAGCTGGGGAAATGCCAACAGCCCGATCATGGCTCTCTTGCATAACTCTTCAGGTAATACTATATATTTTGTATCAGAGCATAGCATAATTACTCGCAAATACATTTTTATCCTTAAATGTATATGAATAATTTCTGTGATTCTTAAATAATTATAAACATGAGAGGGAAAAAAATTTCTCACAAGATGTAGATAAGTAGCTTTGCTAAAAAATGATGACGGTGAATCTTCTGAGAAAAATTATGGTTTGTGATTTAATGATCTCAATTTTGAAATGGCTGAATAAAATAAAAATTGTGATATAATCTGAAGCTAACTGTTACCAAATAATTTATGTTATCACCTTTACATTTAAATTAACGTATATACCCACATATAACATGCACTTTTTTCCCTAAAAATTTCGGCTAAAAAGCAGGGTGCGTCTTATACAAGGGTATATATTTACCAGGATGTTTATTATAATGGACTGACATTAGAAAATGTCACGGATTTTACGTCCACTTGATATTGGGATGATATTAAACGTTCTGATGGTACTCTCATACGTTTTCTCAGTAATAACTTGAAGTAAAAATATAAATTAATGAATAAAAGAACCAAATTTATTAAATAATTATACTTGATGTACAATACAAGATATTTTAAATAAAGTAAAAATAATAAAGAACATTATTAAGCATCACAAAATCCAAGAAATTCTTTATCACTGCCCCATTCATCAGCAATGTTATCAGAATCATCTTCCATGGAAGATAGCATTATGTTCTCCACAGCATAATTCCACAGTAATTTCCTCACGATTACATTAACGTTGATACTAATGTGCGAATAACGGAGTTGGCTATATCAAATAACGGCACCAGTCAACCTCCACCAATGGGTCTGAAGTGCAGTTAAACTGCAACTATATATTCTGTTTCGACTGTTATTTAAAACTGTCTCCTTCACCCTGAAAAACCGCTAAACTATGTAACAGCTCTTTTCTTAAATGGCGGATTTTTATTGCCGACTTGAGTGAAGTGCTGTCTTGCTTATTATTAGCATGAACTGAAGTACATATATTTTCATTAATTTACTTATCTCAATGATATTAATGATATAACGAATAATTTTGCTGTTGAATGATAAGCATGTGACAGAAATCGAATTCTAGAAACATATGCATGCTATGTGCAGGTACATAAAAAAATCGCAGAGAATGGTGCCAAAAACCTCCCTGCATGTTATACATGGGTGCGTCTTATAAGTGGGTATATACGTAACTGCTATCAGTTATAATGCTAATGTGTATGGAAGATCTAAATGTCTTGTTAATATTCAGAATAAAAATGTCAGGCAATCAGGGGTCTAGGACAGTTTGCATCAGCCGGTTCGCCTCTACCAGGGAATTTTTTGTTTTATTCTTATTAAAAGTAAAGTGTGGGATTAACTTATTTTTATATGAAGGGAATGCATAATGTTAAAAGAATTTGATTTCAAAATGTAATAAAAAATCGGTACAACATACATTGTACAAACTTTCTCATATACTAATGCATCATTTACTTATCTTTAGAAAATGGAAACCGTATGAGCCTGTTTTTAGAAAATCCAATTTTTGTTAAAGTTGCACAAGAATAAACCAAGCTTATATTCATTCATTGAGAAAAATGAAATACATAGTATTATTGTAGATGTATACTCAAGTAACTGTACGAAATTTGATCAAAAACGTTAGATCCGTTTTTGAGAAAATCAAATTATTGTTCAAGTTGCCTAGAATAAACTACCCTTATATTCATTTTTTGAGAAATATGAACTATACAGTATTATTGATGACGTAAACTCAAGTAACTGTACAAAATTTGATCAAAATCGTTATAGCCGTTTTTGAGAAAATCGGATTGTTTTTAAAAATGCGTAGAATAAACTACTCTTAATTATTGAGCAATGTCAGCATTTCTATCTATACTCTGCTCAGTATGATAAAATGCCTAAGTACAAGATTTCATTCATTTTCGCTCTACTGTCTAGGCTCCAGAGTCAGTAACAGACAGACAGACGGCATTGCAAAAACCACTTATTCGGATTCAGCGACACCTAAAACGTATATTTCCGTAAAAATCTCGAGGTCGAATTTTTTCGCGATAACATTACTTTCTCGATACTTTGTATGAAAAAATAAAAAACAAAAAGAATATGATAAAAGAATCTCAACCTGAAGTAGCCCCAGAATAAATTTCTTGTGATTTTGAAACTGTGGGCAATAAAGAACGCTTTCCCAGAAGTGTGTCTTTATGGGTCCTTTTTCCATCTTTTTTAAATAAATTTGTTTGAGTCTTATATATTCAGTTGTATTTTTACTTTCTCATATGAAGTATTGAGAAAGTATTGTTATCGCGAAAAAATTTGACCTCGAGATTTTTACGGAAATATACGTTTTAGGTGTCGCTGAATCCGAAAGTGGTTTTCGCAATGCCGTCTGCCTGTTACTGGCTCTGGAGCCTAGATGGTAGAGCGAAAATGAATGAAATCTCGTACTTAGGCATTTTATCATACTGAGCAGATTATACATAGAAATGGTTGACATTGCTCAATAATTAAGAGTAGTTTATTCTACGCATTTTTAACAACAATCCGATTTTTTCAAAAACAGCTCTAATGATTTTGATCAAATTTCGTACAGTTACTTGAGTATACATCTACAATAATACTACGTATTTCATTTTTCTCAATGAATGAATATAAGGCTAGTTTATTCTTGGACAACTTTGACAAAAATTGGATTTTCTAAAAACAGGCTCATACGATTTTCATTTTCTAAAGATAACTGAACAGTGCATTAGTACCCATATTTGAGAAAGTTTGTACAATATATGTTGTACCGATTTTTAAAAAATAACTTTATCCTCCCACCCTTTTGTTGTGTTAAGAATAAGACAAAAAATTCCACAGCGAACTTTCCCTGTAGTGAACTGCCCCTGGTGACAAACTGGCAGCAGCGAACCAGCTATGATGAATCACCTGTGCTGAACTATCCCATTCCAGGAAATCAGTGTGAGCAGGTTCCTCCAAATTCACAAAAACTCAAATAGATCAACAGCTAAAGTTTTTGCAAATTTAACCGAATGACTTAGCAAAAAATTATTTAAGTTGTAATTACATGAAATGGTGTATCAGACTTGATAAACGAGATGAAAAATTGCATTATTATTTAAACACAAATATTAAGCTATGCTGATAACAGTTTATCTCATGGAGCATGTCTCATGGTGTCTTCTAGGATTTCTAATATAGATGATTTCTTTTTCAAATATTCAGCTGAGAAATTACTTCATTCTAAACTTCATTGAGAATCACTGAATAATACTATTTCAATGAGAAGAAGACCCCCTTTTTCATTATGGAAGTTTTGTGATCTGCATTTGTATGAAATATGCTAGCTGTGTAAATTTTGAAATTGGTTCATAATTTGTATGAGATGCTATAATCATCAGATTTTTTTTAGTATGTAGTTTTCTCTGTTATAAAAAATCTAGAATTGATGTCTTTCCTCAGTGTGAATGGTCTCACAACTCATGAGCAGGTTCCTTCTCGTCCTCCACAGATAAGCAAGACCTCGGCTAACAAGAGCTTACCAATGGATTTGGATTGCTCTTTCTTTGGTGGCAGAATCATTCAGGTGAATGATATCTTAAATTAGCTGCGCCAGAAATGTATGGCTGCTTTATCTCTAGTGGCATTACCACTTAAGGTTGCATTCCTAGAATGTACCCAATTGTGCCCAGCATTGAATCCATTGATTCAATATGCTCTGGATGTATTTCTACCTGAGGCCGTCTTGAGGATTTGACAATCTCATTGGATGCTGTAGAAGGTGATACTGACCTGATATACATTGTTAACTCCTTATATGGTTCAATGATTTAATTTGGCATGAAAAAATGCTGAATTATATACCGTGAATAGTTAAATCTGTTGACAGTGAAGGAGATTTGGTTGATAAAATGAAAGCCAATGTGGTAACCATTACAATTCACTCCACAATGTTGCAGATTAACCTGTCTCAATCGTTGTATGAGACCCTTTAACTATTGATAAAAGGCAGGAATTGCAATAAGAGAGTTTTGATAACATTGGACCTACTTGGATATTGTTTTGGCCTGATTAATAGTATTAATTTTGTACACAGTTGAGATATTTATACCTTAGAAATTTTATAGCTGATCATGAGTTGATGCTTTCATTGTTGTTGTTTCCTCGTTATGCAGTGTTATTACTGCAATATTTAAAAATATATGCTGCATGGTTCAAGAACCGTATCTTTGGTTTTTTATGTCGAAAGGTGAAAGTTAGGCAGGTTGTGATTGAACCCTCCTGTTTGTGGGCTGCTGAAATACTATTTCTAAAATTGCCCATACAGTAAAATCTGTTTTATGTCCTGCCTTTCCATATGAATGGTAGGTACTAGTAATGATTCCTCTAAAGTTCTCTTGAAGGTGTTTACATGTTTGGTACAAAAATACATATGAGTATTCTTGATTGTTTCATACACCACTTTTTTGGTGGATTAAAACAGTGATTTTCATGAATTCATTTTCTCTATAGTGTTGATCTCACTTTAAAGGAATAGCATACAATCAGCATTCATAAAGCTTGATTGAGATGTAAATTTTCATATCATCCAACTGGAAGTTATCATCTGGTTGTATTGTACTACTCATGTCATCGTTGAAGTTGCTTTCATATTTATGTCCATCCATATATTCTTATTTTAAATTATCAGGCATATCATTGCCTGTAAATTGAAATGGCTCAATATTTATGATGCAGTATGTACTTGCAATACCTAGAGTTACTGTGCTCTGTTTGGTTTGGCTAGTAGGATATTTAACTTTATATAAATCTGTGACCAAAAAGATTTTTCATGTTTTAAACTTTTTTGCCTTTATATGTCACAAAGGCTATTTACATTGGTCTAATAAGCATTTCTACATATTCATGGATATTTCCATATTTTTTAAGATTTACATTGATTAGAAAAGGAAGTTCTTCCATTAAATAAAGCTGGTAAATCTTTATATAAAATAATAAAGCTTGATCTAACTAGTGACTTAAAATAAAAAGATTCTAAAATAATTCATTTTATCAAAACTTTTTGTGGCTTTTAATCTTTTATATCTGCATTTTTTGAGCAGAAAAAAGAATTCTGTATTTCTCTTTTCCAGCTAACTATGAAAGAATTTTCAGTATTATTTTTTTACCATCGCCCAACCAATTTTTTTTTCATATTCTCATATCTACGCTATGCGAGGTAGGCACTCAAATTTTTCTCACTCATTTTATTTATTTGTTAATGTTCTTTTTAGAACAAATAAAAAGTTGATCATTTGGCATTATACAACTGCTGAAATTTTTGTATTTAATTCCACATTCCTGGATCAATTAAGGTTATTTTTTGTCCAAGACATGTCCATTCTATATTGTTGCATATAGTTTAATTTGAGCTTGTAATTTTACTTGGTGAAGCTCACAAGTCATTCCCATTTAACTTATTTATTAATGTTTATTTTGCTCTGTATTTATTCCCATTGCTATGCTTGTAAATTGTTCACAAACACAAAGTAAAGTGAAAATAAACAATTTACTCATATCCACCATTTGTCAATTGACTAGTCCTTATATCACACTGGAATTTTACATGTACTTAGTCAAACTTTTATGTTCCTTGGTAATAAAATGTTGCATTTTTCTGAAAAAATAAACTTTGCTTTAAGGTAAATGAAAAATAAGATATAGAATGGAATTTTTTTAATATTCTCAAAAAAAAACATCAGTTTCAAAAGAAATATCACAAAAGTTGTCTGTCTTATGATTATATGCTACTGTTAAAACAGTGCAAGATTTTAATTAAAAGCTTTGAAACATTTAGAATATATTGAATTTATAATTAACCCTGAACTAATGTCAAAAATGTATGCTTGAAAGAAGTACTTATTATGGCATAATTGTGAATTAATTTATGATTTGAATTGTATGATATTGAAGTGTCAAAATTTTCCTGGATATGAAAGAATTTACTTATCCTTAGATAATTTACTAAATGAAAATGTTATTCTAGTCATTAATTTGACAAATAATATTAATAAAGATTTCTCACTGCCATTTTGTCAATTTTTAATAATCTATACAAAGAATTATTGCTCGGATGTGAAAAAATTATAATTTCTTTAGATATTTGGATGATTTGACAAAATATTGGTCATTAAACTAGAATTGTTTAAGCAATTCAAGTACATACAGTAAACTCCCAGTTATCCGGAATGCTCAGGGGATTGGATTTTCCGGTTAAGTGAATATTCCGGTTGCTTGAGAGTTTTATTGGATAGGCCTCAGTAAAGCATTTGGATACCAAAATAAGGAAGAGATGCAAAATTGTACATTCACCTTGGAATTGCTAACCTGTAGACTAGGTATTCTACTCACAATTGTCCTTAAATAATTCCTTGACATTCATGAAAGTAATGAAACTCAAATATACAAGCATTCAATACGTTTAATTGGAATATTTTAATATTTCCCAAAACATCTAGACATCTGATCTCATGCCTAATCTTAAAATGTGTTAGCCATCCATCTGAAAATGCACACGGTTCGCTAATCTCCATTTGTTTATAAAAATCTTGGGCCTTTTCAATCAACATTGGTTCAGAAATAGGTGCTTTCTCAGAACGCTTTATAGAAAACCATTCATAAATAGCAATATCGAATTGCTCAAGTTTCAGCTTACGAAGAGTGTGCCGATATTCATTTCCTCTAGTTGTCTCATTGTCAGAAGACATAATGAATTTCATTAACTGTGATTTCTGTGTCTTAATGTCATAAATAGTGGAAGAACCGACATTGAACTCTTTCATTAAAACATTGCAGTTCTCATCTTTCTCTAAACGTTTCATTATATCAAGTTTCTGGGTTAAGGTTAGCACAACACGTTTCCTTTTATAACCTATAGTGCATATTGGAGTTTTAGGAGGCATTTAAAAAGGACATGCGAAATATTTTATTTTACATAAACACAGTGCAAGAAACATCCACAATTGCATATTGCGACTACCGAAAATGCCAGTTTTAGCTGTAACATTCTGAATTAGACGTGAACAAAAAAATGCCGAAAGCGCCAATTTGAGAAGGAACATTCCGGTACATAGATGTAATAAAAAAATCAAGATGCAAGAGATGCCAGATAATGGGAAGTTTACTGTATATCTAATTTTTCTATTAAATTTGAATTTGAGATGGTATTTTTATTATTTATTAATGCAAACAATGACATCATATCTACAATTTACTTAATAATGTGCTAATTTTTATAAAAGTGTCATAATGCAAAATAAACTTGCTCAAAATGGTTGAGTTGTTAAAATATTGTTCATGAATTGTTCCAAATTTTCTAGATCTAATGATACTGAGCTTGATGGTTATAACGTGTTAACGCCTTATATTGTAATCAGCTTGGCAGCATTTACAGTTGTTTGTTGTTGATGTTGAACAACTATGACTTTTAGAGAATAAAATTAATAGCATGAATAACAATACACTTGCATTTATTAAATTCTATATATAAAAACTCTAAGATTATAATTTATTATTATGAATGTTAACAATATATGGTTGCATCTCCATCAGTAGCACAAACACATTCCCTTTAATTTAGAAAATTCATTATTTTGGATGTATTAGTATTTGTAACTATTGCCAGGTTCGTTCTTGATTGTTTTACTTCAATTTAAATTGTTACTCAAATTTTTATTTTTTTATGAATGAGCTGTAATGCCATGAAATATGTAACTTAATAATAAAAGAATTTTAAGTAAATTTTAGTTTCTTCAGTCAACTCCCCACAGAAGAGAAAACATGAGATGAGGCAGAGGTTAAAATTTTTCAATATATTTTAATGTATGACACAGTCAAAACATGAAATCAATTATCAGTTTCAGAGATCGTAGGCTAAAGTTGATTTCCCCAAAAAAAACGTATAAAAAGCAAGCAAACATTTTTGCTGCAGAGATTCTTAAACATGATATGATCGTAGCTTAACATAATCAGGGGCGTAGGGAGGGTGGGAGGGGAGGGGCAACCCCAATGTATGCCGGCTACCGATACGAGGGGGTGGCATTTGGTCCTCCCATTTACAGTTCTCACTTTTGCTTTTTCCAACTTTACCCACTTCTTTTCCATCTCTACCTCTCTGCTTCATAGCTTTCCATGGAGCTGCACGTGGTTAAAGAAAGCCCATTTTCTGGCATCCTACTATACGCGCTACCCTTATGACTCCTTTTCACTATTGCTACCTAGAAGCCTCCACATGCCATAAACCACTGGGTAAAGTCCTTTGCGGTTTCTTCCTAGCCAACACATGAAAATTCACAAGCAAACGCAGTGAAGGATTTTTTCGCATCAATCTTTCTATCCCTCTCCCCTTTACTCCTTCCAATTTTTTGACACCACTTTTTCTTGGCTTGTCATCAAAGTAATACGGATAGTGAGTGCTACGTCTTGTACCAGCATTTTGTACATACATTCAGCATCAAGTTAAATATAGAAGGTTAGTACTTTCCTTCGTAAAAATCAACTAGTATTATTTTCACTCAATATTTCATGTCAGTTTTTATTTTTGCTGTTTTTAGAGAAGAAAAGGTTTTAATCTTAGTTACCGGAAGAACATGCTATAATGTAAATCTAGTCAACATAACTACTTGGACTCAAGAGATTAGGCTGAGTTTTTTAAAATTCTATTATGTATATGCCTTAAGCCGTGCATGTGCGTATGAAGTATCCTATGTTATTTTATAAGAAAAACACTAAAGGTAGCAAATACGGAAAACATTTTAATTGCTTCTTTAAATTTTTTAGGATATTTGTGCGAATAATAATAAAACAGAAATGGTAATATTATTTGAGAGTAGGAGGGTGCTGCTACATGGTTTTACCCCGGGCGCTGAATGTCCTTGCTATGGCCCTGAATGTAATACTGTATTAATCATGTAACCCACACCTTCGTGTACCACGTGGACCCCTATTTTTGGGCCAGTTCGGAGGGAAAAAAATTCGTGCTGGAATAAGTTGACATCTAGTATTAAAAAAATATCAGCCCCTTCACTGATTCCTCCTCCATGAAACAAGGTCTGTCCAAGTTAAGCATCTTCTCTCTCCTACCTGTGTGATGCAATTTATTGGGTGATCTCTTTATGCCGATGCTAGCAGAAATCTCCTCCTTGGTAGTCGCCACTTATGTTAAAGGAGCGTCAGTGGCAGGCGCGTAACTTTGGGGGTGCAGGCCCTCACAGTGCGTGGGGGCTCCAACATTTTTGGGGTCCCAGAAAAATACTTAGAATTTTTCCCGTCATCTGCCGCAAGGTATTCGGAGTATTAACATCCTTATTGGAATGAAAGATTTCATAGCTCAAAATGAAGACGAAAATACCCATCTCAAGTCTTTGGACTTGTTTGGTCCTATCCTTATGTTTCCTTAGGAGATGATATGAGAAAACACACCTCATCTGCGTGAGGGAGATCCCCTACGTAGATGATTGGAGTTTGAAGTGTTTCAGACTTCATGCGTGGCTAGGATTGCTACCTCTGGGTGTTTTACCCGAAGTCTCAGGGTTTTGCATCCAATATTCATGCTCCAAATAGCAATTAGTGAACTTTTGGGTTTTAAGTAACATTGAAAAGTATCAAAATTCATTAATTTCAGCCACAATCAAAATCGATTAAAACCAGAACGATATAATAATTTCATAATTTTTTATAAAAATGGGGGCTCCAAAAACTTGACTTGTGTGGAGGCCCCAAAATCGTAGTTATGCCCCTGGTCAGTGGCTCACGATGAATTCAGCGAACATGGATACCAGATGCCAACTTATTCCGGCAAAAGTTTAGGTAGAAATTGATAGTAAAGTTAATGAGAGACCTGCTTATTATAAGTAACAATAATAAATTTAAAACTCGTTTAAAAGGTACAGCTTTAATATTATAAAAATATATAACGTCATCTCAATCGTCAAAATGTCCATTGTGATTTTAAAGATGCGCCAACAGCAGTATAAACCATGCATTTAAACCCTAAACGTTTGATTGGTCTTATAGACACATATATGTCATAGAATTCTTTATCTTCTGCGAGTATAAGGATAGACACAAGCATGTTGCAGTAAATTTACTATTGAGACTCACAATTTATATAACCTGTTCAGAAATCTTCATGTATGATGCAGTCCCTTTTTTACCAACAGTTTGGGGAAAAAGGCTGTGTGGGATACACGTAAATATGGTATTTTAGGCTAAGTGCTATATCGATGCTAAGCAACTTGAAATTCCTGAGTTAGGTCAGACATTTTTGGATGGACTTCGTTCAATGCTCCTAAATATTTCTTAAGAAACTGCATTCTGATAATGAAACCCACATGAAAAAAACCTGAGATTCCAAGTTCCTATTTGCATTTCCAAAGTCTTTGTCATTATGTCGTCATCAGCAATGTAAGGATTTCATAGGATGCTGTCCAAGACGGCCGTACTTCCATCACTGCTGAACGTGACACTGGCCATAATGGGAATAAAATTTTTGTTTATTAACTAGCCATTATGCTTGGGATAATTGCTTTCCTCATTGATGACTTTAACATGACAACATCCCTTAAGTAGACCAACTGACTGGGTAGACACCTTTTGCAGCTGCCCCTCTGAGGTAGTGACCCTGAATTGACTGCTCGTTGTCTGGTCCATACCAATTGACTTTACTGACATGGGATTTTATCAGGAGCAGATGCTCCAGCCAGTGTAGTTCTCAAGCTCTATAGATCAGTCAAGCCCTTTCATCCATAGTTGCCAAAATAAATTTGAAAATGTCACTAAGTCCACCTTAAAAAGTAGCTAAACTCGTAGAAAATGTCACTAAAATGTTGTTAAAAATAAAATAGTGCATAAATACTTGATATAATTCTTATTAATCTCATTAGTAAACTTATTATCTATTTCATAAATGAATATCAATTAAAATATTTAATTATTAGTATTAAATAAGGGTGAATTTTTGCATTTTATTAATAAAAAATGGAATAGATATTAACATTTATAGGTCAAGCTTATTTTATAAGTATAAAAATAAAATAGTAATGCAAATACCTGCGTATAAGACGCCTCATATTCAATAATTTTTTTATACGCCCATGCATAGCAAGCATTCGTGCCTAGAATTTGATGTCACTTATTTATCGTTTAACTGCGAAAATGTTGCATTACATTGTCAATATCAGTACGATATGATAAATCAATATATAAAAACTTACATCCTCGTTTTTATTAAGGGGAATAAAACTTTTGGATTTTTGGTATAACTTAAAAATGTAAATGGTTGAGAGATAGCCAACAGCTCAATGTATCAACTTCAAATGTTCTGTTATACTCGCATAAAAAGCACTCATCCACTTATGACAACACTCTCCATACTTTGTAACACATTGTGAGTCACAATTAGTGACAGTAATTTTGTTATACCTCTATTCTAAAATTCAAAACAACAAGCTTCATTTATGAGGCGGGCGTTCAATAATCATCAAAATCCACATCTACTTAGCATTTAGGTTCTAATAAAAATCGGTCTAATTTCTACATTGAGAAGATATCTTCTTTAATATTTAATAGAAATCATTTTTTCTGCAATTCAACTGCATTTTATGATGTATTCTTCAACGTACATTATAATGAGATCTTTCAATATTAGTATAAAATGCTTTTAAAATATCATAACTGGGGAAATAACTGTAAAATATTTTAAAGTTTATTAAAATTTCTATAAATTTTAATATAGTTATCATAAAATTCATTTGTTTGGTTTATGTTGTATATTTCATGTATTTCTGCTTACATAAAGCAATATTTAAATTTGTTGCTAGATTAGTAAAAAATCACAATGTTAGTGGCATGTTGCTAAACACTAAAAGAAAGTCACTAAAGGAAGTAAAAAGTCACTAAATCTAGTGACAAAGTCGCTAAATTGGCAACTATGCTTTCATCATGCCAAGGTTTTAGTCCAAAAAAGGGGAAAGATTCTTAGAGGAATTTTCCCTCACTTTTAACAACAGAGCAGACTGAAATTCTGAGATTTTATCTTGTTTTGTCAGGTTATATATTTTTGATTTAGTTTAGTGTTTCTGTACATATTCCCCAAAAGAAAAATATTTATCTTCTAAAACAAGTACAAATTGATGGAATGAACAATCAGAAGATCCTTATGGGACAGGTATAAGCTGTAATGATAGGAAATGTGGAAACAGGTGAAAAACTCTGCCATGACCACGAATCGAACTTGGGTCTTCCACTTGCCAGACGTATACTCTACTACAGAACTACCATATCAGACAAATTCTCCTGTTTCAGAACAGGAATGTTTTCTTGGGTCAGGACCGGGATAGCTAGTATCAACCAGTCCCAACAGATGTCCTCAAGGAGATACATCAAAGAAAACCCCTACTCTCTCAAATAGTGGGAATGCCTATGTTATAAATTGATGGAATGAATGATCAGATCCTTATGCAACAGGCATAAGCTGTAATGATGGAATCCAGTCCCAACCCAAGAAAATATGGTAGTTCAGTGGTAGAATATCCACCCAGCATGTGGAAGACCCAGGTTTGATTCCCAGTCATGGCAGATATTTTCACCCGTTTCCAGCTTTCCCATAAAATAATTACATTAAAGAATTGAAAGTTTTTTCTTTGAAATGCTTTTTATTTGATCATTTATCATTTATAGTTCTCAATAAATGCATAGTAATATGAACTTAGGGCAATTTAGCTAAATTCTGGGAATTTCATTCCAGCCACTCTGGGTTATCATTAGTCAAAGTTTGACTATGAATTTAAGCAGTGCCATCTTAGGGGGAGGATCTATGGGCCCAGGACTTTGACCAAGTAGGGGATACTTATACTTACACATTTTATTCATTATTTGAATATTATTACAAAATTATAAATAAAATCTTATCTAAAATTCCCTTTTTAATTCTAAAATTGTATTTTCTTCAATAAGTGCCAGGGACTAAAAAATACCTCAAGATGGCTTAGCATTTAAGTCAGATCGATTAGTCAATTGTGTGCAAGTCAGTATATTTTTCACTGACTAGATAAAATGTAGCAATTCTTCAATATGCATTTAAAGTTCAAATTGTGAATAGTAAGCAAGGTTGATATATTTTTGAATTTGGTTAGTTTGAACCTGAATAACCTGAAGATTTCATTTTTTTGCTTCCTTCATCGAGGTTTTTTGTAGTACAATTTGACATTATTTTATAATAAAAATACATTACATTTTTAAGAATTTTAAATCACCTTTAGTTATAGAATACTATAGGTGAAAATGTTGCCTAAATAAGGTGAACAAATCCAAAAATTAGATAATTATAGTAGCATTGCAACTTCCTCACACACTTATTTTACTCTATTTTAGTTATTTAACCAAAATTTATGGCATCTTCACAATAATATATATATTTTGAAGTATGCCAATTTCAAGCTACAGTGAGTGGAGAATACTAATGCATTAAAAAAGGAATTTAAATTATTTGAGAATAAAATTAGAATCATGCATGAAATTTAAGTGAAATAATATGTCCGTATCAGGAGGGAATTATTCTCCTTCAGTAAACATTCAAAGTTAATTACAATAGCATTAAATGATCAAATTATATGTGGGCACTCCAAGAGGAAATTTACTGAGAATCATTTCAAATTTTTATAGTAGTCTCTAAATAAAACATTTTTAGTTAAACAATGTTTATACCTAAATATAGCTTTCTCTTATTTTTAACAATGAAATATCATTTAAATTTTAATGTAATTATTGTTCATATGGCTGAAAATAGGGGAATTTAAAATCATCATCATCATCTTCTTCCTTTACAGCATAATAGGAGGCATTAAACATTTCTGAAAACAAAAAAAGGAATGTATTGTATTACATTATCATGCATTGGTACTTATTTAAAATATTTTCCATTACACTTTGAAACTGACACTTACCATCCAAACAATTGTCTAAATTAAGTACAGTTTTGTTTATCTCTCCAATATCTTCAACTTGACAACTTTCATAAGGGAATTGTACCATTTTATTATTTTCAGTTTTATAATCATCCCCAAGTATATCCTCATCTTGTTTCTGTCGAATATTGGCAGCTATTTGAAGCCCTTCAATCTATGAAAAAGTTTCAAATTGCAAATTAAAAAAATAATTGGGTTTTCCAAAAAACATTCAAGGCTATTCAAGAGTGACTGGTATTATTGCTCTAGGGAATATGATGAAATGTTATACTCAGGACTGGCACTGTCAAAGTTAGTGCCCTGTGCAAATCAAAATGTGGCACCCCTATTTATTCCATGCGAACTTAGAAATTCTCATAAGATCTTACTAAATATTTCAATTTATGCTTTCTCTGTTTGATCCGCACATACACATTTAAAATTCTAATTATTGTATTGTTATAAGAAAATGTTACAAATGACAACTACATGGAGTGATGAACAAAAACCCTAAACGAATAAAAAATTACTAAAAATCAATGATATAGAAAAAGAAAAAATCCATAAAGACGAACAAATAATATACAACAAAAACTCAAGCAGAATAAAAAATGACTGCTCTTAAAAGGTGTGCCTCAGCTCTCAAGGACTCTGTACACCTTTTAAAGATGCTGCAGGACAGGTTCATCTCTTTGATTGTGGTGATCGAAACTGTTTGACAAATACTTTCCTTCAACTCTTATTTTGGGAGAGGGTTGCTTTCACACACTTGTTTTTTATCATATGAAACCAACAGGTCACTTGAAGAAGACATTCCGAATCAACATTTGGCAGATGACGTTTCCTATAGGGTACAGCACCTCAGTTGCCGAGATGTCACACTCAAAGTAACCTGTCAGAGCGATAAAATGAGCACTTTGTTTTTAATACAACATGTTTCCATATGATGGAATCAGTGCTGTAAACGGAAATTTGGTGCCTGAGACATCCCGTACCCTCGCTTTAAATATCTACTTTAAATGTGTCTTTAGCATGTTTGGTGCCCCTTGGCCTTTGTCACCCTATTCATCCAAGTCTTGTTACCCCGCTGTATGGAATGGTGCCCTCGAGCAGAGTAGCACCCTTTGCTGGAGCACCGGTAGCACTACCCTTCCTCCAGCCGTGGTTATACTATTAGAACAGTTGTTACAAAACTGAAAGGTACTGAAATTAGAATATCCTTGTTCCTGTTTTGTTAATAATATTTATTAATGAATACTTTGTATTGGTCACTATATGATCTTTATCGGTGGCATGCAAATTTTTAAAACTTAATAAATTTTACATAATACCAATATATAGTTTTATCTAGATTTGTGGTGTCCAATGAGACTGAAATGCTTGTCACACTCATGGAAAACATGTCACCATGTTTGCAACATGATACAAAACATTCAGTATTAATGCAGAATAATTTTAAAGTGAGTTGCAGATTGTATTATTCATTATACTGTTGTCATTATTATATATTATTCATTCAGAAATTCATTACCATCATTTACTTCAATAAATTTACTGTTATTCTCTCAGAAAAAGAGCTGGCAAAAGTGTGTATTCAACAGCATATCATAATAGACAGATATTTGTTTTAATGGCGAATTTAAACCTTCAGTGAGGCATTTGTAATAATTTTTCTCTCAACAATTCTATTGAATTGGGCAGAAAAGTATAGGAAATATATAAATGATGAAGAGATTTAATTTGCCACATGCAGCATGGCAACCATACTGGATACTCCCAATTTAGACAATCTTAATCAACGAGGAAAGAAATCGTCTCTCTGCAATTGTGTAATTCAATGTTTTTTAACACACACAATGGTATTCAATGTAATTATATTTAGAGTTTCCCGTTTTCTTGTTTGAGTGCATGTGTGAGCTTCTTCTGACAGGATTAGTTCTTTTGGGAGTGAATGAGTGATAGTGTCCCATTGAATATTTAGAGTTCCATTTGTTGTTTGAGTGCATGTGTGAGTGAGTGTTCCTGTAAGAGGATTAGTTCTTTTGGGAGGGAATGAGTGCATGAACGTTTGACACCAGGTCACCAGCGAGGAGTTATCCCCGTAAACCTGTAAGTGTAACATCTTTTTTTTGTTACTCTTTTTTCTTTCATTACCGTTTAATTTTTACCAGTTGTATTGTCTCTAAATATTCTACCTTGTACAGTTAAGGAGTTCTTCTTAATTTTGAAAAATCCATCTCGCCGTAGTTTCCAACCCTTTTTAATTATATTTTTTAAGGTCGTCCATTCTCGGGGTGGATCCAGAAACCCTCTAATCACCCCTTTCCCCTCTTAAATCTGCCATTACCCTCAAGCCTTTATTCTACAACTTCCTACCCATTAGAATCTTTCCGTTGTTTAATCTGCACTGCAGAATCAAGGAATTTGGCTTGGAAAGGGTTTTAAAAAGCCTCAAATGCAAAGCAGTGGGAGCAACCAAAGAGGGGTGATCGCAAGGGCGGATACAGGAGGGGTTAAAGTGGTAATTACCCTCCCCCCCCCCCCCCCCCCAAGATTTCTGAACACTAGAAAAAATTAATCTCTAAATCTCGGCCTACGTGTTGAGCACATCAGACGAGAACTATAGCGTTTTACTATATACATCCATTTTGCTGTACAAAAAATTATATATTTCTGTATTAAATTATACATGAATTACGATATTTTCAGTTTTAGTTTTTCATTCCTGATTAACCCCCCCCCCCCAGGATGAAGTCTGGATCTGCCCTTGGTTCAATCGAAGTCTGGTTTGATACTTACATAACATTAAAATACATAGATATTCAATTATTGACGATACTTTCAAAGTCTTAGGATTTAGTCTCAGTGATTTGCGATATTTCAAAAATGTCAAACTCGGAAACAACTTCATAATACACTAAAATGTGGTGGTTAAAAGTTTTTTTTTCATTTGATACCCAAGCTACTTTGTAGATAAATATTAAGTGAAGTTAAAGATGATTTTTTCGAATTTGATTAATAATTCTGATAATAACGATGAAATACAAAATAACGCAACTTGAACCAAATGTTTAGTTTATTTTATATTGAGAAAAACCAGTCAATATATCCTGAACAACCCAATACATAGCAATGTAAAGCAGATTGTAAATAAGTTTTTTCTGTTACAATAACTCATTTGCAAAATATCCTACCTCAATTTTCGTCATCTGATCACGAACTACATCCAGCATCTTCATGAGCGCAGCTTCTTCTTTCTGATACTTTATTCTTTTTCTTTCTAAACGAACAACTTCATAAGACGTATAGGCCTGTTCACCAGACTTCTTTCCGATGGTTTTCTGATGCATATTTCTAGTAATGCGTTGTTTAACCATCTTTTAATTTGTCTATTCAGTATAGCTTGGAAAGAAGATCCAAAGCCGTTTCGGCGTTTAGAAGTTTTATGGTCTGACAACGTCGCTGTAGAAACATAGTATCAAATTTGGAAGACATGTAATCGCTCCTCGAGTCTTTCGTTCGAAGTTGCTTTTATTACAGTGTAAGGTGAAATGCACTCAGAGCATTTATAACTTAGTTGGCAAAATGTATTACATTCAAACGGCCACCCAGATTGGCGCCAAGTTTTATAAATTTCAGTTAAATCCAAGGAATTTGGCTCATATATGAGAGGAAAAGACTAACTATATTTCTATATTAACTTCCACAATTTTTTATTTCACGACCGGTTTCGCTAAATAATAATAATCACCTGATTATTTAGCGAAATCGCTCGTGAAATAAAAAATTATGGAAGTTAACAGTTATTCTTTTCCTCTGAAATATTCATAAATTTCATTTTCGGTAGCGTGAACGCTAGAAAAATTTAGCATTCGTTTTTAAATATTTCCGTTTTACATACTAACGCTATAAATCAGGGTGAACGTAAAACAAACATATGGTGGGATTGTACTCTAATCAAGTCAAACTTTATTTAGAGTAGGCTATTTAAAATACAGGGAAGAAAACGAAGTTAACATTGGATAAGAATCATGGCCGGATTTCTGAAGTTTTATTCATTGACTGAAATTCTATAGGATCAATAAGTACCCCAAACGGGATACAAAACTAAATCATGTATCTTCCACGGAAGATACATAATTACATGAATAAATTCCACAAAGTGGACCTGAAATCATTAATGAGATCCTCAAACGAGTAAAAAACGTTATTTCCGTGCCGCCTAAAGTGATAACAGAGACCTCACTTGCCATTATTGGCAATACCCACAACGAGGAACGTTTATGCGAAATAATCCTTTCATTGTCGTCTGTGACCGGGGACTTGAGTTACTCTATCATCTTTCGAAGTGGTTTGTGATTTTATAAGTTCGTGAAAATTTGTCAGATAGCCATTTTATATTATTTGCTTACGAATTATTTTTATTATTGTTAGAAAATGGCCGGTGATGCTCATGTTGACGAATCACAATTTAAAGGATTATCAAGATATTTCAATGGAACTACGATAAGAGGTCGTGCAAATGTAAGTTTTATTGGCCTCGCTTACAAATGATTCATTATGATAAAATGTATTAAAAACTTTTAAATTACTAGGTGGCGAAAGCAACGTATGCCTCAGTTGGACTGTTAATCTTGTATTTCACCATGAAACCAAAAAAGAAGACTGACTCGAAGAAGTGATGTCTTGTAATTTTAGAATTCTCTCTACTAAATCATGAAGTAACACCTATCCAATTTTTGTAATCAATTGTGTAAGAATGTAGATACGTAATTGCCTTGAATAAACCTCGGTCTTATGAAATCGGCGTTTTATTTTGTAATGTTTCTATACAAATGCATCGTTTTGTAAAGTTCCATGGTAAATTTTACCTTTGTCTAATGAGTAACGAATTTACATCGAGAGAAATTAGATCAAATGTGGTTTACATCAGTGTTATTACAATCGAAGGTGGTCATACAACTTCCTCGAAGTTCTTCTTACAGCCAAAACACCATTGATGGCAGCAGTGGGGGCAGTAAACATTCGCGCCAGACTTGCTTTTGTTTTTCTGCTTATCCTTGAGCTCGTAGACTTCACTTCAAAAACTAATTTAGGATGCGTGGGGTCCGTTTTGGTAGCATAAGTTAAGGTAAATTTAAAATATAGCAATTTACGTATGTATAAATTTAATTTTTTTATATATCTTTAATATTAGTTTGTTGCGCACCACTTGGTTAACGGTTATGCCGGCGTCGGCGTTGTTAATGATTTAATATATGTCCCCTTCTAGTCAAAATGCGGATTTATGAATTAAACGTATGTTATAATTATTATGTCGTGCAGTGAGTAATTCATACAGCCTGTTCAAGTTCGTCCATGAATATCTGTTTGTTTAATAGACTAGATTTTCACGTTGAAGAAGGACTCGTTAGTCCTCATGGAAGGGCGTGATTTTGAGTGTCGTGTCATAGGTTTTCAGTAGAGAATTAATCCACTGCCTGTTAATCATGATTTTTGTCAGTATATGTTAGTTTATATAAGTATATTTTCTGGATTTTGAAACTTGTCGAGTATTATATTCGCAACATTGAAGGTTTGCGTCCAATATGTTATGCAATTTTTAATGAATCATCCTGTTTCCAGCTTTGCCATCTAGATGAAAAATAAGATGCTATTTGTTTCATTATTTCCAAAATTTATGCAAAAAATCTAGGTCAGGAAGACTTAATAATGCGTAACGGTTGATTTGCCAGATCTCAGACTCTATTAGACGGTTATATCATTGATTTATCATAAGAGTGGTAGGCAACTGACATATTTTCATTTCACTTTAGTAGCTCAATAATTCTTACATATATAGCCCTTATATTTTACACCAAATTCCTATAAAAATCTTGACGTACTTGGACGAGAAAGTCTCCTCAAATTAATGTTTATTTGTTGCGAGACGGCTTTTAGATTAGGATCAAATTAGTTTCTATTTGTGCTTCTGGTTAAAGTGGTTACGATATTCCAGCATAGCTCCTTCCAGAATCTTGAGTTTGTAAGATGAACCTGCTTTATAAGCTGAATGGGCAAAGTGCAGCCGTGTTTATTGTACTGTCTCAGTTGAAATTACTCTGTACTCATACACTTATAAGTGGTATAAAGATTTTTTAAAAGGTAGTTTAAAATATTGCCATAAAAACGAGCAACACATTAAACTTCATACTTACCTAGGAGTTTGAAAGCCTTTGTATAGCAATTAGAGCTATATCAATGCGTAATCTATCAGTAATCAGCTATGTATTAATAAAAACGGGCACTATCTTTCTGCGAAATTGAAGGAAGAATATTTATAGTGTTGCTTTTAAAACGTACCCTGGAGTTTTAATACAGGGTGTTTATAAAGTTCGTGTATACTTTTTAATTTAACTTTAAACTTATCGCATGCAGATTCATTCCTATTTTTAAATATGCAGTAAATGTAAATTATGAAAACTTACAGCCTGTAGAATTGATAGAAGTATGGCGTTGTGATAAATACTTAAACATGTTGTGAACATTTTCAAATGAAATAATTGGGTGTAATTAGCGTTGGATATGCCACTTAATTTTATTGTTAGAAATTACCATCTTGTAGTTTAAACATAGATTCATTTATATGTGAGATCTTTCAACATAACTAATTTAAAGTGAAATGCTGATTTTCTTTTTTATGTCACCAGCTTAGTTTGCTGAAAGTAGGACTATATAGCATAAATAATAAAACTCTACCTTTAAAATAAATATATGTGGCAGAAAGCTAGGAATTCAGATATTTTTTGTGGTTATTCCAATAAGCCAAAGACCTAACTTTGTAATTATAAAAAGTAGGCTTTAGGTGAATATATAAGTTTTAAATTTTTGTAAACAATGTCGTATTAATAGTATTGGCAAGTTTAATGTGCTAGAATTTCTGTTTATAAAATAAAAAACACTGTGCATCTCTAACGCTAAGAATTTGGTATTAAATGCTTTCAGTATGCTTAAAATCTCCACAATATTACATCCATCATTATTTACAGTTTATGTTATCACTATCTAAATATGTTTTGCATATAAAGTTTTATGATAACCAACATGACTTAGGAAACTTATTTTGTTATCTTTTGTACCCAAATATCATTTAGATGATATGTATATTGTCATTTTTTCATATATGTATTTATGTCAATGTTTGTATTGTTTAGCCTTAGATTTTTTTGGATTATAAAGTTATTTTTTTAAATTTTTTCTTCTATAGATATAGCTTTATACAACAGACAATTTTAATAAAAAGTAATAAATTTTCACAGAGTAATTTTGTCAGAAATATTTATTCACAAGAATCATTAACCTTCAGTTTTTAGGAAAAATACATTAAAATGTCTGCAGTTTCAAAGCATTAATATTTTAAATCATTTTATGCTTCTTTGATTTTAAATATGATGAAAAAACTTGAAATGAAATACTTCCTTTTCAGGTTTCCTAAAAACTATTTATGTAAAGTTTAGCCAAAAATTTATGGAATTCAAGAAACAATACTGTGATAACCATTGGACAAAGATGTATTTTTCATTTCATTAATTTTCTTAGTGGAATAAACCTGCTTATCTCAAAATGAGCGCTGACAGATCTAGTTGGCGTGACAGAAAAGCTAGGGAAGAAGAGGAAGATGATGATGACGACGATGATGATGAAGAGGAAGTCGAAGAAGAGGAGGGAATCAAGAAGGTGGGACGTAGGGGAGGGGGTGGAGGGGATAAGGTGAGCAGCACTCTCATAGAGAAAATCTTGGGTGAAATGAAGAGTGAATTCAACAGAGGTCCAGCTGCTATCCGTGGAGAGACACAGGAATCAGACAGATCATCACGCCGTAGTAGTGGTAGGACATCCAGACCTGCAGGTGCAGCTGTTGAGGAAACTCCTAGATCTAGGTTAGGAAGATCTTCCGAGAGAAGGTCTGCTGTGGGAGATGCAGATGATGTTGGTGTTAGGCCACGTGCTGAAGAGGTTTCGCCAGAAAGAGGTGTAGACAATAGTCCTCCGGTGCTTGTGCCAGAGGTTGGAGGGGAGGATGTGGAAAGTACCCCAGGAACACAGACTGGGAAGATGGCTCTGAGGAGCAGAGCCAAAGGAGATTCTGGAGAGAAGGCACCTCCACCTCTTAGGTAATGAATGCTAATTACCTTTCACTTGTATCACTCTGAACTGTTTTGCTATGCTTAACACTTAACATGCTGGCCATTGGGATATGTTTCTTACCTTTGGCGCTAGTCATTTTTACCCTTTAAAAAAGTCATATTTCCATAAGTTAAGGAGCAATGTCACATTTCTTTTTTGCTTCTTAATACCAACCTTCCTAAATAGATTTAGTTTATTAATCAGTTTGTGTATTTTTGATAAAAGAAATATTAATCATTTTTTTTTCATAAATTAAAAAAAATTTATTAACTTATTATTTTTTGGATTTTTGATGCAACATATGGAAAATCAAGTAATTCTACATCTAAATATACTTCTTTATCCATTACTAAGAGTAAAAAATCACTCAAGAGTAACAGCACTAAGGCAGTTTGGTGCAAAGAAATTATCCCATAGAGCAGGGATGGCAAATACTGGCATGCTTGGGATTTTATTTGGCATGCATAAGCTTGTATTTTTATATAAAATATCAAGTTTCTTTGAGAAAGAGTAGACTAGTGGCACGCGAAAGAAATTCAGACGATTCACATCACTTTCCTGGCACGACACAAAAATCATTTGCCATCCCTGCCATAGAGTAATACAGAAAGAAATGTCCCTGTAGCCATGAATGCCATTATCTACTATCTAGTGGTGTTTTTGTAAACTACCTAATCACTCCAGACATAATAAATCTCGGAAGACATTCCATGGTGGCTGCCACCATAATATTGTGTGGAAATATCAACAATGTTCATGCACATTGCCCACAGAGACATACCAAAATGACTTTAGCACTCAAAGTGTTAAACTAAACTTATGAGCTATTATCCCATTTATAATGAATGCCAGTCTCATTCTTTCATTATATGTAAGATTTTAGAAATTAATGTGAATAATTCAAGGACAGTCAGCTCAATTTTGATAAATCTTTTGCCAGATAATTAGCATGTTCCCTTGAAGGTTCTAAACAGGTTATTTCCCATGAAAAGGCAAGGATTCGATTCCAGAAGTTTACTTTCTCTGTTTTATTAACATCCACATTAGTGTAAAATATATTTTATATTTAAATTGCAAGAGTCGTGATTTCAAATCCCGCCAAGTGTATGTTTGTTTGTGCTTGTCATAAATCTATTACAACACTTGTAATTGGGGAATTTGTTTGTGTTAAATAAATTATTATTGATGGTGAATTGATAGAGAATAAGACATTTTTATCTTTAACTGATTTGCTTCTTTTTACGGAAATTAACATTTTATGACATTTTTAACTTAATATTTTTGCAATTAAAAGCATAAAATAATTTACATTAGAAAGTCATAGTACAAGTAAGTTTACAGTATGAAGAGAATCACTGATGAAAGCATAATAAATTTATTTTCAATGATTTAGCATCTTTTAATTACATAAGATATCATTCATCACTGTCCATAATTTCTGATAAGCAATAATATTAGTATTTCATATCATAATACAAAGTTGGAATGTTGATAGATAATATAAAAAATGACAAGCAAGGAAAGAGCTGCTGAAGCAGACAGTAAATGACAGTTAAAAAAAATTAGAGAGGTAGTCAAACTGAGAAAATGTGCATAGCAAGACAATACTCAGTTGATTTCCAAAAAATTGTCTCTATCTGGTTTTGTTTAGGAGTTAGCATGTCAGATTTTTTTGAAAAAACCTAAAAATACCACAGTATTGAAAGATGTCAGATAGGCAAACTGAATGCATAAAGCAGATTTTTTGAAAAACCACTAAAAATACCACAGTATTGAAGGATAATGCATAGAAAAGCATACATATGTAATAGAAGTATGATTCTGAAGCAAATAATTAAGAGCTGGATGAAATGATCAAATTAATAAATGAATTAAAATATTTAAAAATAGTGAAGTCACTAAGAATAGCATGAGATGGCAAACTATTATAAAACTGAAATTTATGGAAAGAATTTTGAAAAGATGCAAACTTGTGGTAATAATTTAGAAATATTCAGACTACAACAAAGACATTATTCTCTGATAGTTATGAAAATATTCTGTATTTACTTGGACCTAGGATGAATGAAAATTTATCATAGCTTTTATTTTGTTTTATAATTCACAAAATAATCTCATTGGTCAAAAATTTAGAAGTCCAGTGATTTTTCAAGTTAAAATGTTGTTAACATATGAATTACTTATCAACATGTAAGTGTTGCGGATTTTGCATTTGATATATAAACAAGGTTGCCTGTGTTGTGGTAAAAGAATACCACTCCACTCCATTTCTTATGAAGTGCTCATTCTTTTCTTAAATAAAATTTTTAATGCAATAATCGATAACAAATAATTGCTCTTATTGATATTATTCAGTTTTATATAAAGAGCTCATTGAGTATATCTGGTTTTAGTTTAAATCATTTTAATTATATTTTCCACTGTTTTTGATTAATTTTAATTGCTTGGTCATAGATGACATCATTTTTTTTAAGTTGACCAAAGTCAAGTTGCTGAGAGTAAGCTTACATCTTCCATGATCCAGGTAATTGTTAAATAGGCCATTGATTACAGACCAACTCCTCCTGTGGAGCGTCCTCGCAGGCTAGATCCTGTATTGTTAGAGGGAGCCTCTGGTCTCTCTCTTGCTCCTTCTGACCTCAAACGCTCAGCACGGCGGTCAAAAGACACTGGAGAATCAGTCCTGCAGAGTGCAATAGCTCGGAAGGAGAAATCTTTCTGTGTGCGAGGTCCTGAAGAATATGGTCGAAGTTCATCTAGTCGAAATGACCACAGGAACCAAGGATCAGCAGGAAACTGGAAGTCTACAAGACAAAGTTCTGGGGGAGCGCAGGCAAGCACCTCTCATAATCCTAATGCATTATTGTGTTTTAATATCACTGATTTTCGTAGTTGTTCAAATCATTGGTATCATTTTAACCATTTACTCTTTAAATGTGTGATGTGAGTAAAAATCTTTCACATTGTTTGTTAAATATAGATATTGAAGTTGTCATGGTGCATCCTCACTCTGTCGATTCTTCAATTAATTTTTCATTAACTTGCTTTACAGAGCAGCATGTCTGCTGCTAAGTCATCAAGAGCTGTTAGCTCAACTAGCACAGACACTCCTCCAACATTGACGAGGACCGTCAAAAGGCGACCTCAGCAACGAACTCAGCGTGTCTCTACTCCAGCAGCCAGGAAACGTTCAAGAGGTGGTACGATTCGTGTTTCAAAAGACGCAAGCTCTAGTGACGGTTCCACTAGAGGTGAGGTTGAGCAGGATGAACTAAGAGTGGAAACACCTCCTGTAGAGGAGACAGAGGATCTGCCTGCAACTTTAAAAATAGATGAAGAAGAAGATGTCGCAGTGGCCATTGTTGGGCGCCGGGAAGGAGCACAGAGGAAGAACTCAACATCATCGTCTTCATCTTCGTCATCATCCAGCTCATCATCCACTTCATCTTCATCTTCTGATTCTTCTGGATCGTCTTCCAGCTCGTCCTCTTCCTCCTCCACATCATCATCCTCCACTTCTGTCATGATACCGGAAGCGCCAGACGAGGTTGCTGCTGTTCCATCAATTGGGACTGCACGGAGCTTAAGCCCAGCAACTGGAGATGTTGTGGATAGGTATGTTGACTCTGATACCATTGTAGAGAAAAGGAGCATCATTATGTAATGTATAGAATACAAAGTTTGTGGAATATAAGTTTAACCTGTAACTTAGGGATTAAGTACCATATAGTATTTTTAGGTTTAGATTTTAATCCCACTAACTGATTTATCTGTGAATACATTTAAATGTCATTTTGAAGAAAAGGATATTTAAAAAACAATAAGTAAAACAATTTTATGGAAATATATTTGTGGTAAAAACTTTTTTATTATTTTATCCTAGATTTTTTCAAAACAGCTCAGAAACCTTTCTAGCAAATGGTTCTGCCAAAGTCTCTTCTCTTTATACCTATTTCATTTGCCGCAGATATTACAGCGTGATATTTGAAAAAACTTTCATTTTTGTTCATTTTAAAAATAATGATGGTTTCTAAAATAATGCATGTTTGAAGCAGATGGCCTTTCACCTTAAATTTGGTGGCTTCTCGTACAATACTTATATTTATATTTAAAATTTGTTAATTTTGGACATAGAAAGCGAAGGAATTCAAGACCTGAAGAGCCTGAAGCTGCAGTTGCAGATGTGGTGTCTGCCAAAAGACCAAGAAGAATGACTAGACAAGGTGTCCCATCTCCTGTCAAAGCTGAGCCATCTCTCTCCTCATCATCGTCGTCTTCATCATCTTCATCAGCATCATCATCGTCTGAATCAGGGGCTGCAAGACCAGAGTCCACCGGAGTTTCACATGTGGTATATATCCATTATATTTGTCTGTTACTCGATACTCTGTATATTATTATACTAGCAGAAGTGCCCATTGAATTTCAACAGATTTAGTGAATCTAAATCTTCGACTGTGTAAAATGTAAACATCACAGTAATAACATAGTACACAGTTTTAACCTTCCAATAAAGCAAAAATGAAGAAAACCTATTAGATGAATGAAGGAAGAAAATCTTGCATTGTGAAAAATCGAAAATTACGTGTAAATTATGGGGAAATATTTATTGAATTAAGCTCTCCCTCCCCCAAATTTTTATCGTCATATAGCCTATGTTACCCACAGGGTAAACTTATATATCTTTGCGAAGTTTCGTGACAGTATCTTCAAAACGAAAACTGTAAGTAAAACCAGCAAGAACACAGTAATCAACAAAATGGATGAACAAAGGAACAAACGAAATTAATTAATTTAAGGAAAGACAAAAAAGTAAATAGAGAACATTTAAGAATCACAGAGTGAATATTATCCTTTGACTATTAGCTCAATTCTCTCATTGATGAGTTCTTTTACGAGAAAATTGTTTATGTCAACGATACTTTGAAAATGAAACTATTTATCCAATCACAATTTGTGGAAAATCCACGTCTAATTATTTAAGCTACTTATGTAGTTTTAAAAACAGCTTGCTTTGGAGAACTCTACGCCGCACAAAAATATCATTAAAAATTATTTATTAGTAATATTTCCATTAAAATCAACAAATATTTTGTTGCCATGCAAACAAAGCAAAATCGCACACAGAAATTGAAAAATGATATTACATTAAAATGTTTCGCATATAAATGCATTGAACTCTCAACTTCGGTGACAATGGTAGTTGTCATGGTAGCTTATAATTGGTATTGTCATAAAACTGATAAAATCATATTTTTCTGATTCTAAATGCATTTTTATGCCAATTCGATCAGGAGTCCGAATTTCTTCAATAAAAAGAAACTGTTCTTTCCTGCATGGAACCATCCAAGTCTCAGGTTCGTACCATGTATCTAAGTAATTTTAAAATTCAAATGAAAAATAAGCTGCAGTCATCCCTATGTTATTCAAATGGAGAAAATACTTTTTAAAATTAGAAAGGTCAATCAAATTGGTATAAAAACCTGGCTACACCACTTAACTCTTTATTCCAGTTAAAGTGACACCTTTCTCTTGTTCTACGCGCTGTAGTTGCTGAGTTATAAAAAAAACATACAAACTCTTTACTTTATAGATATCTATAGATTTTGTATCATTTAGAAAAATGATACAAATTTACCAGCTTACTTAATTTAGATTTTGTCATTATTTTCAGTGATATTTAATGGATTGAAAAAATAACTTTTTATTTTAAAACCTTGGTTTGATATTGCATGAATTCACTGTGATTATAGTATCTTTAAACTAATGTATCTATTCTGATTTAATTGAATAGTGTTCATTTGTTTGATTTCAAGTAATTTATTTCTTAAAAGAATAAATATTTATCAATATCAATGTTCGGTTTTTGTCTATAGGCTCAGCCATCTTTAGGGCGAATATTATGTTGCTGTAGAGAGCGTAAGACAGTAATAGCATACCAAGGTGGAAAGGTGGCTCTCCCACAAGATGGAATGGGAAAGAGTAAAGCAGCAGGTGCCAGAGGTAGTCGAACGCCATTGAAATCAGTCGCTCCTTCCTTGTCATTACAAGGAGATGAGAACAAGAGTAGGGCCAACTCACCTAGCCCTGATATACTCTATTGCCAGGTACGTGCCCTCATTATTCAAATGTTCCTATGCACTGTAGTTTTATTTATATCACCTCTAATGTCACACTTAATTTCAAATTGCTGTTTTATTTTCTCTGTATTTTTCTTATGGTGGTCTGAGGACAGGTACAGTATAATAATATTTAATATTAACATCATATATTGTTTTACTGGCGATTGTCATAGAAAGTTGGGCATCTTCTTGAGTAAATTTTTACAAAGTTTTTAGCATATCGTTTTAAAATGACCTTATTCTATGTAATGTATTTAGCAAATGAACTTTCTTGGAACTCAAGCAGCTTTTAAAAAAAAGCTCTTAATGAGCATTGCAAAGATATCCCTTGCCATTTTTATAAGTTTGCATTTTTCATAGGCAGTGGATTCAATGGATGGTAGAGCTGTTGGATGCTGTGGGCTAGTGCAAGATGGATTCATGCGGAGGCCTTCTTGTAGGGTCCCTTTCCTGTTGCTTTGTGAAGTACATAGGCAACGGCTAGCTCGCCATAACTGCTGTCCTGGCTGTGGAATGTTTTGTACGCAGGTAATAAGTATAAAATTCTTCTCTATTATATTTTATTGGTGTGTTTTTATAATTATGAAAGTTATAGAAGAGCTTTTTGATGTGTATTAAAACTCTCTAGAATAAACTTAATAATATTGTCCATACAGTTTGTGTTAAAGGTAAAACATTTTCAAATTTTCTTTAGCTTATTCCAGAGCTTGACCTTGTGTCTATATTACCGTATATACCCGAATATAAGACGACTCTGATTATAAGATGATCCTCCATTTTGAACTCCTAATAAAAGGAAAAAATTTCTTATGCACACAATGACAGAGGTTTATTATACCATTGACTAATAAACATTGAACCAATTGAAATAAGCAATTTTGTAGTGTTAGTTGGCATATAGCTACAGTTGCATTCCTTCAAGTGTCTATCAACGACTGCTTTTAACTTCTTACAGGACCTACTATAAAGGCAACGTCAATGCAAGCGTTTGTTTAGATTATCAATGAAGAGAATATTGGAGAAGATAACAATTATGCTTTTCTTTTGTCTATTTGAATGTTTAATTGGCCTTTAATGAATCTGAGGCAACAATGAGTCTCCTTGGCAACACCCGGAATGAGTACAAAAAATTGCAAAATTTTGAAAAAGAATGCGTATTTCTGAAAAATTCGACAGTGTAACGTGACAACATCGCAAGAATAAGATAGTATAGAGCTTTAGCCGTCGAATAAAGCAAAAAATGAAAATTGGTCCATATTTACGTATTTTAATGAATGAAGGAAAAGAACCTTGCACTCTGAAAAATCAAAAATCCAGTGTAAACTTATGGGAAAATATAACTGTCACCTGGATTCGAACCTGGGAAACTTTAGCAAACGAAAATATTTTTCCAGGGACCTCATAGCCGGTACAAACAAAACGCCGTTTTTATGATGAACGGTTCTCAAGAAATACGCCGATATAATTACGCGAGGTTCGTATGTACGGATGCACGCAGCTTCAATACGCGCATAATATATAGGATAAAATTCAAAAGAGTATTTGTCTTTGAATAAATTTGAATCAATTCATTTTCTACTACTACTTTTAATAATCGATTGTTTCGATTGATTTTAAGAATCGAATATTTCGATTACAGCTATTCGATTCTTCCCATCTCCAGCTTTGGTTCATCTGTCAGTCAAACTATCGTGATTATAAGACGACTAGCGATTTTTCGGTCATAAAAATTGGAACAAAACCTTGTCTTATATTCAGGTATATACGGTAATTTATTTGTATAGTGAGAAAATAAAAATGCTTAAATGATTGATTTCACGGTTCTGCTTTAGAGCTAGTCATACAGTCATACAGCTATTCGATTCTTCCCATCTCCAGCTTTGGTTCATCTGTCAGTCAAACTATCGTGATTATAAGACGACTAGCGATTTTTCGGTCATAAAAATTGGAACAAAACCTTGTCTTATATTCAGGTATATACGGTAATTTATTTGTATAGTGAGAAAATAAAAATGCTTAAATGATTGATTTCACGGTTCTGCTTTAGAGCTAGTCATTTAGACCAGTGGTTCTCAAGCAGATCTGCCATGCGACCCCCTCTGTGCGGATGTTCAGTAGCTGCAACCACCCCATGATTTTTTGAGAAGTAAAAAAGAAATTTCTCCGAAACTGGGAATTTAAGATAATACGCTAAAATGTTATCACTAAATTTACTTTATTTACAAATATTTATGCTTGTAGATACATTTTAGATAGTTATCATTGCTGAGATACACCTATTTGTTATTTATTACATTGAAATAACACATATATTTAAAAATTGTAAATTGATAGGTTACAGAATATTATTTATCTTTTGAACACAACTTGTTGATTCTGGAACACAGCTCTCTTAACACAAAATGCAATTCGCTATCAGCATCTATCAACTTGTTTCTCGCTTTACATTTAATTGACATTAAACTATAAAATCCATGTTCACAAAGATTAGTTGTGGGAAATACCACTAGGACCTGAACTGCTAAGTTGGAAATATTTTCATAATTTCCCTTTATCTTTAACCAAAACTAGTAATCTCATGCCAGAATCGAGCAACATTTTGGCATCTCTGTCTCAGTGTAAATCTATTAGTTCTAGAATATTATCTCATTCTACATATACTTGATAAAAAAAAAGGATTTTGAATTAGGTAAAAGTCTGAAAAGTCGGGACAACTGGAAAGTATCGCTCTAGTTCTATTTTTAGTGTTCGCAAGTATTTACAAATAGAAACCTTAACCTCGCTTGGATCTACCTCGTTTTCTTCTATCTTTTTATCTAAGCTATTTAATCTCTTTAGTCTTAACAACGATTCATGCCACAAAGCCAAACAAGATGAGATGGAATGGGTAGTACAAAGATGATTACAATGTTACAAAAAAGGCACATTCAGATATATTTTCAAACGTTTACCTAAATATTTGCATTGATATAATCGTAAAATTGATTATTCTACTACAGCACATAAGCAAACACGACCTCAAAAAGCAAAAACTCTAAGTGTAAAAGAAAATTAAATTTTTTGCTAAGGAAAGTGTTATTTAAAATACATGCAAAAAATAAATTGTTAATAAGAAATTAGTTCATAAAAAATTCAGATATCGTCATGAATTACAGTATAGATGAGAAATGTGGGGAACTAAGAAAATGAGCTAATATCGTATTTACCCGAAAGGAAGACGAGGTTTTTTACAAAAAATGTCCGCAAAAAAATTAGGGATTGTCTTAAAATCGAGTACGAAGTTTTAGGTGGGAAAAATGCGTGCATTTTAAACACCGCACGGAACACCCGGATTTCGGATATATGTCCATGAAAACGCATTTATAAATGCCTTCAACAATACATTACATTTAATTAATTATTATAATACATTAAAAATGCATATCATAGTTCTTAAAGTTGCACATAGTACGAAAGATTACATCCGGGGTACTGATGGAAGAGATGTGTTTACAGCTGGGTAGGAAATCTGATATGTGCGACAATGTAGACGGTTAAGCAAGGATTGGCGGCCATATTTGAGGTGTCTTGTTACATTTTAAACATGTCTATGTATTACAATTTAAAAATCTGCTACCTTTCAATTAGTGCTCCAGCACCAGACGAAAGTACACCTGAATTTTAAAGAGTATAACATTTATGAAAGCACTCCATTAGTACTCACACACAAGTTTTAATGTGAAGGGAAGACTAGTCATTATTTTTAGGTTTAAAATAAGTTACCCCAAAGATATATTGTCACTATAAAAACTTCCGGGAATGAAAAATTACGCGTTACGGTAATGATGCCGCCGTATGTTATTTTAAAACGCAAAACAATGCTTAGGGAACTGCTACATAAAGGAATAATTGTTAGATGTCAAAGCCAATGCCTTTTTACTTTCTCATACGAAGTATTGAGAAAGTATTGTTATCGCGAAAAAATTCGACCTCGAGATTTTTACGGAAATATACATTTTAGGTTTTGCTGAATCCGAAAAAGTGGTTTTCCCAATGCTGTCTTGAGCCCAAACGGTAGAGCGAAAATGAATGAAATCTCGTACTTAGGCATTTTATCATACTGAGCAGAGTCTATGAAGAAATGGTTGACATTGCTCATAATTAAGGGAAGTTTATTCTACGCATTTTTAACAAGAATTTGATTTTCTCAAAAAACGTCTCTAACGATTTCGATCAAATTTCTTTCAGTTATTTGAGTTTACGTCTTCAGTAATACTGTATGGTTCATATTTCTCAAAAAATGAATATAAGGCTAGTTTATTCTATGCAACTTTAAGAATAATTTGATTTTCTCAAAAATGGCTCGAACGATTTTGATCAAATTTCATACAATTACTTGAGTATACTTCCACAATAATATTACATATTTCATTTTTCTCAATGAATGAATATAAGGCTAGTTTATTCTTGGGCAACTTTAACAAAAATTGGATTTTCTAAAAACTGGCTGATACGATTTTCTAAAGATAACTAAACGACGCATTATTATATGAGAAAGTTTGTACATTGTATGTTGTACCAATGTTTATTCATGCTTTTAGTGTGTTATTATTTAAAAGTTTTTCATAAATAGACCTTGATTTTTTTAGGGGTCGTCTTAAATTCGAGGTCGTCTTCCTTTCGGGTAAATACGGTATATGTATGTCGCCATAATATTTAATTTTTTATTTTAAAGTTATATTTCTTATATTAAATTTAAATATAATAAAATTAACAAATACTTTATTCTGAAGTTTCCAACCCGCAATCAAACATGAAACTTGTACTTATAACCTATTAATTAGATTGAATGAGGAAAAAATCAGTTGGCTACCCCTGCAAAATTGACTTGCGACCCACAACGGGGATCGCGATCCTACGTTTGAGAACCACTGATTTAGACAATTATATTTAGCGAGGCTCTTGAAGATATACTGTATTTACTTGAGTAATACCCGCACGCATGTAATACCCACACACCTGTTTTTGGAAGTAAATGTCTGGGAAAAAACGTATTTAAATATTCCAATTTTGTTATTTAATGGCAACATTGGTATAATCTATCTGAAGTCAAGTCTAACGATGCGTAAGGGGCAAAAATCACGTATTTAAGATGTAAATATTAAAACCACTTTTAATGCCTATTCTAACGCAATCAGTCATAAAAAATTGACATTCGATGATATTATATTATAAGGAAAGAAATCGGAAGTGTATTTTGAAGGCCAGTGCATTAATATCGCCAAAAGGTTCCATTTTGACTCACTGCACAGTGTACATGCTTTATTTTCGCCTTTTGTTCGGAATCGCGACAGATATGCTACCATCACTGAAAAGAGTGCGCCTCTCATAAAAGAAAAGAAATTATGTGCACAAACTAAATCTCAACATCCAACAGAACAATTTTTGACTTTCTTAACATAATTATAAATCGATTTAGGTCTTAAGGCTCCATGCGGTCTCATTATCTTTTGATTAATAAGTTGTATGTAAATACCCATAAAAATTACAATGAAAACAAGAAATATTGTAAAATCCCAAATTTTTAAACAAAGAATTTATTCAACTTGCATTTCAAGGGCTTCTTTAGGAATTCCATTTTCATTTTTTTCTAATATCTAATAACTGATCTGGTCTTCATCTGCAACATAATGACCCCATAAGTAATGGTCCTTGGTTTGTTCCAGGACATTTCGTCCAAGGACATTTCGTCCAATGGATATTTCGTCCAAGGACATTTCATCCAATGGGTATTTCGTCCATAGATAATGCGTCCAATGGATATTTCGTCCTAAGACAATTTGTCCAATGGATATTTCGTCCAAAGACTTTTCGTCCAACTACATTTCGTCCAGAGGAATAGGGATGGGGGGCAAGTAACCTTTATCAGATATAGGCGATAAGGGTATCTATCGACTCGGAATTAAACATAGATATAGTAAAATCATAATTTAAAACCTAAAACACATTCATTGAGGGAAAATATACCAAATATCCTAAGACCTGAAGAAGAGTCATAAACCCTTCTCTAAGGGGAGAGAGGGAGAGAAAGAAGAGAAAAAAATCTAAAAACATGCTCTCTTATCTTTCTTTTATCAGGATTGAAAAAAACAAAATGAACTACTACACTTTTTTGTTCTTGATGACTCGAATCAGGAGTGCAGTCCAGTTGAACAGAGTAGTATTTAGAATTTTTAAGCATATCTGGAATTTTTTCCTTAATTTCGGTTGCAAGGAGCTCAATTATTTCATTCTGAATTTTTTCACCAATATAATGCAGGACTTATCCCCCCTCCCTATCCTCCCCCTACGCTGCCAAAGTTTTTTTCGTTTTAATTTACGATTTTATTAAATCTATGTTTAATTCCGAGTTGATAGATACCCATATCGCCTATATCTGATAAAGCTTACTTGTCCCCCCTTCCCTTTCTTCCCCCCCAATTCCTCTGGACGAAATGTCTTTGGACAAAATATCCATTGGACGAATTGTCCCTGGACGAAATATCCATTGGACGAAATGTCGTTGGACGAAATACCCATTGGACAAATTGTCCCTGGACAAAATACCCATTGGACAAAATGTTCATGGACGAAATGTCTGTGAACCCCTCAGTTCCATCCAGTGAATTTGAAATTCCAGTCACTTTAAAGCCTTTGATCACAGTTTCTTCACTTAAGCCATGTCATGCTGTGAGCACCCATTGGCACACCTCGGAGAGCAGAGTACGGTTCAACCTGCCCATTGCCATTGCATTCTTCAAATTTAAGCCTGAATCACATAAAATTAAAGACAAAATCCGTGGTGTATGGCAGCTTTCAGGAAACACTGATCATTCTGTGCCATGAAACATGATGTGTTTCGTGGGTGGCCTACCGTCGAAAGGTAAAGGGGCATATCTCATGTAATGTTTGTCTGAGGGGGGGGGTGCAGGTATTACACGGGTAAATACGATAAATATGGTTTTCTGATGGAATTAAAAAAATATGGCACCCTTCATTTTATTTCCTAAATATGGGTTTGCATCTGGTACTTATTTCGTGAAATATGTCTGATGTAACTAAAGTGTATTGTAAATAGACTTAATAGTGTCTCATTACCATAGCAATTCATACAATAACTCCCAACATTTCTAAGGTTGGGCCAGTCAAAAATTGTCTAGATTATAATTGTGTCTACCATGCTTTTATGACACGTGGTAGGCATTTTTTAAAATGGCTTTTGAGCATCCTTAAGATAGATTGCTAAGATTCGTTCGTTATCTATTTTCATCAGTCTTTTGAGAGAGTGTAATGGTGCAGTCTTATTCATTCCTTTTTAGATTCCTTCGTATGTATAATACATAATTGAAAAAGATGTATATTTGTATTTCTTTGAATTCTTATAAAATTCCTATTACTAATTTTAAAATATGTAGAATTTACTTATGTGACAAAGTTACTTCTTTTAAATAAGGGCCAGTTTATTCAGTGTGAATGGAGTAAGAGACGAAGAGGTGATGGTGGAGGTTCTGTTCATCATTACCATCGTGATTGTGAATTAATGATAGATGATGAGGCATTGTGTCCACACTGTGGTGCTCCTTCCGCCCCTAAATCAGAAGACAAATTGACATCTGCGTCTGATACAGCTAAAGAAATTGTTCTAAGTCTACGAACACCACGGAATTTGGTTTTCTTGCCCAAGCAGATGCCTCCAAGGAAACCGTAAGTTAGACATATTGTATTAAATCATATACCCTCAAGATTCCAAAATATTGGCAATACCTAGATGTCTTATAAGTTTCAAGAAATTGATATATCAGTGTGAACTTAAAACTTGTATAACTTATACAAAAGAGCTTTTTGCCATTCAATTGCTGAAGCATGATAATTTTTAAATTTTTTCATCTTTCTTATGTTATATTTTGTATTACATTTCAAGGAAAATATTTTTAATTTCAATTATATTTTCCTTGTAGATAATTGATGTAGTTGATTCAAAGTTGCATATTATCAGCTCGTATAACATACCATATTTACTCGGATATAAGCCGTCACCGCATATAAGCTGCACCCAGGGTTTTTCAACATTAAAAATAGAAAAAAAACTTCCCTCGATATAAACTACATTTTGAACTCAAAAATATGTCTGCAATCGGAAGCTCCGGAAATTTTCTTATTTGCTGTCCAATTGAAAAGTTATGGTGTAGAATAATTGAAGTTACAAGTGCATTAGAATGTTGATTTTTGATTTTCTCAGCTGACTTTGCCTGGGTGCGTATGCAAGAGATTCATGAGTTACCTCTTCTTTTCTCTGCCTGCTTTAAATGAGTAAGAGTATGCATCCACTGCAAACAAAGGAAAACTATGCATAAAGAAATAATCAAAAATTTCCCTATCACATAGTATTTCAGTGCATGCGCATCATAAATTTCCACATCATATAGAGCAGGGCTGCCACCATTTATTTTCTAAATCCTGTTACTGACATCAAAATATCCTGTAAAATCCTGTAATATCTTGGTTTTTTGATGCAAAATGTACAAATTTATGCTTTCAATATTTCCAGCATCTGTATCACAAATTTAAGTAAACTTATTTACAACTGTTTATGCATAGCCCTGTAACTTAAATTTAATCATGCTTGTTTTAAGAATTTTAAATTTATCCTGCATTACTGTATTGAAATAGTTATAAAAAATGTATTCAAGTTTTAAATATACAGTAAATAGCACAAATGCATTGAAAACAAAAAGTAACCATAGGCCTAGTTTACAGGACAGGCCTTATGTTAGGAAATCTGTTAGTTAAAATAATTTTCACTTTTAATTATAGCAATATAATGGTTCAACAAAATTAGACAAAATGAAAAAATTTCTATGCATTGTGATCAACAATTAGAAAATTTTATCATAGCAATGGAAACAAGCGACGTATTTAACATTAATGTAGACGAAAAATCAAAATATCTCTTAAACTATCGGTTTTATGAAAAAATGTTTCAAACAAAACTCGTAGAAAATTATATTTTCTACAACTTTAGTAATAACAAATATTTAAGTAAATTTAGTTTTAAAGGAGATATTCGGAAAAAAAAGGGAAAACAACAAGAATAAACCTCCACTTCCGGTTGAGCTATTTCAACCAAAACCTTTTCAGATCTTCATTTGTTAATAAAAATCTTAAGTTTTGTACTGATCTGATTATTAATTTTTGAGTTAGAGTGCCCACAGAATTTTGTCACGGGCACACAGACATCATGGCGAAAATAGTCAATACGTACTCAAGAGACCTCAAAACGTGTTTCTGTTGAAATCTCTAATTATATTTTCTTTCACGAATACAATACTTTCTCTTGTACTACGTATGCAGAAAGTAAAAATATAAATATGCCATAGGTTGCTGGTCTAGTTCAACAGCTAGTTATTACATTGTCTCACAATAAGTAGTGAGTCTTGGTGCATCACCCAAAGTATATTAAGATATGTACTTACAGAACAATTTCATCGAATGTATATTTTTTACAGGATTCGTATTATTCATATAGAAATATTAATCTCTTAATTTCTTAGTATTCTATGTATTTTTTATGCGAACATCTCAAATAACTACCGAATTCTTCCTTATAAATATCCGTGAATAACGGAAATGTGTTTTTCGTTAAAAAATATCCGTGAAAATGGATAAAATCCGTGAAAACGGCAGCCTTGATATAGAGTATTGTATTTCCTATACAAATTTATCAGTGTTACAAGAATGAAAAAATAATATATTGTTTTTATCATAAAGTGAATTTTTTGGAAACATTCTTAAACTAAAATGCTAGCGTAGAAATAAATTATAATCCATGGCTGGGCAAAGGGAGGATGTAGCGGTTATGAGGCAAAAACTTTTTCTAAAATCACTTGCAAACTGATTTTCAGTAAAGAAATACTCCGTAAAAGTTATAATATTAAACTGGGACTCCATAAATCGTTCATTATTACTATAAATATTAATATCATTGGGCCCCCATTGTTTTTCCCATTTGGTACCACTTCATTGCTTGGCTGACTGTGTTACTTCCAACAATAATATGCTAATATGCATGTATGATGAATCTGAAAAAACCTCCATACAAAGAACCTCCTTACAACAAAGTGCCAAAAATTGTGTCCCTTCAATTTCGTTATAAAGAGGTTTTACTGCATATCTGTATAGTATGGGTATAACTATGAATTATGTTGTATACAGTATGCAGTCCAAAATCTGGCAGTCATGGAATTTTTAGGTTGCTGGTTTTTGGATTTCTCCAGTTTTTTTATTGTATATATTTGTGCTTTTCTGAGTTAAGTTTTTCTTGAATTCAATAAACACAATTTTCTGTTCACTAGTAAAGCTTCTTTGCTCAAGTTCATCAATGGAGCCATTCACATATTTGAGCAATGTTAAGCTATCTTTTGCAGCTTTCATCCTCATTGGTGCAATCTTTACCTCTGCTGCTGTCATTCATAGAAAATCATGCCAGAAAATAGAAGTCTCATTGGCATTGTACACCTGGTTATGTGACAAGTTTTCATCAGAAACTAATTTTGAAAATTCATCAATATACTGTAAAACCCTGTTATTTCGATCCCAGATAATTCAAAGTATAGTGTAATTCAAAGCTAAGATCAGTCCCCGGCCAACTCCATAGGATTTTGAGTATTTTTGGTATGGATTATTCCAAATATGTCTACAATGAAATACGAAATCATGATCTGGTCCAAACAGTTTAATTCGAAACCTCTATCCTTAATGTATGTGTAACCAGAAGGTTCACACATGCACCATCGCATCATGTTTTTGTTCCCTATTTCTTGCACACGAAATACATATAGTGCCCCAAACAGGTGACTTCTTTTTACTTATTTAATAGTAGGGTGAACATACATCCTGTTTTTGCCGGGACAGTCCCATTTCTTAGCCATTTCCCAACCATCCCAGTTTTGGTCAAAAAAGCCAATTTGTCCCATTTTGAAGCCCGTCACAAATAAAATTCATATTATCTGATAGTATAGCTGATATCGCTATTAGAAATATAGGATTTTTGGAAATATAGAGCTTATCAAATGAACAATAAATGTTAATTACAGTCGCAATTGTAAAATTAAGAAGTCTCAGGATCATTGATAAATATGAGGTGGAAAACCTGGTCTCCATTTATAATATCCTGCCCTGGTTTTCCCCTAACTCATTCCCTTCTGAATTTCGTCTTACAACACCAGTCGGATTCCCTTTTGATTGTGAGTTTTGTCCTAGTCTGACATGTTCCAGTTTGTAAGTGAAGTTTGTGTTTGCCTTTTTCGCTGTTGATCGTGATAGTGACTGATCCGCCATTAAAAAAATCATGCAAAAATTTTATCCCAGTTTTTTTCTTACAAACGATGGTAAATGTCCCGTTTTCACCTGGTTGATCTGGGGTCCATGCTGGCTCTTGGCGGCCCTGATAATAGTCAGTGTGAAATTAAAATCGTAAATGATGCAAATAAATTAATCACCTTGTATCATTAGACCTCTTGTGAAGTTTTGTTTATGCTCTCTCGGCACATCACTCAAAGCAAGTTATTTGGTGTGATTGCTCACATTCTCTAGCAGATAGCAGAATTCGAGAACCAAGCTGAAATGAACAAAAATTATAAGAACCCCTATTATCTCAATCCTCATTGTCTTCCAAACCTGGGCAAGGTTCTTCTCATGAGAAAGTGATATGCTCCAGAGAAGACCGTGGAATATTAATTTCTGTTACTGAACTAATCTTTAAATAACGTTGTATGAAGTTATACCAAATGTCGTCTTTACAAAGATCATGCCTTTGTTTTCCCTGAGAATAAGTGACAAGCCAAAAATAAAAATCTAGTGATTTTCCCATTATGCCATACAAGAAGAGCACAAAGTAATATTCCTACTACTAGATGAACTTGAACTTTCTCATGATGCTTGTGACCACCTTGAAATCAGCAGTGTCTCACAGCATAGTGCCATTGTGATCATTTTGAGCAAGATTTCAAGGCAATAGCTCAAAATGAAGCTAAGTGAAGCCTTTTGAGATCATAATAATTATGAAGATATTTAAATATCTATCTCATTTATGTAAGATTTATTATTTACAACTTTTTATTAGTTAATCCCTATTAAGTGTCCTTATTGCATTTTAAATTAAACACGCTAAGTCCATCAACTTATTTAAGCATCGAATTGACAGGCTGTTGAAGTATTCTATTTTACTGACAAGTAATTTCAATCTACTCTTGATAATTAGAGTGCATCATAATGCAGTGGTCATTTTTTGTTTAAGTTTTCATAATGCAGTTCTACAATAAATAACTTATGAGTTTGATCTCTCGGTTCGATAGATGCATGAAAATCTTTTGGTGTACGGTTGAACATCTTCTCTTCTGAAATGTTGCATAAAAGAGTAACTTGAAATGTACTGGGAAATTTGGGATATTCCCTTGAGCTTATTTTTCACATGCCATGGTATTTGTGAATCGCGAACTAAGTGTTTACTTCAACTCTGTTCAAATTCGCCATGTATAGTAACTTGTAAGGCCAATTCATTTGTAGAATGGATAGATGAGATTCTATATTGCGATTTTACTGCCCAAGTAGTGGATCGTAAGAAAGTTTGATTTTTATGAAAGTTCATATATTCCAAACCTGGATAATTTGAAGTCATATTTTTTTCCCTGAACTTCAAAATAATGGTTTTACTGTAGTTCACGGCAGCATCATGATCGGTGGAAGCCTCTTTACCATCTACTTTTAGGTGCTAAATCCCGTGTGATTTCTTAAATTTTGTGAACCAGCCAGTGGAATAATAATACGGTTTTGTAATCTTCATGATGTTGTGGAAAATTTGTGTTTGGGAAATGAGCCAAGTCACAAATTGAGTTTGGTGCCAAATTCAAGTAAATTTGTTTGCCGCAATTTCTACAGAATTTATTTATGAAAAATTTTATAAAATATCCGAATTTCAGATCATTCCAGATTTTGGACTTTGTACTCTACTTCTTTGTTTACCATATGCATAAATAAATTCATGCTCCTAAATCAAAATAAAATCATTTGTGATTTATTGAAAAAATACAAAAACTCTATTAAAATCTTCTTGAGCTTTTTTGGCAGGTGCTGTCAAAAATAGCCTGAGTCCTTAGGGTTTAAACATACATGGTAGAGATAAGTGGTTAAATGACTGGTGTCACCCACATCTATCTTGTTAGGTTGATGGCATTGATACATTTTCAGCATTTTATATTCTGAGGATGATAAATGAATATAACACACTGCGGGGTTGAAAGTGTTGAAGTTATTATATATGGAACCATGTACGTTATTATAAAATTTAAGAGTGCAGTTGAAAAAGTGTGAATTTCATCAGGAATACAGATGTTTCTTAATTAGCCTTTCCTTCCAAAAGTACCCTAATTTGTATGTAGAGAATCATACTGTAGGGTTTGCTACTTAGGCCTTCTTTTTCTGATAATGAATCATACTGTCTTGGTAGCTTAAATGTTAGGACATCAGTCCAGCAAATGGTAGTTCCTACTTTGATTCTTTTCCAGTCCAGAATGTTTTTCTTTCTTGCCTGAATTGCCTATTGGAAGAATTGTTTGTTTTAACTTTAGAATTACTGTTCCAGAAATTGAGATAGTTTAAATCATCAAAATTATCATTTAATGATAAGTTTTACTCTTTCTTGTTGCATTTGAATTGAAATTTAACTTTAAGCAGATGTAAATTATTTGTTGAAATTGATTCTCATTTTTTTCTTTGTATCTTTGCAGTCCTCCAGCCAAGATGGGCTTTACGAAGGGTGCTATACCAGACAGTAGACATCCATTCCCTCCACCCATCATTGCTGCCCCTGCTATACAAATGCAAAAATTGCTTCCTCTTGCTGTTCAAGCTGGAGAAATGGCTCCTCTGAACCAGTTATCTACTCCATCTACTATACTAAGTGAAGCTGATAAAGAAAAGTTAGAGCCATTATCTAAAACACTAGCTTGTATGTCACAAAAGCCTGAGCTTGCAAGGTGTGTTTTTGTTTCCCTTTCCATTGTAGTCATTCTTTTTTGATGCAGTTGAAGCTGTCCCTTTCTCTTAGATTCAAGGTAAAATATATTTAAATTTGATGTAAAGCATTTAAAAGCTTTTTTTGTTTATTGCCTTAATGCTTTTGTTTTTTAACCAGAACCTTGAATTTACTCATTCTGAGACTTGTCCAGTTATAGTATGTAGTGATATTATTTTTATGAAAAAATGGATCCATCAATTTTATAAATTTTTGAAACCTTCACTTGAGAACACCAATCAGATATGAGTATTAGTATAGCTTTCCCTACGGTAAAATTATATTAGTGTTTTTACAGCACATTCGGGTACTTGAAATGGATAGTTTTGAGTAATATGGATTTCAGGACTGGAAAGTAACTTAGTAAAACTTACTGTTCTGGTCGGAGAGCTTATCAACTGCATTGGAAATGTAAGCTTTAACAATTCAGCGTAAGCTTATGTGTTGCTTGTGTGTTTTGTGAATTAATATCCATGTTTAATGCTTTATTGTTTTGGTAATAGCATGCAAATTTTAGTAGAATAGAAGGACTAGTTAGTTTTTGATTCTTACATTGTGTTATTTTATCATTCAAGGATTATTCCCCTTATGTGTATTGGCATATTCCCAGAACTTGCAAAAAGATTTGATTAAAATGCATTATTTCATTTGTTCATTATGCTTTATTTAATTTGTTGATAATATACAATTAAAACATTCATTTTAACTTTTGAGAGTTAACCTGACAAAATCTATGCCATAAAGGTTTGTAGATAACATCTATAGAATAAAATCTAATATTCATTAAATGCATATTTTTGTCTTTGTCTAGATATCCATTAAAAAGTTTACATCAAGCAGCCAGGATAGGTGATGTTGAAAAGCTACTAAATGTTCTTGGTAAGTATAATTCATTATTATTATAATTTTATTTGTTAATAGAATTTGTTTTAAAGTTTTTCATTCAATTATTATGACTGATGACTTTCAAATACAGTAAAACCCCATTATTTCGATCCCGGATAATTCAAAGTATGGTGTAATTCGAAGCTAAGATCAGTCTCTGGCCAACAACATAGGGTTTTGTGTACTTTTTGGTATGGATAATTCGAAATATGCTTATAATGAAATTCGAAGTCATGATCTGGTCCGGTGACTCATGAAAAGTTCGTTTTGTTCGAAATCTCAATCCTGTGTAAGTGAAAGGTTCACATGCGCGCACCAACATATCACGTTTTTGTTCCCCATTTCTCACACAAAATACATATAGCGTTCCAAACAGGTTACTCCCTTCTTTTACGTATTTAATAGTAGGATGACCAAACGTCCCATTTTCGCCGGGACAGTCTCGTTTTTTTTAACAAAAAAGCTATTTTGTACTGTTTTTAAGTCCATCGCAAATAAAATTTAGATTATTTGATAGCATAGCTGATATTCCTATTAGAAATGTAGGATTCTCGGAAACATGGAGGTTATCAAACGAACAACAAATGTTAATTACAGTTGCAATTGTCAGGTTAGGAAACCTCAGGGTCATTGATAAATGCAAGCTTTGTGCATTTTAAAATTCATATTGTAGCTTTTCCTGACTCATTTGTTAGTCTAGGATTTAGATTACGTCATTGTGAGAATGCTTTCATTAAAATTCAAATATCTATGCTAAATAAAAGATGTTATAGAGAATGCTTATATCTTTGTTATTTCATTCAACAAATGTTAGCTGTTGGCCACAATCCCAATCATCAATTCCGAGATTATGGCCTGCAAACTGCCCTTCATGTGGCAGCACTTGGGGGACACATGGCTTGTGTCCATCTTCTGGTACAAGCTGGTGCCCAGTTGGATGCCACTGATAGGGATCATTCCACGCCTCTGATGCTTGCTGTATGTGGTGGCCATTGTGATGTAGTTGCATATCTTGTAAGAGCTGGAGCCTGTGTCACTCTTAAGGTAAATAATTTTCTTTTTTATAATTAAAAAAAATAATTTACTAAAAATTTTTGAGAATTTTTCGTTTCTCTGCATTATGGTATTTGCCTCCTTACATTACTCTTTATATTTTACATTTACTATGAGTTACATCAAATTACACCTGACTTCAAATCACTCAGTCTTGAACTAATGAAGTTCTACTGTATTAATCTTGAACTGCACATTTGAATTCTGCATTTCAAGGTTTTAGTTAAAAAATACTGAGATTTTTTAAATGTTGCAACAATGGGAATTACACATGCCTTATTTGTTAAACAGGGTATTGAAGGAATGACAGCTCTTCATCTAGCATCAAAAAGTGGAAACCTTGAAGCAGCCCAGGAACTTATAGCTGCTGGAAGCCCAATGTCAGCAATTCAGCAGCGCTCTAGAGGCTCTGGCAAACAGTTTTCTCCTGGCCCACTTCCTCAGCCAAGATCTTTCATAGATTCTCAGGATGATGGTGGCTGGACACCTTTAGTATGGGGCTGTGAACACCGACACCTTGGCGTTGTTAGGTTTGAAAAATTTTTCAATCATTCGTTAACTTATTGCTGCTGTGTTCTCATGCTTGCATTAGATTTATTCATGCCATGGATGGATGAGCCTCTTCAGGTATTACAAATTTAACCATGGAGTCATTGCTGATTGAGTTTTATATTTTACAATGGATAAATCATGAATTTGATGATAAGTAATTGATATATGATTAAAACAGTACCACTTGAAACATATGCACAAAGAAATGAATTTTTAGAATAATTTCAGGATACTGTAATGTGATTGTGCATAACACATTTTATTATTGCTATTTCAGATTTCTTTTGTCAAAGAGAGCAGATCCGCTCGTAAGAGATACAGAACAGAATATTGCTTTGCATTGGTCAGCCTTTTCTGGTTCCCTAGAAGTTTCTGAGATATTGCTTAATCATGGCTGCTGGGTCAACTGCACTAACGCTCATGGAGACACTCCACTGTAAGCATAAAATTATAAATTAGCATTATTATGTATTTTCAGTGTTGTTAATGCATGTGATAAAATATGTCATTAAGTAATCTTTACAATGTAGTACAGGTTGACCTCGATTTTCAATAGCCCTTTTTAAAGTTCTGAAAAAAAATTTCTCCAGTGTTTCATTATACAAACAAAAATCTCGTAGTTAAAAAATATTATTTTTTTTAGCAAATCTAGTAAAGAAAACATGTAACAGAAGAAGAAATAATGAATATTATTAGTAATAACAACAAAACAGTATTAATATATAAAAGAGAAATAGCTAATTTGAAATTCATGCAACTTAAAATAAAATTCCATACTTACTCGGGTAATACCCGCACACGTGTAATGCCATTTTGAAATACCAACTCACTTTTTCACAGTTGCATAATTTCCTCATGTCTGCTACTTATCCAACTAAACCTTTCAGAAAAAGTAACAAATCACAGCTTGGTGCTCGAATTTCTCCATGTCAATTGAGGGTTTGCATGATTTTACTAAATGATTCGTTGAGAATGAACCACAGAGAGTATTATCATTAAATTGTGTATACATTGTCCAGGGCCATCTTTAGAGGTGTGTGGGACCCTGGGCAAATCGGCTAATGTGGGATCCTATTAACACATACCACCAACTTTAACTTAGGATTTTCTTGTGGTGATATTGAAGCATGCCCCCCCCCCCCCCCCCCCCTCCTATAAAGTGTAGAGCTCATGGGGTCACCTTGATTTGCTGTAACCTAGAGGCAGTTTTGACATTTTCGCAAGATACCATGCCACAATGTATAAAAATGAAACTTACCTTCCCTCCCTATTTAGGCTGTGAACTTTACAGCCATCCCTCATATTATAATTATGATTCCCAATAGTTAAATCACGCAATTAAAAGCTTACCTTCTTACTTCTTGCTTTTGAATTGAGGAAACCTTAGAAAAGTCATGGAAATGAAAATTCTTGCTCTTTCTTGCTATGAATCAAAGCCGTTGTTGCCATGTAGACAAACAAAAATTATTAAATATTAATTAACTAGTGTAATGCCCATTGAAATATCAACAGAAGAATTATAGATAGATAGATTATTACAGTAAAACCTGGTTAATTCGAACCTCTATATTTCGAAATTCGACGTAATTCGAAATTTTTTAACACTTGAAAGACCGAAGAAGCCAATTTCATACAAATGTATTTCAATAATTCAAAAATCTCTATAATTCGTAATTCGAAAAAAATTTTTGCCCGATTCTCGGAATATCAACACATTTTTGTCGACATAATTCGAAATAAAACTTACCAAAAAGAAACTAAATGAAATTTACTAAAATATTTCTGGCACTATGTCGGCTGGTTTACAAACGTGCGATCGTGATCATACCGACTGGGCGTTGGGTATTTATCTACTGTTTTGCGAGTTTTGTGTGGAAAACGCATTCCAATATTCCTTTGGTTCGTTGTTTGTTTTGTATTAGATTGTATTTTTCATCATTGTTAGTTACTTGTTGAAATAATATTCTTAGTTTAATAACTGCAAGAGAGACTATATTTAAATTTATTGCTATTAAATATTTTTTTTTAAATATACCCTCCAATGGCTCCGGTTCGTGGTGCATATAAGACTTACTCTTGCTGAAAAAATGTCTTTGCTGCAAGACATTGACATTGACAAGAAGAATTTAAGTAAATACAAAATTATGCTTTGATTTATGAATTTTTACTCTACAGAAGGTTTTTCAAGAACATAATCCTTTCATAAATCAGGATCTACTTTATGCTAGTGTTTAATTTCATCAACTTAAAAAATGTTGTAAGCAACATTATAGAAGTTTTTATGTATATTTTTGATATTATTACAAATATATAAGTTAATTTTTCATTATAGTTAGGTTATATTAATTAAGATGTTGGTGAGGTAGTATAAGATGAAGATGTATTTCTAAAATTTTTTCTATGAATATTTATTGATAAGGATTCAAAATATGTATTATCAATTTCAAACAGGTTAATTTTAGAATTTTCCATTGCAATTAATTGGAATGTTTTATTTACAAATGATCTATTTATAAAAATTTTTGATCAATTTCTTTTACTTTTTGTACAATTTGGCCAAATAAACATTAAATATGGTTGAATAATATTTTTTATCTTTACATTTTCTGAGCCGTAATTGTCCTTTTTTTGCAGTCATGTTGCTGCACGCCAGAATAACTATGAAGTAGTAGTACTATTGTTAGCAAGGGGTGCACGAACTGATCTGAGAAACCGTGAAAGTGAAACTCCACTGGATTGCTGCTTCCCACCTGGAGAATCTGCACCAGCAGTTCTTGATGATTCTCAGATGACTGATACTGCTCGAGCAATACAGCTCAATGTTCAATTACGTGCTCTTGTTGAGTCTCCTCTTCAGCCCACACCACGAATTTTGACCAAGTAAGTTGAAAATGTCATGCTCTGTAAAAATACCATAGTGTACCATTTGAGTTTTTGGCTTGTTAAGATGGAAATGAAAAGAAACCATTGAATTTATTTAATTTAGCAGGTACAGTTATTATTTTTTGTTAATGTTCCTGTCAATATTATCAATACTGGAATATAGTAATAGCACTATCATTTAAATGCTATTTTTTCGTGAGAGAAATTTAATTTTTCCACGGAAAACGAGTTAAGTACCGTATCTGCCCAAATAGAAGCTGACCCCGGATTTAAGCCGACCCCCCAAAAATCTCCACAATTTTTTGACAAAAACGTAAATTTCGTAGATTTTATGCTGAAGTGTGCCGGGCATTCATGCACATCTTAGAATACATTATTCAAGATCGAAGAAATGTGTAGGAAATGGTTTAGTGGTTGACATTTTGAAATGTTACTCCAATTAATAATTTTGCATTGCTGAATAATGTTCCATAATCAGTGACAATTATTTCATTCAACTTCATTTTCACAAAAGGTGAAATATAGTAACAGCGATCTCGCCAAGATATTTTTTCATCCAAGTCTATTTCCAATGAAATTAGCATTTACATTGTCTTAAGAAATTGCATTTTTATAATTACACACGTTACATGTAAAGTTTTAATGAAATTCAAACAGTTGAGCATTCAAAGCCGTCAACGCATTTTGCATAATCGTCAATTTACGCAAGCGATCTCGCCAACATATTTTTTCATCCAAGTCTATTTCTAATGAAATTAGCATATGCATTGCTTTAAGAAACTGCATTTTTATAATTATACACGTTCCATGCAAAGTTTTACCGAAATTCAAACAATTGAGCATTCAAAGCTGTCAACGTCAATTTACGCAAGCGATCTCGCCAAGATATTTTTATATATGTTCATCGTAGGTCAAATATTTACTTTACGAGAAATATAGTACTATCATTTGAACGCGAAGGCAATGAGAGACTTCGAGATTTAACCATAACCCAAATTTTCGTGGGACTTGCATTTAAGCCGAGGGGTGATTTTTTCATCATAGATTTTGACAAAAAACATTGTCTTGTATTCGGGCAGATACGGTAATTAATAAGTACTGCAAGATTAATTTTACTTGACAAACTGGCTGAATTGATTTTATAATGTAAAATTTTTGCAGATTTTATATTCACTTGCTTGATTAGTACCAGAGGGACAAAAAAATGCATGGATTAATTTTTGAGCAATTCTTTCACATTTAGTGTGTTGCATCATTTCAGTGATATATCCCGAGGAAGAGAAGTGAACCCGGTGCAGTGTGTAAACGAAATCGATGATGCAAATTCAGAAGAAGGAAGCCTCGGACCTCCTAGGGATTTCACTTACATCAGTGAGAACTGTGTGACCTCTGACATTCGTATTAACCGTTCAATAGCTTCCCTTCATTCCTGTAAGTGCGGGGATGATGGAGATAGGTGGATGAATGGAGAAAAGGTCGAGGGTAAATCTGGCTGGGGTTGTTGTGTTGGAGGTACAGGGGGAGAAGTTGGAGAAGGTGAGAATGGCAATGTGGAAGATAAAGGATGCCTTTGTGCAAACAGCAGTGTCCGATGCTGGTATGATGAAGAAGGAAAACTTGTTCCAGAGTTCAATTATGCTGGTAAGTAAAGTGCTGGTAGAGAAATCTGCATGGGAATACATTGCAATTCACAATATTAGTGGGTAGAAGGGATGCAGTTCTATCATAGCTTTAAGATAAAATTTATATAAGGGAATTTTGCATTACTTTCTTATTGTAAACAAGATATTTTAGTCAATTTAAGTGTGTAATGTTTTATTTTGAATTTTTAACTGAATTCTGTCATGAAATTTTGCAGATCCACCTATGATATTTGAATGTAACCAGGCCTGCTTGTGTAATCGAGTGACCTGCCACAATAGAGTAGTTCAGCATGGTCTCACTGCTCGAATGCAACTGTTTAGAACAAGCAACAAAGGTTGGGGTGTTCGTACATTAAGAACAATTCCTAAAGGCAGTTATGTATGCGAGTAAGTATATTATTCTTAGCTTTACAATTGAATAAAATATATGTAATGTTAATATGGTAAGTAAAATCTGCATACAGTAAACTTTCATTTATCCGACACTGTTGGGACTTTAATGGAGCCGGAAATACGAAAAATCCTGATATAAGAGAGTTATAGCCTGACACACTACCTATGAATTCACTGTAGTAACCGTAGGAAAAATCAACCAAATTTAGTTATTAAACAATAAAAAAATCATATAAATACTACTGTAAATAGTATAATTTTTATTGTACTCGCCAAGTATTGTACTTACAGTATCTTTTCTTGAAAGGTTAGATGTGGTAGGTCTTATAAGACAAGGCAAAAACTTCAGTAAGTTTTGTTTCTGCGATTTAATATCATAGATGGTTGACGCACCAACATTATATTCCCTCATAAGTGTGTTCTTGCTAATTCCCTTTTCTAGCTTACTTATTATTTCTAATTTTTGGGTTATGGTTAGTACTACACTTTTACGTTTCATTTTCTTAGCGGCTGGGGTAGACATTATGACGAATACAAAAACAACTGAACAACACGACACGTGTAATAGCACTGAGCAGCATGAGTGCTACTAGTGGCCACTTTCTGAACAACAGAATGATATAAGTCTAATGAGATTCACATTGAATAAAGAGTTAGTCCAGATATACGAATTCATATCCGGATTGAAATAGGATCCGGTTATTTGACAAATCCAGATATTCGGGTGTTAGATATAAGAAAGTTTACTGTATATATCAACTCTCAGTAACTTATTTTTATTTTAAAATAGTGTACATCCCATATAATTAGTATATGGGATGGGTCATGCATTTCACTCTACTCAAGTTCAGAATGTTATACATGAAGTTTCATTCATGAGGCCGAAATTCGCATATCCACGATTGATTGCTTAAGTACCGCTCACTCTGCGACATTTTTTTCAAAACTTCTCCACTAATTTCTTCCAAATGCCGCACAGTGCCACCGGTTGCTTAAGTAGTGCTCACTCTTGTGTTGCTCTTTCTCTTTAGCCATTACTCCTTCTAGGTATGTGATATCCAAACAAATTAATTCAGACAAAGAGACAGTTTGCAAAGCCAATAATGCTGAAAATGGCAGCAGAAGCTCACCTGGAATGGCAACCGGTATAACCACATGGCAAATTCCGTACAGATAAAGAGGATAAGAATTGTTGCTCTTTCTTGAACAGTCTTGTAGTCACCATGGTAGTGTATGCATGCATGCAGTTCCTCACCTATTTCATGAATTTATTGTGCCATTTTCATAGTTTTTTATTAGTAATATTGCTTAATCATGGCCTCAAAGAGAGTGAAGAGTGAAATGAAAGAAAAGTCGGTAAAAAGGGCAAAAAATGTGATGAGTTTGGAGAATAAAATTGAAGTTTTAGATAGGCTTGCATGTAGTGAATCTGCTTCAATTACTATTTTATGAATGTACTAGCAGGAGTACCCATTGAATTTCAACGGATTTAGTGAATCTAAAACTTCGACTGTGTAACATGTAATCATCGCAAGAATAAGATAGTACACAGTTATACCATCGAATAAAGCAAAAATGAAGAAAACCGCTCCATATTTTCCTATTTAGATGAATGAAGGAAGAAAATCTTACGAAAATAATGTATAAACTCACTCCCCCTCCCTTCCTCCCTCCTCCATCTCCCACCCTTCCCCTCCCTCTCTCCACCCCTTCCCTCTAATTCCCTCTCTCCATCTCCCCCCTCCGTTACCATGCATCTCTCTCCCTCCCTATCACGTATTAAAAGCATTCAAAGTGAACAAACTTACAAACATTCTCCTTTATGTGTTAGATTAGAAGATAATTCAATTAAAAACAACAAATATTTGGTTTCCATGTAAACAAATTAAAATCATACACAGAAATTGACAAACGATATTACGTTAAAAATTTTTCCCTATAAATGCGTTGAACTCTCAATTTCGGCGACAATAGGAGTTGTCATGGTAGCTTATAATGGGTATTGTAATAAAACTGATAAAATCACGTATTTTATTGATTCTAAATGCATTTTTATGCTAATTCGATCAGAATTCGGATTCTGTCTTCAATAAAAATAAACTGTTCTTTTCTTCGTAGAACCATCCAAGTCTCGAGTTCGTACCATGTTTCTAAGTAATTTTAAAATTCAAATGAAAAATAAGCTGCACTCGTCCCTATGTTATTCAAATGGAGAAAATGAAAAAAAGAAAATATTTTTAAAATTAGACAGGTCAATCAAATCGATATAAAAACTTTACTATACCACCGTACTAATTATTCCGGTTAAAATGATACCTTTCTCTTGCTTCTACGATCTGTAGTTTTCGAATTTTAAAATTATGATACACATACACACATCATTTTTATATATTAGATGTACCGTACTATTATATTTTTAAGGGTTAAAATGCAAGTTGCATAGTGGAATAGGGACTCTAAGAACCTAACCGTATTTTTTTCCATATACCCCATTATTTACCATTTGCGAATTTGACATTCGTGAGGGTTTTCAGGAACCTAACCCTCGTGAATGGTGAGGGACTACTGTATTTCAGTTATGACTTTTTTTAAAAGGGTATACAAAATTGAATACTGAATGCATCCTTTCTAGAAGTAGTGGTGCAGGAAAAACTTTCTGCGTGAACTGGTTATTTCATTGATAATAAAGTTTTCATTTGAGGATCAAATCTCACATAATTATTTTATTTTTGTTGAAATTTTATGAATGTTTTTAATCAATTTGATTGATTCTTATAGGTATGTTGGAGAAATAATATCTGACTCAGAAGCTGATCAGCGTGAGGATGACTCATATCTCTTTGATCTTGACAACAAGGTGTGTATCTATTGAAAGTATTATACAATGGAAAAATATGAGCTAACATTCTTTATAAGTATTCCTTTTTCATAAAAATTAACAAATTTATTGATATAGATTTATTGCATCTCTCTCTTAAATGGTAATGCTAAATTTATATCATTTTCGTCTCGTTTTCCTTTCATAAATTTGAGAAAGAAATGATATTTTTTCCAGCACAATTTTCCTCAAACTTTAAAAAACTGCTATAGCCGTAAATGAGAATTTGTATCACTTGGTAAAGTAAGATTATGTATGTTGTTTTTTTAAAGCTTCATTATCCTAATTCTTTCTGCCATTTTCACATTTAAGGAAAAAATTATTCAGATAAAATATCCTACTATGGTTTGGAATTAATATACAGGTGAACAATGAAAAAAATTAAATAAACACAGCATTTCTTTTTTCATTTAAAATAACTTATCAACTGAAGAGGTATTTTTTATTTAAAAATTTATTTTTTTGATATCCTTTATCAAGGATGGGGAAACTTATTGCATTGATGCGCGAAGGTACGGAAATGTTGCAAGATTTATCAACCACATGTGTACACCAAACCTTCAACCTGTTAAAGTGTTTGTTGAGCATCAGGACCCGCATTTTCCTCGCATCGCTTTCTTTGCCAACAGAGACATCCTTCCAGATGAGGAACTTGGGTGAGTTCATACGAATATTACATATTATATTCATAGTAATATTATTTATAACCTGACCAGCATTTAGGAAACTTTAGTCCCACAATCATGAATTCATCTTGGATCTCAGAAAAAAAATATACCAAAATTACAAGTTTATTTGAAGAGGTCATTTTTCATTTATATGGATATAATTTTAAAATATCGCATATTCCAGCGTATAAGTCGACCTTTGAAGTCTAAAATATTTTTTCCTAAAACTTAGAGTCGACTTATACGCCGAACATTAAATGTGAACCTTAAATTACAGATGAATAACATCAATATTTATGAAGACCATTGATCTTTCGGTGGAGGTGATCGCTATTTTGAATCAGCTGTTACAGTGTTTACATTTTATGACATTTATTTTAGAATATTTGTAATAATTAATTTTAATACTGTATTTACGTAATCCACATCCTTGTGTACCACGCGCATCCCTATTTTTGGACCAGTTTGAGGATAAAAAAAATAAATTTTTGCTTTAATAAGTTGACGTCTACAGCAGAGGAAAATTAGAAAAAAACATCAAGAAAGTGTGGGGATTCCCAGTAGGTGTGTTTTCACCATGGTTCCCTCTAAGCTGCATGGCCGCGCAGCAGTTTTTGAAATGCTGCACACTAAATTTTTCAAGCACGCACAATTGTATCCTAGAATATATCGGAACAGGGCCTCGTCAACCCCTGTGCACATCTGTGCATTAGCATCATTTAGGCACGCATAACGATATTCATTCCGCACATGGATGAAAAAAATTAGAGGGAACTATGGTTCTCTCCTGGGTTAAAGAAGCGTCAACGGCTCACGATGAATTTGGCAAATACAGATACCAGATGCCAACTTATTCCGGCAAAAAGTGTAGGTAGAAACTGATAGTAAATTCTTAATGACAGAACTGCTTTTTTTAAGTAAAATAATAAACTTAAAACTCAATAAAAAGGTACAGCTTTAATATTATAAAAATATTACGTCATCTCAATGTTGAAGATGCACCAGCAGTAGTATAAGCTGTGCAATTAAACCCTAAACGTTTCTTGATCCTGTAGATACGTGTAAACTTCGTAGAATTTTTCATCTTTTGCTAATATAAATGTAGACGCAAGAGTGTTGTAGTAAATTTACTATCGAAACTTGCAATTTTTAAAACTTTGTCAGAAATCTTCATGTATGACGCGCTATTTTTTACCGACATTTTGGGAAAAAAGGTGCCCGGGGTACACATTTGCGATATTTTATTTAATTACATCACCGTGGAGATTGATCGCGATCACTAGGTATAGTTCATTTTGATAATATCATTAGCAGCTGACGTCAATTGAACTATAGGAAACTTGATTTAGTGGTTCAAGCTCTCCAAGAATAACAGTTATCGGTTGAAATTAAAACATCTGTCACATGGAATGCTTAAGAAGACTAGCACGGACTCTAAACAGTATTTATATATATTTTTATTATTGTTTATTTCTGTTTTGTTAAAACTTGGATTGTACATGACTTTGATTTTGTCTGAAAACGATTTCAGGAGAAGTATTTTTAAGTGAAAAAGTTGGGGCCGACTTATACGGCGAACATATGCCTAATCATGTATTTTCATTCAAAAAAGCGGGGGTCGACTTATGCACCGGAATATACGGTATGTATTTTTCTTATTGATAATTAATTTTGTTTGGGAAGAGGTTGCTGAATTGTAATTTTTTATTATGAGAGAATCTCAGAATGTCAAAACCCAAAGAAGTTTTCCCTGAAATATTACCTGTAGGCCTTGCTATATATGTTGTATATTTCAAAATACTACGGGAAAAGCACAAAGTAATTTGCTGGAAGTTTTAGTTAGCATTTATTTTATGAATGTCTTAACTAACATCCATTTACATTTTAATGGAAATCCATGCAGTTATCTTAAATAACTTAATAAATTATTAAATGTTAGGTTTTGGAAGTTCAAAGTGTTTCATAAAAAAATATTCCTTCAGGGAAATTTTTCAGTATTTTTCATTCCATTATTTATTTTGTCAATAAGGAAATGTTCAGCATTTATAAATTTCATTTTAGCATTGTTAAAATATATATTTATAGAACCCGTTAATTTTAAAAAGAAAATTGATTTTAAAATTAACTATCTATGCAGGTTTGACTATGGTGAAAAGTTCTGGATCATCAAATGCAAGTCATTTACTTGCACATGTGGTTCAGAAAATTGCCGATATTCTGAGGCAACCATTGGTCGTACATTGGAGATGTACCGTGCACGTCTTGCTCTGGAAGAAGAGACTGCAGCTTCTAATTTGAGACTTGGGGCTGCAGCTGCTTCTGTGCTCCAACGTCAGCAAATTTCGTCATCATTATTCGTGCAAGTGACTTCCTAAAGATGTGCAGTATTTTTTATTTTGGTCTGGCACATTTCAATTTTACAAGATCAGAAAAAAGCTGTTAGAAAAAGATGTTAGAACCTATGCAGGGAAAGTACTGTAATTCCATAACTTTGGAAGAATATTTAAATGCAGGTAATATTAAATATGTGATGAGTTGATGCATGAGGACCCTATGGATAGCACTGAGAATACATTTTCTTTCTTCATTTGATATTTTATACATCCAACAAAACAAATGCTGCTGTTCACCTGTGGTCTATTAAGGTGAACATTTAATATCATGTCATGTATAGAGAAATTAAGTATCATGTTTTAGTGATGTGATGTATTTCTCAAGGATTCTTTTGACATTTACTGAACTTTGCTGATGTCTGTTTTTACATAACTGGTGCATTGTGCTAGAAAGGAATGTTTTCTTATGAAGAAATAGAAGTATTGCTTAGCATTAAGCTAAAATTCTTAAGATATTTACTGCATGGAACAATTTCTTATTAATAATAACATTGATTTCTAAAATTTAAATTGCATTTAACAGAAAATTTTGATCATCTGATACTTTAATATAGGTCTACTGGATCTCCAGTCATCTATTATGACTGGTTGTTTGACCTTGAATGAGTTTTTTCTAAATGGTTCATATTGTAGCCAAATCCTTATGTCAGATGAAGGACAAGATATCTTTAATACTTTTCAGCTGCCTATTTCCTTGTATTGTGTAGTGATTGTCTTACCAAACATTTGATTTTATGGTCTAAATTCTCTGCAAACCAAAATATTACAGAAATATAGCATGTAATTGTTCATTCTTTTTATATGTAATTTTGTAAACAAAATTTTTTGCCTACTTTGGTAAGGGGATTTGACTATGGGTCCATAATAATGCCTAAGTGTGGATATTAACCAATGTGAGGAATTAATTTAGTCTTGAGTGTGACTGAATGGATGTTAAGTTATGCATTTGTTATAAGAACAAATTGAATTTCATTTATAAAAGATGAACAACAATTTATGAATGTGATTTCTGAGAGGTATTATGTTCTGGTCTATACATGAAATATCATGTAAAGTGATGTTGTTTTCTTATTATATTTTAAAAATGTATGTGGTAGTCTTATTTATTTACAATGCTCGTAGTAGTGCTACATGTTGTCGTTAACCCTTTTAATGACATATGCCGATTGAGCAATTATATTCCCATCAAAATTGCTGGTGCCTTTTGCCAATAATTTTGCCAATAAACAGCACTTAATATTTTGTAACTTTGAAGCTGATGTTATAAGGTATCTAACATTATAGATTATTATGATTTTTGGGAGTTTCAATGATGTATTCATACTAGAATTTGAATTATTCTTGTGGCTTCAAATGATATTTTCAAAAACTATTATTTAACACACAAATAACTGGCTAACCTTACCTATGTAGCAATTTTGGTATTTCACCTAATATTTTCATGTATTTCATCCTTAATTTGTAGAAAAATCAAAATTCTGTCTAGAAAAATAAATTTTATAACATTTGCTTTCAACAAGTTTGCATTTATTCACAAACTGACCTGGAAATTTTAGCAAGTAATTTATAATTAGGGCTTGGCAATAAAGGGGTTAATTACAATTTGGTTAAGCATGAATTCTGGACTAATTGAATAAAATGGTGTTTTTTTATAACATTGTGTTGGGAAATGGTTTTTATTAATTTTGTTAGTTGTGGTTATTAATATTAATTTTTGGCTGTGATTGGGGTTTATTCACGAAGGCCACATATCTCAGCGGCTTGACTTTAACAATTTAAAAAAATCTGATGTGGTGGGTCATATTGGGATTAAAAGTTCATCTAACTTTAAAAGGAAATATGCAGTGAATATATCTTGTTAGTGGTATGAGGTTATTTAAAGATCATATTCATATTGTAAAATAAAATTTTTCAATAGTGTTTAAATCTGCTTCCTGTTCTGAACAAGTCAAAGATTAATAATTATAAATTTAATTGTTTCTGAAATTTAATTGCAAATTGTTTGGCAAAAATAAATTTATTCACTGTAATGGTGATTATTTGCATGGAAATTCATTACAAGATGTTCACTATCAATTTATGTTTTTGCTGAAAGAAATTGAAATATTCCCATAAAACTTATGGGCTTTATTTAAATAAATTTTAGATGAGTAATAAGATATTTTGTAATCTTTTTGTATCAAGCCAATGAAAATAATTTTCCTGAGTTAACAAAATGTCCCATGCATGCCCAATTTTACATTGCTGTAACTACATACTGACATGGATGCATTATCTGAAACAGCATTAACCTCGTTTTATTTTTAAGGTTTGATGGATAAACAGTACCAAGCAGTGGTCAATTTTTTATTATGTCATCAAAACTAGCATGACTGCTGGAGTACAAATCTTATTGGGTACTCTTAATACATTTTTGCCATTTTATGTACAAATTAAATGTATGTTTGTGATGTATTGTGAGATATTAAAATATTTTAACTTGAATATTTCAGTCATTCATTTACCATATTGAAGTTCTTATTCACACAGACAATCCACCAGTCTGCCATATTTTGTAATGAATAATATACACAAATGAAATTAGAAATGAAAAAAACCTGAGCAATGTACTTATTTTTATATAGATAACTATGAGTGCATAAATACCTTTATTGAATCTTTTAAAGTATTGCCCCATAACAAGATTATTTTATTGAGCCTGTGTGCACTAAAGAAAATGAAGTTTATAAATGTGATAATGATTATATGAATTGCTGAAGGTGTGAATACAAGAATAGGAGAGCAGTCAGTCCTCGTAGAGGTGGTTAAACCTCAGCTTTCAATAGAAAACAAAACTGATCACATTCAGGAATGTGTGAACATTGTTAATAGACAGAACAAAAAAATTTACTATCACAACTGCTACCATCATAATTAGAATCATCTGATTCTGTTTTCATTAATGATATGTAATTTATTAATTTTTTATGAATTTAAAATATTTCTACATTTAGCAAGCAGCCAGGATTTCAAGGGAGATGAAGAGTGGAATAATAAAAAGCTACACTTTGTTCTGCATTTTCAGTGTTTGTGTTGCTATCTTTACTTGGAATTTGTTAAAAATATTGCTGGTAGATTTTGGAATATATATTAATCTGTATCACATTCTGTCGTCTTTCATAAAAGGGAATCAAGAAAATTTTTAACTCAATTGACAATTATTTGTATAGCTGCCATGAACAGGATTAACTGGAAATGCAATGGCACAAATGCTTAACTTGCTTTCCGTTGAAAACATTCTTAGAAGCAAGTATGGCTCAGTAGGTACCCCTTAATGTGATCTCACTGGGTTAAATTGAAATGACAACATTAAGTGGCTGATAGAAATACATACCTGGAGTCAGAGACTCTGAGCCTTAAATTTTATAGTGCAATAGACTTGTACTTTTAGATACTAATAAAATTCAACTATGCATCTTCAATGGAAATTTACTACAACAGGACCGGTTTTGGTCGTGGTTGTAATAAATTTCCATGGAAGGTTCACAGTTGAATTTCATTTGTTTAAGTAAATTCCACAAACTGCAGCCTGAACTTAGGATGACCAGACGTCCTCTTTTTAGAGGACATGTCCTCTTTTTTACCCTCATAACTTTTGTCCTCTCTTTTTTGTCTGTCCTTTTTTGTCCTCTATTTGAGGTACAACATATGTGAATGGCATTAGTATGTAGTCTTTATGTTTTCACTCATTCTAAATACTGAATAATTTCAACTTAGCTTTACTTAAATGTGACTTCAGTAATTCTTTTGTTATCCGTGAATAAATAAGTTATGATAAGTTAAAAATTTGAAATAACATCAAAGTGAGTTGAGTTATTTAATTAGAAGCTTTCATTCAAAACCTTGTCTCTTAAGTTAAATATAAGTAAATATCACTATTATTTAATTCAAGATTTTTTGGGAAAATAAAAATGTATATGTGGAATCCAAGATGTTTTAAATATCATAACCATCATTGCTTATCTTGCTTCCATGAATAAATTATGTTAGATCACTTGAGATAGCAGATTACATTGAATTTTAGTTTCTCTTACATATTCTTCAAATATGGCATGTCCAGTAATTTCCTAAATAAAATATTTTTCAGATTAACCCTTTCTTTGCAATTCCGGCTCACAATGCAAACATTGGGCGTATTTTTAGTTTAATGAATGCCCAGTGGGCAGATGACAAATCGTTTGGCAGTTGAATCTATTAAAGGCCTCCTAATAACAAAATATAATTTTTAAATTTTGTCTTGTATGAAATTTTATGACCATATAATTAATGGTGAAATTTTTTAAAAGGTGGGCAGCTCAGAAAAATATAATTATATAATTTTATAAAATTTTCATTTACTTTTAATATTGCATTATTTGGGTTTACTGAGCTATTGTTAATTTATATAAAACACCTTGTACTTCTAAGGTATATTCCTGATAAAACTTTTCTACTGTCCTCTTTTGCCGTCTTTTTTCCTGTATTTTTAAACAATTTGTCCTCTTTCATGAAGTCAAAATCTGGTCACTCTACCTGAACTTATTAATGAGATTTGTATTTTTCGAAAATTTCAAGATCTGGCTCAACGAGGGAGTTTCTTTTTCCAATTTTTCATAAAAAAATAACCATTGCAACATTATATTTGGTGTCTGCTAAACTTATAGAGAAGTTATAAATAATATGAATTAGATTTTTATAAAGGGCACTATTGCCTAAAATCACTTTATCGTTGAATTATGATAAATTTAGTGATCACTGCCACAAAAATTAGACACAAATTTAAACGTTTTATGTCAAAGAGTAATTAATGTAGATAAAGTAAACACGTAGTCTTTCAAAATAAGCGCACATTTCTTCGATCGTATGCGACCAGTCGAAGACAAAATTAACGCATTATCGATTTCTTCTGTCTTTTTTGATTCTCAAAAGTTGTAAACCTTCGTAATTCCACCCACCTTCAGCATAAATATCGAGATGTGGCATCAGTATTTACACCGATGAGGCCATGAATTCACTTTTCGAATGTTCAATTTTCTCTACCAGTGACTGTATTTTCACTTCTGTTTGTTCTTGGGGGCTGGAATATCATCTTGAGGATCGACACTGCTGGAGCTTCGAAGAAGATGGAGACGAGGAAGGCAAGTGCGTATGAAACAGTCATGTAACCGAAGTAGATCATTACCTGTAAGATTAAAGTATAGAATGAGATAGTGACAATAATGTAGCGTCATTCAACCTTTGTTCTAAAGTCTCATATTACGAATACCTATGTTGTTTTTCTGTCGCGATGTTATTTCAAGCCGAAAAACGTGCTCTCAAGTAGGTTTACCATGCGTCAGGATTTCCCCGGACATGTCCGGGTTTTCTCCTACCCGGGGACGTCCGGGCGGGATTTTAAATGTTGTTTGGAGTTATAAATATTTGTTTTAAGATAGGGGTAGGAGAGTCGCTATCAACCTTTTCTTACTATTCCCTTTTCTACTACTGAGATATCACATCTATTATATAACTACGGAAATGCTAAATCATTTCAAACTCAGTACATTTTTATCTCACATTATAATGTGTTCATTAAAAAATCAGTTTAGCCCGTATTTTTGCAGTACACCGTACTGGTAATATAAATTTTGCTATAGATATTGACGCACACATTATACAACGATGAATACGAAAAATCAGGTAATTCTATTTGTCACAACAATATTTTTACTTCAGTTAAGTCGTGATAGTATAAGTGTATCAAAATATAGTAAATTTAAAAAATAGTACCGATACATTCATACCTTGAAACACCTTGTCCTCAAAAAATCATTAAAATAAAAGTCCAGATTTTTTAGTTACACTGTCCGGGAAATAAGATTTAAAATATGGCAACCCTATATCAAGTAAAACGCTTTCAGGAATTAACGTCCACAGGGTGAAAGGAGGCAGTACCCACTTTAAATATGAAGTGAAAATGTAAAAATATACCATACGCAGTATTGTAAAATACGGATAAATAAAATTGCAAAAAATATTACTTATTGGATCGGATGAAGCCTCAAACCAGTGGCGGATCCAGAAAAATTTGACAGGAGGAGGGGCACATAATAAAGAAAACTAAAAACAAACAAACATTATCATGTGTTCTTGTAAGTTTCTACATGTAATGCGGGAAAGACGGGAACCTTATCCACATACCATAGATAGCCATTGGTAACATTTATCTGCACAACCTTGAAGAAAACGATTGTATAAATTTAATGGGAGTTCATTGAGTGTTATCATTAAGAGGTCATCTAAACTATATTGTTGTAACGAAGATCTATTCTCAGATTTCATTATATTCATAGCACTGAAACCTCTCTTACACGATGCTGTTGAAGTTGGAAGAACTGCTATTATAGATATCAACTTACTGAACAACCTTTCTCCGTGTGAAACTATTGATTTAGGGATATCATCTAGTTTCAATTTCTTACATAATAATTTAACTTCATACCATTAACTGAGAATATTTTCAATAACTTTACCAAATTTCAATATTTTCTGCGGTATTTCAGAAAGCTGAACTCCTAGAAATTTTCCATGAATTGTCGTTCTCAGGATATGCTTTCCCCGTCAGTCCTTTAGTATGTTCTAATTAGTTCACAGTATTAATTTCACTTTCAAATAAGATATTGGATCTAGTAAGATACTAATAAAAGAAATAGATACTTTAAGACTCTCGACGATGCGGGGGGAACGAGACGCTTTTTTAACGGCCGGCGGAGAGATAACTACTTCACAGACGTTCCAACGACAATTGCGACAGGCGAATCTATTTTGAAACATCCATCTCGCCGTAGTCTTCAACTCTTTTTAATTATCATCATGACCAGGGCCGTTCCAACAGAGGTGCGGGGCCCAGGGCAAATCGATCTATGCGGGGCCCTGTTATCATTAACCGCCAAATTAAATTTAAGACTTTCCTTGCGATAATATAGAAGCGCGGGGCCTCTGAAATCGCGGGGCCCGCGGTGGTCGCCCCGATTCGCCATGCCCTAGGGACGGCCCTGATTATGACTTTCCGGTCAAAGGAGTTAGGGTCTTTTCACCCGGAGCCACCATGGTGGCGCAGCCACAAGGAACATTAAATTAGGGTTGCCAACTGGCACATTTTGACCCGGAGACTCCGGGTGAAGCAATGTTTCTCCGGGCTCAGGGTTTTACAACAATTTCTCCGGGTCAGCGTCAGTAGTGGAACTACAAATTTTGTAATGGTTCTCCTAACACAAACATACCATAAGTCACTGTGCATTTGCTTAGAAAATGTCGATTTTAATGAAGAAAAGCACTTTTTACGTGTTTTTTCTTTGAAATGAACAAAATATGATATCTTTGACGAAATACATATAACATTTCTTTGGGACCCAAAGGCACTCTCATCGTAATATTTTGATTATCAATCGCATTTCCTCGAATTGAGAGTAAATAATGCCATTTTTACAGTTTAAATAAATATAACTTAATACAAATTTTAGCCCTTGAAAAAATTCACCTATATAATTACTTTTATACATTTTGGTCTCGCAAAGAGGTGACAATAACGCATCTACTTAAACTGCTTATGCATAACGAAATAAATTATATTTCAATTGATAAATGAAAATGTATTGATATAATTTACAATACATTTTAATTAGCAACTCGTTAATAACAGAAAAACCGTAAAAAGCGGAAAAAAACAGGATTTCCTCCAAAATCTCCGGGTTTCAGACTAAAATCTCCTGGTCATGAAGGTCTTACAGTTGGCAACCCTACTCTAAATGCACCTTTTCACACGGTGGTGGCCCGACCACTTTGGCCGCGCGGCCAGTAGGATCAGTCGAGACAACCTTTGTGATAAACGTCAACTTAAATAACTATAGGAAATTTGATGAAAATCGTATGAGCCGTTTCTGAGAAAATTAAATTGTTGTTAAAATTGCTTAGAATAAACTGCCCTTAATTATCGTGCAATGTCAACCATTTCTTCATAGTTTCTATTCTGTATGATAAAATGCGTAAGTACGAGATTTAATTTATTTTCGCTTTATCGTTTAGGCTCTAGACGTGTCACTGCTTTTTCCAAAACACACAGCAGCTGCCTCGTCAACGTCCATTTTGGAACTGACGAATTTGGTGGCGTCTGTGGTGGCTAATGTGGTGACTGACTATTGGTGGCGCGACCATGGTGGTCCCGTGTGAAAAGGCCCTTAAACCGATTTCACAAACTCTCCACCCAAACCCACACCATCGCAGCCGACATTAAATTCCTCAAAGACTCAAAAACAGAACATCTTCCCTAAATTCGCTAACATATTTCCTAACACCACAAATCACACAGCATCCAAAGCCATTCTCTTAGCAAAAGAAAAATGGATCGAACTCGAAGCCAAAAATCTTTACGGAAAACGCGCCTTTCTGGAAGTAGAAGCATATGATTTGCACCTTAAACTTACAAATAATATAGCAGGCTTCGAATTGTCAATATGGGACCAATACATGAACCATATACACTCCGTCATACAACGGAAATAAATTGCCTTGTACGGTTAAGGAGCTTTTCTTAATTTTGAAACATCCACCTCGCCGTAGTCTCCAACTCTTTCTAATTACTATTTTGAATCACAGGGGAAGTTGGTTTAATCGGCGGGGGGCTAAATTTACAAATAAAAATTGTTATTGCGAATAGATTGTCGCCAGCTGGTAATTCCAACTCGCCACTGGCGAGCGGGCGACCGTATTTTTCGAGCCCTGTCCATAACTACTAGTACCAATTTGTAAATTAAATAAATAAAAAAATCCATATATATATATACGTTAGGCTAATGCATCTTATTGTTAGCACAAAGAAGAAGTTCATCAGCCCAAAGAGATGACTCATTGTCAGATCAGGTCGAAGTGGAGCGGCCAGTTTCGGCCGGCTTGGTACATACAGAGAGGGATAACCATACATTTAAAAATCACGGAAAGGGTTAAGCTCAATCTTTTGTTACCCATACAGAAGTGAAAATAACATTTATACTACGTGGTTGGGCATTGGGAATGAATGCTATGAATTAATACTAATATATAATATAATACATTTTCAATTAAATATTTGCGGGTCTGACGATAGGGGGTGCTCCGTTGCCCCCCCCCCCCCCTCCCCCCTGGATCCGCCACTGCCTCAAACCGAGCCTTTGCTTTACATTTCGAGTTTGCCACATTCAGTGGCGTAACAATATGATGGCGCAAGTAGCCAAATGTTATAGGCCTGTAATATAGAAAAAATTAATATTTGTTATCGATTTCTCTTTTTTACCGTAATTTCTGAATGACTCTCCAGTTCATTATTTTTCGACAAAATAATTTTAAAATCCTAACCTTTTCAGCATACCTGATAATCGATTAATAGGTATAACTTGGTAGGTTTTAGTATGTGTTTCAGTTTTAATTGAACATATGCATTTGTTTAGTGAGATGGGTGGAGATAGAGGCCATCGATAATATTTTTCCGCGAGCCTTTCCGCTCCTAGCCACATTATACATACGTAAGTACCTTAACTTCACCAAGACTATAATCTCCAATGATCCCTAGTTAGCTTAAAGTATTTAAGCAGCCCATCAATAACTAAGCGCTTTATTCATTTATGATTATTTTTAATAAGTAATACTGCGCGTCTTTTCCCCTCTTCATAATCGTGTGTAAGCAGATTTATGTAACATAATTTGAACACCACAATCGTGACAACTTCGCACTCTAGGAACACCTTTACCGGCGCAATGAAACTATCGGGTAAATTTTGGCTTAACATTTGCTGTTTATTTTTCCTTTAAAGTTAATTCATTACATGCATAAACCGTAGTTTCGTCTCCTATTGGAATTACTTCAATTTGCCATTAAAACTTTACCCCTTAGAACATGTTTAATAACACATTCACGTACCCTTAGGGATACGCGTACCATCGGTTGAAACCCCTTGGCCTAAATTTTCTAAAGATTAATTATTTAGCTCATCACATAGCTATTCGTTATCAATATAACTTATATACAGATTTTTGTCCGACTCTTATCTCAAAAAATAATTGTACTGAATGATGAGCGTATAAATTTTTTGTTAAGCGTCTATTAATTACTCACAGGACCGTTGTGCGGAGATCTGACGCATGAGCCAAAAACACAAAAGGCCTCTCCAATTCATGACACACAGGTGTAGACCGGTGACGACACAGCCATAACGCCGACCCTAGAAAAGTGCCGCCTGAGGCGGTCGCCTGAAGCTCACTCGACGGCCCTTTTATAGTTTGTAATGCGGAACTCTTCTATATGAAGTTTAAAATCATTGGTGAAAGTGAGCTGGAATGATTCGGTACGTGGTCAAGTAAAAAATTCGGAGCTGGTGTAGATAACAAGTATTATTATTTACAGAGCTAAATAGTTGTGCAAATGATGCGACTGCGCCAGGAATTGCGTTTACAGAGGCCTCGCGCTATTTAAAAAATATTTATCGTGCACGTGACTCTACAATTTTTTAATGGTAAAAAATATCGAACGCTCTCGCAATGAGAGAAATACTTGCATTATCTATTAAATTTTACTATTACAAATTTTCGAGTCGTAAAAGCCCAACGCGCACACATTGCACCGGGCCCCACGATTTTCCAAGCCGGCTTTGAGTGTTTACTCGTTAAAGCTTTACAGTTTAGGTCAGTGTTTCCCAACTTTTGTAGAGTCGCGGCACCCTTAAGTGACTTTTCAGAATTTGGCGGCACCCCTCCCTATCCACCATCAGTAACAATAGTGGTGAAGTTGAACCCCTAACCCCCTTCTCCATATCTCCTTTCATTTCGAAGAGCCTTTGCGGCAAAATGAAGTTCGTCTTAACTCTGGTTTAGATTTTTGAAAGCCGACAATGCAAAATGAGGCTAAAAATTGGAAAAACAATCATTTTTGCGGCACCCCACAGAACACTTTACGGCACCCAGGTTGGGAAACACTGGTGTAGATTCTACACTGCAATTCGTCCGAGCGAATATCGCCGTGTGTAATATACGTATTTCTACCTTCTATAACTAAGTTTTCGACTTAAGTAGCCAACATTAAGTTATAATACTTAATATTTTGAATCAATCTAGTATCCAGCGCAGGGAATTTGGGATGGATTTTCATAACCGATTTATTATTTTTTTAAACATAAGTACAAATTATTTTTAAGATAATTTTTTGGAACTAAAAACTCTCAAAAACCTGTTCTTTTCGGAACCAACTCGAATAAAATCGATTCACCAATGCTTAAATACGAATAATTATAAATATATTACTACTATTGAATCTCAGGACCATGCAACCCGAAATGTCTTTTTCGAGTTAGTTAGTTAGCAAGCAAACGCTAGAACGGTAGTTCCCAAACTTTTTGACATGGCTCCTCCCTTTTGGTTTTAACTAAGAAAGTCGTGATGCCCCACCACGTTTTTGATTTAAATAAATGTAATCCTTTGCACTCGTATTTACATCATTATTCATGATCAACTAACTCGTAATTATTTTACTCATGTAGCTGGTACATATTAGGAAGATTGAAAAGTACGTTTAAACTATTTCAGATGAATTTAACATTAAAAATTGATTTTGTTTCTCGTGGCATCGCCTCCCCCGTTGAACTCTCTCACGTCCCCCAGTTTGAGAACCACTGCGCTCGAGGTTTTCGAGTTTTAAAGAGAATTTAAATGTATTCATACTGACCACAACGGAATTATGAAGGTGTAGAGGGCCGTTCATTCGATATGCCGTGAGCAACATGACCAAAGGGTGGATGAGGTACGCGCAGTAAGCTAGGCGACTAAGCGGCCTGAGGGCTGACCAGCAAAGCAACCCAGAAATCCAACCTGAAAAAGATAGAGAAGTAAAAAAGTGTGCCAAATGACCTACATAATTCCGCTCGTGATTTATCACGTAGTAGTAAATTATACGTCACTAGCTGAAACGCCCGGCTTTGCTCGGGCAAGTTTTCTTTTAAGTAGCAAACGATTTTTATTGCTTTATACTTTAAAAGTATTCATAGACTATATTTAGGCATGAATACATTTGTACCCTTTATCTTGGCCTTAGCTATTCTTCCTCTACGGCGCGCCACGGCGTGGATTTTCCTTGCATTAATCTTTACGTGGCCATTTCCCTTTGAAGAGGACAACAATTAAGAAATTTAGCTTTGTTGCCGTCTGGAAAATGGTCATCTAAACCGATAAATTTTGCACTTAAAGAAAAATTTCGAGCGATTTAGCATGTAATACGACAAAACATGAACAGAATTAAAATAGTCTTTCGTGCTTAAAATAAGCCATTTCCCATGATCGTAAGTTAATATTTAGGTACATATATTTATATCCACATCAGTGAAGGGGTTTGGGGTTTCTCCACACCATTTCCCATGAATTCTTATGGAAATAGTATTTTGTTAACCCCATGGGGTATAAGAGACACCACGGTCTGCTAACCTAGACCAAGTTCTTCCTTTGGTCCATAGGATGACCCATGGAACTTTTGAATTCGATAGCTTCAACGGTGTAAAAACGTATAAAGAACATACATACACATATACACTCGAAAATATTTATAGGATTAGTGGAAAAAGAAGTTATGATCTCTTTCGAAACGAATCTTCTATAATAGTTTGATGCAATTCGAGCGACTTGGAGGAAGAAGAAGTATAACCATTTACCACTCTTTGCATTTCTACGATCAAACTTCGTGTGTGAGGGTTTTTGCTGATATGCAAATTTCATTTCCTTGTTTCTAAGAAGAAAATTCAGAAGTCCAAGGAAGCAAAATAATTATCATGAATACCAGTGAAAATATGGAACTGAGAATTGTTTATGCTCTACCATTTCCTCTCACGAAGGGATGAGTTGAGTTCAATAAGTAAATCCGATTTTGTGTGCTGTATTGTGGATGCTGCGACTTCGACAATATTTGAATACATTAATCATATTATCAACGTACTTTTGACCATCGTTGCAAATCCAAATATTATGGCGGATATTAAAACGCACCCAGAAATATGTCTTCAAATATAACTGCACCGAGTAACTACGAGCAAGTTTCCTCTTAGTAACACTGCCTCTTTCATGGAAAAGCTTTGCAAGAAGGAAATACATTTACATTTACATCAAAATCCTGCAAGCCGCCAGAAGCGTTTGGCAGGGGGTATCACAACACCAAGTGAACTCTAACTAATTCCTCTTTTGGACTGTCTTATCGCGTCTGGGAAAAAGGATCTGTAGTATCTCTCTGTTCTAGCGATTGTTTCGACATATTTTCTCCTGCACTCTGATCTAACATTACGTTCTCTAACACTGATGGGGACGATGGGGGTTTGTAACCACTTTGGCAGGATACAAAATTATGAGGCACTTCCATATGTGCTAGAAACTTGAAATATGGTAGGATTATAGGTTTTTGGTCAGCCGAAGGAAAAAATCCGAAACTTTCGAAATTCTCACTTTGAGGGGCTATTTTTGCCCCATTTTTGGCCCATAAGAAAACACGTAAATCGGTGTATAGATTTTTACATTTGCATTTTAAAATTATTTCGCATCAAGATTCGAACTCGAGACAAACTATCGGATAGGATATAAATTGTAATTTGTTATTTTTGAAGACAGAATTCATATCCGAGTAGAATTAACGTAAATTTATAGTTTTTATCGGGAAAAATATGTAATTTTTCTGGGTGGCAACAATCTGCTGCCTAGGCAACCAGCTTAATGCTTTCATATGGGTAAACTTTTAATGGGAATCAGAGTCTTATATTTCTCCTTTAAAACCTTACTAGTGTAATGCCCATTGAAATATCAACGGGAGTAAAGATTCGATCGTATGATAAATGTTAAAATATGAAAGTTATTTATAAAAATTTATTTTTATACCCATTACTTGTTAATAAAGCAATAATATCTAGAATTACATTCACATTACCTCAAAAGAAGTTCTCAAACCAAGGACATGTCGTCCCTCTGAGAAACGCAGTCATTACCGCTCAACTAATTTTAATGTAATCCATAAACATCCATAATTAGACCCGTTACATCGTATTATTCAACAGAGTTATAATTTAACAATACGATTGTAAACGAACAAGTTAAAACAACAGATAACACGTGATATGAGAGAATGAAGAAACAACAAAGAAATCGTAATGACATGATGTAGGTAAAGCAGAAAGGAATTACATTAAGCGAGAATTAGTTTATGTACGTTGTGGCACGGAGAGGGGCGAGGAGGAATGTTAAAGCGAAGTGAGATCGATGTGATCGAATTTCCTATATAGCTCAAACGACTTTGGGGAAGACTGATATTACGTTAGCGTAATCAGTAAATCACTTAATGGTGAAAAGACATTTTCTATTTTCATATCATCACTTTTATATTTGGTAATTAAATGTTAACTTTTACTCGAATCGCCATGATGGTAGGCGTTTGAGACTTGAGCGTACCTCCGTTCCCTGTTGAGCACGCAACGATGACCCAAGCCACTGCAATCCCCCACGCCGTGTGCCCGAGCGATGCGTATACCGCAGAACCAACCAAACTGAGTCCTATGGCGCCTGACGGTGGAAGAGGTTGACCCACCAAAGCGACGCCGTATACTAGAGTCACCATACAGCCTAAGGACAGGATCCAACCTGATACAACTGCTACCTGCGATAATGGAAAAGGAATCTTCCTTATTTACAAGTCCATAAGTAACAGAAAAACAATATTTCATCCATGAAAAAATTTTTAGTAAACTATTTATCAGATTATTAGGAAATGTGAAAAATCTTTTTAGAAAAATTTTATTAAATAATATATTCTCGGTTTTTGCCTCAGTCAAATTTCTTTTGACTTGTCAAATAATTGTCCAGGGTCGAAGATGATCATACGTGGAAAATTTGTGTTTTAAACTAATATTTTATCCAATATTAGAGGGAAGATTACACCGGATCTAAAAAAAATAACTTAGGAAAATGGCGAATCAGGAAAATTATCCGATTTTTATCGCAACTAAATGAGACAGAAATACAATTACTATCACTCCGATTACCTTATGAATTTTGATTTTGAAGGCCGTCTCGTGAAGAATCCAGCCTGTAAACATCCCTATCAAGTATGGTCCAAGACGGGTCCATGGTTTGTCGTAGAGTTGATCGAAGAGAGCGAAAGGATCAGGGATACTGCCAAAGAATATACCAGACCATCAATAAAAATTCCAGATTGAACCTATAGCAAAAATATGAGGGTGCATACTAATGCGATGAAATTACCAATCTTATAAAATGTGTCTAATCATTCTTTTAAATGTTTCTAATGTCATCAAATGAAATGCTAGAATTTAATTTAGATCTATGCTAAGGTTAAGAATCAGTATAATAATAATGAAACAATTTGATATATATATATATATATATATATATATATATATATATATATATATATATGCCGGGCGTTTTACATGGGTCTTACCACTACACCCCTCAATATATGGAGAGAGGCTAATGCAGGAAGCGTTAGAAGGCACGGGAGATTTCAAAATCGGAGGAAGGATTATAAGAACAGTGAAATACGCGGATGATCAAGTACTTCTAGCAAGAAAGGAAAAGGAACTCCAGAAAATGATAAATAGACTAGTGATAACAGGTAGAAAATACGGCATGGAAATTAATACATAAAAATCCAAGGTTATGCGAATATCAAGTAAAGAAGAAGAAAATTTGAACATAAGTATTGGAGGAAAGCCATTAGAACAAGTTTCAGATTATAAATACCTTGGAAGCATCATAACGAGAGAAGCAAAATGTACCGATGAAATCAGGACTAGAATAACGAAAGCAAAAGCCGCTTTCAGAAGAAAGAAACTCCTACTAACTGGAAATATAAATCAGGAAATCCGCAAGAGGTTGATAAAATGCTATGTATGGAGTATAGGTTTCTACGGAGCAGAAACATGGACGCTAAGGAAAAATGATATAAAATACTTGGAAAACTTCGAAATGTGGACATGGAGAAGAATGCTGAAGATAAAATGGACAGATAGGGTGAAAAATGAGGAAGTACTACGAAGAATAGGAGAGAAGCGAACGATTATACAGACTATGAGAAAGAGGAAGGCGAACTGGATTGGGCATTAGCTGAGGAGAGAGTGCATGATTAAAGAAGTGCTAGAAGGAAAACTGGATGGAAAAAGAGAAAGAGGTTTCAGCTAGTAGACGACTTGAAAGGGAAAGAGAGCTATGAAGACATGAAGAAAACTGCGGAAAATAGGAGTATATGGAGAACCAAGTTTAACCTAGAATAATCACGGACCTGTCAACGGACAGACTACCTATGATGATGATATATATATATATATATGAAAACAGGACAGTTTGTTTTCTTTTCACAGAGTTAATTGTTTCAAGCACTAATAAAAATATTAGTTATTAAATTATAGCTTATTGCGTCATTTCTCGTTATTTCTAACAATTCTTTATGCTTGTGCCCGCCTCCATATCCCAGAATTTAAGTGCCCAATGGAGGTAAAAGGTTGAGAACGACTTATCTACAGGGTCCGAGTTTTGAAGAAAAAGTCAAGAACAGCTACGGTTGTTTGAAATTCAAATATTAAAAATTTCGTGGCAAAATAATTCACTTACCTAACGTGGTAGTCGTACTGAATTGCTATAATTGCTGTTGTTATCCAGGAACTAATTAAAAAGGCCAGTCCAGCTACCGCAGCAAAGCGAAAGTGCCTGCAAAATACGCAGAAATAGAAAGATGTTGGAAAGTGCGTTTTATACCGCATGTCTAGAAAGTATAAGTTTTGTAAAAAAGCAAGTACTAAAAAATAGTTAATTTAAGAAACAAACTTGAATTCATAAAATATTAAGGTGAAATATGTAATGAAACATATTATTTTCGTTTCAGTGATAGGCATTATTTAATTCTCTGTTCGGAACGAAAGTTTTTCCACAAAAAGTACTGTTTCACACTCACCGGACCGCTATCAAAAGAAGCACCACTCCTAATGCGTAGAATTGCGTGTCATTTGCCATATACCAACTCCAGAGCATGCACTGTGAAGATGTAGAAATTTAAGTTATAAATTGCTTTGTGTGCCATTTCGTGGGTTGCATTCGTCGAGTTTTCTTCGAATTATGTACAATAATTCTTTGGGTGTTTTGTTGTGTAATCTATCACAGTGGATATAGGAGCCATTCTGCATAGGATTAACACAAAAGCGTTTTTAACGCTAAATCAGTTAATTCTCTCTTACCATTTCGCTTTGCGGGAACAAAGAGTTTATGTACAATGCGTTCCTCCACCAGTACTTTGCGCATGAGACTCCGTCCGGGATTTTAGGCTCGAAAACTGAGCTGTTGTATTGCCACCGCGCACCAACCTCGGCGATTCCGATCGCCCATAGGTATGGAGGAGACAACCTGAGAATGTTAAAAAACGCTTTTAGTAAAATCTGTGGTTATGGTTTTGCATATTCGAAACATTAAATAGATTTTTTAAATAGGACCACATTTTCTCTTTATTTACAAGTTATAAGACTGCAGTAGTTAGTTTTTTTGAGGTCATCGGTTTAGTGACACAATTATACGAAATGTCAAAATTAACTTATAAAAGTCCCTTTCGGCTATAAGAGTTATATTTCGGGATGGGTTATTTTTTAAGGAGACTTTTGGAAGTTTTAAACAAGAAATAGTAATATTTTTTTGCTTTCAACTTTTGCTAATTCGTAATGCGAAAAAAGAAGACATCCAAATAACCCAATCCAAATTTTGTTGCTCAACGTCGTGCGTGACTTATTTTAAATCCATTTCTTCTGAAAATATAATTTTATTATATTAGTTATTTCTAACTTTCTGGTCGATGTTCTTCAGACTCTTAATTCGTTCGAAAATTAAATTTATCCTGAAAATGCCAATTTTTAACTTGTTTGTTAAAAAATAACCCCTATAACCGAAAAAAGTATCAAACATATTTTATTTATTCATATGCTTGTAAATTTGCTTGACATTTTGTTTAGGCGCCCTTTAAAAGGTCATCTAAACGATTTCAAGCATTCTTATATGGAAAACATGACGAATCAGTTTGCATTTCCCGATCCTGATCCTTATTTTTTAGTTCATCACGCCGTTTTGGTCGCGTGGACTCGCCTCAGGAACCGGTAGCCGATTAGCTTGATGAAGACCAGAGTATCGGTGCCAAGGGCAGAGGCGGCCTTCTTGGGACACCTTCCCTTATTCGTCTTGACACCCGTCGAGCTTTCGTCCTCCTGCTTCCCTTTGTCTGTGCTTTTGGATCTAAAGTAGAGGTAAGCCACCAAGAGACCACTGGGAACGAAAAGGAGATTCTTTGTAATACCAAGTGACAGTAAACGAGTGATTGCATTAAAAATAAATTTTAATCGTAAATTTACATATGCATGAAAGGCGTCGATTTGGAATCTAATTTTGAAACTTTAACCTTTCTGGAAACAATGTATTCGTCAATACTTCTTAATAACATAAATTATGAGGATTTAACATGAAAGTCATTTAAATGCAAAACAAATCTCCTTCCAATTTTAAGGATCACAAATATAAATAAATCCTCCTAACAAATTTAGCGGTGTGATATCGAAAATTTGGGTTTTTTCTTGATTTCCATCTGAAACATCTTTTTTAATCGCAATTTCTGCCAAGCCATTCGCTTTCATCATGAATAGGAAAATACTAAAATAACTGCGAAATATTTTAAATGGTAAAATGCATGTCAAGATGTATCTAAGACGTTATATTTCTAAAAAATACAAATTAACGAGTTTTTGTCTCAAAATAGATAAAAGATAAGACAGGAATAGAGTTGGCACTCTCAATGATTGGTGAAATAAATGGTTGAGGAATCACCTGATCGTGAAGAATGTGTCCACGGAGAATGTGGCATTGGAAATCGTTTGGAAAGCTACGTTTCGCTCACTCACCGAACGCAGCTTCTTGTTCTCTGAAATTTTTAAATTCACTCGCTTAGTAACTGAACAAGCAAGTCATTAAAATATGTTACCACTATCTTATTTGTGCAAATTTTATATTAAATTAGTGCGTTGCGTATTTCTATGAATAATATTAAACATTTTCAAACTGAGTCTAAGTCGAATGTTCGATTCGAAAATTTGTTAATTTTGATATTTTTCCAAAAGATGGCATAGTTATAATAAATATCGAAAGAATTTTCAACTACATATATCTGCTTTCAAAGGAAGTGTTAATTTCAAGAAAAAATTTAAGCTTTAGTGATACAATGAATAGCGATGTTAAATATTTGTTTGTTGAAATGCTTAGGTATGTTAAGTTAGTATCAGTGAACTCAATCTAGGATCATTTCGTAAAGTAAAATAAAACAATACTTGCAGCTTATATGAACAAACGAGAATTTTTAATTCTTTTAAACATTAAAAGTTTTACTCTATATAACATTCTTATTTTGTTTTGCTAACACTCACAATCAGTTACCGTATTTAAATTATTATAAATGTATTACCCATAATAAGATGGGCCATTTTCCCATTTCCTATTCTTGTGCTAGAAGCTTATTTAAATCACGTGACTGCGTGATACACACACAAAAAGAAATAAATTTTTAGAGTTAATGTATTACTTTCAGTACTCTATAAGATCAATTGTTTAAAAATACCCTCATTACACGTTAGAAACGCGCACTTTTAAAGGCTTTAAACTTTATATTGAACCTTATTTACGCTAAATAGTTTACAGCAAAATGGCATAGTTCTTATATCTACCGCTCATTGGCGCCACAGTCGAGCTTTACATACAATTAGCCGTAATATCGTAAATTCAGCAACAATTAGGTTATTTCATCCTTTTATCCGTTCTTTGGTTCAAGTCCCGAATTCGTATCATGATTCTAAGTAATTTTAAAATGCAAATAAAATGTACGCTACACTCACATATAACAAATAGTTCTCGATTCTCACGCTCTTTTATAACGGCTCTTTAAGAGCGGCGCCGCAGTCGAGCGTTATACACAAACAAACACATCTAGGCTTTTATTATATAAATTATATACATATTTAAAAAATATATGGTACTATCCTGTTATCTCCCCCCAAAGGGTATTTCAATGTTATAATTACTTGGTTGACATTGTTATAATTTGCCAAATAATGAAGAAGATGCGGTAGCTTTCCTAACCCATGACTGATTGGCCGGTCTCGACATTTACAAAACCAATCACCAGACAACGGGGAGGGATACTTTGGTTCCGGGCGAGGCGAAGGGCGAAGGCTCGTCAATATACCTTCAATTTGTGGCGCAACAGTCAAGAGGATCTAACATTGAAAGAATATATTGACGAGCTTTGTTTTAATGGGTAGTCGTCTCCGGGCGCTACCGCGCCCTTCCCCTCGCCCGGAACCAAAGTATCCTTCCCCGTTGTCCGGTGACTGAGTTTGTAAATGCCGAGACCGGCCAATCAGTCATGGGAAGGATCTTTAACGTTTCCTTAGCGACCTTAAAAATTCATAATTTTTTGGGGGGAGATAACAGGATAGTACCAAATATATAATAAACAAGGATCCATTTATAACGGAAATGCAAAAAAAGTAGGTTGAGAATGTTTATTCGTTTCAAACAGAATTGCATCTTCATGTTATGTGAGCTTTGAAACGAAGGCTCAATTTCTGGATGCTTTATGGAAATTTCTCTATAAAGATCGTTTTGACATAATTAAAAGAAACTCGATCACAGCAACCTTATCAATTCGGAATGGTTGGGGTTTTTCGAAGACTTCCATTTAACGTTCGAAAGGCGTCTTTAGAGTTAGGGCTATGCACTGTTTTGGTACCTCACCTGCAATGGAAAAGACTAGAATATACGTGTGCACCATGATGACCCAAACCAAACTGAAGGTCCTCAGTCCGTGGAGGCATGCCAGCGATCGATCCTCGCCCTTCCCTGAGTCATCTGTCACGGATAATATCTTCTTTCCGTTGCGGCGAACGGAGAAACAGAGGAGTAAACGAGTGAGAAGCGCTTTCGATGGATCTGTTGAAGTTTAAATTGGAGATCATTATTTTGTTGTGGGAATGGGTAAAATGCTTTGCAGTTGTGGCCGTGGCAATTAGCTATTTAATTTACTTGATTCAAGCCATTAACTTAGCTCGTTCGTTAATTTATGAACATAGACTTTCTTTGGCAATAAAGGTGATAAACGTACGTTTTTAACGCTACTCATACATCACAAACAGTTTTAAACTAAAATGAAAGGAACGAATTGACAACGATTTATGACAGAGGAAATTATAAAAGTGTTGGCTCACCGTTTGAAGTCACGCGCCGCTTCCTCGATGAGACGAGTTCTATGTTATTGTTTTTGCCTCCCTCTAAGTCTTTGCTCTTATGTTTTTTCCTTCCGTCCATACCGTCGCAAACACGGCTGCGACAAGTTTGGAAACTTTCATAAACTTCGGCCATCACCATGAGGACCAAAATGGTAGCAGTAACGCCTCTGGTAATTGAAGTTTCGCCATGTGAGTGGGTAGAAGCATATAAATATTCAAATAAAATATAATAGATTTTAATTTTTCTTGAAAGTAAAATAACGCAATTTTCAAGCTTGCGCAAAATTATACGATGTATCCTTATAGATATTTGGTAAATACGTTCTGTAATCATCTTGAATATAAAGAACTTAAAATAGAAGCTATAGCTTAATCGGACAAACCAAATAAGTGGGACCAACTTAATAATTTGCTTGTAATTAGACTAGACGGAAAGAAAAGGAAAGGAATTCTGTTAAAAAATGATGGAATTGAATGATTCATTTTACTATCACAAATCTAAATGATGCCAGTCACTATAGTGGTGGTGTTTCTAGGCCATGGGTTCTCAACCTCCTCGATGTGGCGAGCATCAAGTTGTGTTGTAGAATATAAAGAGCACTTCTGAAGAAATAGAAATGATCGTGAATCAAATAAAACTGACACCAAAGTCATTCTTAATGTTTTTATATACGTTATAAAGAAATCAACCGAGCAAATTAAATTATTGGTTAAAATCATAGCGGTGTTCGCGAGCACCAGGTTGGGGACCTCTCTTCTATGCAGTTACCCATGTCTTGAATTGATTTTACACTCTACCGAATGATTTAGTTTCCTTGAAACATTCGAATAGAAAACTTTTTTGTCATTATAGTTATTTTACGCTGAGGTCATTAATAAGTGTCACAACTAAGGTGAAATGGCTGTTGCACTTTACGGTTTTTAAACATTTAAAACACAAAAGTTAGTTTATATTTAAAGAGAGAAGAATGTATAAAATTATTTAGAATGATTTCATTCTTATTTTGTAAAAAAATATCTAATCCAAGTACGTATCAACATTATCAGCTTTTTGGAGTGTTAAATATACACAGTATAAACCAGTTAGTACAAACTTCAAGGGGGCTTAAATTTTCTCGACTTTTAATATTGTAGTCGTTACAGAAATCAACCTATATTTTCGCAGGGGATTGAAGCAAAAGTCTGATAAAGAAGTATTTTATATTAACCGAGTTTGTATTAAAGAGGTATTACTATAATTGTCAAAAACATTGGGGGGGAGGGATCCATATGGATCCAAGCCAACGAATCTCTTAGCACCACATTTGCTCGCTACTGGCTCTTTCCCGAAAAAAAAGAGATTCTATAATTTTTTTTACTCGAGGAAAAGGGAAATTAACCGAATACATTGTTGATGCCAATATGAAATTGATATATGCTCGTTTTTGAGTAATATTAGCTCGAAAGATTCACATTTACAGGAAATTTGTCATAACGAAAGAAACTGAGTTTTCGTAAAATCCAGGAAATGAATCTAAACAGGATGGCAATTAAACTTGGCCGGAGAGTTGACTTTCTCCAGCCTATTTTCCTTTTTAGTAGTGTCACGTAATGAGACTATGAGTGAGTACGTGATTTCTAGGTAACGCTCACTTAGGATGAAATCCTTTCCGGGTTGCATACCAGGTCTTGACGGATGAACTGAACAATTCGCGGTCATTACCTTATCTTTATCATCTTCTTAATGCTAATAGGCATATTATTTTAATAACCAGTGTACATAATAGCAGGGACGTACCTTTGCGATATGGCGCCTATGGCAAAATTTTAGGAAACACCTTGGTTATGTCGGATATAATTTTTTCTGCGTTTTAACAAAGATTAACAGCGTTATTATTATTTATAAATTATAGTTTGAGTATTAAAATAACATTTATGGAGAAATGCACTTTGAGGAACGTTTGGCGCCATCTTCGCCATACGGCACTGCGTAATAGTATGAAGGGGCGCTGAGTTCAAGACCTCGCTATTTATACGAGGAAAGTAATAAAGGAAATAAACTAAACATTTATTATCAGCTTAGGTTGTCTCTCAGAATATTAAAAGTGAGCTATTTAAAAAATCTTGCACTGGACTATTTTCCACGAATTGAAATGTAAATATAAATGCATTTAACTCTGACCGCTCCTGAAAAAATGGTTTGGAAAAAAATATGCGCAACAAATTCTTACTATAGAAGCAACGACCAATTGGATTTCAGTCATAAGGCGAGCTCGATGTAAGTAACTACAAATAATAAATAATAGCACTTTACGAAAGAATGGATGGTGTGAAAAACATTTCCATCGGAATTATATAAACTTCATCCGTCGTTATTTGGCCTGCGTATTTACCCTCCTTTTAGGACGGAAATTAAAATGTAGTGCGGGGCAAAAAACGTGCACCTCATTATGCGAGTCGTGAAATCAAAATGACACTCGACGAATGTTTGTTTTAAATATATTAATATTTTCTTCGGCGCGTTTCCGCTACCTCTCCAAAATAAAAGGAAAAACGCAATAGTGGAGATGAAAAATATTATTTGCGATGAAACTTTCACATTAGGTGAACATATCTAATTAGTTGAAACGGCTAGAATTTAATTAAAAATTCTAAACCATATCTCAAATCAGAATATCATATGGCGAACGCTGATAATGAATAGGGTTACCAAGATCCGCTCACCCTAGCACAAATGCCTTGGGGTCCTCTATCCATTCGTAGTCTCCCGGTACGGGACGGACCCTCAGAACTTTCACCGATCGTCCGACGAAGCTCTTGCTGGCGTTGGCCATATTAAGAGCAGGAAGGGACTTTTCTGCGGCCGATATGTCTAAGAGGTGGGATATGGCTTGAGGACTGCATGAGCGTGGCAAACATACACCCAGAAGAACTAGACGAGGCTGCGGAAACGAATAAGCAACATTGTTATAAATATGTTTTTAACTAAATGTAACTTGGCGATATCCTGCACTGACATTTTAGAGCAGTGTTCCTCTGCTAGCGCCGATATCGTGTAACAAGTCTATACGATACAGTATGTACATATAACGTTTAAATTTATTTTCAAGTTCTACAATCTTTTATCGCTAAAACATCAAAATACAAAAATTTAAGCAATACATAGAGTGGAACTTTTAAATTTTCAAATAGAAAGTATGTATATATCGAAAGCGATAGCGTTGTAACCAGGAAGCACTGTATCTACTTCTAGAAGGATTGGAGGGACAGAGGTGACAATGTGATCCTTTGTTTTACATGGCGATTTTTAAGGTATTAAAATCGGCCCAAAAATAATCTTATGAGAAATATGATATTTTTTTCGAATTAGTGGCATAGCTACTTGATTTCTATCGTAACCGAATATCATGCCTGAATTACGTTATGCAACCCAAAGAATTCTCAATCATAGAATGATAGGCAGTGCTTAAAATGAATTTTATTTAAGCGTTGAGTTAATTTCAGCGTAATTTTTTTTCAAGTTCAGATATTTACTTGCTGGAAAATGTGGCCTGTTGAACTAAAAAAAATGAACTTAACCCTGCAAATCTCGATCCTTGGCCTGTTTCCAATTGAGACGAAGCTTTAAAAATTTCCCGCTTTCGCTAGAATCGCGACTTACCATTGGCGAAATTTCCTTCGGCAGATTCAGTTCAATCCGCGCTATGTGGAATCTTATACGGTATGGAGGCGAAACTTGTTTTCTTTCCCGACGCGAAAAGGAAATTAAACGCTGCAGTTGCTGATGCTGCTGCGATTGTACCGGTGAGGAGTCGTTGACTTCCTCCATCTCGTCGGGAAGGTCAGAATCCTGTGATTCTTCGTCCATGTATTGCAACGACGTAGATGATTCTTCCTCTGATTTTTCGGCGTCGATTCTTTGCCCTGAGGCGTCCTTCTCTCTCCTCCCGTACTCTATCCTCTTCGACGCCATCTGGTCGAGCTCTAAGCACATTGCCTTCGAACCCAACCAAAAGCCGTTTCCGTAGGTGAATTGAGAGGAATATCTCCCAGTTGCGTCGCACACTGCGTACAAAAGAAAGAGGTCGGTAATGGAAACAATAATTTGAAGGTTCTTCGAAAGTGAGATTAAGATCGGCAACTTTCCAAATTTAAAAGAAAGAATTTATATATATATATAGACTTTGTTTTAATAAACTACAAGATAGTGGATGACTACCTTGCATGTATTTATTTATTTTTTACAAGATCGTACACAGCATTTAACTATATTTTACAGTGAGTCAAATAACAAATACGGTCATGCCCTCGGCAGTATTAGAACACACAACAGAACTCACAACCTTAACATTGTGACCTAGACACGCTACCCACTCTTCTACCATGACTGCGATAATTGAAATTCGCTTTATGCTTTTAAGGCTGTGCCAAGACTTAAGTTAATGATATCGAATGTAAAAGTGGAGCGAGAATGGCAGTGGTAGTCAAATGTTTTGTAGGTCAAAAATAAACAAGAGTTTCGCGGCACCACAACCATGAAACAAGGTTTTTTATATTTTTACATAGAGGTATTACCAACTTTGGACGCGTGCATTTGTTGGAGACCATAGTCATTTTATAAGAGGAAAAATTAATGCCATAATTACATATCGATCGTCGATATATTTAAAAAACAAAGTTTTATCGCGGTGTCCCTAAAATCAGCTGCGGCAACCCGGTGTGAGCCCCCGGATATTGCAATCCTCCCCCCGAAATTGGAAGATCTCTATGATCAAAGTATCGAGGGTAAATTTTGCAAAACCTTTTACCATAAAATAATCACTTGCCAAACTGATTACCAAAAAATAAACATTCCGAAAAACTTTGAATTTTAAAACTGGGGGCTCCATTGGTTTCATTCGTTAAATTACTATATATACTACTCTCTTGGGACCCCCATGGATATTTGTATTCCACCTCAGCTCTGATATGCCCATGTATCACGTCTCTCGACGGGAGAAAGCAGGAGATGCGGTAACCCTGCTCAACATAAGGTTAGATGGAGACTAGTGATGAACTATCTTACTCATATTTGCCCAGGGAACTCCATGCTTCAGCGCCTCCAGGTACGCGGAAACTTCGTCCATGCATGGGACTGCGTTATCTTCTGTCACGCCATACGAATTCCATTTACCTGAAAGAAAACTGGAGTTTCTTACGACACTCTAGATCTCTTTTGGGAAAATCTAAAGTATGTGCATAACTTGATTCCTACACATAAATATGATGGAATCATAAAAAAAATCATGCCAATTGAAAGAAACACTCGAAGAAAAGCAGGAAGAGAAAACGCGGCCGAACGGCTTTATACTCCTAATTTACAACCAATATTCGTCTTATACGTATTAGCGTTGTATGATAACGTCATTGTTCATGTAATACCCACACTTTCTTTCCAAAAAAACTTCCCTCGAAATATGGGGTGCAGATATCGTACGGATTTTGCCCCTACTGACTCAGAAAATGTTTGCTGCGAATTTTATACAAAATAAACCTTCCAAACATCTCATAACATACACACTCATTCAACATTTTATATGCGTCAATTTTTCTAACTATAATCATTTTAATGCGTTAGAACTTTTTGGGATCAACAAGCCGATTGGAAAGTGAGGGCAATCCCCACACTGGAACCGTATCCCGTAACGAGGAAGTGAAAGTAATTTTATTATCTAGCGAATCTTGAATTCACGTAATAATTTCGTATTTATTTTTACGTAAGTGTTGTTTACACTTCAATGCCGGCCATTTTATGCTAATTACCGGAGGCCGGGGAATATTTGATTTTTTGCCAGCTGACTTTCGAGGCGAGCGAAATCAACTAATTATTCTCTGTAAATAGGGGATTGCATAGAAACAAAGAAAATAAACTCTAAAGACAATATAATACGAAATAGTTTTCAAAGTTGTTCGTTGATGCTGTCTGATAGCCTAAAACGATTTTTCGTACAGTAGTTTTGAGGTAGGTCCCGACGCTGCTGGGTAGGCAGGTAAAACGTTTGTCGACGGGTATAAACGCCAAAGTTTAAGTAATTTTTACAGTATTGTATGATGTATGTTTTTCATTCATACAATTTTTTCTGGTTTTCGATATTCACAGTTTTAGCCTCATCTCGAGCTAAGATGTGCATTGTACAGGTGTTTTAAAAAATTTCATTGATGCCCAAAAATGCAAATATGGGCAGGTGTAAAGGTTACACAGCAGCTTTCAAGTTAAATATTGCGAAAAACGCATAAAAGTTGCAGCGCGGGTATTACACAGATTTTTTATTTTTTTAGGCATATAATGTAAAATATGGGTTTCTGACATTGCACGCATGCGGGTATTGCACGAACAAAGACGGTAATATTACTATGTGAGATTGAATTATGTAACAAAGAAAATTTTTAAAAACCTTATCGAATAGTTTATCTAGACTTATCTGTATACGTAACTAGCAGAAATATCCGGCGTTGCCCGGGGAAATTTGGTTCAAATCCGATCGGAATTCTAGATTATACATGGTATTTAAGAATTCACTCGGCCGCCGTTTCGAATAAAACGGGCAGAGAGAAACAAAAACCACGTATGAATTATTTCTGGGAGCCCTCCATAATCGTACCAAATTTGATTCAAATCAATAGTAGGACTTGGGAAAATACGCGTAGTTTAATCAGTCCCCGCCGTCCAATTACGGATAAGGAAATAGTCGTTTCCCATCTTTCTCACTGTGTATAAGATGTAGAGTTACCTGTTCTTTGAGAACAGGAAGTTTATGAGAACAGTTATTTTATTGAACAGTTTAGGCATCAGAACATTTCGAAAATAACTGTTCCGTTCTGTCTGACCTATCTCTAGTGTTAAAATATTTAGCATTAGCATACAAAGTTATTTTGCTTTTTGTACAATTAATATAAAACATTTGGGATTAAAAAGTACCCTACGGCCTTCCTATTTGTGAAGAAAGTATCTGTTGAAAGTTTGATTACTCTAGCTTTAACGGTATGGAAATGTATAGATGCACAAATAAACAAACAAACAAACTTTCATAAATATCTGTATACGTAATTCAAGTATCGAGTGGTGAAAGACAAGAATTACCTGCAATTGAACTGGCGCAAGTCATTCGAATTTAGTTGGAAGAGAGTAACACATGAAATCGCATTGGTATTGCATCAGAGGGCTCCAGTAGCGCACACAGGATTCTCTCAAGGGTGGTTCGAAATATTTGACATGCACAAAAGTTGTATGCAAGGTATATCAATGTCGCGTATTGCATTATTAATTATATTAATGTTAAAAACAAATGGGGAAAACTGACTCATATTCCTTTCTGGCGGCGCCCATGAACCCAAATTTAAAATAATGATGTGTTTCCACAGTTTAGAAAAATCACAATTTTCCAAGGGGGGCTCGAACCACTGAGGGCGCTTCGAAGCAAGATGTATAGGCGTAACTAATTCCTGGGTCGTCATATAATATAACTAGTATATTTAGTTTACTGCGAAATAGTTTAATACAACTTGGTTTAAACAACGATAAATATAATTAACGTGCTCTAAATTTGACAAAACTTTATCCGGAGATATAATATAGTCCAACTCAATGACCGAAATGACAATAACTCGAATTTTTGGCAATTGGAAGAATTTAATTCTTCGCGTCCCTTATCATATACGTTATAATGTAGGTCGTTGATGCAAAGTTTTTATAAATCGAACTAATCTAGTCTTCTCTTGATGTTCGGTGTACTGGAATTCGGCTTTGGCTATAGTGTAAAACATAACTAGCGCATATTAATTTTCCTTAGCGCAATATAAAAAATCGGTACAATATATATCGTACAAACTTTATCATATACGAATGCGTCGTTTAGTTATCTTTTTAAAAATATGAACTATGTAGAATCATTATAAACATCATCTTAAATAACTATACGAAATTTGATGAAAATCGTTCGAGAAAACCAAATTGTTGCTAAAGTTGCCTAGAATAAACTAGCCTTATATTCCTTTTTGAAAAATATGAACTAAGTACTATTATTTCAGACACCAACTCAATTAACTGTACGAAATCTAATCAAAATCGATATAACCGTTTTTAAGAAAATCGAATTGCTCTTAAAATTGCCTAGAATTTACAATCAGATGTGGCACTCCAGTGTGCCGCGGCACACAGTTTGGGAACCACTGCTCTAGGATACAACCTGCTGCTTGTCCTAATGAAAAGCTTGGTAATCCCTGGTCTGCCATGGAGTAATGATGTTCATGCAATTTCCTTAAAGCTCAGAGGTGAAAGGTTTTTATAACGTAATAGTCCAGGTGATCCGACGTATTGTCCGAACCGCTTTATTTGAGGTCGGAGGTAGGTCTGGATTGAAAAAAATGTCGGGAAGCAGATTCCCAATCTAACTCGATGCTTTTAAGGACGAACTATCCATACTGTACTCATAGAAACAAATAGAGGCGGCATGAGATCATTGAGGAAGATTCTGGCGAGATTACCGTATAGAAATGGGGTCAGTCGTTTGTAGATTTCCTGTACAGAAAAAATCCGAGGAACGCATAGAAAGAAAGCATTTCTACCACTCCAGCTTCGCTTTCGTTTGCACCTGCTTGTGAAACGCCTGAGTGGTAAAGTAAATCACGATCACAGGGCGCAGATTAAGCGTTGAATTTCTCTAGCATAAAAACGGCGAAAGCTGGAAAAATCTCTAACGGCACCTTCAAATTCGACGATTAATGGTCAATTATTCCTATATTTTTGGAAATTTTTGCCCTAAATATGTCGACATGTTGACAAGAAACACGTTATGAATAAAAACTAAACTAATTTTTGCATTTTATTGTAAACAGAAAATGGATTCCATCTAAAAAATAATATTTCATCTATATCATGTTATATCGTGCTAAATTGCAAATATAGATAGATAATTGTCCTTATTTTCAGGGCGAAATTGAGACCATAAGGTCCCCTCTTCCATTTAACCCTTCGTTATTGATCACAAGATAATAACATGAATATATATATATATATATATATATATATATATAAAGGTAGCAACAAGGTGTTGGAGGAAGCCCAGTGGACACTTACCTAGATTGAAGAGCCGCTGTGGGTGCTGAGGACACACGAAAAATACAAAAGAACAAAAATGGAGCTTTCGGGCTGACGCCCTTCTTCAGCGACGGAGAGACATATACTGTTTAAAGTAACACACGGGGGGATATGGGGAGGGGGAGTGGGTTAATGAGAGGAGTTCGGGGATAGGAGGAGGCGGGTAGGAGGGACGGCCAATAGGGTTATCGGAGGTTAAGACCAGGTTGGGGGAAGGAGTCAAAGAGAAAGATGTAGGCTAACTCCCACTGTCGAAGTAAGGGAGCGGGGGTATCATCCGGTAGGGCGCGGATAATCCTTACAGTAAAGCAATTATTAAAAGTGGCCTGGTGTAAATGGGCGTGAGAAGCCACCGGAAGGGGACGGTTAGTATTTACGCTGTTCCGGTGGCCATTAATTCTAATGTTGAGGGGGGTTATATATATATATGAAAACAGGACTAGGACAAAAGAAAAAGTTGCGTCAAATAAATACAACAGAACAGAACAATAAATATAAAATTACACATTAGGCAAGTTTCTAAGAAATATATAATATTTGTGGTAAAAACCCAGGCATGGCCAACCCAGTAAAAAACCACTCATCATAAGAAATAGCAAGTGTTGTTTTTTTGTAGAATCAATATTCTAAGTACAAAATTTGAACAAAACGGAAGATTTAAGTTAGGAATGTTAAGGAAATAGTAGTCTTTACTCCACGCTTCAAAAGGAGAGATATTATCATGTAACGTTTGTAACTTATTTTATATTCTCAGACAAAAATAGTCCATTTTTGTCTCTATATGAAGCATCTACCATCAAATTTTGACGGATGAATCACATTCTAGCAATGATACTCTGCGAATTGACCTAGGCCAGGAGAATAGCTTTACGAATAGCCACCGGTGTTTTTGTTTTTCATATAAAAGACATTGAAAGTCGTATATTTACAATAGCTCTAGGGATAGATGTTTTCGTACCCGTTATTATCACAGCCTCTGTGAATGAAAAAAACATTTCAGTATTGTAGACATGGTCCTTTGAGCATGATGTGATTGAGTTTTAGAAAAAAATAACCGCAATATCGTTTTCTAACGACCTTCAGATGAAATTCTTTAACAAGTGCCTTATGGCAAAATTTCCCCCTATCGGAACTCCCAGACTTGTTTGTTAAGGGTACAAACGGTATCCTGGAATAAAACAAAGGCATTTGTTTGTTATTCCTTACAACCTTCTAAAATTATTGCATCAACAACAAAGGAAACTCCAAAGCCATTGCTTAATACCACTATTTAGAGATATAATTAGTCTTTCAGACTATGAATAAGCGATAATCATTGTTCGATATCAGAGGATTTTTGTTCGAATTCTTTCGTTCGCTAAGCGTGGCTCCTTGGGGTAGCTCTCTCTCCCAGCTCTCGCTTTCGAGCATTTTCCATGTCCGTACTCTATGAAGAGGAGTGAAAGTGGTTTCTGCGGTGGACCAGGCTTTAAAACCGCATTATAAGCGAAAACGTTTGCAGCTTTCCCAAGTTTTTTTCTTCTCCTTTTCCAATATTAACAGATGTTAAATTTAGCTGGCTACAAATGCGATTGAATCACGGAAGTAAAATTTTCGTCGGAGAATTATTTTTTATTTATTACGCAATACCGGTAACGAAAAATCGATTACGAAATCTTCCCTCTATTATAAATATATCACGATTAATGCGCTCGTTAACTTTGAATTTAAGTATACATATGTTTTCAAGTTTATCCAACAAATCTAAACATCGCTTTTTTGATACTAATATAGGATTACAAAAGATTTTAACTGGACTAAAATTTCAATCGATCTTTAATAAATAATATTGTACATAATGATGTAATAATCAGTGAAGTTTAACTTGTTCATTTTCAAAATAAATTAACTGTTATCGATAGAAATGTTAAATGTGATAATAGGGTTTTCCAAAGTCAAGACTACTTTTGCATGTTGCATTATATCAAAAGAGTAAATATACTTATACACGAGTCGTTGACGCTGCATAGAATATAAAAGATATTTCGCCTCTTCGAAACCGGCTTTTTTTTTGCCGCGGAAGAATGATTTGGGCGTGTACGGATGAAAACAGGGCCCTCTTGGTGACCTACATCGGGCAATGCCACCTCCCGCCTTCTTTATGGCTTTACAGAGGTCAAGCGCAGTTCGGCAATATTTTGCGACATAAAAGTTAATCTCTCGACGGTGAATTTAGCAGTTTTTCAATGCGAGACGAGAACCACTAGAAAAACTTTTTTTTCCCGCCACAGACATTCACAAAAAAATGTAGGAATGAATATCCATAAGAGAAAGTCTTAAGTTTTCGCGCAATACGTGAAGGCTCTCCGTGGATTTACATATGAGGATGAGCGGTGATAGGAATTCCTAGGTGTCATCAGAAACCACCGTTTTTAGTAGAGCCATTTTAAAATCAAGGACGAGGAGAATTATCAGCCGAATAATAATGAAATAGGAGAAAGATCACGAAATCATCAATAACTTTTATCTTGGATTAGTATTTTTGTTCAAACTTTCCATAGCTACCTTTTCTGCGGAGAAATGCGCAAAGACTGAGCTAAAATCTCCAAACATTCGTGTCATGTCGCTTCCTCTGGACCTCGCCCAAGCGATCGTCCGGAATATTCACAGCACTCACTCGTCCTTCCACATCAAACGCATCAAAAACTTCTGTTGTTATATAAGTACTAATATGGAACGAATGATATGTTTCATGATGAAACCATGAACCTTTTTAAGACTAACAATTTACGGTAGCAATAATTACAATAATAGGCGCTCACGCTGGAAGCGAAACGCGCCTAAAAATCAACTTTTAAATTTTGCAAAATAACGGCATGAAAACCGATGAATGAATCAGTTAAAAGCTGATAAAATATACACCTTTTCAGCAATATTTAATTAATTTATGTTCTCTTTACGAATTTTACCTTTAAATTTTAATGCTAAAATTAATTTATCTCTTAAATTTTTATGCACCATTCTATATTTTGCTACGGTCATTCGAAGATTCTTATTTGGATAACAATAGTAATTAAAGGTGCAATAATATCACTGAACATCACACTCAACAGAGCCATGGTTCTATGTTATATATACAGGCAAATGATGAATGAACTTACCAATTAAGTTCTACTATAAATTAAAATAACTACATATTTAAATAAATCCACAAAATTCATAGAATTTTGAATTCACTATGTTTTTAGATAGTAAACTGTATTATATTCCAATAAAGCTTCTGTAATGTCTTATCAATTAACTTTTCGTCATTACTTTGAATTTTTCTCGAATGAATGAAAATAAAATGCCGTATTATATTCCAACGCGTTTTATATGGAGACTTTTGAAACTATGATATTTTTTTCCAAGAGCACACAGAATCTACTGAAAAACGAATAAACTCATCAATACTCTCGTTCAAGAACTCCGACAAAAAATAAACGTTCCCACTTTTATTTATTTTGTATAGAGAAATCCTTTACCCCTGACCGATCTCTTAATAAAACCAAAATCAACAAGCCATTGACAACAGACGAATTTTATTTTCCGATGGTTCGTAATATATTTACTCCTCGACTCGCTCGTCAGCATTTGAATTTCCGCTTTAATCCTTTGGTCAGTTACCCACAGTTGAAAACTTCCGTTTTAACGACTTCAGATCCATCAAGTGCATCTTCTCCCCACTCGAATGCACAAACGATATAACAGGAAAAAAATCAATTAATTTAACCTTCCTCAATGCGGTCTCGTAGTCTTCGTAGGTTAAGGACGTCCAGCAGGTCGTCGATCCCTCCGTGGAGGTCGTCACTGTCGCCGCCGTTGACCGGAGTCAAGGCCGCGCACCACAGGAACCACGAAAACACCCAAATCGTCCGATACATATTGAGGGGAAAATGTGGCGTCTTTTGGCGCCTTCCGAGCTAGCGTCCTCCCTCTTCGGCAGACCGATGGCTAGTGTGTTTGTACGCGTGGGTTAAAACACCCGTCCCGCGCTCCGGGTGGGAAAAGCGCTTTCTCTCCCTCCGTCTGTTAGGACGACCACCTCCGACACAATATCCCGCCTCTTTCGGATCGTATGCACCAGCGAGCAACCTACATGGCTAATGCCTTTCACGGATTGCATAACTTGTGTAAGAACTTTTGCTCCCACTTGGACGCAGTCGTTCTCGAAAGGGCGATATAAATGGTGATGGACCATACAATACGATAGCTTCGAATCGGTTGGTGACGTGTTTCGACCTCGTGACGTTGTTTTCGGAAAACCACTCACGAACTCGCTCCTTTGCCCGTGAACGTAAAGGTTCACCCTGGGGACCCACTGGCCCAGTGTATACCTGTTGGGCTAGTTTTGTAAAAGTCCATGTTTTTTTAGACTAGTAACCAGTCTTCTTTTCCCTCTTTATCCCTTTAAGATGCTAGGGGAAACCATTACGCAACGTAGGAATGGACCATAATGAGGTTTGGATTTTGCTGGGCGTAAAGCATTGCTTCGAAAACGTTTCCGGTGAATCTTAACGTGTTTGAGCTTAAAAGAGGTAACGTAAATATATAACTCTTCTAATTGATAACACCTTCATATGTACCTTTTTAAGGTGGCCGCAATGACGCCTTATTGAGGGCATCCTGCGGCCCGATTACCGGAAGGTATTCATGTGAAAATGTAGAAGGAAAACCATGATTGAGTTTCTTGGAAGTTGAGTGAGAAAAGGAAAAGTGCGATAAACCACGGCGTGGAGTTAAATAAAACCTTTCCCCCTGTCATACCTTTTGACTCAACACAACTCAGCAGTCCTCGGCCATCAATTGCATCGATTGTTTCGGGAAAATTTTTATTTATTATTTGATTTATTTACTGAGTAAAGTTTTTCGTGTCATCCCTAAAAATTGGCTACATGTCTTGCGACACCCAGTTTGGGAACCACTGGTGTAGTTACTCAGATTTTGAGTCCGGTACATACTTGGCTGCGGTGCAGAATATTATCGACTTCCTTGTTATTTCAAGATTGTATTCATCGTAGAGATCAATGAAGGCTCAATACGCCAGGAGTGCTGCTTTCGGAATGACAATGAGTTATTTCGTGGTGGCGATCTTCAGGACTAATTTACCTAAGGGCAAGATTTTCTTCTGAGCACGAAAAAAACAATCAACTATAAGAACCTGTTTTATAACTCGTTTTCAAAAATCTTCGTAACTCTCTCCCCCTCTAGTTTCTCTTTCTTTCTCTGTCACTCCCCTTTCCCTCACGTTCGACGAACTATCCCTCCCTTTCATTTCCTCTGCTCTCTGTTCCCTTTACTATGTACTGATTTCCATACCATGGCGTTATTTGATATCTGTGTTGTTTTTTTCACTTCCCATGTACCTGTTAGGTTTTCGGCGCTCTATAGTTGGGAATATTTTTCAGAAAAGCTTAAACCTCACATCTTAATTGCCACGTTCAGAAACAAGGCCTTCCGAGCATTAAAATCTCCGTGTGTATGGCGTTTGAATGAAAAATACCGAATCGTGTGTATTAAAAATATTAAATACGATTATTTGTACAAAAAAAATAAAAGTTCGGAAAGTTCCTTTTTTAATTTGGCATGTCGTTTTGGTTTGATGGATATGAAACTTTGGGAATATCACGCGCATAGCATAGAAAAAGCAAATAAAAGGGAAAACGTGCGTTTGTTGTCTCGCATTTGTGAATTTGTCCTGCTAATTAAAAATTTGGTAGTTTCACAAACTAAAAACTTTCTCGCACGGCCATGATTTCGCTGACCTAAAACATCGTTATGGTATATTGTAAGGGACAATTTAAAACTTTATATTATAAAATGAGTCGTCTTTTGTCGATACGAGTCTATAACTATCACAAATTTTGGTACTTTGATAGCGAGTAGAATATTTTTGAATGTCGATCTATTTCTCATTCAAGATATTACTATGGGAGGGCCTGGAGGAGCTCTGCCCTCCTTTTGAACTCTAAGGTCCCCTTCTGAATATTATAATTACAATTTGTCAAAATAGAAATTTAAATATTGTGCTTTTGTTCTTTATGCAGAAACTTTGATTTTTATTACTAACTAATTCAATAAATATTAGTTAAAATTGTTTTCATACAATTATTTTTATTGTATTTTTTATCTTCACGTTCCCTCCAAATATTTTTGACAATCATGCTGTCCCCTCCCTCCCATCCTTTCCTATAGTTGGGAGGCTAGTTTTGCCCCTGAAGAAGGCGGCAGTTCTTGAGTTGAGTTACATGGAGATAATGGACAAATTCAATTATTTTTTGCAGGTTTAAACGTTAAATCCTTGGAAAAGTAATCAATAGACAAACATAATTGATTTCAATTAGATACCTCCGATTTTCAAATTTATGACTGAATTAAAATATTTCCATTCTCGATCTTCCTAAACGCTAAGTTTCCTGGAAATTCAACCCTCACAAACGGAAAGGGTGCTCTGCAGAAGTGTCGTTTGTAATTTGGGAGATTCGAAAATCGAGCAAAATTCCTTCCTCTCGAGAATGAAACGAAAGGAAAGCAGAAGAGACGTGAAATTCCTGTTATCGTATAAAATCATCCAAAAACTTTTATCGTCTGATGTTTCAAGTGTACAGAATAGATTCGTGTAATAATGATAATTAAAACTTGAAACTTTTGGGGAATCAAGATGAAAAAAATCTGATGTGGCCAACACATAACTTTCTCCATATTTGGGGTATAGATATTTAAATTATTATGAATAGCATTATGAGGCAAAATTATCATTTCGTATCGTAAAAGAATGCAGTCGTCCCTATTGCCGTAAATTATGTATATTTTGAATATGTTTACAGAATTCACCGCTACATGGTGGCGGCGCTGTATACTAGAAATTAAGAAATTGCAAAATATCTCCGAAATGGATGGTTCTACGAAAATTTGTTTCAAACTAAACCTGGAAGAAATATTATTCTCTATAACTCTGGTCTTCACGAAGATGACTAATTACGACGTTTTTAAGGAGATATTTCACGGAAACCGAAAAAACCAATTGTTTTATAAATAATTCCTAAACAATAATTGCTATGGAAAATTGTTTCAAATGAAAGTTGTGGGAAATTACATTCTCTATAACCTTTATATAGAATTGTAAATACAATAATGATGTTTTAACGGAGAAATATCGCAAAAACCGAATCGGGTTTCGAATAAACCTCGCCTTCCGATTAACCGTTATTGTCCAAAAACTAATCAGTTCTTTGTGCCCATACCAAAGTGTTAAATATGAAGTTTGGTAACGATATGGCAAGTACTTTTTGAGTTAGAGCGCCCACAATCACATACACACGTACACACACACATACATCATTCCGAATATAGTCTAAACGTGTTCTTGGGATCTCAAAACGAGTATTTCCGTTCAAATCTCGAAGTCGATTTTTTTCGTGATCACAATACTTTCTCATTACTACGTATGGAGAAAGTAACAAGTTAGGAAAGTGTACAACGTATCACAAATGGGCGCGTTTCGTGCAATGGAGTATTAGAAAGAAATTATATACCTGTACGTAAGGGAAATAGCGTTTTAAAGTTCTTTTCCTCATCACAAATAATCCATTTTTACTTTCTCCATACGTAGTAATGGGAAAGTATTGTATTCATGAAAAAAATCGACTTCGAGATTTCAACGGAAATACATGTTTTGAGGTCCCTAGAACACGTTTAGACTATTTTCGGAATGATGTCTGTGTGTGTGTGCGTGTGTATGTGATTGTGGGCGCTCTAACTCAAAAAGTACATGCCATATCGTTACCAAACTTCATATATAACACTTTAACATGAGCACAAAGAACTGATTAGTTTTTGGATAATAACGGGTAATCGGAAGTCGAGGTTTATTCGAACCCGATTCGGTTTTTGCGATATTTCTTCGTTAAAACATCGTTATTGTATATACAATCCTGTACAAAAGTTATAGAGAATGTCATTTGCTACAGTTTTAATTTGAAACAATTTTCTATAGGAGTATTTGTTTAGGAGTTATTTATAAATAACCGGTTTTTCGGTTTCCGTTAAATATCTCCTTAAAAACATCGTTATTGGTAATCTTCGTAAGGACCAAAGTTGTAGAGAATAATATTTCTTCCAAGTTTTGTTTGAAACTAATTTTCGTAGAACCATCCATTTCGGATATATTTCGCTTTATCTTAATACCTGTATACAGCGCCAACACCATGTAGCGGTGAATTCTGTAAACATTCAAAATATACGTAATTTACGGCAAGGACGTGTCTTCTTCTACGATACGAAATAATAATTTTGCCTCGTAATATTATTCATAATAATTTAAATATCTATGCCCCAAATATGGAGAAAGTCATGTGTTGGCCACATCAGATTTTCTTCCTATTTAATAATATTACATGCAAATGTAAGGAAATGAAACGTTTGTTTGGGAGATTATGTAACTGAAGTAACCATGCAAGAAATTTTCAAAGTTCAACTTGATATAAGACTTTCTTGTTTGATTTTCTCGATAACAGCTACTCCTACGATAAAAATATATAGAAAAGGAAATACTCTTTTTTACCAGTTCTACAACCTTTATTTGAAAAATATTTTGATATGAGCAATACTTTACGAGATATGACGAAAATTTAATTTTTTGTCTCCAGTAAAGTGGTACCCCTGATTGGCGTACGTGATTCATTTTTGCAACTTTCTTATTATATTTTATTGAAAGTCCTTAATATCGAATTTCATGAAAATCCGTTAGGTAGAAGCCGAGAACGAACATGCGGACGGACGGACGGACAGGGGACCGACCGACGATAATAGGCGCTCACGCTGCAAGCGAAACGCGCCTAAAAAGGAGCCAGGCGAGGCTACGATAAAAATTTTAAAATACTCGTAGTTCGGAGGCGGAAAAAGTAACAATATTCAGACTTCGAAGAAGTCAGCATACGTCTATGGCATAAAAATTTAGAAAAGTACAAGTGTGCTATTTCGACAAGGAAGGCGTTTAGGGGTCATAAAATGGAAGATTTGAATAAGTTGAAAATCGTGCTTTTGATTTCGTTTTAGAAATACGAGGTGAAAGTTTTCTCATCACTCGTGAAGTGATAATGTTGAAGGGATTGGAAGTGACGAGGAAGTTAAAAAGTCTACTACTATTGTGGGGTAAAAGTAACCCGAGAGAAAACGTTTTTTGTTTACTCGGTTATGACGCGCGCAGTGGCTTTCCCGGTCCATCTAATGTCCTACTTCAATGTTCACTTTCAGTTGACGTTGAAGCTTTAACGTAAACGGTAGTTGATTTCAAGTTATTGCCGTTTTGGAACACTTTTGACCCCACTGTAGTAGTTGTGTCGTACTTTGATAAAATGAAATGCCGGTGTGGAGAGATACTTGGAAAACGTCATTTTATAGTTTTCAAGCAATATTTTTTTTATTTTCAGTTGATTCCTAATTTGATGGCAGTCGGAACCTGGAAGGATGAAGAAAAAAAATCTGATGTGGCCAACACATGACTTTCTCCATATTTGGGGTATAGATATTTAAATTATTATAAATAGCATTATGAGGAAAAATTATCATTTCGTATCGTAAAAGAATACAGTCATCCTTATTGCCGTAAATTACGTATATATCGATTATGTTTACAGAATTCACCGCTACATGTGGAGGCGCTGTATACTGGAAATTAAGAAAAGAAAAATATCTCCGAAATGGATGGTTCTACGAAAATTTGGTACAGACAAAACCTGGAAGAAATTTTATTCTCTATAACTTTGGTCCTCACGAAGATGACTAATTACGACGTCTTTAAGGAGATATTTCATGGAAACCGAAAAAACCAATTATGTTTAATAAATAATTCCTAAACAATAACTGCTATGGAAAATTGTTTCAAATAAAATTTGTAGAAAATTACATTCTCTATAACCTTTATATAGAATTGTAAATACAATAATGATGTTTTAACGGAGAAATATCGCAAAATCCGAATCGGTTTTCGAATAAACCTCGACTTCCGGTTGACCCTTATCATTGTCCAAAAACTAATCAGTTCTTTCTGCTCACGCTATAGTGTTATATATGAAGCTTGGTAACGATATGGCAAGTACTTTTTGAGTTAGAGCGCCCACAATCACATACACACGCAGACATTCCGAAAATAATCTAAACGTGTTCTAGGGACCTCAAAACGTGTATTTCCGTTGAAATCTCGAAGTCGATTTTTTTCACGATAACAATACTTTCCCATTACAACGTATGGAGAAAGTAACAAGAATTTTTAGGCATTGAAAAAAAGTATATTCTATACCCTTAGTCAATTTTGAGTATTTTCAGTTTTCCTTTTTACTTTCTCCATGCGTAGTAATGGGAAAGTATTGTGATCACGAAAAAAATCGACTTCGAGATTTGAACGGAAATACTCGTTTTGAGATCCCTAGAAAACGTTTAGACTATTTTCGGAATGATGTCTGTGTGTGTGTGTATTTGTGTGTGTGCGTGTGTATGTGATTGTGGGCGCTCTAACTCAAAAAGTACTTGCCATCTCGTTACCAAAATTCATATATAACACTTTGGTATGGGCACAAAGAACTGATTAGTTTTTGGACAATAACGGTTAACCGGAAGGCGAGGTTTATTCGAAACCCGATTGGGGTTTTGCGATATTTCTCCGTTAAAACATCATTATTTTGTATACAATTCTATACAAAGCTTATAGAGAATGTAATTTCCTACAACTTTCATTTGAAACAATTTTCCATAGCAGTTATTTTTTAGGAATTATTTATTAAACATAATCGGTTTTTTTGGTTTCCGTGAAATATCTCCTTAAAGACGTCGTAATTAGTCATCTTCGTGAAGACCAGAGTTATAGACAATAATATTTCTTCCAGGTTTAGTTTGAAACAAATTTTCGTAGAACCATCCATTTCGGAGATATTTTGCATTTTTACTTTCTCCATACGTAGTAATGGGAAAGTATTGTATTCATGAAAAAAATCGACTTCGAGATTTCAACGGAAATACATGTTTTGAGGTCCCTAGAACACGTTTAGACTATTTTCGGAATGATGTCTGTGTGTGTGTGTGTGTGTGTGTGTGTGGGCGCTCTAACTCAAACAGTACTTGCCATATCGTTACCAAACTTCATATATAACACTTTGGTATGGGCACAAAGAATTGATTAGTTTTTGGATAATAATGGATAACCGGAAGTCGAGGTTTATTCGAAACCCGATTCGGTTTTTGCGATATTTCTTCGTTAAAACATCATTATTGTATATACAATCCTGTACAAAAGTTATAGGGAATGTAATTTCCTGCAACTTTCATTTGAAGCAATTTTCTATAGGAGTTATTTATAAATAACCGGTTTTTCGGTTTCCGTTAAATATCTCCTTAAAAACATCTTTATTGGTAGTCTTCGTAAGGACCAAAGTTGTAGAGAATAATATTTCTTCCAAGTTTTGTTTGAAACTAATTTTCTTAGAACCATCCATTTCGGATATATTTCGCTTTATCTTAATACCAGTATACAGCGCCAACACCATGTAGCGGTGAATTCTGTAATCATTCAAAATATACGTAATTTACGACAACAAGGACGTGTCTTCTTTTATGATTCGAAATAATAATTTTGCCTAGTAATATTATTAATAATAATTTAAATAATTATATCCCAGATATGGAGAAAGTCATGTGTTGGCCACATCAGATTTTCTTAATTTCCAGTATACAGCGCCGCCACCATGTAGCGGTGAATTCTGTAAACATAATCAAAATATACGTAATTTACGGCAATAAGGACGACTGCATTCTTTTACGATACGAAATGATAATTTTGCCTCATAATGCTGTTCATAATAATTTAAATAATCTATACCCCAAATATGGAGAAAGTTATGTGTTGGCCACATCAGATATTTTGTGGTATACATTTGTATTCATTTTTCTATAAATAAAACCAGTGCTCGAAATGGAAAATGTTAGGAAACGGAACGCTTGTATTGGTAGTGGAACGGAAATTTTTACCAAACGGAACGCATGTTATAAGGGACGGTATTTCTACTTGTCTGACGAAACGGAAACGGTATCATCGGTGCATGTGACGAGTCAGAACGGCGCGGCGTTCCGGTTCGTTCCAGCTCATTTCGAGCACTGAATAAAACTCGCATTATGAAGTGTCTGCTGTAATGAATGATCAGAAATTGAAACCGAAAGATTACAATTTGCTTTTTTTTTAAATTTTGAGAAATGGAGTCATATTTGACCCTACAATAGTAGTTACGGGAGCTTGTAAAGTCTGAGCACCCCTGCACTACGAACACCAAATCTAAAAGAACGAGATTCGCCAAGGATAATTTCCTGCGTTGCATCCCCTGCCATTCACTAATCTGTCGTGGTGCATGGCACATTGTAGTTGCTGAGAGAACTAGATTCGATGCGTTGTAGAGACCGACTGATCTACATATTATCTTTCTGTGAAGAATGCCTGCCGTATTCTTTCATAATATCTCCCATGTGGCACTATAAAAAATCATTTGGACATTTGTCGTTTGTCACCTTTAGACAGCATTTAAATTGTTGAAAGTTAATTTAAAATAATTAAAAATTCACAGAACGCTAACTCAACATATTTTCTTCATACGTAAATACACGAACACCGCAAATCCCTTCTAAGCATCTCGAATAAGTTCTTCGAGAGCGACTGTGATAATGCGGGGAAACTCGAGCACAAAGCGACGCAAAAAATAGAGAATCGGTCAGTTATTTGATGGTGCTTTAACTACTTTTTTTATTTCGAATATGGCATTCTCGCTTTCGTTTTTGTAAAGTGAAAGAACATGAGGATCAGGTTTTATACTTTCTCTGGCCGGTGAGGCTTAGAAAGCGTTAGTTATAGACATATCCATGTGACGCAATCTTCATATCTTTCTCTGATATATTTAGCAAAACTTACATAAATCTCCGTCCGTTTGTATAAGAGGTGCACAGGGGCGTAACTACGATTTTCGGGCTCCTATCTATATAAAAAATTATGTAAAATTAATGTTATGTCGTTTTAATTTTAAATTAAATGCAGCGCATCTCATCGCGAAATGTGGCTAAAATTAATTACTTTTGACGGTTTTCAACATCAATTTCAACCCGTAAGTTTACTTATTGTTAGTGCTATTCGGATATTGAGTGCTTAAAGAAAACCACAGCCAGTGACGTAACTATGGCGGGGCAAGCGGGGCATTTGGCCCGGGCGTAACTAAGCAAGGGGTGCAAAAAATCCAAATATTAACTAAATAAACTAGAGTAAATAATTTCTTGAAGGGGGAGAGGGCGCATATTTACTAGTTTGTCCCGGGCGCTAAAATATCTAGCTACGGAGCTGACCACAGCAGTTCCTTCGGTCCGACGATTCTGAATTATGATAGGAAATGACGATATTGGACGTGCTGGAGAAGTAACAAATATATAATTGTGTCTCCAGAAATCATTGCAATGTAGTTAATGACATTTTCCTATCCATTTCCCCGCAACTTGACCTTCTCACCGATTTCCGTTTTTCCCCTCCTTCCATATAGAAGTCAATGGCAAGACCTCTACCTTCTTTTGCCCAGTCCTCCGCTTACCTGATGGTTTTTATACCCATTGCTTGCGTAATTCTATACCTGAGAACAGGACTCCAGAAATACACTCGCCACCAGGGAGTTAAAGAGTGGCGAATAGATTTGTAGCCTAAACCTCCATGACATGTAGATTTTGTCAAGTGGCGAGTAGGTTTTATTTGTATTTCTTGAGCCCTACCGGACACTTCAAGTGCAATGAAACCTTGGTCGTATTAAAATTAAAGTGTCCCTTAAAAGTTAAATTGCTACAAACTAAATTGTTTTCTTTCCGCAGGGCCGGTTTCAGGCGTAAGCGACGTAAGCGGTCGCTTACAGGCGCCATGGCCACTTCAGAGGGGCGGCAAAATCAACATTTTGGATTTTTACATTTTCATTTTTTTAAAGGTTTATTGAACAGAACTTGAAAACATCGCGAAAAATTATATTTTACGCCATGATATGTCATTTACATTCAGAGTCTGTTTAAGGCAGTGGTGCACAACCCGCGGCCCGCGGGCCGCATGCGGCCCTCCACGGCGTTTTGTGCGGCCCGCGGCCGCTTACGTAAACTTCTAAAATAAAAAAAAATTACAGGTTTTTTTAATAGTTTGGGAGAACTAACCCAATTTGTATGGGATCATCCATAAATTACGTTACGTTCTAGAGAAGAGGATGGGGGATTTCTTGTCTCGAGTCTCAGGAAATTTTCATTCGAGTCTTTATTAAAATTAGATATTTTCTGTGATGTTGAAACAAAATTTTCGGAACTTTTCAATAAGTGCATTTACTTTTCACTGGCAGCAGATGAATCGACAGATGTCACATCAACCTCGCAAATGTGTATGTTCGCACGTGGTGTAACACCAGATTTTGAAGTGTATGAAGAACTCGTAGAGCTCTATCCGTTGAAAGATCAGACCAAAGGATCAGAATTGCTTGAGAGATTGATTAAAAGTCTTCACAAGCTTAATGTGGACTTAAATAAACTTGTGGAGATAGTTACTGATGGTGCGCCTTCTATGACAGGTGCTCAAAACGGGATGGTATTTCTTCTGTTCAAACATGTCCAAAAGTTGGGGCTCAAAAAAGAGTTGATAAAGTATCATTGCATAATTCATGTGAAAAACCTAATTGGGAAGGATCTAGGATTTAGTAAAGTTATTAGTGATGTTTTAAATACAGTCAACTTCATCAGATCACGTGCGCTAAACCACAGATAATTCAAAGCTTTTCTCGAGGAAATTGAAGCTGATATGGCGATGTTCTGTACTATTCTCAAGTACTGCGGATTAGCAGAGGCAAGGTTTTGCAACGTTTTATATCACTGTTCGAGGAGATAAAAATGTTTCTGACAGAAAAAGCACAAGCAATAAATCATCTCGAATATGCAACATGGGTATGTGACTTGGCATTTTTGACTGATATTACTGCAAATTTAAACGAATTGAAATTGAGATTGCAAGGTAAAAACCACCTGATATTTGAACTTGCTAACAATGTATCAGCGTTCCAAATTAAATTATCATTATTTCGGGAGCAACTGTTGAAGAACAATACCTGTCACTTTCCTAACTGCCAACAAATATTTTAAAAATATAATGTGAATAATTTCAAATATGCCACTCATAGAACGTATCCAGCAGTCATTCAGTGAAATGTTTACAGACTTTGACCGGGACAAAACGTTGTTAAAAACATGTGCGAACCCTTTTGAAGCCTCATATAAAGACGCTTGACTCCAGTTTACAGCTCTAACTCATCAATCTTCAGAGTAATGATGAACTGAGGTCAAAATTTAAGGAGGGAATTCTGCCTTCCTAAAGAGTCCTATATATATATATATATGCGAACACGCTTTTTCATTGATTAAATTAATAAAATCGAAATATCGGAACCAGTTGACGGATGAAAATCTGTGTTCAATCATGTGTCTGAACACAACAAACAATACACCAGATATTAAGCATTTAACAACGGCAATGCAGGCTCAACGATCGTATTGAGGCAAGTTAAATTCAATTTAAAATAGAAAAGGTTGATTTATCGTATTTTCTATTAATTTTGTGTCAGAGCTTTCTTATTTAAATGGAAAGTTTAATTTATGAAGAAAATTAAGTTATAATAATAATTATTATTTATAACCATTATTTATTTTAAAAACTTTAAATCCCATAAAATGTAATAAAATAAGTTTTAATTAAGATTTTCCTTAAATTTACGAATTCAACGTAATTTTTTTCATAATGCGGCCCGCGGACTCGGAGAAAATGTGAAATGCGGCCCTTTGATAGAAAAAGGTTGTGCACCACTGGTTTAAGGTGTATGCGACGTAACCTATCGCTTACAGTTGTCACCTAAGAAGGGCAGCAAGATGAAGGTTTTAAAGTTTTACTTTGTCTAAAACACGCATATACACTGTGCACTTTCCTTAACTTCTTTAGCGGAATATAACCTTTTATCGCTCGGGGTTTGTCTATGTGCAACTATTTAATCTACCTTTTGCACGTAGCTTCCCTCTCTGATCCCTGATAAATGACTTTGCAAAGAAAAAAGCACGAAAAATCTTAATCTTTTCCTTTTCGAAAAATGGGTTAGTAAAGTTGCAATATAAAAATATTCGGCAATATAATCATTATATAGTAATTTTGTTATGAGGTCAGTGAATGTTTTATTTGTATTATCTGATAATATTTAGCTGAATATTTTTTTGACAAAATAAAACTGATTGTGAGTAAAATAAGTTTATTTTCATTTTTACTTTCTCCATACGTAGTAATGGGAAAGTATTGTGATCACGAAAAAAATCCACTTCGAGTTTCAACGGAAATACACGTTTTGAGGTCCCTAGAACACGTTTAGACTATTTTCAAAATGATGTGTGTGTGTGTGATTGTGGGCGCTCAAACTCAAAAAGTACTTGCCATATCCTTACCAAACTTCATATATAACACTTTAGCATGAGCACAATGAACTGATTAGTTTTTGGACAATAATAACGGTTAACCGGAAGTCGAGGTTTATTCGAAAACCGATTCTGTTTTTGCGATATTTCTCCGTTAAAACATCATTATTGTATTTACAATTCTATATAAAGGTTATAGAGAATGTAAGTTTCTACAACTTTCATTTGAAACAATTTTCCATAGCAGTTATTGTTTAGGAATTATTTATAAAACATAATCGGTTTCTTCGGTTTCCGTGAAATATCTCCTTAAATACGTCGTAATTAGTCATCTTCGTGAGGACCAAAGTTATAGAGAATAATATTTCTTCCGGGTTTTGTTTGAAACAAATTTTCGTAGAACCATCCATTTCGGAGATATTTTGCATTTTCTTAACCCTTAACTGTGCTGTTGGTCTCAACTTACACTTACATGCCGGTGGGGTCTTTTGGACCCCAGGATGAAATAAACGACTTTACATACATTAAAAATTTTTATTTACACTCAAAATTCTTATTATAGTTTAAACAACATGTTAGTGACCATTTTACCATAAAACAACACAAAAGCAAACATTTAAACAAGAACAAAAATTCTCTACGTAAATTATTGTCCATAAAATAAAGTAGCTTTCTTAAAAAATAAGTAATAAGACATTTTTCAAAGTATTAAGATATAAATGGTGAAAAACAGTAGTAATTAATTCAAATTAACTGAAAATAATAATATAAGACACTGTATGTATTGTAGTATTTCAAATTTTTAAGGGAATATATATGTATAAAAAATTGTTTTTTCCGAGATAGAATATTTCAAAAGTCTCAATTTACATGTTTCATTCCACATGTTTACAAACAATTACTGAAAACAAAATTGCCGTGTCCTTGGCACAAAAATTTCTGACATTTGTAACATGAAGTCTTCGTTTTTCGGTCCTTTTTCCTGGGGCAGAACTCACATCGACTTTTCCTTGGCAAAGTATGTGACGTCGAAGGTTTGGTTGGCTGTTCTTTGCCTCCCATTCTCCCTACAAGTGACTTCAGTTCACTTGGAAGGTGTGTTGTGTCTCTCCGAGAAATATGCTCTTTGATCAATTGTTTCCCCAACTCCATGACATATTCTCCTCTTGGTAGTTTAATATCTTTGTCTTTGTAATGGAATACGACGAAACTGTTTATTCCAGCGATTTCAAGCATGGTGAAGAAAAGAGCCATAGGCCATCCTCGTGTTCTTCGAGATGTTGAAAAGTTTCTATAAAGTTGGTCTAATATATCAACACCACCTATGGTCTAGTTATAATTCATTATCATGTCAGGCTTGCCAGAAGCATGAATTTTTTGATCGTGGTGCATGCTTGACAGTAGTAGTAACAAATTCAAGATTTCATCATCACGAAGTCCTTTGTAACTTGCCATGTTGATTATTCACCAATAAAAATCAAAACAGAAAAAGTATTACAAAATTTTCAACGAAATATTAAAACAGTACACTAAAAAATACTTACGTTAACATGCTGGTGGGGTCTAAAGGACCCCAACCACGTTTTTTTGAGCAGCACGTAAACAGGACCGATTCACTCTGTTGACTAACAAGTACTGCCCCTTTGTGTGGAGGAATATGCTGAAGGTCAACACAGTCTAGTGGCAAACGTTAAAACTACAAACAAAAGCAAATGGCGTGGGGTCTTTTGCACCCCACCAGCACAGTTAAGGGTTAATTTCCAGTATACAGTGCCGCCACCATGTAGCGGTGAATTCTGTAAACATATTCAAAATATAATAATTGCCGGCAATAAGGACGACTGCATTCTTTTACGATACGGAATGATAATTTTTCCTCATAATGCTATTCATAATAATTTAAATATCTATACCCCAAATATGGAGAAAGTCATGTGTTGGCCACATCAGATATTTTGCAGTATATCATTAATATTATTTCATGCCTTTGATATCCAGAGGGGCGGCAAATTTTTATCTCGCTTATATGCAGATATTTTTTAAACTGATACTGGCCCTATCTTTTCGCATCGTTTTGTAATCACTTTCGTGGACCACAACGGTCCGCGAACAGCAGGTGGGAATCCTCTAAGTTTTTGATAAATGGGCCATTGCAGATGTTTCATTTATTTATCTTTTTGTTGTTTTTATGGCCAAAACCATTCTTTTAATGTGGAAACTGTCATGGTTTACTAAAATTCCAGCATATTTCGCTTTGTATTCTAGCGCTGACTGTTATCCGCAAAACATTCAAGCTGAAAATGATAATTTTAAATAAATTTTATAATAGTAATTTGCTTCATAGTTGGGAGTTGATGTCGGAGAGGTAGGAGGAGGGAGTGGAATGAACCAATCGTGAGCCTTGAAGTGAGGCTCTGTTGCCAGTTTTTAATTCTCACTTTCCCGCCTCCCGCAATTCGAAACATCGCAGTAAAAAAACCCAGGGGGATTTCACCCATTCTTCCTATTACAAAGGTTGCTTACATATGGACACTTGAAAAACACGTTTGGAAAAAAATGTAAACACTTCAATGGAGTTGTCCTTAGATAATTCTTTAAAAGTTCACTAATACATGTCCTTGGTCACCTATACTAAACTTTAGCCCGATTATCCCTAAGGCCGGGTTCACACGATGCAAGTTCACGCACGAGTTGAGGAGTGCGTGGTATGGCACAAGTAGGCGAACTCGAATGGAGCGTGCGTGATAGCGTTCACACGATGCAACGGACTCGAATGATTTCAGTTCTCAAAATGGATCCGGTAAGTGAAGGTGTCAACGTGGTTTGTGCAATAATAGCTGAGGAATTGATATCGAGGATTAAAAGAAAACGTAAAAGTAGGTGTTGGGTGAGAAAGTGGATCGCGAAACGCGGCGAAAGTGGGGCTTCTAATACTTTATGTTATAAACTGAGATCAGTTTTGGAATCGTCTTGCCCCACAAGTGTTTTCAGATGTCTTCAGAACATTCACAAAACAACATGTCATTCACTATTAAACGTCGAGAACTCTTCAGACTTTTGATCGAAAAGTCACCTGATAGCTGGGATGTGAGGTACGAGCACGTGGATCTTCACATCAAAGGCGCCTTAGAAGTAGATATAACAGAAGCTGACTGGAAGGCAATGAAATCGGAGACTCGCAAGCAGTATGCTACTGTCAGAAAGAGGTGGGAAGAAAGTTGTCGTAAGGAGGACAGGTTCTTTCAAAAAACAATAACTGGCTTGACCAATCAATTACTATTTCTATTCCCACTGCAACGGCTGCTGCAGCTGCATCTAATGAAATGTCAAGTTCATCGAACGGTAATTAAATGAGAATTTTCATGCAGCTAAATTCGAAGGTTTAATTGAATCGGAAGCAACAATGACGGACGCTTTCGCAACGTCCGGAAGGAGTACGAAAAATCCGTAAAATTTCGAAAAAGATTGCGTATTTCTGAATGATTCGACTGTGTAACATGTAAACATCGCAAGAATAAGATAGTATAGAGCAGGGGTCGGCAACCTACGGCTCGCGGGCCTCATGCGGCCCCCGAGAGCGTTTTATGCGGCCCGCGAAGCCATGTTTAATAAGTGATCGGTATAATTTAACGCAGTCAATTCCATATTTTGTCAGTTATATTATAGTCTCAAAACCTTTTCTGGTGGTTTTAACGCTATTAAACTAATTAGAATTGATTTTCACTAATATGAGACCACAAAATCTCTAGGTAACTTCTGAATTAAACGCTCAGCTGGCCCTCCGAAGCTCTCGTGATTTTCAATGCGGCCCTCCGAAGCATTCACAACAACGAATGTGGCCCGCCATATAGATAAGATGCCGACAAACATCAAGGGTAGCAAACAATGAGGATTTGTTGAATATTTTTTTAACATCTTCTCTTCTGATCAAATTATTTCCTCTTTGAGGCCGCTACTGCCAAAGAAGGGTGGTAGTCTTAGTGCAGAGATGCACAGATGTAGAAATCGAAAATGAATCAGATGACGAAAATGTCTAATGAAAAATGTGTTCTCATTTATTTATCACGCTTTGTTTGAATATTACATTTAATAAGAATTTCTCATGCATCGTAATTTTCAAGCTCTTAAATTTTTGTAATAACACTACGGCAATAAAGAAAAAATAAAAAATATTATTACTTCCATCTCAGACAGCCACCTCTCATAAGATTAGTGCATGGATGTGCAAACACTCCCTACAGATTACGGCAACCAGCAATACACGCTCATTGCACCTTTGCTAAAACATCGCAGAAATGTTTGTACAGAATAAATTTCTTAATAACCGTCTGTTGGAACTTGAACTACAGCACTGGGGACTGGATTTAGGTTTTGTCCACGTTTACTGGTATTTGGTCCCACTGTATGACGTCTCGTGCGAGCTCTCGGCTAGCACTGAAAATTTTTAAGCAGGTTTAAAAGTGATTCGAGAGCTCGCACTAATAGTCATTTCTCGTGCGTGAACTCGCATCGTGTGAACCCGGCCTAAGGGTTTTCAGTATCCTTATACTGTTAGATGAAATAAAAACTATAAACACCTGCAGGATCTTTAGCCAGATAAAAAGCTATAGACAGGATATACCTCATACATTGATGCAACTCATACATTGATCACCTCATACATTGATGCACGTTTTTCAGACGAGATGGCGCGGTCGTCGCAATTTAAGTTTCAATTCTATACATTAAGTTGGGTGGAGAGAGAGGGGACCACATGGCCGGTCAGATGAAAAACGCTATTTGAAGTGGAGTTTGACGTTCGTGTTTGTATTGCAATGTTATGTTACAATAATATTTCGAAATGACTCTTCCGGTTTCTGTAGATCTAATTAAAGTTGGATTGAATGAATTGTGCCGAATAAATAAAACATGCAAGGAATATTGTAAAATATATGTAAGCGTTGTCGTAAGTATCAATCATAAGCAGAGAAATTTTATATGACGCTTGAAGATACTTGAACATATCTTATTACATCAATTGTTTGTTTTCAGAAGTGGGATAAAGCTCAGGCAGAATGTCTCTTGTCGTTTTTGGCAGAATTACTGTTAAACCCAAGTTACACCGAAGCTGTTGCCGAAAGCTTTCCAGGATTATTATTGCAGATATTATCTCATAGTTTCAGTGACAATGGAAAAAATGATCAAAACGATTTACATAAAGTTCGTTGTGTTGCATTAGGAAAGTTGGTCACCATACATTCTGATGCTGTTAAGTAAGTTATTTGTTAACTTCAAAAGTATAAAATAAGGTGACTTGCAGGGTATTATGTAGATGTAGTTCTATTCTATGCCTGTGTTGAATGCTATGAACGTTAATGTTACGGTTACAAGTCTTTTTGAAAACGTTTGTGCTTATTGCGGTAATATATGAATGGGTTTATCTGACTAAATAGGGAGTTTGTATTTAAAGATTAATTACGCATCACTCTGAAGAATTATATTATGGAGTAAATGACTCTGTTTTTATAAGTGTATTTTTTCTAGATTTTCTTTGGAATATTTCCGAAGAAATCCTCCACCATTCCATATAAACAAATACATGGAAAGCTTTAGTCCATGTATGAAGAGAAAAAAAATAATCAGTAGTGATGTGTCTGACTACGATCTGATCTTAGCCACTTACAATTACCTGTCTACTTCATGTGATCACTGGAGGCCACACTGGAATTGGTCAGTGTTCCTTGAATACTTGAAGCACAAAGATGAAGCTGTCAGATGGTAAGATATTGTTTGTAATTATTTATTTTACATTTTAACACTTGATAATTTTTTACTGTGAGTTTTATCTTTTCGCATTTTACATCAATAGAAGTTACACCGTTAGAATAATCTCTTTGGTGTGGAACAGGAGTTGATGGACGAATGCAGTAGTGGGGCTAAGTCCCCATAGTTTTTCTCAACTTTTTAATTTATATTTGTTCACTTTTTCTTATTTAAAAATTTATTCACTTCTTAAGAAAAAAAATTAACTGGCAGTCAAGGGCCTCTTTAGTGCTTAGGCCCTTTGTGATTACCTCTACAATGCTTGATGAAAAATATTCAAAGGAAATAAATGGTGCATGTATATATAATTTTATATTAATAGAGAAAGAATTGACCAAATGTATAATTATTCACCATTATGATGTAAGGCAGTCATTACCATTTTAAAAAAGTCACATTTTATATTAATAATCTATTTATCAGATGAGTGTATGTTTTGCAAAACAGTCATTGGGCCAGAGTTTATCACCTTCAAAATAGTTTCTCTTTTAGTTTCCTCAGTTCTTTTCTATAAATATTTATATTGATAGTTATAAAAGTTTTTACATGCATGCCAGATGAAAAATGAATTGCTTGATCTGAAATTAAAGGTTCCACTTAATAATTGATTAGTGTAAAATTGGAGATATATTTGGACTTTGGCAAACCTTATTTGGTTCAATGTAATCCTTTTTCATGTACAGAAAATTTGTAATATTTATGTTTAGCTAATTGTAGTTATATAATCATCATTAATATGACTCAATTTTAATTCAGTATTTTTTGTTTTCCTTTTTTAATTCTATACATTTCAGTAGCTATTTCTGTGAAAGTTCAATTATTAATTCATGCATTATTGAGTTTAATTGTTTTTTACAGGCTTGCTTGTCAATGTATTGCAACTGTTTCTGGAATGGCTTTCAGTCAACGACATTCATTGACTTCAAAATTTGTCTCTAAAGAATCAGCATACAATTTGTCTTTAGCATTTGAACAAAGTAATAAGAAAAATAAAACAAAGAAGTTTGCATTTGCACAGGAAAGTAAGTATCATTCTGCGACTACCATATCTGAGTACATATGAAATGATTTTCCTTAGTACATCTCCAGTATTATTCTTCTATTAATTTTTAGTGCATCAATGATTAATGATGTGCAAACAATACCCATATATAATTTAGTCATTTAGGAACAAAAGATAGATTTATATATACCCATAGTTATATACTTGGTTCCAACTTCTTGCCACAGCAAATAATCCTAGTAACATCAAGTTTTATGAAATTGCTGTGAAAAATACAGTTAATCTAACAAAATATTAAGGTTCTTAGCTCATTTTTACTTAGCCCTATAATAATTCTCTCTTCTGGGTATCTTTTTAAATCTTCATGTACAACATGGTTCTCATTCTATATAGAATTATGTAAACAAGTTTTCTCATAATTTCTCGGATGCTTCTCCATAAAAATGTTGACAGCTCCAAGGACTTGTTTGATATGAGCTGTATAATATCAAATTATTTGCCTTGTCAAACATAGTAGTTGTAAGCTTTATTTCTTGTAGAAAAGAATTTATATTTTCTGTGAACTAAAATACTATGGTTCACTCAGTTAATGAAATTACTATAGAGAAGGGTTTTCCAGAGTGGTGTATGCGTACCCCTGGCCACACTTTTAAACGTGCTAGGGCAGTGATGGCGAGCCTGTGGCATGCAAGATGATTTTAGTTGGCACGCCAACGAAAGGCGAAAACCAATCAAAGCATTTATCATACTGATTTGGTGCTGCAAGAACATTGTGTTATTTAGTCAACTATTGTAAACGTTAGTTCTACGGTTACAACCTTATGTCTTGATCACGAATTTGATTTAGTTGGCACGCAAAAACAATCAAGGACTTTTTGTGGCACACGAGGCGGAAAAGATTCGACAATTTTTGTAATATTGGCACGCGGACAATAGAAGGTTTGCCATCACTGTGTTAGGGGATACTTCAGAAAATTTATGTAATGGCTGATATTTTGACCCTGGACACTCCAAATCAGCTTTTTTCACTTTGATGTTTTTATAGAATATGTTTACGATTAATTTCTACATTGTGTACATGTAAACATTACAGTATATTTTGTCTCTAAAAATGCATACATGGCAGTAAACTGGATCCTTATCCCTGAGGGCGGAAAATTAAGTATTTTGTTTGCTTCCGTTGACCAAGGGACAAGATGTTTTATGGATTAAGTCATAAAACGAAGTGCCGTAATTTTATGATTATAACACGCATTTTTTTTTCATGAAAAATTGACAAAAAGTTAGGGTGTGTATTATACATGGTAACGAACGTGTGCAACTTTTTTCAGTAGGGGACTAATTTATATATTTGGATATATTTTTATCAATAAATCGGACATTTCAATCCATTTCGATAACATTCTTTTAAATATCGTTTAGATTACTACACAATGAGACATTGAGATGTTTTTATACATTGTATTGATCTTTAAAAGGAGAGTCAAAACTAGATGTGATGTTTTTGTAAATGCCCTTCCACATATATCGCTTGGTGGCAAGACGAGAACTGTTATTCCAAATGACCAGATTATTACACATTGAGACATGTTTTTATACATTGTATCGATCTTTAAAGGGAAAGTCAAAACTAGACATGATTAGGGTGCCAACTTTTAGATCTTCCTGAACCAGAGATTGTGTTAAGGGTTGCCTACTGTAAGATATTCATGAACCGGAGTTTGCTTGAAGCCTGGGTACTTAGAAGAAACTGATGAGGAATTAAGTCTAATGGTAAATATATTCAATATTCTGAAAGGCACTCATGATTTTAGGACATATGATTAAAAATTGTTATGAGTTTAATTTTTAAATACTGCTAGTTACCCAAATTGTAAGAGCATCATCAATTTAAAATAAAAACTATCAAGTGTATACAAAATATATTGGTTGTAGAGAGGTTGAGTATCAACTAATCAATTATTCAAATGAAACAAAACATTATAAAATGCATACAGTATACACTATAATATTTGTGGTTGTGTTTTATTGCTGATCCAGAAATTAAGTAGTTTGTAGAGTATGGACGATCAACAAATATGCAAGGGCTTTCAAGTTTTTTGTGTAAAACAAAACAGTTGAAGTTAAAGCGCAAACTATATTAATTCAAATCATGTATAAAAAATTCATAAAAAGGGTTTTCCACTGCAATTGAAATTTAACCAAAGATTTGAACTACTCACCTGAAGATTATGGAGATCTCTGGCCCAAAAGCTGTAGGTTGGCAACCCTAGATGTGATGTTTTTGTAAACACACTCGCAGATATATTGCTTGGTGGCAAGATGAGAACTGTCTCGAAACTGCTAATAACAAAGTGAAAAATTGCATTGATCTTGTTTAAAAAACTGAGGTGTATATTATACATGGTGATAAGACAATTTTCATATTTCACTCATGAAAACATGGGCAGATGCCCTGATTGCTCCACCCTAGTTACTGCACTGCCCACAAAGTGCATGTGAGAATATGGATTTTCACCTGAGTTTAATTATGACAAAAATAGTCAGAGATAGCATTTTGAACCTCACGGTAGAGACTATCTTCAACCGAACCAATGATTGATTCTTTGTCATGAAAAACAGCCACATTCATCTCTATAAGTGTTATTTATTATATGTAAACTTGATTATTTTGAAATTAGTGTATTTTTATAATACTTATATTATTTTATAAGGGCTTGATTGAGTTCTAAGGGGTACGTAGCCAAAATAGTTTGAGAAATCCTGCTATAGACTATTAAAATTAAATTATTATTTTTACTCATAAATGCAACATTAGCTTCATTACTCATATTTTTAACCTTCAGTATGAATTTAATAGTTTATATTTGTTGAATCTTGAATTACCTAAACCATCTTGTTAAAAATTTAATGGTTTTGTATTTTCTGTTATAGATTTTAATGATCCCATTTTCTTATTTGATAAATTTATCTTCTAAAAATGTTTAATAAATCTGCATAGCAGGTCTCATTTGAATTGTTTGTTGATAATTTTATTCAAGGCAAGCATGTTGATTCATCCAAGAATGAATTTGTGGATGTCACCTCTAATTTTGTGGTGTCTGTAGCTGGAATTTTACTACCTGTCTTTGATACCTCTCAGGTAATTAAATGAATAAATTTATTATTTTAATGATTTAAATGAAATATTGTCATATCTTAATAATTCAAACCTCAAAGAAATGCAAAAATAATTCAATTTTCCAGGCTTAAATTAATAACATTCTGAAAAATCTTCTTAAATCATTAAAAAATATGAGTTGTGAATGTTTATTGAGGGATTATTATATTTTTGATTCTATGTGATCTATAATTGTTAAATGACCACTCCAACTTACAGTGGGGGTAATAGTACAGCAGTTCCAATCTAAATTTTTAATGGAAAAACGTTTTATGAATGAAAATCATTAATAATTGTTCCTCATTATCAACACAAAGCTCTAGAACAATGGAACATAAATAGGTTATGTTGTTGGTAAAGCTATTAATTAATTATTATTATCCAACGACAATTTCCCCTATTTGTTGAGAGAATGTTAATAATGATTTATACCACATCATATTGAATCTGATTTTTATATATTCTATACTTTTGCTAAGACTTAAATGTGAATAATTAAACATTCATTAACCCCTCAAAGTCTTTTAAAAAACATCCTGTCTGTTCTTGTAGCTACATTTAATAACAGTTTAAGCTTTCATATTGTCATCTTTAAACAGTGATATCATCACATTATGATCATTTTCATTTCTTACGCACTGAGTAGTCAGTGTGATATTGAAATTTCGTGCATCTTGGTTAGGCCAAGGAGCTCTTTTGTGATACAAAATTGCCGTATTTTTAACATGGCGTCAGCATTCAAGGGGTTAAAACTTTCACTTCATACAGCATTTGTACGGGATTACAATGGAAAATTTCTTTCCCATTCATTCAGGGTATATCTTTTCATGTCTGGAAATAATTTTTTGGTACATTATTATTTTATGGTGTTCTTTAAACAGCTGTTAATGACTTTTTACAATGAGTGCAATAATGAAGAAATGAAAAATTTTTCCTTGCATTTTTATCTAGCTTTTATATCTGAATCACATATCCAATTATATTTTTTGTAGTGATGAAAGAGTATAAGTCATTAAAGGGCTATAAATCTTCCAGTATTAGTTAAATTTCCCAGTTCTCTAGAATTATTTTATTATTACATTAAAGCATAAACTAAAATTTACAAATTTTTAAGTTGTTGGTATCTTCTTAGCATGAGCTGAGTGTAAATTTTACAATTTGTCATAAAGTGATTTATAAGAATTGATTTCCTATCAAATAAGAGTAGGTATATAAAATAAGATATTGAAATGCTTCCAACATGTAACCAGTTGAAATTTAATTTTTTTCAAAGGTGTGCGATGGAAACCTTGTTTTAGTACCATCTACAACTACTAATCTTCGAAGCTTAGCATTAGCGGTTGCTGCTGGCAAAGCAGTATGTCTTGAAGGCCCAGTTGGCTGTGGAAAGACTGCCTTGGTAGAGCATTTAGCATTGATCACAGGTAATACTTTCTTGCTTTAATTATAATTTTTTATAAGAGATTGATTGTTGTATCATAATAATTTTTTATGTTTTAAATGAGTTATTTCGTGTTGAGTATTTGTAATACTTCTCAAACAAATGTTTCAGGTCGCTGTAAGTCTCCAAATTTCATCAAAGTACAGCTAGGTGACCAGACTGATAGCAAAATGCTTCTTGGAACTTATAGATGTACTGATGTCCCTGGAGAGTTCATATGGCAACCTGGTGTTTTGACTCAGGTTTTTTTCTTGTCACTCTCATTTTTATAAATAGAATAGCATATAGTTATTGATATGATTTTTTCAATATTATTTTGCTATTAAACTCTGATAGTTTCTGAAGATAACCATAGTTGCTTAAATCTCTTTGGTTATACTGACTTAAAATATTTCCTCTATTTTTTACTTTCTCATATACAGTAAAAGCTCGTTTTAACGGTTCCAATTCTAGCGGCAAACTCGCTCTAACGGTATCTTCGGTGAACTTACATTTTTCAATTGTCTAATACATGTCGCCACAGTCACGATCAATCTCTGTAAGCTTAACCACCATGCTGCGAGTAGTTCCTCTTTTGTTTCAAGGTGTCAACAGTCATGACGTACTGCATAATAATTTATTTGTTATTAACCTCATTTTATAAACATTTAAAGAAACCCTAAAGAACATGAGTAGTGGCAGCAGTAGCAGAAAACAAGAGAAGCGAATGGTGCTTACTTTACGACAGAAAATTGACATTTGCCTACGTCTGGATAATGGGGTAGATAGACATATATTAATGAACGAGTACAATATAAGCTCATCTATGATATGTGGTATTAAAGCAAGAAAATGGCAACTTCTAAAAAAATTTGCTGGATCTGAGGCAAATAAAAATATCCAAAAACATAAAAATTTAAGGAAGCCAAAGCTAGAACAATTGGATGCAATATTATACAAGTAGTTTAAAGTGAAACGTTCTGAAGGTTTCCCAATCACAGATCCACTATTAATTGAAAAGGCAAAATACTTTTATCAGCGATGTATTTTTTCTGATGGGTGGTTATCTCATTTTAAACATAGTCACGGGATACAAAAACTGGATGTCTCGGGTGAACTTAAATCAGCTGATAGTGAGGCTGCACATTCGTGAATATACGAATTGTTGATATTTACTTACAATGAAAAAAGCAAAATAATCTGTTAATTGTGAATAATAAATGATGGTTGTAGTAATAATGTTATTTTTGATGGACTATTTTGGTTCCCAGAATGAGCATTACAAAAATTAATAAAATTTCTAGGGCAGCCCCAGATCTCCGATCCTCAACGCGATTGAAATAAACTGAGGGTTTAGTGAAATAATTTTTATTGAATACTTAATGAAATAAATGAAATGCAAATAATCTAAATAGTTCGGCCGTAGGTTAGATCTTCTTTGTTACCTATTCATTTGACGTGTTTCCCTATTTCTTTGTCTTTCTTGTACTCCCCGCTCCTCATCTTCACGGGAAATCCTATGAACTTCTGCATCTCTCTCTTTCCTATGATACTCTTCTTTTCCTGGCTTTTCCTCCTTTCTCTGGCTGCTGCAGCTGGGCACATAGCTCTCCTTTTCACTCGTCTACCCTTTGGCATTTTTTAAATTTTCTGCGATTTTACAGCAATATATTAGAGCAATTACATGATCACAATGTCACAGAGTTACTCGATGCTAGTTTAATATCACGGTATATTCAAAGGGGAAAAATTTTCAAATCCACCTTACCTTAGGTCCAGTGATTATCGTTGCACCCTTATAGACGAACTCACAAACAGTTTCTTTCCTTCAAGTGCTAACTTCTTACAGGACCCATTATAAAGGCGACGTCAATGCAACCGTTTATTTAGATTAACAATGAAGAGAAGATAACCATATAATGCATTCACAAAATAACGTGCGTCCCTATTCTCAACTAATTTTTAATTTATGCGTGAGCCTATTTGCGTTAATTAGGATTACAGATTTGTAATATGATGGTTCTACTTACAAAAAAGTAAGATTCCAGCATTCAAACGATGAAATGAAAATTCAATTGCTTCGACTAAATCGTTAGAAAGGCTTCCCATATGCAGTCAACAGAATAATTGTCCTTAAATATTTACGTTGCTATGCTTCATTAATTTCGATGCTCAGACAACAATTCAATGCTTTTCTTCTCTATTTGAAGGTTTAATTGGCATTAAATGAATCGGAGGCAACAATGAGAGTCTCCTTGGCAACACCTGGAATGAGTACGAAAAATCTGCAAAATTTCGAAAAAGAAATGTATTTCTGAAAACGTCGACCGTGTAACATGTAAACATCACAAGAATAAAATAGTATGGAGTTTTAGCAGACAAATATTGCCAAAACGAAGAAAATCGGTCCATATTTACGTATTTTAGTGAATGAAGGAAAAAACCTTGCACTCTGAAAAATCGAAAATATAATTGTCTCCTGGATTTGAACTGGGACACTATAGCAAACAAAAATATTTTTCCAGGGACCTCATAGCCAGTAGAAACAAAACCGCATATCTTTATGACGAACGGTTCTTGAGAAATATGCCGATATAAATTATACACAAATGTCGACAGACGTCAACGTAAAATTAATGTATAGTGAGATAGATTTATCACACCGTAATAATTACGGCAAAAAATAGTAAATTCGATAACGAAGAACAACATATTCAATATCTTATAGGGAAGAAGAACGTTAAAAGATACCAAAAAACATTTGATCTCAGAATTTTTATGGAAATATACATTTTAGGTGTACCCGAGTCTGAAAAAGTGGTTTTTGCCATGCCATCTGTCTGTTGACAGCTCTAAAGCCTAACTGGTAGAGCAGAAATGAATGAAATCTCATACTTAGGCATTTTGTCTTACAGAATAGAGACTGAGAAATGGTTGGCATTGCACAACAATTAAAGGCATCTTATTCTAGGCAACTTTAACAACAATTTGATTTTCTCAAAAATGCCTCCAACGATTTTCATCAAATTTTGTAGTTACTTGAATTTACGTCTGCAATACTACATAGTTCATATTATCAAAAAATGAATATAAGGCTAGTTTATTCTTGGTCAACTTTAATAACAGTTGGATTTTCTAAATAAACAGCTAATACAATTTTCATCAAATTTTGTATAGTTATTTAAGTTGATGTTTATAATGGTTCTATATATTTCCTATTTTTCAAAAGGTAGCGAAACGATGCATAGGTACATGAGAAAGTTTATACGATATATATTGTACTGATTTTTTAATTTAAATATCATGTAAAAATTTAATGTGTTGGGCTTCAAGTCTGTGAACTGTTCTATTTTGGATTCTGGAGTAATGAAGTTAGTATGTCACTTTTAAAATATAAATGTTTTCAACAGCTGCATTATCTTTATTTTGGATTCCTTTAAACCAAAGTTATTGCAATGATCCATCTCTTAGCTATGCTGTATTATCTGACGGGAAAACCTTCACCTCACATTTCTAAAATGAAATGAATTCTTCAGCTTCTTAAATCTTTCATTTGATGGCCTTTAAACATCTTCCTTGTTGAATTAGAGCACTTATACTTTCTAAATTTTTCCGTTACGTTGACTTAGAGGATACCGTACTTCTTCAAATCTTGAATATTGTAACTTTTTTCCACCTCTTGAGCTATGAGTATTTAAAAAATCATATTGTAACTTCGCCTAGCTCCTTTTTTAACTGGGATTTAGACAAAAAACTTGTGAAAGTAGGCAGAAAGAATACACTGACTAACTGATAGCTATAGTGCAATGACTACTGAGGGTTTGGCGGATGGAGAATAGGTAGGTGCAAATTTGGTCCTTTTCCCTCATCCGCTTCAAGGTATTCAAAGTGGTGTAATTTTGTTGCGAATGAAAGATTTCATCGTTTGAAAGGAAGAAGAAAATCCCCATCTCAAATGTCTGGACTTTTTTGTTCTTAACCTTCCAATATTTACTCATGAGACTACGCGACAAAACTCCCCATCCGCATAGGAAAGTTCCCGTTCATAGATGACAGGAGTTAAAGTGGTTTGGGCTTCATGCGTGACTAGGGTTGCCACCTCTGTAGGTTTCACCTGAAGTATTTGGATTTAGCACTCAATATTCATGCTCCAAATAGCACTAAGTAAACACGGGTTGAAATCAATGTTAAAAACCATCAAAATTAATTAATTTTAGCCACATTTTGCAATAAGATACATTGCATTTAATTAAAAATTAAAATGATATAAAATTAATTTTATAAATTTTAAAATATAGATATGGATCTGAAAATCATAGTTATGCCTCTGTGTACCTCTTATACATGTGGGAGGAAATTGAAGTTCCTTTACTATTTTAAAAAATCATAAGTCGTCGAACATAATGCAAGTGCTACTTTTACAATGTCATTTCAGAAAAAACGTAGTATTATATTCAAACTATACCTTAGTCCTCAAATATAACACGAGTTATACTTTACAATGTTGTTTCAGTAAAAAAAATCGCGTTATATTCGGGTCAATACAGTACACCTGGCCTTCCTATAACAAGGGTTCTTATAACATGGATTTGCTACAGCACGGTTTGTTTTTTACTACCAAAAATTCATACAATGCAGGTTAGGGTCTTTTGTATAGCATAACTTGATAGGCCTGCAGGCTTATTCTGTGTTTATCCATCGGATAAACACAGAATAAGCCTTTAATATAACATAAAATATGAAATTTAAAATTTGTGTATTTTTTTGAAGAATCCCGTAATTATTGATGGGCATGCTAGTATGTTCTTAAATGAGGCGATATAACGCAAATTTGTTTATTATTTAAAGAAAACTTTGATGTTTTGCATTTTTCATAATTTGGTACCTTTCATAATTTGGCACCTTTCATAATTTGGCACTTTTCATAATTTGGTACCTTCCATATTTTGGCGCCTTTCATAATTTGACACCATAGGCAGTTGCCTATGTTGCCTGTGCATAAATATGGCACTGGTTATCATGATGTAATGATGAGTAATGATCCTTTTAGGCTGTTATTGGAGGGCATTGGATTCTCCTCGAGGACATAGATGCTGCACCAACAGATGTGATTGCTGTTCTGGCATCTCTCATGGAGACAGGAAATATATCAGTTCCTGGTTATAGGGATACTGTGAATGCATCCCCTGGTTTTCAACTTTTCACCACACAAAGGTAAAATTCTTCTGCAACTTAAGGAGCTGTCATTTTTTGGAGTGTTAGTTTCTTTGTAGATTATAGTACTAATGTTAAAGATTAATTCTTTCAGAAAAATCCAATCTCTATAATTCTTTGAATATCAAATTAACCACGTGGTGTCAAGTAGCAGCAAAGTAGTGTGATGCCTCCTCCAGACAAGGTGTTTCTTTGTTTACATATTACGGAGTTTACATATTGTGCCTCTGTCTTGCTGTTGTTCTTTGTCCTGCCACCGTCACATTCCCAAATGTTTCATTAATGAAAATTGCTTAATTACTTGCGAAGCATCAGATCAACTTAGGATCACCGAATTATATACTAACTTTATTCTTTCATATACATCGATATTTAAACATTTGATATTTATCTATACAGTTTAAATATAACAATTGCTTCAATTCCATCAAATTTTAACAACTGTAAGGCAAATAATGTCATGCATTTTAACCTAACACAAATATTACTCTCGTGTAAATCGACCCGAATTTTTTGCTAAAAATTTGGCAGTAAAAACTCGACCTATACTTGAGTATATATGGTAAATATTGTTTATTCAAGCTAATGAACAGAAGTGAGCATAGCTAAACAAAAAAGACAGTAAAAGTCAATACATCATATTAAACAGAAAAAGGAAAAACATCAGGATTATATGTATGTCAGTTCTTTAATTTATCTTAAGAAACTATAATTTCTTGAGAAGCGGTCTCTCTGTATATTTTGCCTGTTTTGTTGATGTATTCGAGGTTTTGGATAGTGTTTGATAATGATGTTAACAGATTTCTGCTATCTTAAGAAATATTAAATTCAGAAACTGACTTTTAAAAAGTGATAATTCAATCTCATATTCAACCATGAAGTAGTAGAACTCTTCTTTTGGTCTACTAGCTAATTTAAATGATTGGCTACTCTTTTGCCAAGATTTGCTAACATCTTGGCATAAGTTAGTAGCCAATTTTCTCTAAATTTTTTTATGGGATCTTTAGGAAAAAGCCTGCTAGATTTAGTGTCTTAAAAGTCCATATTTTTGGTAAAAGTATATCAACTTCATTTTGCTTAACCTTGAATTTAAAAATATGCTGAAAATATTTATTCTTTACAGATTTTGGGAGAGGATAAAGTATGCACCTCTTATCAGTAATGCTTTACCATTTTATATAGTAACATTTCATTTCTTGAATGTATGGTTTAAGAACTTTTAATCTTTAAAATGAGAATTTTTCATACCCTAATTCAATTTAACTGAAAGTTTGGTCATTTGTCCAACTTAAGCTATTCTTAAAGTACCACCTTTTAAAAAACGAAGTACCGTATATACACGTGTATAGTACGAGTTTTTACGACCAAATTTTTATTGCAAAAATTGGGGATTGTACTATACACGAGTAATGCATTTGAGGATTTCAAATTCATGTATATTCACGGGCATTTTTGGTGAAGTTATGCCACCTGCACGCATTCTAATGGTTGGCTAACCTTAGCAGTGAGGTCCTTTATCGTTGTTATGTTGCTTCGTGAAGAGTAGAACCTTTTTCATATATACAGCTTCAAATTCACAAATACTTGATATAAGTGAAGATTTATGGTCACTTCCTTTCTTGAATTTTATGTATGTACATCTTTGTTTGCGTCTTTTTACAAGGGATGGATTGGAACGAGTTGGACTAAAAGTATCGTAGACGGCGTAACTTTATGGAATTTCGACATCTTGGAAAAAAGAAATTACTTTGTAATATCCAAAAGTCTTTATTGTTTCTTCAGTCTCACACCGATCGGTTTCCACTACAAAGTCATTCTAAAGGTGTTACGTCGGTTAGTAACACCATTAGACTGATTTTGTAGTGGAAATCGGTCGGTGTGTGATTGAAGAAACAATAAAGACTGTAGAATATTACAAAGTAATTTCTTTTTATCCGTTATCCCTACCTATTAAGTAGATGAGCGAGTGGAACCATTACGTACGCAGAACGTAATCCAGACGTTCATATATTTTTTCCGGACGGCTTTTGTCCGAATTCTTTATAATCTTTACATTTTTCATCCATGTGCCTTTATTTTCTTTCTGTAAACTGTAAACCCATATTGTCTATAAAAATGGATTCAAAAAGGAATAAATATACTCCTAAGTTCAAGCTTAAAGTGATTAAGTATGCAGAAAAGACAAACAATTGTGCTGCTGCAAGACAATTTGGTACCACAGAGAAAAATGTTAGGAATTGGAGGAAGCTGTCTGCACAGCTTATGCAAATGCCTAAGAACAAATGTGCGAATAGAGGTAAGACTAGTAGGTGGCCACAGTTGGATGATGAAGTAAATAAATTTGTCACTGAAACTCGGCAGAATGGAAACAGTGTTTCTCGTGGGCAAGTTCGGATCTTTGCCCTGAAACAGGCAAGGAAAATGAACTTTGCTGATTTCAAGGCCAGTGCTGGTTGGTGTACCAGATTTATGAAAAGATATGATCTTGTCTTGCGACAGAAGACCAAGATTTCACAGCGCCTCCCCGCAGAATTGGATGACAAAATAATTTCATTTCAGAAATTTATAATAAAACGTAGAAAGGAGAACAACTATCCATTGATGTGTATAGGAAACATGGATGAAACGTCAATGAATTTTGACATGCCAGTCAACAAAACAATGAACAAAGTGGGGGAAAAATCAGTGCTAGTGAGAACGACTGGTCACGAAAAAACAAGATTTACTGTTGTATTAACATGTATGGCAGATGGCACGAAGCTGAGGCCATTGGTAATTTTCAAGCGAAAGAAATTGCCAAAACAGAAATTCCCTAAAGGAGTAGTCGTGCATGTTCAGGAGAAAGGTTGGATGGATGAACAAGGCTTGAAAATATGGGTGAAACAAGTATGGTGTTCCCGACCAGGGGCTCTGAGGAAAGAAAGAAGTCTACTGGTCTGGGATGCGTTTAAATGCCATCTGATGGATAGTGTTGTTGCACAAGTTAGATCCCAAAACACAGATATTGCACTGATTCCTGAAGGTCTAACCAGCATTGTGCAACCACTTGATGTCTGCCTAAACAAACCTTTGAAAGATGCTATGAGAGACCTTTGGAACAACTGGATGATTGAAGGGGAAAAATCATTTACAAAGGGAGGATGCATTCGGGCTCCGACGCTAGAAACTGTTTGTGAATGGGTAGTTCAGGCGTGGGGAAATATCAGACTGGAAACTGTGGTGCGTTCATTTAAAAAATGTGGTATTTCCAATGCCCTTGATGGGACAGAGGATGATTTCTTGTGGAATAACAATGACATTGATGAAGAAGTTGCTGGTGATCCTATGGTAGATGAAGATGCTGATGACCTGTACGGTGATCAAGTTCAAGCGGCAGATTGGGACATGTTATTTGATAATGAAGACAATGATGAACAAGATTTTCATGGCTTTTAGTAAATAAATATTCAGCACTATTTTTATTTAAATAATTTATTCCCGTATTTTGTCAAAGATTCTTATACCATATATAACAATGCCGTTATAATGCTCCCATGACTATATTTTTGTTTATTTTTTATTACTGTATCTATTCTATTATGACTTTCATACTATTCCATGTGATCTTTATTACTTTATTAAACATGTAATAACTTTTTTAAAAAATACGCTTTAAAATGTTATAAATTTATATTGGTAAATACATGTTGATTGTGATGTGCACAATTGTGATTGTATTGTCCCTAAGAAGAGCCAAGTCTCGCTGGGACATGTATACTTATATTAATAAAAAAATAAATAAAAGTGTTAATTCCTAATGATATTATCATTGTATAAATAAATAAAGTACTAGAATTGAAGCGATTTTATTTCATATTGTGCAATCATGATTCATATCACTTTTTATTAAATATTTTTGGAGTAAGATACTTAACTTTTCCGAATTTTAGTGTAATCGCAAGAAATACTATTTACGACATTTACGGTCTATTCTATGGTGGTGTAGAAAATCAAGGTCGTTCGATATATCTCGCTTGTAACCATCGAGCTATCGAAACGAAATATATTGACCCTGGTGGAAAGCTGGGGCATGGAAGAATATTCTTCCATGGCTGGGGTCGTACTATAAACGAGATATATGAAAAAATGAGGTTTGTTCACCAAAAAATCAGGGGTCGTACTATACATGGAGTCGGCATATACACGAGTATATACGGTATTTATTTTTAACATTTATTTATTTAAATTATGCTTGTAAATTTACATATTTATGTCTTTAGCACATATCCCCTCATTATATCTTTATATTTACATATAAGACTAGGGGTCTGCTCCTATGGGCTACATGCATCAGCCCTGTGCCCCACTGTGAGGCGAATTTGCCTGCTTTCCCTTCATTAACTGTACTGCTAGCTGTTCCTCTTAAAATTAATGTTGGTACATATGTATTTGGAAAAAATGGCAAATATTTTGGTAATCTTTTAACTTTGTTTTTTCTTATAGATTAATTCCAGGAAATGTGGGAGGATTTCACAAGCAGCAAATTGGAAGTACCAGTCTAATGGAAAAACTCTGGGTCAAAGTCAGCATGGAACCATTATCTGGTCAAGAACTAATTCACGTCGTTAAGACTTTGGTAAGCATTATCATTACTTCTGTCTGTTCCTAGTTAATTTGATTTAGCATCTTAAAACTAAAGTGATCAATGTATGAAATATAATGGATGAGTAAACATCTAATGTTAAATGTGAATGTTAATTACAGTATCCTAGTCTGAGTACAATTACCCCTCGTCTTCTGGGTGTCTTCTTGCTGTTCTCTGCTGGGAGACACCATACTTCTTTGCCAGCAGAGCAAAGCACAGATGAGGAAGACAAAAGCAAGATTAAAAGTGATAAAGAGCGCATTTCTCAGCCCGTCTCGCTTGGCAGTAGGCTTACTTCTACAAGGTGAAAGAGGAATTTGATCAATAATTTATATAGTTATTTTGTGTCATCTTCTTACATTAAACTCGTGCAATTGTTCGTAGAAAATGATAGATAGTTTTGAATGAAGTGTTAAATTAACATTAAAAGAGTTCAAGTGTTCATTCAAAGTAGCATCTTGAATAAAAAAAACCCTAGGATTGTAAACATTTAATCTACCTTGTGGATTAAATGTTAATTATAGCCCATTAGAAATAACATAAAAAAAATGTTTTAGCTATTAAAAGATTTGTCAAAATAACATTTACTTGTACTTCCAGTAGTACCGTATTTAATCGATTGTAAGCCGACCCTTTTTTACGTTTTTACCATCTCAGAAATTGGTGTAAAAAAAGTAGTCAATGAATTTATGTCCGTAGTTACATTATAACGCGAGATATAAGTGTACTAAAGTGTAAGTAAACTATCTACTTTAAATGTATGCAAAAAAGAATCAAAATGACTGAAAACCTACGAAGAAATAAATTATGTAAATAATACGTGATGCGTCAAAGTCGTAAAAAAATGCAGCAATAGCGCTCGTATGCGTAAGAAGCCACATATGTACACATTGTTTCATTTTACTCGTGAATCGAAACATTTGCCTTTCCTACCCCCCTTCCTCCTCTACCTATCTTGTTTCAGTGTGTCTAGCATGCGCGTACTGGGATTTCCCGATCGAACCATTACTTCATCGTGCCTTAGCAGCATAGCAGCAAACTTGGGAGAATAATTTAAGAATAAAAGTGAAAAGGAATGCCCAGGTGATACTCGTGTAGTACTAACGTCTGTTATGTAATACGGTGTCCATATTTGATTGACAAGAAATGGCTATTTTTTACGAGAATAAGATCTGGGGAATAACGAAGTCAAATTACACTTTTAGTAGAAGTTGTTATGAATAAGTGTATAAAATGTATTTTATGTCGCCGTAATTTTAGTTAATACTCTTTATTTAATTACGAACTGAAAATCTGAGGCGTTCATACTTGTTGGTATTTTGAAATAAATGACTTTAATAATCACTTTAAAATCAAAATGTTTCTTTGCGTGGCCTTGTGAAAATGGGAATCTGCTTACAATCGCTGTTGGCTTACAATCGATTAAATATGGTAGTTCACTCAATGTTATCAAGTTACATCTACTTTCATTTTCTGATATAAATTGCTGGTAGACAGTGCTTGAATTCTGCAAGCATTTTTAAAATTTGGAATATTTACAATCTTGTATTTTTTCAAAAACATATAACCAAGCTCATCTGAAAGTGACTTATAATTTTCATCCTTGTATGGAGCTATAATGGGGCAAAGCAGTCCCCAATAGTTGAAGTTTTATAACATCGTATTTTTTCCATCGGCTGTGAGCAAACATATAGTTTGGCCAAATTTCAAGTCTGGAGGTCATCTGGGAACACCTTATAATTTTAAACCTTGTTTGGGGCAAAAATAGGGCAAATCAGGCCCTTAAAAATTAAAAGTTTTATAATATCGTATTTTTACCATTGGTTGTGATCCAGAGCTGCAAACCACTTCAAAATTTGTGAGTGGTTTGGTTCGCCGTTCGGTTCTAAATTTTTGGAAGTGGTTCGGTTCATTTTTCGGTTCAGACGAGGATTTTGAAAAGTGGTTCAGTTCGGTTCAACTAAATTAATCATTTGAAATATTATTCAGAAATAATTTATCCAATACAAACATTACACATTCAGTATCAATCTGTAAGTAAATCAATCAGCAGTCATTATTATTTTAAATGAAAGAAGAATTTATTTCAAGAAAGGAAAAATTTATATTTTAAATATATTGCAATCCCATCATCATCTTCATTTATTTATATTTAAAAAATGGTATTTTTGATCCTAACATGATTTTTATGTTTATTGTTGTTTATATATCAATTAAAAATTCTCAGAATAGATTCTCTTCAAATTCATTTACCAATATAATCATACATAATCAGAAAGAAAATGCACCTCTAGCTTAAACCGCTTTTGAGATTATCCCTGGATGGACGGACAAACCAAAAACATAAAAGTGTTTTAAAGAAATCATTAAAAATCAAAGAAAATTAGCTCCTCAGGCATTTTATTTCTTTTTCTTACCTTTAATACACATAATTTAGAGGAAAAAAGATTTATAACAAGGGCCTTACCGCCCGTCTCCCAATATTTAACCTTTTTAGTTCTACCACCCGCACTTGCCTTTATTTTTCTTATTCCCACACGCATACCCATTGCCGCATTGATAATTTCCTCCCTCCTCTTTCTGGGGTTCACCCTCTCTCCGTCTTCCACAAGACCTTTCTTTTTAGTCCTTTCCATCTTTCCCCAAACCCTCCCGATATGGTCTCCCCCCTCCAGCCTTTCCTTTCCCCTCCCCATTTATCCCTTTACAACCTACCCCCCACAGTAACCCTCTGAGATATGTTCCTCCTTTCTCTCCCCTCCATTCCTTTCCGTCTTACAAACTACCCTCCCTACACCCCTCTCTACCCATTTTTCTCTGTATATACTTTCTATTCTGACGATAGCATTGTAATGTCAAAACCCGGGTCGTAAGAGAAATGAAAACAATGGAAGTTACAAACCTTTGGTTCATTTGTCTCAATATATAAAAGGGAAAGCCCTCACTCACTCACCACTAAATTACCCACTTCCAGGTATCGTAGAAACATCAAACTTTCAGGTTCTACTCAGGACCTCCCCTAAAGTTGCAACAAAGAAAGAAAATCCCGGAAAATTCAATATTTTTTGGAAAATGAGGAAAATACCTCTAATGTTATCCTTATGGGAATTAAGCCCTCACTCGCTCATCACTAAATTACCCACTTCCAGGTATCATAGAAACAAAATTTTCAGGTTCTACTCAGGACCTCCCCTAAAGGTGCAACAAAGAAAGAAAATCCCGGAAAATTCAATATTTTTTTGGAAAATGAGGAAAATACCTCTAATGTTATTCTTATGGGAATTATGATTTTTGTTTATTATGTTTATGTTTGCCATGTTTTTATCAGTCTCACTCACTTATCACTAAATTTCCCACTTTCAGTTCTCTGACAAGGGGTCAAGAGACTTCGTTTCAGTGCTGACTTGAGTAATGGGCATCTCGATGTTTATGAATCTCTCTCAACTTCCTTGGAGGAACCAAAATTGTTATTAAAGCCTGTAGTTATACTTACAAAAGTGACCCTCCCAAATACGACAAATAAAACTCAAAATAAGACAAAGATGGAAAGTGAGACTCAAAGATCTAAAGAAAATAGTCCAAAGATTGCTAAGCATGGTAGGCGCCGTTCAACATTTTTGCAAGTGGCTAGGGAAAAACAACTACGGGAAGCTGCAATTAGATATGCCAAAAGTCACCTGGAAGTTAACCGAAAATCTGTAACCAAGTACACAGAGAAACATCCGGAAGTGAACAGAGCCGCTGTTGCTCGGTATGACCCAACTCATGAAAAGCGCCTACAACGCAAGAAACTTCCTTGGCTTAAAAAAGCTAGTTCTGGTTTTAGTTATAATCCCTACATTAACTATAATTCAGACAAAACAATAGAAATAGGGTCAATGAACGTTGCAATGATGTCAAATGGAAGGACGAGGCTTCCGGGATGTGCTGTAGTTGTGGAAAGGTCCATCTTCCCTCTTTCGAGGAACTCCCAGAACCTCTTAGCAGTCTTTTATTTGGGACAGATCCCAATTCCGAACAATTCCTCAACTCCATTCCAAAGTATAACAGCTGTTTCCAAATGACTTCATTGGAAGTATTGTTTTCTTTAAAGGTGGCTGGCATTAATTTGGAAAATCAATGTTTTTCTCATGACCAACTCTATGTTGCATGTTCATGTGTTGGATCAAGCAAAAAATTGTTTATTTATGCTAATGAAGGTAAAACGAAAAAACGTCTGGCATAACCCGGGCATCGCTGGGTACTTTCAGCTAGTAACAAATAAAATAAAAAATGTTCGCTATATTTATCAAGGGTCTAAGAAAATTCACCGACCACAATTCACCGAAAACAATTCATCGACTAGGAAAATTCTTTTCCGTAAGCCCTTATTAAGATTTCCTTGATTGAATGATAGATTTAATTGTTGAAGTAGACAGTTTCTTGCTTTCCAATGGCGATGATGCACAGCGTCTTAATTTTTCCAACTTTCAATAATAAATTTATGTAAATAAAATATTTTAAATTAGTTAATTGGTCAAAAAATATGAAATAAAATATTACTCCAAATTATTATATAATAAATTCAAAAAGACACTTTTAGCTCGATTCCAAACATATTACATATGGCTAATTTTTTTTCTTTTGCCACCTTACAAAAGTAATCAAAAAATCAATATGATAGTAAAATTACGTTACAAGAATAATTTAAAATTAATCTACAGTTCGGGGCAGATTATTCAATATACGAAGTGCGGTCACTTATGTTTCAAACCAACGATTATAAAATGTAGAGTGACCCTCTTTAAATAACACAAACATGTTAATTAATTTTATTTGACTCTTAAATAAAGTTTGCTAAAATATTATTAAAAATACACACTTTAGATAATTCAAGGAATGAATGCCTCCGATCCAAGGGATCCGCCGAAGTCCTGGCCTGTTTCTGCTGGAATATAAACCACCAAGTAATGAAAATATCATAGAAGAACACAACATGAGAGTTGGAAAAGGAATAATGTCATTGAAAGCTCAAGCCGTTGAGGGCAACAATTTGAATTTTTCCGAAGAAAAAGATATGAGGGGAGTTGATGGTGTTCTAAGAAAGACACAGCGGGGCATATTTTCTCAGGTCTGCTAATTACAATGCTGAAGGGGGTGATGGTGATGGTAAGGGAATGGACTTTTCTCTTGGCACGAAAGCAGATTACGGGTCCTTTCTAGGCCATTGTAAAACGACCCTTTTCCCTGCGTTCAGATAAAGATCTTTCTCTATTCTTTTGGTCAGTTTCTGCCTACAGTGGTCCCCAAAACCCTCACCATAAATGTAGTCTGTGGATAACAATAGTAGCAGAGAGGAAAGAGATAGGCACTCTTTCCTTTGAAGCAAACCCGCTGGTTTTTCCAATGGAAATTCCTGATCTTTTCGTTGGTCCGTTCTTTGTGGATCGAGATCGAACCGAAACCGAACCACTTTTGCAAAAAATTACGGTTAGCCGATTGTTGGGACCCAGAAAAATTACTATTATTTTCCGATAAAAACTATAAATTTATGCTAATTTTACCATCTTAAAAATAAGAAATTACTATTTCTACACTTTCTGATAGTTTAAGTTTGAACGTTGCTGGGAAATAATTTTAAAAAGCAAATATATAAACCTCTATGCCGATTTACGTGCTTTTCTTATAGGGCAATAATGGGGCCAAAATGGCCCTTCAAAATTAGAATTTCAACATTTTGGATTTTTTCCTTATTTTACCCTTACATTGCAAATAATATTAATTTAACAGTGTCATAAAACATTAATTTCATGACAGTAGAAGTAAATGAATCAGTTAAAAATGAAATCTCTTATTCCCTGTCATTTTATGCCTTACTTCTTCGAATGCTGATAAAATGGTATTGTATTCATTTTCATCACCACCCATTTAGAACCTGCAAGGGCACCCGCCCAATATCTGGGGAAGTTTCATCGAAATCGAACAAACTGCTATTGAGCTTCTCACATTAACTCTTATAGTCTTGACACACAGTGGTAGAATAATATTAGCTATTGTTATAATAGGGATAATTTTTCTTGGCTAGCTCAATATTAAAAATTTTAGTTGCCAAAAATAATAATACAAATATTTCTTAATATTAAATTTATGTAACTTCACAGATTTTATAAATTAAGAATTCATGTATTTTTGGGGAATTATAAAGGTGAAATCTTCTGAATTAAGATTTGTAGTTATTTTATGTGTCTATTCATATTCTGTCAAGGTTAAACTATTTCTGGATGCTCTTTTCAGAGACTTACTCAAATGGTGTGCTCGTATTGTCATTGGTTATGATGTGTCATCTCAAGAATCATCCTTAAATGTTCTTGCTAATGCTGTGGATGTGTTTTGCTGCAGCATGAGTGATCCAGGTAAGTTTAATCCTCTTGCTATATTTAGGGTTGCCACATCTGGCTTTCTGAACATTAAAATGGCATCCTCTCTCATGCTTAAGCCGGATGTGTAATTGTCTGGCATTTCAAGTTAATAGAAAATATAGAAATTTCAAGCAGAATTCAAGCGAACAAGTATGCTTTCGATGCCATCTAATACAGCCTATACTGACTACTGTTTTAAGTTTGTACATACACAACGTTTCCAGTTTTCTTTATAGAGTAGTAGAACGTTTATCCGAAACGGATGGAGTCTGACTAGGGTTGCTACCTTTCTGGATTTTGTCTGAACAGTTTGGAAACTTGTTGAAATGTATCGAAATGTCTGGTGTCCAGATTGTACATTTCCCGACGTGCTTTGTCAGGATTTCTGTTGAATGACAAACAGTAAGCATATTTTAGAGTTTGATTACTTAAAAACTGAAATTTTATTTATAAATATTTAAGAATTACAATTTATTTATCGAAATCTGTGATGAAATTATACCTTTGCTATCTGATGATAGGAGAAACAACGAGGCGATTGCTTCAGAAACCACTCAAATGAGTCTCCAAAATATGATTACTAAGAAAACATACCCAAAGTCATCCATAATTGTTACTTCTCTCCTCAAGTGACAGAATGTGTGTATGCCACTGCATAGGAATCAATGTTTATGGTAACTTGCAGTCTTCAGTTTGTAGTAGTGGCCAGGTTAAATATTCAATGTCTTACTTAGAATTTCTAAGATGATTAATTCAGTACATGCAGAGATTTATTAAAATCTGCTAAGAGGAACAAAAAGTACAAATTCAAGAATAATACTATTGTATAATAAGTGTGTATACACCAATTTCTGTATATCATTTTCTAAGAAAAGTGTTTCATATTTATTGTGCATGGAGATTATTAAAGGTTTGAAAATGTAATTATGTCACTATACTTTTTATATGCTGGTTTAATAAAGGTATTTAACGGAAATATATATTTTTATACATATTAGCTGAACCTGTGCAATGCTTGCATGTTTTTTTCAATTAATTTAAAAAAATGAAGGAGTGTGTAAAAAAAAGTTGATCTCAATAATTCACATTTAACTATACTAACGCATTTTTCAGGTATAGGTATGGTTCGCAGGTTCGAATCTCGCTGAGGGCACAGCTGTGTGTGCATAATGACAATTTATTATGCGAAGTCAGTCAGAAATCTGCATTTTAAAAGTCATATTAGAGAGGAAATTAATGCTACACAGTAATTGATTGCGAATTTTTATTCTTTAATTTTCTTTCTTTATATTGAATTATGTCTTTCTTTTTTATATAACAATCAATGAAAACGTTTATTTAGATTATCAATGAAGAGAAGATAACCATGTAATGTGTTAAAAATAACGTGCGTCTCTATTCTCATCTAATTTTAAATTTATGCGTGAATCTATTTTCGTTAATAAGCATTACAGATGTATAATATAATGGTTCTTCTTACAAAAAGGTAAGATTTCAGCATTCAAACAATGAAAGGAAGATTCAACTGCTTTGATTAAATCATTAGAAATACTTCCCATTCGCAGTTAATTGAATATTTATCCGTAAATGTTTACGTTGTCATGTATAAAGTTTGACATTGCTACAGCAATAATTTCAATGCTTAAACAAAAGTGTGAAGCAAATAACACTATTTTTTCACTTATTTGAAGGTTTAATTGACGGTAATTGAATTGGAGGCAACAATGACGGTTGCCTTGACAACACCCGGAAAGAGTACAAAATATCAGCAAAATTTAGAAAACAATTGCGTATTTCTGCAAACTTCGACCATGTAACATGTAAACATTGCAAGAATAAGGTAATATAGAGTTTTAGCCATCGAATAAAACAAAAACTAAGAATATCGGTCTATAGTTACGTATTTTGACGAATGAAGGAAAAAACCCTTGCACTCTGAAAAATCGAAAATCCCATGTATACTTAAGGGAAAATATAATTGTCTCCTGAATTCGAACCTGGGATTTCATGAAAATGAAAATAGTTTTCTAGGGACCTCCTAGCTTGTAGAAACAAAACACAGTTTACCTCATATATCTACGACTCAGGGAGATACAGGGAGGGCAGACAGACACTTCCAAAATTATATATAGGGTTTTTAAAAAATATTCAAATATTTTAGAATGAATACTGTGCTTGGAAAATGTTTGGATTTTCTGTAACGAAACATGAAAATTGTCCGGTTTTCCATTCTGAAAATGTGGCAACCCTAGCTATATTGCAGATGTATTAGTTCTAAATTGAGGCAAAAATTTCATACTGATTGTGGTAATGATATGAATTGTTGATTGAAAATAACCGGTAAATGTTGGATGCAGTATTATGATTTTTAGGTATTACATTGTTAGTGGGCATTTTATCATTGTTTTTAGACATTTTCTTTAAAAATCACATATGTATACGGTTTGTCTGCCTGTCTCTGTGAGTAATATCTTTAGAATCTTGCAACATGATGAAGCCAAATTTTGAGAATAAGTTGATCTATATGAGAGTTAGTCATGATAAAAATTTGGTGGATCTAGGATTGGCTGCTAGGGAGTAATAGGTGTCCTTTTCATATCTCTTTGTTTCATTTATACCCTCATAAGAGAAGCATTAAATCAGTGTAGGGCATAATAAAATTGCTTTTGTAAATTAGTTAAAATTCAGATGGAAGCTTGGAATATGAATAGTTCTATCCCTGAAAGAATGAAGTTTATATTTTTTAAAACAATATTAAAATGTCCGCAAACAGTCGCTTTTAATCCAAAAAGAGAGAACATTTTCCATTGTTTTAGCAATGAGTCAGCTGCTTTTAAATGGGAAACATATTATAAAATAGCATTGATATAATGCTTTAAAGGGAATTTAAATATTATGAGACCTTCAATCTCAACCAAAGATATAATCTTATAATGACATGATAATTTCAAAACAAGAAAAAAAGCGCTTTGTGTAATTTGCTCTGCAATTCTCTCCCACTTGTTGTTAGAGACATTCTTAGCTTATAAATAATAAAATCATTTCATAATGTTTTATTCACAGTACATCGTGTTGAGCTAGCAGCTAATGTTGCTGGTTGCCTTGGAATTATACGATTAAAGGCTGACTATGTCTGTCATACTTGTAAACCTGCTGTAAATTCCAACCAGGAATATTTATCTGTTGGTCGTGCCAAAATGCAACGATTGGTGGATCCAAAATTACCAGCATCTTTGAAAACAGAGTAAGAGTTTTTGTAAATGCCTAAAAATCCATTATTTAAGTTTAGCATTACTCTTATATAAAAGGCCAGGTTTGTGTATCTGTATTAAACGCTTTGTTTACATAGTAATGCAGAAATGGGACTACTTGGGCCAGTCTGTGATGGGAGAAAAGGAAAACCGCTCATAACTAAAAAGCTTTTCAACCTTTTTCAATCAAACTTTCAGGAATCACTTGACTATTCAACTTTTCAATTTGAAACTGCTCAGTGTGTACATAGTAGTCCTGGGTTTGACTCCAGGAGCATATCTTTTCTCCATTTGAATAACATGGGCAGAGCTGAAACAAAGCGAGCAAGCCTTTTTTCTTTAGCATTTTAAAATATTTTTAAAATGAGATATCGATGTGGGATTTTCACAGTTAGGTCGAGAAAACTATAGAAATTAATTTCCCTATCGTAGAAATTCAAATCTCATTCAAAAAAAGCCCAAAATTAAGTTAAATTACTGTTTTTTCGTGATTTTTATGCATTTATTCAATTCATCGCCATGGCAACTGCAATTGTTAGTCTATTGTTGGCTCGATTCTGATGCGTAAGAAATGTACAAAAATTGTGATAAAATCATGTTAAAACATCATTTTATATGTCCATGACTATTATTACTTTCTGGAACATTTGATTATGTGGATTTTATATTAATTTTTTACGTTTTAGTGCACATAAAAGTTGGTGTCATTAATTTTTATTTTATTTTAACGTAATACTTAATTCACGCCTACCCGTCATATTTGACGGGCAATTACGCTAGTCTGTAGTATATTTAAACATATAAAAACATTTATGCATATAAATACCGTATTTACGCATGTACCCCACACGTTTTTTCTGAAAATGTTGACAAAAATGGACTGCATCTTACATGAAGATTTCTGAACAGGTTATATTGTGTTTTGATAGTAAATAAACTGCAACATGCTTGCGTTTACATTTATACTCACTGAAGACAATTTCTAGTAAGTGTATGCATAGGGTTTAAATGTGCTGTTTATACTGCCATTGGTGTATTTTCAAGACCATGCTGGACAATTTGATGATTGAGGTGACATTATATTTTTATAATATTAAAGCTATATCTTTTAAATGAGTTTTAAGTTTATTATTGTTTCTCAAAATAAGCAGTTCTGTCATTGAAAATTTACTATCACATAAAACCTCACATAGCGCGAATTCACAAGATACGATTTCACTAAGATGCCATATACATTTCTCTACCAAACCTCAGAAGATGTGGTGGTTCGCCTCACTAAGATGCAGTTCGACAAGTCAAAGCCAAAGTTAACCTTTAAATTTCTCATAAGCTATTACTGATAGAAACTTCAAATTAAAACATTTAAAAGAAAAAATACTGACAAATTGATTCATGTAATTATTTTACCTAAAAAAATGTTGCATCGAGAGATTCATGTGTGCTTCTCATATTGTGCTGCTACAGAAGAGCTTTACAACCGATGTGCCACGATAAAGCCCTTGATGTGCTGCATTATATTTATTCTTGACTTAATGGCAGTGAAAGTAATACCGTATTACTTGCATGATTCAGAATTTTGTGACCAAAACTTTGGGTGCGTGAAACATTATGAATAATATTATTTTTTCTTCCACATCGAGAAATAAGGTTGCATGAATTACGTGATGGCGAGTAAATTTGATATTATTTTACTTATTTAAATACGTCAAAAAATTATTCTAAAAAAATGTAAATATGAGATCCAAGAACCTAATTCCCTATTTCCTATTAACTTAATGCTTCATAAAACATGATTTCACAAGGAACGCAACTACCGCGCTATGTGAGGTTTTACTGTACTTTTCCTGTAATAAGTTGGCATCTGGTGTCTGTGTTCTTCAAATTCATTGTGAGCCACTGATGCTCCTTTTACATAAGAGTGGTGTATTTAATAGAACCAGTAAAAATCTTAAAACAGTAAAACCATAAAACGATAGTAACTATAAAAACAATTGGTAAAAGTTCCACAAAGTATAAAAGTAAAAATTATGACGTTTCAACTAGTCATATTCATCATCAGGTGAGGGAAGTGGGTGAAGCAGTGAAATATATAGACAAGCGGAAGGGGGAAAAAAATGGAGTAGGAGGGGGAAGGTATGGGGTAAGAGATGAATGTGGTAACAAGGAAGAGGGGGAGGGGATGATAGGAATTCGAAGTTAAGAATTTGAGGTAGCTGCCGGTAAGACAGAGGCTAGTAATGGAGGGTGGCTTAAAAACAAGTGGTCATTAGTGAGAGTATGTTGGTTGTTTTTCAAATGTAAAAGAATTTCCAACTGTTCAAGATGATTAAGCCAGAAACCTTTCCCTTCAACATGGATAATTTCTGGAGTGAAGTCAGAAGTTGGAAATTCTTTTACATTTGAAAAACAACCAACACTCTCACTAATGACCACTTGTTTTTAAGCCACCCTCCATTACTAGCCTCTGTCTTACCGGCAGCTACCTCAAATTCTTAACTTCGAATTCCTATCATCCCCTCCCCCTCTTCCTTGTTACCACATTCATCTCTTACCCCCTACCTTCCCCCTCCTACTCTTGTTTTTTTCCCCCTTCCGCTTGTCTATATATTTCACTGCTTCACCCACTTCTCCCCCCTGATGATGACTATGACTAGTTGAAACGTCGTAATTTTTACTTTTATACTTTGTGGAACTTTTACCAATTGTTTTTATAGTTTCTACCGTTTTATGGTTTTACTGTTTTACGGTTTTTATTGGTTTTATTAACCTTTATCCGCCGGATTTAAATACCCTCTGGCGGGGTCCCGCTGCCGGATTTAATTTTGGACATTTAAATATTTTGTGTACGTCTTATGCAAAAATCGCATATCTCGTGAACTATTGGTGATAAAATGTTCAAATAAAAAGCATTTTGTGGTCAAACTATCAGAGAATTACATCGTTCTGCCTATTTATAGAAATAAAAAGGGTTATATAACCCTAATAGACTAAATTACGATGCCGAAATAACTTATTGTTGATATAAATCAAAATAAAGTGCAAAAATATTGCATTTAGTCACTTTTTGGCAATGTGGTTCCTGCTCAGTCTGCAGCTGACACAACCCCAGTATTTACACTTCCCTATAGAGTCGAGCTAGTGCGGTATTCCTCGAAGCAGGGCTCAACACATAGTCCCACATCACATGTCTTGCACCTATATTTCGTCCTTGAGTTTTTGCTCTTTGAGGAACACACATGGCAACAGATAAGGGTCCCCGAAATGGGCCAATGCTTATTGTCCTTGGCCTCTAAGCACTTTATTTGCATTCCACTAGCACTAGGTCGCCCCCTTGAGAGAGTCTGGGAAGGAAGAGTTCTAGCGCCCTCTTCAACCATTTGCCGCACAAGGGACAGTCGGAATTGCCGATGTGAAAATGCGCCACCGCACGAGGGAAGGAGAATCCAACTATTTAGGATAGTTAGATCGACTAAATGAAAAAATAATTTCTTTGTCCATTTCCAAGTGCGGCGACCGATGGTGTAGCTGTTAGCCATCCTATCTCAACTAGTTATATAAAAATAAAGGAATCACTCAAAAATAAACAGACGAACAGCTACAGATATTTTGAACGCACAAGTCTACATCCGCTCTACTTCGTAGTCTGCAAATGAATGAACGTAAACGTAGTAAAACATAGGTATATGCATATATGTGGAAATGGAAGAAGAAAATAAGAAAGGGAAGGAAGCTTTGGGGTAGGGCTTAGTCCTGGGGTTCAGTTTATTGCATCTCTTTGGGTTGCAACGTAGTAAAACAGAAATGCGGAAAAGGAAGACTAACAAAGGGAAGGGACGTTTGGGGTTCAGCTAATTGCATCTCTTTGTGTTGCGAGAGAGTCTCACCTCAGCGGAGACGTACACTTTGAGTGAGGCACTCTCGATTGTTTGTTTACTCTCCCCTTCCCCAATACGCAAGACCTTCGGCCTTGGGAGAGCAGATGGAAAAGAAGGATGCCTCATCTTTCTTCTCTTCCAAAAATTTTGATTCTATGACAAAAACGACATCTGTGAGCGGCCTCGGAGCTAAGCGGGACACCAGTGTCCCTTTCGGCAGGCTTACCCAGAAATTTGCCGGGACACCGGTGTCCCTTTCGGCAGTTAAAGGTTAAATGTGATGCAGTTCCACCACATGAAAGCTTCTACCATTGATTACATAAGAGTGTTGACTACAGAGGAGATGTCTGCTAGCATTGGCATAAAGAGGTGACCCAATAATTTGCATCACACAGTTAGATGGAAGAAGATGCTTAACTTAGGCAGACCTTGTTTCAGGTAGGGGGAATCAGTGAAACGGATGACTTTATTTTTTAATCCCAGATGTCGACTTATTCCGGCACAAATTTATTTTTTTCCTCTGAAGCAGACCAAAAATAACAGAATGCATGGTACACAAGAGTGCAGGTTATACAAGTAAATACGGTATGTTATCTGAAATGAAAATTTCATTTGAATATGTTGAATATATGATTTTTATTATATGAAATTATTGCAGCTCTCACCCTAAAACTTTTCAGGCTGCCCTGTTATTCAGAAGGTTACCCTTAATTTTTCAATAAAGATAATTTGGTAATTCTCTCAGATTAGCAAAATTTTAATCTATAACAGTAAGCGTGTAAGATTTAGTAGAAATCGAAAGTTAGAATATTTAAATGAATTAGCACATAGTTTCAATTTTAAGGAAAAAGAATATTTGTTACCATTATTTTTTGCCATCTTTGCATTAATAAAACACCTCATGATATTTTGTGCTAATTGTGCTGTTTTAAATATTTTATTGAATTGATGTTTTCTGCCCTATTACAACTTTCTTAACTTATATGCTTTTTAAAAACTTATGCTTTATAGCTCTTCTAGAAAAAGTAGTTTTTGTCTTACTCGGCCAACTTGTCAGCTTCTGGAACGTGTCGGGGTTTGTATTACACGTGGGGAAGCAGTGCTGTTGGTAGGTGAAACTGGAACAGGAAAGACTTCCGTGGTTCAGTTTTTGGCAAAAGAGGTCAACACACGCCTTATAGTTCTGAACATGAATCAGCAGAGTGACACAGCTGATCTTTTAGGAGGGTAAGTTTTTAATTTATATATCAATTATTTTACTGCAAATATTTACGAAGATAAGATAAAAATGACTACATAGAAACAATTTCAGTTATAAGAACATTTAAGTTTTTTATATCTCTGCAATTGTATATACTTAATTTGCTTTAATCAGACCATCCAAAGGCCTTTATGGTCATTAGTTGTACATATAATTGTAACAACATATTTTGTTTATTTTTATGCAAATGTCTCTACTATCTTTACCTAAATTAATATAAGTGGGTGTAAGGTTATATTAATAGAGAATTAGACATTTATTTTTCTTCATTGTTCACATCAATTCTACTCATGGTTACAGGTACAAACCAGTAGATTTGAAGCTCATAGTAGGACCTATCAAGGAAAAATTTGAAGCTTTGTTTATAGGAACATTTTCTCGGAAACAAAACATCAAGTTTTTGGAACATGTATCAGTAAGTAATATTCTTTGTAAATTATATTATATTGGTCATATCTACTAAAAATTTACATTGGGCAAATGGCAATGAGTCATTTCTATTGTTTTCCTGCTTATTTTTTTCGTTGTTAATGTTTCAAATATTAATCTAGCAAAATAACATTGTGTGGAATTATTTTTTAATGCAAAGCATCTTAGCTGAATCGTGATTAAAGTAAATTAAATGTCATAATAAATTAGATTTTGGTTTTGCTTGTAGTTGATTTTTTACTTGTAAAATACATAAAAATAGAGGCATAAATGTAAGACAATTTTACAAGAAATGTAGCTTTAGTAAATGGTAGATTACTGTGATTTTATCTCTAAAATTTGTGATTTTTTCAGACTTGTTATCAAAATCGGCGCTGGAAAACTCTTTTGAAGTTGATGAAACATAGTTCATCAGCAGGAGTTAAACGTGCAGCTAGTGAAAGCAGTGAGAAAAAGAGTCAGATAGTGACAAAAGAAGAGTGGCAAGAACTGCTGAAGCGTCTTGACAGGCTAGAAGTGCAACTTAAAAACAGCGCTCTTGCATTTTCCTTCATTGAGGGTTCACTTGTGAAAGCCTTGCGTGAAGGTAAACCTGAGTCTGTCTTACGGTAGACTGATTCTTGTCCTTAAAGCTTAAATGTTATAAAAATACATTCTTGTAAACAGTGCTTGAGGTGGGATGGTATGAGACGGCATGACATACTAGTTCTTAAGATGGTCAGGAACCATCCCGTCACATTTTAATAGACGTTAAATCATTCCAATACTTGGTGATGTCATTAACACTAGTGCTGTAGTACTGGAAACTTCGTTTGGTTTCCAATCAGAATAGGAAGACTTGTGTACAATTAGGTGCCTTTGGTCTCTAATATTTTTCTAGGTATCCTAAAATTTCAAACCTGAAATTTTTTCAGTAATATAAAACGGGTGAACAAATGATGGTGCTTTCCCATTGATATATTTGTTAAGGAGTTCATTTCAGGGTAGCTGTTAGTCTACCATGGCGTATTTTAACACAGAACATATTAACTTTGATAAGTAATAAAATATAAAGTGTATTTTGCCCTGATATACGACAAACCAGCCTAAAATTACATATATACAAAATTACATATTTAACTTATATGTAAAATTTACGGAGTAAATGAACCATACCATCACCTTATTTTCAGCATTCAAAATCATACCACTTCTTTTTTCTTTCACCTCAAGCACTGCTTGTAAATAATGCTATGATTTCTTCTTATCCTAGAATAGATATTATAAAATAAATGTATCGTTTCTTTAACCTTGAGATCACTGCCAATGGTGTTTGGTTTATCATTTTGTTACTTGGATTTTAAACGATCTTGCAGTTGTTTTTTTTTTAATTTTCAATATTCCAAATTGTGAATGATCTTACAATTACTAAAAACAAATTTTCATGCTATTATATGAGTGTTACTTATGGAGAAAAATTCTTTAAAAATTTCTTGTAATTGATTGCTTTATTTACTTTCTACTATCTTAATCTTGTGACAATTTCTACTGCAAGTTCTGAATTATTCTTACTTCATAATTATCAGTTATTACAAATTTATTACTGGAACCTACTTCCCTTCAAGCTGGTTGGCATTTTACTGGACATACCCCTTCTTATGGTAGCAAATTTGAAATACTTTTTAGCCTGTAAAATGATTCATGAAACTGTCAAATGACATACTGATTTGGTTGGTACATATTTTGTTAATGATATTTATAATAGCACTTGCCAAAATAAGTGCTAATTGTTCTGTAATTGGCATCCACACATAGTCCTACATCACTGTCAGTGCAACAAAACGCAGTATCTCTCATGCCTAGTGCATACTGCACACTTTGTCACTCACTTCATCTTATATTTCAGATATATCTTTCCTGCCCAAATACGCAATACCACTCAGTCCAGGCTTCATCTCTTGCAAAATCTAAAGAGGGAACTCAGTATTTTTATGTATTCCTTAATGCTCTAATGTTTACTTTAAGAAGTGCCTTTTAATTGGTTGAGGCCTCAGCCACCAGAGGGAAGAAGGTCATATTAATCTGGAAGATATAAAGCTAGACAGTTTCTTACTCGGCTAAGAGATAGCCACACAAAATGAGTTTGAAGTAGAGCATCCACAGATGTGTAAATAAACAGCCTACAGTGAGAATGGGCATATAGGTTTTGCCGTAAAGTTATGTCCTTTCATGAAGATGTTGAACTAACTTTTACTTTTTGAAAGTGTTCATTTTGATGAAAAAATCCAATACTTTATTATAAACTTGTTTAGCTGGATGAATGTTGCGTAAAAGGTAATTTACATTATTTTTCTGACATAGTTTTATAGTCCAAAAATTTTTGTTAAGTTATACTCCAGAACTTTACACAGAAAGCTTTTCTCCACTCTGTATCCAATATTTATAGCAAAAGCTGCTACTGGAAGTTGGTAAAATTAATTTGGTACTTTCAATTGACCGAAATGCTAATAAATATTTCAAACTTTTTTAGATTTAGTCTCTTCAAATAATAATTTAGCACTAAATTTTATTCTTTGTAGGTTGGTGGGTATTACTGGATGAAATCAACCTTGCGACTGGAGAAACATTAGAATGTCTCTCAGGATTGTTAGAAGGTGTTGGGGATATAAATGGAGGATCTCTCTGCCTTCATGAAAGAGGTGACACAAAACCAATTGATAGGCACCCAAATTTCCGTTTGTTTGCTTGCATGAATCCAGCTACAGATGTAGGGAAGAAGGACCTACCTCCTGGACTGAGAAATAGGTCTGTTTTTGTTAGATGTCATTGAGATGTTATATTAAACCACTCTAATTATTACTATTATTTAATTGTATTCTATTATAAATTAAAGCTGCATTATTTTATATTTGCTTTAGGTTCACCGAGTTCTTTGTAGATGAGTTGATAGAAAAAACAGACCTTGTGCAGTTGACTGGAAGCTACTTATCTGGATTTGTTATCCCTCCTTCAGTTATAGAAAGCATTGTTTCATTTTATCTAAAAGTAAAAAAGGAGGCTGTTCTTTCACTCTCCGATGGAACTGGCCACAAGCCACACTACAGGTTAGTGTCCTCAATAGACGTCATGTTTTTAAAATTTTAATGTGAGTTTCATTTATGTATTGAATAAACTGGCAGAAATTTTGAATAACAGTTTGCTTGAATGGTACATCCTTTAACTTTGGTGTATTATTGCATCAGGCTTACATATATGATAAATATTCTAATCATTATTTCTCTTACCTCATCTCTGAATTTCAAATTTGGAAATTGTAATATTACTAGCCAATTAGTAATCATTTCTTGAAAGAGTAAAATCAGTTTTGCATTTTATGTTTTCATTCTGACTTTTTGAAACGTATTGTTCTTAAGAAATTATCGAAGTTTGTTTTTAGAATATGGTGACCAGAATTTGTTCTGGTTTCAGTGATGTCCTGAAAAACCTTTTGGGACACTTTTATTTTTTAAATACAGTAAAATTCCGTTATAGCGCACCTCACTATACCGCAAATTCGGATATACTGTGGGTCTAGTCATGTCCCCCAAAATGATTCCATTTATTTTCTTCATAAACAACCTTGTTTCAAATTTTACAATGATTTATTGTCTTCGTAAACAATTTGGTTTAAATTTTACTGCGATTTATTTTCTTCGTAAACTACTTCGTTCAAATTTTACCGGGATTTATTGTCTTCGTAAACAACTTGGTTCAAATTTTACTGTGATTTATTGTCTTCGTAAACAACTTGGTTCAAATTTTACCGAGATTTATTTTCTTCGGAAACTACTTGGTTCACATTTTACCGGGATTTATTTTCTTCGTAAACAACTTGGTTCAAAATTTACTACGATTTATTGTCTTCGTAAACAACTTGGTTCAAATTTTACCGCGATTTATTTTCTTCATAAACAACTTGGTTCAAATTTTACCAGGATTTATTTTCTTTGTAAACAACTTGGTTCAAATTTTATCGCGATTTATTTTCTCCATAAACAACTTGGTTCAAATTTTATCGCGATTTATTTTCTCCATAAACAACTTGGTTCAAATTTTATCGCGATTTATTTTCTCCATAAACAACTTGGTTCAAATTTTACAGCGATTCATTTTCTTCGTTTAACAACTTGGTTCAAATTTTACCGCGATTTATTTTCTTCGTTAACAACTTGGTTCAAATTTTACCGTGATGCTATACTCCCATCGCTGTCTATAAGAATGATGAAGAAATTGTAGCTGAAGTCCAGAACCGTGGCAGAGCAGAAAAATTATTGGAAGATGACAGCGAGAATGAAGAGATGTGTGAGGTTGAGACCCCTTAAATAAGCAAAGTATTGGATAACATCAGTGAAGTGATGAATTGGATTGAGAGACAGAGTGATTGTGATCATCTTCATCTTTTACATTTGCAAAACATTAAGACGTATGTGACAAAGAAACGCCATCAGCTGTCACGCCAAAAGAAAATATCCGACTATCTTAAAAAAACAGATTAAAGTAAGGTATACATTAAAATCAAAATATGATATCAGTTTTTATAGTATTTTGCAATTAAATTTGTTATAAAGCATATACTTTCACATTTTAAAAAATTATTTCCCGAAATACTGCGGGTTGCCGATAATGCAGGTGTACATTCTGTCTCCCGAAATCCACGTTATAACGGGGTTTTACTGTATTTGTTCTGTTTGATTTTACTACATGGTGAGATAGTATTATCATGTTAATTTGTATTAAATATAACCCTAGAATATTTCTTTTGATTAATATCCTGATCAACTATGTAATAATTACTGTGCAGGTAGTGCACAATTGTTTGAATTTGTAAAATTATTTGTTTCCTCTTGAACAAAGATAAAACCAAGCTACACAAATTTTTTTTATGTAAAGTAATTCACAAAAAGGCTGAAAATCAAAAATATCCAAGTTTTTCTACCTCAGGACACCTTATGTCTTCGTTTTTCTCCCTCAGAATTTGGTCACCCTATTGTAGGACTATTACCATCTGTCATCATTTTATATAATAATAGCCGTCGTCTGTTGGTTGGTTGGTTGGTCACACTATGCAAACGCTAATAACTTGAGAAATAATAATGATAGAAACTCGAAATTTGATAGGGATGCTTGATTAACACTTATTCAGAGAATGACAAATTTAAATCGCAAAACAATTCCTTGATTCGTCTCCAAGAGAGGCATTTCCATTTCCCATTACTTAACATGTAAAACGCGATTTTTCGAAGTGCAGGCTTTTATTCATTTGGAAATTAAAATTAGAAGAAATTAACAGACGACCTTCAGATTTGAACCATTTTGAAGAAAAAGTTATAAAGTTTCTTATTCCGTTCATCTTTTTTCGCCCACAGTTCGAAATATTCCATGTTAAACGTTTAATTTGCATATTTTGTGGAAATCTCGCCATTTTAACGTGATGTTGCTATGTCGACCATTATCATCGTTACACCTCAAATTACTATTATTGTATACATCCTTCTGGGAATAAGCATGCCTTGAGTGCTTCAATACGAGAGAGAGAGAGGAAGGAAGGGGAGAGATTGGCATGTTTTGTGGAAAATAAGTATATTAACGTAAATATAAAAATTTTTAAGTATCATCAGTGTCATTTTAGAAAAATTGGAAATTAAAAGCATTCTTAAATTAAATTCTTTGTAAACCATACATGCTTACGAATTTATATTGTTATTCCTCGAATTAATTTCGTAACAATGGCCGAAGTTTGGAAACGAATATAAATTAAAATTCAATTAATATTAAAAGCACATTTAAAACTGTTAACGGGCAATTTTCGAAGAAACAACAGTGGATCTTTTAATGAATTGATTTGTTTTTATAAAAGGAATTGTGGTGCTTATTTAATACAGAGTAAGTTCTAAGGCTTATAATCCATTTAAATCTAATAACAGTGGCTATTATAGTTTAAAGAAAGAACTTTATTTATTCACTTTACAGAATGAATTAATTTTAGGCTAGCATTGTCTATTATAAAAGGAGTTACTTTGGAATTTACAGTATGTAAAGTGGAAGTTGTACTGAATTGACTCAAGTATATTTCAGAGCAAAAATCAATTTAAAACTATTGAAAGTTGTTGTTTCGGAAACTGAGAAGTCCAGAGTGGTGAGCGGACGCTAAACGATATTAAGGTACATTTTATTCCAAAATCTATTTAAAGTATTATCAGAGGCAATTGAAGATTGAACCAATTTTTTGGAACCGGAATTCTGCTTATTTAATGAAATTGAAATCCTAATGCTATAATCAATTTAAAACTAATAACAATGGCTATTTTAGTAGAAAGAAAGGTATTGTTTTATTCACAAGGAATTTCTGTGAGATATAAGTTAAGTAATTAAAACAGACATATAATATAGAAATATTCGATGGTTAAAACAGTGCACAATTTTATTCTTGCGATTTTTACATGTTGCATTGATGAAAATTTAGATTCATTAAACCCGTTGAAATTCAACGGGCACTTATGCTAGTCATTAATACTAGTGTAGGATGTGTATGTAGTTTTTACTATGGTATGAGTCCATATCCTGCATACAGATTTGTTTGGTTGTAGCTTACTCATTGATGTTGAGCTATTAACAAAAAAATTTCTTCCAATCAATTTGTACAAAAAAATACAGGGAGATGTATAAAAGTAATATGGTGTTCTCTTTCCTCCATGGAGAAATTTAATTGGTCAACATGATTGAGAATATAATTTTTCCTGATATACGAGGAGCATTCCGATAGTAACTGGAGTGATGCTTCTGCATGTAAAATACCAACAGTAGGGTCAACTTATGCCTCCCTCCACTGTTGTAAAATCACATTTTTACAGGTCCCCCCTTCTTTGGAAGCATGGCATCGTTTAACTCATTAGGACCATTGTTACAATTCAACTATCATTGAAATAACTCGTAATTTTAATCACAGACATGTACCATAAATATATGTAGATCACAGGTTGATAACCTCTGTTTAAGGAGCTGTAGTGATACAATTGAAAAGTTGTTTTTTTCTGTTTTATCTTGTAGTTTTGTGTTGTTTTAAAATAAATGCAATGAATTTCTTGCAGAAAATATTGCCTATTTTCTGTAACTATGCATGTTAATATGTAAATTGACTAATATGCACTTTTGTAATATTTTTTTAGCCTCCGCACACTTTGTCGTGCTCTGACAGTGGCTGCTAAAAATCCATGTGGAGCACATTTACGTTCCTTATATGAAGCATTTTGCCTGGGCTTTCTGACACAGTTAGATCGAGTGTCATACCCAATTGTGGATTCTATGATTTCCAAGGCCTTATTTAAAAAAGAAAATAAGGTAAAAGTCTTATGCCTATATAGTATACTAAATGCCACATAACTCAAAAAGCATACCAATCTTTCTGATTGTGATGAGTGAAAAAGAAACATTGACCAGGAGAAAATTATCAATGTTCCTTATTAATTTTTAACTATTATAGAAAGCAATTCATGATCACAGCATATGGATTATGAAAATGAATCATCAACTTAATGTTATGACTGAAATCCAATTGTTAAGATAAATCCCATAGCCATAAAGTACCGTATCTGCCCGAATACAAGCCGATGGTTTTTGTCAAAATCTATCATGAAAAAATCACCCCTTGGCTTAAATGCGAGTCCCACGAAAATTTGGGTTATGGTTAAATCTCGAAGTCTCTCATTGCCTTCGCGTTCAAATGATAGTACTATATTTCTCGTAAAGTAAATATTTGACCTTCGATGAACATATATAAAAATATCTTGGCGAGATTGCTTGCGTAAATTGACATTGACAGCTTTGAATGCTCAACTGTTTGAATTTCGGTAAAACTTTGCATGGAACGTGTATAATTATAAAAATGCAGTTTCTTAAAGCAATGCATATGTTAATTTCATTGGAAATAGACTTGGATGAAAAAATATATTGGCGAGATCGCTTGCGTAAATTGACGATTACGCAAAATGCGTTGACGGTTTTGAATGCTCAACTGTTTGAATTTCGGTAAAACGTTACATGGAACGTGTATAATTATAAAAATGCAGTTTCTTAAGGCAATGTGTCGATGAAAAAATATCTTGGCGAGATCGCTGTTACTATACTTGACCTTTTGTGAAAATGAAGATGAATGAAGGTATTGTCACCGAATGTGGAACATTATTCAGCAATGCAAAATTATTAATTGGAGTAATATTTCAAAATGTCAACAACTAAACCATTTCCCACACATTTCTTCGATCTTGAATAATGTATTCTAAGATGTGCATGAATGCCCGGCACACTTCAGCATAAAATCTACGAAATTTACGTTTTTGCCAAAAAATTGTGGAATTTTTTGGGGGGTCGGCTTAAATCCGGGGTCGGCTTCTATTCGGGCAGATACGGTAATTCAGAAAACCAGCTTAGCTTTTCATTTACAATTTCATTTCATCCCATTCACCATTTGTCCTTTCTAAAAACAAAATTTCTTTCCCACAGTCATCAATGATCAATAAATCAATCACTGAACCAAAGCCTCGTGGCTTGCATGTTCAGATAGAAGGTTATTGGGTCCGTAAGGGTCCTTTAGAGCCCTCAGCATCACAGCGCTACATACTCACGCCTTCTGTGAGGCAGAATCTACGTGATCTTGCAAGAATAGTGTCTCTATCAGGAGGATCTCAACCAGCTCTCATTCAGGGAGAAACATCGGTGGGAAAGACGAGTCTTGTGGAATATTTAGCTGCCGCTACTGGAAATGTGACGTTGAGAGTGAACAATCATGAGCACACGGATTTGCAGGAGTATGTGGGCGCATATACAGCTGATGCTGAAACTGGAAAAATGGTTTTCCATGAGGGTAAGTGTATTCTTTTTCTGTCATGTTTAGAAGATTTGGGACATTGAAAAATTTCTTTTAAGAGTACTAAATGGACTTTTCAAAATCTCATTGTTTTACTACATAAATTTGTTTGTTAAAGCAAGCACTTCACTTAACCAATTAATGCCCAACAATGAAAATTGCAACATTTTTTCATGATTTTATAAATTAATTATTAAATTAATAATTTATTTCTGTTGTTACCCTATGCTGATGGATGATCTTACCAATTATTGAAAACAATTTTTTAGGGTGCAAAGTAATATCAGACATAAATTATAAGGTTAACAACTAAAAGAAAAATACAGTTAAAAATGTTGCAATTTCACAATGTTGGGCATTGATAGTGGAAAACATTTGAACGTCATGAAACATTTTGTTGAATTTATACTTGTTTTTTACATTTATAGGTGTTTTAGTGGAGGCAATGAGGAAGGGTTATTGGATTATACTTGATGAACTTAATTTGGCTCCATCTGATGTCTTAGAAGCATTGAATAGAGTCCTTGATGACAACCGTGAGCTTTACATAGCAGAGACTCAGGAAGTGGTGCAAGCACATCCTCATTTTATGCTCTTTGCTACACAAAACCCGCCAGGACATTATGGTGGCAGAAAGGTGCAGCTTATTAAACTTTTGAAACTTCTTTCAAGTCTCAGTTATGTATGCTTGAAACTTGGAGCTAGAAATTCTTATACTTTCAGATATATATACTCTGCATATGAATAATTATTTATGAAATTTATTTTATAAGAGACTTGAGTCATTAATTTGTTTAATTAATCATATTCTTGCATTTTAGTTTTTAAATGTGATATTGATGTCTTATTTATATTAATGTCAGTTTGTACAAATGCTTTACCATATAGTTCTATCCTACTATGGGTTTTTCAAAAAATTATTCATTTCGCAGATGCTGTCTCGAGCTTTCCGGAATAGATTTGTTGAGCTACATTTTGATGAAATACCTCCTGAGGAGCTAAGAACAATATTAGAAATGAGATGTGATATGCCACCAACATATTGCAAAAAATTGGTGTCAGTAATGACAGACTTGCAGGTATGTAAAAAAAACTTTCAATTTTATTCGCTTTGTTATTTAACAGAAAGAGCAGTGCTGATGGTCAGTGAATCGTTAATGTAGTTAATCTCTTATATATTTTGAAGGGTGTGTTTGTTGGTTTGTTCATGGAACTCCTAAATGATAAAAGCTAGACTAACCAAATTTGGTACGATTCTTCCTTACATCCTAACTTAGTGAATGATCAAGGTGTTGTTTCTATCCGTCACTTTGATTCGAAATGGCGAACGATTTATTTATCGAATGTCACGTATTTTGCCACGTCCTGCAAGTGAAATACAGGGATGAGTGTAGACTACTATGAATTTGCACTTTAAAATTACTTAAAATCACGGTACGAACTTCAGAATTCGATACTTCTTTTCAAGAAAGAACAAAGTTTATTTTTATTGAAGACATTCTGAATTCTGGTTGAATTCGCGTAGAAATGCAGTTAGAATAAATAAAATACGTGATTTTATCAGTTTTATTACAATAATAATTATAACCTACCATGACAACTCCCATTGTCGCCGAAATTGAGAGTTCAATGCATTTATATGAGGGGGAGGAAGAGGGAGGGAGGGGGAGAAGGGAAGGAGAGGGTGGGTTTATTCAAATACAAAAAGATTATTTTATAATTAATTATGTAAATGTAAAACTAAGTACCGTATTTACTCAGATATAAGCTGCACCCAGGGTTTTCCAACATTGAAAATAGAAAAAAACTTCCCTTGGTATAAGCATTTTGGACTCAACAATATGTATACAAAAACCCATGCCATACAATTTTATTGAACAACAAATGTTTATTTGCTGTTTTTATAAATTTGTTTGATTTTTAGCCTTTTGAAAATTTAAATATGATTTATAGCAGTAAAACATATTACATGACTAAAATATTTCATCCTGCTTTTTTTGTTAATTTATAAAGATAAATTATTTTTCCGTAATGTTGATGATTTTGACGTGCAATTCATCATTAACTATTATTTATTTCAATATATTAATAAATATCTAGAAAAACCCTTAACCTCACAAGCCAGTCGAGATTTTTGTGCGCGCGGGCCCTATTCGCGGTAGTAAATTTTGCGAAAATCGCTCAGTGTGCTTCTTGTTAAATGATATTTTATATCTTCGTTGATTACATATTAAATTCCATAAAAATTTGGCAGATTATTGAATAATGTTAAATGAATATAAAAAAGATTTCACTTACGATATATTCGGTGTTTTATCCAACGTACACTCTTCTAAGTACACTGGATTTCTAAAAATATACTTTAGTGTGGTAGATTTTAAAACACTCCTCTAAACACAAGCCGACATCACACTCAGAGCACCAATATATCGTGTCTTTTCTTTTCCCTTTAGCAGAACACACTGGGCATCTTCTCTGCAGTCTAGCAGAACAGAAGTTACGAAAGGAAATCAGCCGATGTAGAGTGATACTATACATTATTATGCGCTTTACCTTGGTGCTATTGCACCCCCTGCCACACACCATTGCGGTGGCTTGCAGGGTGAACTATAGATATAGATAGATAGCCTTTTTCCCTGTCGGTGGCAATTTTTCAATGAAGTGCCTCGTCTAAACGGCGAGGTGGCGGATTTATGGGGGGTCGTCTGGTATTTGGTGACTCTGAAATATTCCCATATTTCTCCAATACTTGTTGTATGAGAAGAAGATGGAAGCTCAGATGGTTCATCTTTTTTTGAGAAGTATTGAATGTTACCAATGCATTATGCAGTGAAACATTTAACAATCTTCTAAATAATTTGATGTACCATTTGTTATTTTTTTTACGTTCAAGTAGGTAGGGCTGTAATTTTTGATCTTTTAGATCCACTCCTCCCGTTGCAATATTATATTCTAAAATGCAGACTGGTTTAGATTTTCTGTCTTTTTCCCGAAAATTGTTACAGTGAAAGATCGAAATAAACGTTACCAGTTTTTTGTCTTTCCACTTCATAACCATAACTCGATTGCTAGCCTTAGAAATATGCTCTCCTTTCTTCAACTTGGCTGATTTTATCTCTTTTAGAACATTTTTCTATTTAAACGTAATGTTCCCGCAACGTTGGTAACTCGATTCATTAAAAATTTTGCCAAATCAGGTGAATTATAGTAGTTGTCCATCCGAAGAGTATAACCTTTTCCTAATAAAGGTTCCAATAATTTAATTACTATTGCTGATGTTTTGAGTCCGTATGGAGTATCCAAAACTGAAATTGTCGAATCTGCACCAGAGTAAACAATAAAATTCCATAAGTAACCGGTGTCAGATTCGCAGAGCTCAAAAGTTTTTATACCAAATTTTGAAGATTTCAAAGGAATATATTGTATTGACAGGCGCCCCTTCCAAAGCGTAAGAGGTTCATCTACAGCAATATTTTCCTTTGGCAGATAAATATTTTGAAATTTACTTTGTAGTCAATGTTAGGTTGAATTTTAAAAAGCTTTTTGTTTCCAGTATAATAGTAATTTTTGAATTATCGACAAAATGAAAAAATTTTGAGATGTTTTCAAATCTATCTTGAGACATTGTTTTGGGAAAAATTTCAGTTTCCCAAAGTGGATTTCTTGAAAAATAAGATCGTATTGTAGGCTTTTGTACAATACCCATTAACATAATTATTCCCAAATACACATATTTCCGATAGATCAACAGGTTTCCATTTGTTTAATCGAGTTCGGGAAGACAGCACAACATTTTTTAAATAATTTTCAGCATACCTGTTAGTCTCTAAAACAATTGCCTCAATTAGGGTTTCATAAAAAAAAATTGTAAAAGACTCAAGAACATTAGTAATAGAAATAGTTGGACCACATTCACCAATGAAAGGATTTTTTCTCGGAACATTACCTTCGTCAAAATCAGCCCAATCCCACAATGAATGAAAATCGTCATCCCTACCTGATGAACCACCATCATTTTCGTCTTCACTCTCAGACACTTGGGGTAGATTTAGTGCAGTGTAATCAACTTCAACTTTGCTAGAATTTCCACTGCCAGAATCAACGTGTAATTCACTGTCTTCTATTTCATCTTCAAGTAAATGTTGAATTTCATCTTCTCTCAAAAAGGAACCACTATTTTCACACTCCATTTTCGAATAGGGCGTCTCGACTTGCTCTCACAAAAGAAATCACTCGACTGAGAACTAGGAAGCAATATGGAATGCAATCCATTCCATCCAACTCAGACTTTAATAAGGAGTTACATAAACCAGATGTCAGCCACATACACACAAAGAGAAAATGAAAGACCAACTCGAAGTGCTGGCGAAGCAGGCCCTCGAACACTCCCGATGAGATAAGAAAAAATATTTCTACCTATTTTATTTTAGCTTTCTGAGTGACTTATCATGTACCAGAAGAGATGTTTACGAAGCTGAACCCTTCTACAAGACAATGCTGTCCTTTATCTCTCGGAAAAAGCAGCTGGCATAGCCGAAAAAATTAATTTATGACGTGGCACGCCCGAATGTACAGTGTACTGAGAACCGCGAATAGGGCCTCCCTTCTGCTGACGTACAGCATACTGAGATCTGCGCATAGGGGTTAATTATTGTCATAACTTTAAAAACCTCCTCAATTGAAGAAAAAGTTCCCACCATCTGTGCCTCCAGGCAAAATTAAATGTCCAAATGACTGGTTAAAACATTAACCTCACGACGTGTTTGTAGCTTTCATCTCATCCACAAATATCACAATCTCATCATTTATTGAGCACTGGTGTAATGGGTATATTTGATTGAGTTAAATCTAACAACCTACAAACCAGCTGTTCATTTTAGGTGTTCTTTATCTCGAGACTACTTTGTAAACTATGGAGGCGTCTAGGAGGAATAATCAGGCAAGCTTGCCACTTTGAGTGTTACAAAAAGATACTTTGTATTGAAAATATTGCACCATATTGATTCTGTCTGTACTGCATTCTAGAGGAAATCATGATAGCTGTCTTACGACTTCTAATTGATAATGATGTAAACGTGGAAATTGCGATCGTAATGTGAGAATATCTCACTTAAAGAAAGTTTTTCCTTTGTATTTGCGCATAAGCTGCACCCTAATTTTTTGAATAAAAATTTAGGAAAAAGTACATATTAATGGTAATTATTGATCTTCCAATGCCCCCATTTTAATTATTTTTGTCTATTATCATTGCATTCATTCCTAATAACTTATTTAAATTTATTTGGCTAGGACCGGTTTGTGAATAAACATGTAGGATTGCAAATGTCATTCACAGTAATGTAGCAGCTTTTAGTATTAATATTTGGCATGAAATTTCTAATGCAAATTGAATTCTGTTTTCAGATTCATCGGCGTGGTAGTGCCATGTTTGCTGGAAAGCAGGGCTTCATAACTCTGCGAGATCTCTTCCGTTGGGGTGAGAGATATCGACTTGCAAAAACTCCTCTAGGACAAAGTACTTTCTATGATTGGGATCTTCACCTTGCTCATGAAGGTTATCTACTGCTGGCTGGCAGAGTGAGGAAGGAAGAGGAAAGAATAGTGATAGCAGAGGCCATAAAAAAACATTTGAATCGAACTGTTGATCCTGAAGAACTATTTACATGTAAGGTTATCCCCAAATTGCTGTCTTAATTTTTTATTTTTCCAAAATATTTTAAGATATTTACTAATTCTACTTTGGTTCATTGTACTTTTCTGTCATATGATGCTTTATTTGAATTCAGTTTAAAGAACGTAGTGAAAATTAAACTTCCCCAAAAATGTTTTTCCGCCTTGATTATATTTTTTGTGAGTATCTCTATTGAATCTCACCTGTTTCGAGTCCTTGTAATTGTATTTTTCTTGAGTTGAAACGTTGAGATGCTCATTTTAAAAAATTTGTGAATGCTTTGTATACTGTAAGTCCTTGATTTATGTCGAGGATACGTTCCCGGAAAATGCAACATAAAGTGAAACAACGTGTAACGAAACCTGATTTTCGTGACCCTGCTCTCCAGCTTAAAAATGCTGTAGCACCTCTAATTTAACCTCCAAATTGATAGATTTACAAGATCTCTTCACTGAAGCACTTTCTGCATGTTTTTCAGGCATAGTTAAGGGTTCTGTGGAATTTAACGAATTAAAAAATCGACCATAATTACCTCGGAATGCACTCAACATTAAAAAGAATGGGCAGGCCTTTGAGCTGCCTTGACGGAACAAGCGATGCCAAAGGGGAGAAAAAACTCTCTGGCCCAATACATGTCCTGATCTGTTTGGTGTTACAAAATAGATGACTTTGTAGGTCTCATCAGAGAAGAGAATACACTATTTCTTCTATGGTGGTGCCTCTTCTACTGAGAGGGAGGGGTGCACATTCGGGCATGTCTGCTGACTCAAATACCATTCTCCCTCTCTCCTTCGCATTTGCTGCTCCTACACTCGAATCAACTGCTTTTTGACACAAAAAGATACATCCAGTAACAATTTTTATGATTTAAACAGACATACTTCAGTTGTGAATATGAAGACGTCACACAAAACAATTTTTTTATTGAGGTAAATGTGATAAATATTTACATGAAATTATCATTTAAAACAGCACGAAATGACGTTGGATCAAAATAACAGAAAGTAAGAGAGAAATGGTGGTAGAAATAAAGTAATGACCTTCATGTTAAGTGAGCTGATATTGTGTGAGGACAGGAGAGGCTAACTTGGCAAATATGACTTAGCACATTACGGAAATCGCGTAGATACTTGCTGTCACTGTAGCTAGTTACCTCAGCGGCGAAACAGCACAACGTACTGCTGCGGTGACGGAATTTTCGGCAACAACCGTGTATTGAAACGACTTAAATCGAGGACTTATATACCTCACCCAATGCATTATTTATTTTTATACAATATGGGTAAACAGGTAGTTTTTTAAATTTACTATTAAGATATTAAAAAATTCAGTTGTTTTTTCATAACTTGTTTCTATCATCTTTTCCAGTAAATAGCATCACTTCTCCTGTCACACGCCCTATTTTAGAAGAATTAGTGCTGGCAGTTCCTCCAGAGGGATTTCAGCATCTTGTTTGGATGCGAAACATGAGACGACAGGCAGTGCTTCTTGGTTAGTCTCAAATCACATGGAATGTTGAAAAAGTCTATATGGACTTTGTTAGATTTATTGCAATGAAGAAACTTTTTCAGTTCTAAAGTCTTTTAAGGTGTCTGATTTTATTGATTGCATTACTGAGACTTGTGGTCCAAATTTTTAATTGCCAAAACCAGTACTTAGGTAATAAGTAGTTTGAAGTAACTTGTTCAACATTTAGCTGCAAGATGGCACTTCTTCTGCATGCTATTCTGCCTCCTAAGAACTTCCTATTTCTGCCATTGCATGGCACTGTGTGCATTAGTTGCTCAGACTGCGATGTTTCTGCATTCTCAATCCAGGCGGAATGAGATTTTCCCAAGTACATGCGACACTGAGTTTTTTGCTACTCTTTTGTTATTTGCGAAGCAAAATTGGTGGCTAAAGTGCAATATATCCTCCTCTGACTGTTGCGCCACAAATAGAGCCTATTTAGCTTGCAAACCGGGACTGTGGGATAGGTTCACACCAAACGTTATTGTGACGGTCCCATTGTCGCACATCAGGGTTTCAAAATAATGGTTTGGTTTGGCGATTCTCTGGACTCGGGAAAATCCTATTCCGCTGGGAATGAGAACGTAGAAAGATCGCAGACAGAATGAGTAATGTACACAATGCCACGTAATGGCCAAAATAGGAAGTTCTTAGGAGGCAGAATGGCACGCATAAGAAGTGCCATCTTGTGACTAAATGTTGAACTAGGTAGTGCAAGCCACTTAATCCCTAAGTACCCTAAAACTATATAACTTGAAATAGAAGCTACAGTTTAAAATTTTTGATATTGTCTATAGTTAAACAACATTTAAGTCATGAAATGATTTTTTTTGTTGATAGCCAAAGCCTTCCAATTTGATGAGCCTGTCCTTTTGGTTGGTGAAACTGGCATTGGAAAAACCACAGTGTGTCAACTGCTAGCTGCACTTCATGGTCAAAAGTTGCGCTCAGTCAACTGCCATATGCATACAGAAGGAGCTGACTTTTTGGGTGGTTTAAGACCAGTCAGGGAGCAGGCAAATGTGAGTTAAGCTGGTTTGTTTGTTTTTTAGTGTGTAGTCAGAGTATGATATAGGCAAGCCAAGCTGTTCCCAAGAGCACCAAAATCTTAGAGCATTTTACTGTGGCCTGTCAATATAATATTTGCAAGTACAGTATGAAGTCCCAAATCTGACTGTTCCAAAATCTGGAATTACCTGAAACCAGGACAGTTTTACAAAATGTTCCATTAAAAAAATCCCAATTCCAATTTCCAATCAAATTCACTTGAATTCGGCACAGGATCTGTTTTGTGACTAACCTCTAAGGTCTGATAGACTGAGCAACTTTGTGTCTGAGGGGAGAAAAATGTACATAAGGGATAAACAGTCCAAATTCAAACAAGTGGATTAAATTAATGTTGAAGTGATGAGTATATGAAAATTTTGCCTTACTCTAATGAATAAAGAAGTAAACACTTGTAAATGCTTTAGACCATGGGTGAACAAGAGCAACCTATGGCCTACCTGTAGGCTCTCCAAAAGGATGCCCACCCTTGCTTTAAAACTGTGGGGAATAACCTTTCTATTTATCAGCAACTCTACTCAGTTGTCCCTGAGATTTGGCTGTGTTTGGGCATGCGTAGCATAATACGGTGACTTCTTTCGTATATGTCTGTATATAGACATTTAATATATGTATATACAGTAAAACCTCTTTATAACGAAATTGAAGGGGCTCAATTGTTGACACTTTGTTGTAAGGAGGTTCTTTGTATGGAGGTTTTTTCAGATTCATCATATATGCATATAAGAATATTATTGTTGGTTATAATTTATTTCAACACTACCATTTTAGTTAAAGAATTTCCAAAAAATTCACCTTATGATAAAAAACAATATATTATTTTTTCATTCCTGTAACATCAATCAATTTTCATAGTAAAAGCAATACTGTATATGATGTGGCAATTTATGATGTAGGCATCCCTGGGCTACTGAGATATCATTATTATTGATCACAATTTGGATTACTTTATACTAAATTTACTTTTTCAGTATTCAAAATATTTAATTGGCAAATTTTGCAATTTTTAAAATGTACATTAGAGATGATAGTATATCAATAAATACGCAAATAAATGTAAATGAAAATATAGCACAAAAATATTAATGAAAAAGTATTTTTAAGTCCTTTATTTAAATAAAATTTACATATCCAATTGGTCTTCAACGCTTACCACAAAGAGCTACTAACGAGAAATTATCTGTAGAAAATTTATTTATAAAAAGGAATTTATATTTTATTACGTTTTTAATAAATTTTCATACTTAATTATACGTACAGTCAGACCTCATCATTCACGGGGGTTACGTTTCTGAAAACACCACTAAAGACAAAATCGTGAAAGAGAAGTAATTAAGGCAAAGGGAAGTACAGGGTTCAGTTCCCATCCCAGCAAGAACAGATCATTTGTCCTCTGTAAAGGAAAAATGAACATCAGTGATAGAGGGACTTAAACAAGATAAAAGAACATGAAAAAAGTATCAGAAAATAAAATCTTATATAAGTTCTATAGTAGGATCGAGAAAAATGAATGGCGGTTGCCTAACTTGCAGGAGCTAATTTCTCAAATACAGCAGACTTCATCTTTCTCGGGGTTACATTCCTTAAAAACTTTGCGAAACTCCACCAATAATGAATGATGCATAAAACGCAGACCTTAAGCATTTGATCTACGTCAAACCTGAGCAAATACCCCAATGATCCCAAAATCCGGAAAAATACAGAATCAGGCAACCTAAAAGTCCCAAGACTGCCAGATTTTGGACTTCCTACTGTACTGAAATGTTTGATAGCGATTCCTTTTCTTCTTTTAGTAATTATTGTTTCATTTGTTTGCTTGTTGAAAAAGTCCTTAGCATATTCAAGTTAATATTTGATATGCCTGTTTTATTTCCAACGTTAATAAAACACCTCCAGTGTTAGTGGTAGCACCTACGTAAGAGATCATAGAATAAATTTAAATGCTAATTAATTTATTTTAATTCATAAAAATATCCTGGAGTAAAGGGCTTGCTAGAGTGGATTTTTTTTATGGCTTGCCAATATATCTTGTGATGGTCCTGTAGGTGAATAAGTAGAAGTTCAATGACTTGTATTTCTTCTAGGCAATCACATACCGTTCAATCTGTTATTTTCTACATCATGGTTTCCCAAACTTCTGCAGAAGCTATACCCGTTTTCTACTCTTATGAAGCTTCACCTTGGCGCAGCGAATAGCCAATCAGAGTGTTTTCCCCTTCCTCCGCCATTTGAAGTTTTTGAGAGGCACGGGAAAGTAGTACACTCTTGCCAGATATCCGCTCTTGAAGAAAGCTGCATGCGAACGCTAAGACGTAAACGTGGTAGATCTGGCAAAACAGTCGAGCTCGGAGCGATGCGAACAGCACGATGGTGAGAGACAGACTGACTTTCTCCCCTCTCCATCGACAGTCTCTCGAGCTTTCATTGGCTGCAGCAGTAAGCATACAACTAGGATTTTCAAGGTCAAGCTTCATAAGAGTAGAAAACGAGTATAAATAGGGTTCAGTGATAGACAGAGGAAGAGGCCCGATACACTCTTCTTTCTCTTATTTACATCAGGATACATGAGCCTCACTTATAAACTGTATACTGTAAGATACATAAGCTGTATAAATAAGCAATGATTTTAAAGATAATTTTATTGCAATTCTGTTTACCACGTCTTAGTTAGGATTTTGTGAGAAAAATATTTTAAGATAAGGGTTCCATGGCTTCAAAAAGTTTGGGAACCTCCATTCTATATTATTACGTGTCATTATCAAAATTAAAAGTTCTTAATATTTTTATATATTACTTTGGCGCCATGTTATTTTAATTTAGTAATGACCCAGTTACAAAACAGCAGTGTATTTTTAAATTAAATATTTGATATTCTTAGTCATCTACTAACAGGGTTGCCAACTTTTAGAGATTAACATACCGGAGATTTTGTTGAGGGTTGCCTACTTTAAACCAATCGAGACCTGGAGGTTGTGTTGGGGGTTTCGTAAGTTAAGATCTTCATGAACCTAAGATTGTTTGAAACCTTGAGGCTTGAGAAGAAACCCGAGGAGATAAAATCTAATGATAAATGTATTTAATACTCTTAAAGGCACCCCTGATTTTAGGATATATGATTTAAAATCATAATGCATTAATTTTTTAAATATTGCTATTTAACGAAATTGGAAGAGCATCAACAATTTAAAATAAAAAAGGTTAAGTGAATGAAAAACATTATGGTTGTAGAGAGGTTGAATCTCAACTAATCAATCTACTATTCAAATGGAACAAAAAACATTAAAATAATATACACTATAATATTCTGTTACTCATCTTTTAAATAAATAGAACAAGCGTTTCTTGAATGAATAATAAAAACTCATTTCGGTTGAGAAATAAATGCATTTCTATATAATTTCGATATACATATGTATTTTAATTTTACATAGAATTATATTTAAATATATATATAATGAAAACAATCATCAGTGTAATGTTGTTTCTTATAAATTAAGATCTTTAATAATGAAAAATTCTTAAAATAAAATTTGGATTTTTTATTCTTAAATTCATGTTTTCTCACTCAAGGCTGCTTTTAGAACATCATTGTTCCTTTTTCAATATATATTCTGAAAAGCTTAAGCAAGACATGTCAAAATTAAGCTTAGCCATTAATTGAGCTTTTACGAAATCAATACTCATTTTATTTCTCTCATCACTCCACGTATTGTTCATTATAGAAAAAACTTTTTACATATGCATTATTAATGGGAATTGATAAATTATAATAACTTTGGCAATTCAGTCATCTCAGTCTTTTTAAAAATAAGCACCCACTTTCTGTCAACTGGAATTTGTAGATCTTTTATAGAAGGAAGGATTAGATTAACATTACAAACCTCATCATACAGCAAATCATTATTTAATGTCATATTTGCAGTTTTGACTGCTTGGACAAGTTTAGCATACTCAAGTACATCAGATTTTAGGTTCAGTGCAGAGAAATACTTCATGGGTGAATTTTCAAAATCATACCATTTTTTCAAATGATTTATTGCTCTGGTATAGGAAATCAGGGCTTCTTCAGTGAAATTATTTCTCTCACTTGGATTTAATTCTAGCAAACTTTCATTTACTTTCGATGAAAAAAACTTATCACTCTTTCTAGTTTGTGTAAAAGTTCTGCCGTTATATTATATACCGTATATGCCCGAACATAAGGCGAGGTTTTTTTCCAAAATTGTCCTTCAGATAAGGGGGTGTCGCCTTATATTCCGACCCTTGAACTTTGATTATTCAAGTTTTTTTCTAGTTTCCTCGGTGGGAAAATGGGGGGTCGCCCTATATTCGGGGTCGCCTTATATTCGGGTATATATGGTACTTCTGTACTAGTTATATCATTTTTTTCAAGTACGAGGACAAACTGTGTTAATAAATACATAAGTTGATGGACAAAATGTAAGTAACATTCACTTAATGTAAGATGTGGATTTATTTCATCTGCTTGATCATAAATAAAATTCCAAATACTCTTATAGCAATCTTCTTCACCAAGATTTAAAAAGTATAATGTAACAGCAAGCCAATAATTCTTTCTAATGCAGGATATAATGAGAGCCATCTGATGATAATTTGTTTTAAAATTCTTTCATACTCTAGTTCCAAATATTTAAAGCATAGTTTTAAACTTTCTACTTTTTTGGATCTATGAGAAAATGCAGCATAGACTTTAAGCACAAAATTTTCAACATCAAATGACGAGTTTTAGTGCATTTCTACCACAGTTATGAATAATATGGCACTTACAAGTAGCTTTAAATAAGTTTAATTTTTTTCTTTTAATAATGTGTACACTGAATTATTTTTACCAAAATTAGATGCTGTATTGTCAGCAGAAAATGGACTCATACATGGTAATTTTAAACCATTTTCCTCAAGCTCCTGGCAAATTACTGAAGACATACCTAGAGCAGTTTCATCAGAACTTTCATAGAAATCAAGTAACCTATCTTTAATGCCTTTATTTTTATCAAAAAATTTAATGGCCAAAGGGAATAGTTTTTTGTTAATTTTGGTGGACACATTAGGTGCAAGGTTGAGCAATATAAATAAAATAAAATACAAACGAAATTAAAGTGAAAAATATTTTAATTCAAATAAATTTTAAAATGCAGAAAAGTAAAAAAAAAGAGGGCTTCCAACTGCAATCGAAAGTGAATCAGAAATTTGAGCTACTTGACCAGATACCGGAAATTATAGCAATGACCCGGAGATCTCCGGCCGGAGGTTGGCAACCCTATATACTACATGCGGCCCTCGCTCTGCAATCTGAAATCCCATATCCTAAATCCGACCAAACCACATTAATGTGAACCATTGTTCAGGTTATATGAGTTTGTAGTGTTTTAGAAAAACAGTGTTATAAGAATCCATATTATAGGAGACGTGTATGTATGTAATGACATTTGTATGGTAGTTCAGTGTTTGTCAATGAAAGATATGAAGTAGAATAACTAAAAATATTTGCTTAAATTACTATGTTCATAATATTTCCTCTCATAAATTTATTCTTTGCTTGATTATTCAGGAACCTGGCAGTAATAATACCAGAAAGCTGTTTGAGTGGGTTGATGGACCTCTCATTAAGGCCATGTGTCAGGGTGATGTATTTTTAGCTGACGAGATATCTCTTGCAGATGACAGTGTGCTTGAGCGGCTTAATTCACTTCTAGGTTAGTTTTGGTTTCCTATTTATTTACTCTTAAAAACAAAGTGCACTGAACATTTCAAAATATTTCTCTACTTAATCTTATATAAGAATTTAATCTTATTACCAATTAATTTTGATCTGATCTAGGATGATATACTTCAATTTTCATAGTAAGGATTTATAGCATTTTTGGAAATGAGCACTTCGTTGCTATCATATGTTTCTCTCACATATCCTGTTTGTTGTATCGCTTATGTTCTCTGCAGTTTTTCATATTTTGTATAAACTTTTGTTTTGTTCACTGGACTTGTTTTTCATTAAAAAAATATTAGCATCATTCTACTCATTATTTAATGATTTTGTATGATGAAAGATTATACTTTTTATAAAATTTTTCATGTTAAAGCCTATTATCAGTTTTAATTCAGTTTTTTATCCATTGTTAAGTAAATTATTGTAGTTATATATACCTATTTCATGAAACAATTTTTATAAATTATTTTTATATATGTACTGTGTTTCTCCTGAACCTTTCTCTTATCAAATTCATGGTGTGGGCATTTGCCTTACAAGCAGTTATGAGCTGAAGTCAGTTCCTGCAAGCCAGTTTTTAATTTTTTCCTGAATTTGTGACTGTTGTTAAATTTTTAGAAATATAAAAATTTATTGATTTTCGTCCTTTCAGATACATTTAGTCCTATCTGACATTCTATTACTGACAGTGCCTGAAATGGAATATATTACGAACCAAAGTTAGTGGAGCAGTATTACTAAATTTCTGATGAAACTATTATATTACCAAAGAGTTGAACAAAACATAGTGATCTGATGCCCCTGGCAGGTCAGCCTACTGCCACCAGGGCCACGCCAACCCAGGGTGCATGGCACCTATGCGCCAGCTAGTCGGGGTGTCTTCCCTTCAAGATACCGTATTTACTCGTGTATCCCACGCACATTTTCCCCGAAAAAACAGGTTATATAAATTGTATCGATAGTAAATTCTCTGCAATATGCTTGTGTCTATGTTTATATTTGTAAAAGACATCGAATTCTATGAAGCAAACGTGTATTTATGCTACCAAGCAAACGTGTAAGTTAAGCCCATGCTGCAGGCAAAAACTCGCAAAATAGGCAGAAGAATATGCCAACTAACTGATAACTATAGTTCAATGACTACTGAGGGTTTGCCGGCTTGTGAATAGGTAGGTTCAACTTTGGTCCTTTTCCCTCATCCACTTCAAGGGATTCGGAATGGTGAAATTTTGTTGTGAATGAAAGATTTCATTATTCGAAGGGAAGACGGAAATCCACATCTCAAGTGTTTTTTTCCTAACCTTCCAGTATTTACTCATGAGTCGATACGTGAAAAAACTCCCCATCCGTGTAGGGAAGTTCCCGTTCATAGATGAACAAATAGTTCGTGAAGCTCCGCATCGCTGCATAATATTACGTCAAAAACAGTGAAATGGGGATGAAGTTGCATAATATTACAACAAAAACAGTTAAGGGGTTAACAGAAGAGGACTATCAAGGAGGAGATTTCTGCTAGTATCATCATAAAGAGGTCATCCAATAAATTGCGTCATGTAGAAGATGCTTAATTTGAGCGGAATTTGTTTCAGGGAGTGGGAATCGTCGACTTAAAAAAAAACTTATTCTGGCTCAAATTAATTTTTTCCCTCCAAACCGGCCGAAAAATAGGAGTGCGCAGGGTACATGAGTGCACGGGTTACATGAATAAATACGGTACTTGTATCTATGTATTATTGGAATGCGATGAATGTGCAATGATTTTTACCCTTTCACTCTGGATCTTTTTCCCTTCAAGCAGGAAGGGAAAGGCAGAAATAGCAGAATGATACAAAATTTCTGTCAAAATTTATCTGCGAACCCTCGCAGTATGCATTAAAATTGTTTTATTCTTTTCTCAGAAATGACATATTATTAGAGGCAATTGAAAATCTGAACTCTGAGTCAGCAGAGGAGATGGTGTGCTGCCCTAGTTGCACTCTCAATCATATCAAGGGTCTGTGGCAGTATTTCGTTTGTACATTTCCCACAACCTTTAGAGGCAATCGTAAATTGGTTCTCGGATGAAGTCGGCAGGGGTTAGGGGCGCTGCCCTTCTAATTGCTCTATCCAACCTAGCAAGGTCCTTTTTGATGTGGCGGTACTTCTTTCGTCTAGTACCAGTAATCATTTTGTTGGCAGCTCTGCTGTAGTTTCTCTCTTATTGGTTCATGGATATCTCAATTCGTATTTGAATTGTTGTGGAGGATTGTTGCAAATACAGCTTTCATTTCTCCTTTGTGACCCCCTTTCTGCCTCATATTCTTATGGAAATGCACTGCTCTCCAGTTATAGCACCGTCGGTTACAACATAGATTCGGATATACCACAGGTTTTCCATCAACCCCTTCTCCTTGGAAAGAAAGTTCTGTCGTTTTTTTAGTACTAAAGTTAAAACAAAACGTTTTTAAAGAATTGATAAAATAAATTTCTTGTGCTGACTTTTCTACTGCTTTTTGTCTCTAGCAATTAAATAAATATAAATAAACAAAAAGTAATATACTGGGTAATACGATCTTGTCCTCGGTTATACCGTGGTTGTTTTATAACACGGGTCGCAGCTCCTCCCTCGAAACCCTGCATTATAACCGGGGAGCAGTGTAGTACAAAACTGGTCTTAAATCAACTTGCTTTGCGTTTTCGTTAGAGAAGGGTTGCTCCTCCTATAAATAATAGTTAGTAACTTCCATGAGCTTTCCCTTTCTCCACTCGACCAGTGAATTTCCAGTTTTAAAAGCTTGGAAACATCCAGATCAAATTAAAATAACATATTTTATGACATTTCACTAAATCATCTTTTTTGTCGTTCATTTGAAAGGTGCCCCTTCTTCGAAATGCTTTTAAGAGGAGATAAGGCTGAGCAATTCTCTCGATTGGCAGTTGAAAGCTAATGTTAAACAAACAGCAAAGTTTAACTGTAAACGTTATCGATAAATTAGTTTTAAATTAGAGGCTGTCCATAGTATGAATAAGAACAGATATCTTAGCTAACATTTATGTAGGGGACAGTGGCAGTCTTTTTTTAGGATTGACTAGTAGTCACTTTGAGGTAGGGTGTGCCACAGAATTATTTTGCACCTGGGTGCCAAACACCCTTGGCGTGACCCTGCCTGCCAACCTAATCCAAATGGCCTTTTTTTAGAGAGCTGATTCTTAATTTTTCTTCAGCTCATCACTGCTTATATGGAAGGTTTTTTTTTTAGATGTTACACTCGATTTTGATAAAACTTTGCAGGTCTGTAGTGGGCTCAAAAATGTTTTTTCAGGTGCCTAATTTGCAGGTTTTTAGGGGATGAAACTATATCCTCTACTAAATATTTCATCTAAAGTTGCTGCACAGGATTTATGTGGATTTCAGTTTTTTCCAAATACAGTAAAATCTCACTTCCGTAGGTGAAGCAGGAAGTGAAGAAGAAAGTAAAGAGGAAAAAGTTAAATTATACAAAGCCAGAAGCTGCCTTGATACTCTTATTAAATTTGCTAATTTTGACAAGGAATTCGAAAAATATTTTTACGCTCTAAGAGAAATAAATAAGTCATTACGAAACGGCAGTACAATAGAAAATTTCAGCTTCTTCAAAAAAGACAATATGGTTGTGGAGGGACCATCTACATCTGATTAAATTTGTAGTTATTAGCGTTTAACACATTAATTAAAGTATATTGTTTAAAAAATCATATTCTTTGTTTTCTATTTGATTTGAGTTATTTGTATTCAATTTTGTTTGAGCAATCAAGTAACGCATTTTCTATTAGAAACGGTGAGATAATGTAACAGTTTTTTGTGATAAGAAATGAAATATATGTGAATAACATTTGTATGAGAAAATATGATTATTAACATGCATTGCTGGAGTGCGAATAAATTTGCTTGTTTTGTGAACTACGACTTGAAAGTACAACTATCTCCCCACTATATTTTAGTAAGTCTGTCTGTTCCTTTATGCACGCCCACATTTTTCAACTGATTCCGACCAAATTTGGCACGATTGTAGGAGGCACCAAAGGGAAGGTTAATGTGTGGTTTTTTCCGTCTGTCCATTTGTTTCAAAATGGCATATTTTCTGTCTGCTCCTTTATACACGCCCACAATCAACCGATTCCAACCAAAGTTGGCAAGATAGTAGGAGGGACTAAGGGGAAGGTCAATGCCAGGTTCTAGTGTCCGTCTATCTGCTTGATTCGAAATAGAGGCCAATTGTCTGTTTCTTCTTTTATGCATGCCCAAATTTCTCAACCGATTCCAACCAAATTTCGCATGATTATAGGGGACAGCAAGAGGAAGATCAATGCAGGATTTCATTTATCTGTCTGATTCAAAATGGCAGCTGATTTAAACATTAAACTATGTGATTTTCCCTAGTCCTGTTATTGATTTGAATCAAATTTGGTACGATTGTGGAGGGCTCCCAGGAAAAATTCATCAGCGGTTTTTGTTTCTCTCTGCCCATTTTATTCAAAACAGTGCCCGATTAAATTCTTAAATACCATGTATCATCTAGAATTCCTATCTTATTTGAACAAAATTTCCCTGGGCAACGCCGGCTATTTCTGATAGTGTTCTATGATTCGGTCTACCCCTTCCTCCTGTTAGTCAGAATTAGTGAGGTTTTACTGTATTTAGTTTAGAATAGAGGGGTGCCAACATTTGCATGGGTATTCCATGAACAAATACAGCATTTTCATCTTTGATGGTTTAATTAGTGGTATGTACTGATATCTCAATTCTTGGATAAAAGAGAAACAAAAACTTTTCATTATGGTGAAAATTCTCATTATGTTAATCAGATCAACTTATAAATTCTTCTTGTTGGTTTTAGATTACATATATTTGCATTTTGTGAAAAGAATTTGCGTATTCCTCTTCTTCAGGGTTAAAATATAGTAAATTTGATGTATTTCATAAAATAATTTGTTAAAGACCATTATCCTAGCTAACAAAAGCCTAAAACAACATTATATTTGAATCAAAATGTGACTTAACTGATTTAATTATCTCTTGGTTCAACCTGATGTAATCATGTTTTCTATTAGAGTTGATATTTTTTCATAAAAATAATGATCTGAGCATTATAATTGTATCATCTTCTCTTTAAAGAGCCAGAAAGGAAACTTCTTTTGGCTGAAAAGGGAGGTGGTGATGGAGTGGATGCTGTGTTAATAACAGCTCATGAAAAGTTCCATTTTGTAGGAACAATGAACCCAGGGGGAGATTATGGTAAAAAAGAGGTATGAATCACAAACTGAGAGATTAGCTAATTTATATTGGTCTCTTAGAATCTACTACTTGTAAAATCCACATATGTATATTACTAGTATACCTAAGCTATTCTGTTAGTTTTTCCTATTACTAGAATAATTGGGAAATTGACTCAATATTTTCATAAAAATTTCTTCCTTACAGCTCTCTCCTGCGTTACGAAATCGCTTTACGGAGATTTGGTGTGAAGGGTGTCAAGATAGAGGTGATCTAATGTGTCTCATAGAAGAAAATTTAAGAAGTGGATTATCTCTTGCAAACCAGGAAGATGCCACATCTGGAATTGGACACATAATCCTTGACTTTGTGGATTGGTTCTCTTCCACTGATATTGGAAAAAGGTATGTTATCATTTAAAATCACTATAAAATCCATAACATTAGTCTAATGACCTTTAAATGTTCAGTATTTCATGAAGATGGAACTCTAAAACTATAGATAGAAGGATGTATGTAAAATTTTCTTTAGAGCAAGCAGCTAGTGAATAATTTTTCATATCTGCAATGAAAAAATCTATAAACAAAAAGGTGTAGTTAACCGGGATATACGTAATTTAACATTTCTCATTAAATTTGAAAAAGTTTCCCCAACTGAAAAGAATGACGTATGAAGTCCATTATTACCACTAGAAACTTATGAAATTTTATTAGGCTCGTTAATTTTATAACATTGGAATTGAACATTCATTGGAACAATAAATGCTTAAGAATTTGACATTTGTGATGCTGTAGAATATTCTACTTATCTATCAATTACCTCGTGTACCCTGGGAACTTTTAGTTTGAAATCACTCGGGACTTAGCTTTTGAACGAAAACGGGGGGCTTCCTCAATGCGATTGCACCACAGAGAAAGATTATTATTTACTAATTCAACCCATGAAAGTACGAAAAAGTACTCCAGAATATTTCTTCAATTTAAAATTCTGAAGCTTACCAACCATTCTCAATCTATTCTGGATGAGGTATTCCGTTGTAGTAACTTTTACACACACATGGCGGCTAAATCAGGATTTTAAAGCAACAAGAAATTTCACTGGTGAAAGAGTTGTGTATTTTTTAGTGATCGATTTTAAAAAAATTGTTTTTTTGTTTGAATTAGGAACAAAGTAGGTCAGTCTTAAGGTCGTGTGGCCGTAGTCTTTCGACGGTACATTGTCTGCGGTATAACAAGTGAAGGCTGTGAGGCGGATACTTATATATAGAGGCAAGGCAACGCTGGCTTTTATTTAGTAACTTTTCAATTGAAAACTTCGTACAAAAATTCATCGACGCTGCTGGAATGCATATATTCTAATTTTATATTAAATATAGAATTGAGTTGGCCTCTTTATGTAGAAAATCATGAGCAATCAACGCCAAATGTTTGAGCGGGAGTACCGCGTGGGTAAGCTGCTGGAAAAGGGCGGCTTTGGAACTGTCTATTGGGGTTTACGTATTCGAGATGGCTTGTCGGTAGCTATTAAACATATATTAAAAGAGAAAATTGACCAATGGATAACCTATGAAGGCGAACGCTTACCGATGGAAGTTTGTGCACTTCGAAAAGTTTCACAAATACCTGGTTGCATTATGATTCTGGACTACTACGAGTGTGATGATTGTTGCATTATAGTTATGGAGAAGCCTGATCCTGTAATGGACCTTTTTGATTACATAGACGAGCAGAGAACTTTGAATGAAACTTTGGCGCGAGAATTTTTCATTCAAATCGTGGAAACGGCTATGCAGTGCTATGCTGCAGGTATAGTTCACAGAGACATTAAAGACGAAAATATTTTGGTAGATTTAAAATCGCACTCTTTGAAACTAATCGATTTCAGAACTGCAACATTTCTTAAGAACGATCTATACTACGACTTTAATGGAACTCGTATATGTGCACCACCCGAATGGATTCAACTAGGCTGCTACCATGGTAAACGTGCAGTAGTGTGGTCCCTAGGTGTTCTTCTTTATGTAATGCTGTGTGGTGAGTGGCCATTTAAAAAGGACGAAGAGATTGTTAGTGCCGAGCTCGACTTATGCCCGAGACTTTCAACGGAATGTCGAGATCTTTTACGCAAGTGTCTTAGCGTTCACCCTGCAGAACGCCCTACTGTTGAAGAAATACTTTGTCACCCTTGGGTTACGGAAGAGAAGGATTCTTTTCATGGAGATAAACCCACAACTCGACCTTGTAGATTGTGTAAACGAAGTGCTGCTCTAGAATAAAATAATTGTTTGTATCCCTCACTTGACCAGAAGATATATAGTCAAACTACATTAAAGTTATTTTACTAATCAGAAATTGAAATTAGATTTAATGTATGTAATTCAGGCCTTCAATGGCATGTAATCAGTCTTCCCGAATTTCACATATTGTGAATAGATAGTTTTACTTGCGTTTGATTGCACTGTACATGTTATAGAGTTTGAGGAGTTAAAATATCTGCAAGATAAGGTGATTTTTATTTCTTGAAATTTACTAGTCATGTGTGTGTAAATTTACCATTTCCTTCGATTGACAATGGCAACAAGAATTATCTAATGTGAGAAAACACTTAGTTTTTCCTATTTATGCTCATTATGGTGTGCTATATTTTAGGATGGAGCATTTTCATTGGGTTGCATTAGAAAGCTTTATTTTATTTTTTAGTTTAAGAATCCTCTCATTTTACAACGAATCTAACAGTGTTGTTTTTAGCAATGCATCACTCATACATACAATGTATTTGAGGTAGATTTTATGGTAACAACTCTCAACTGAATTTAAGGAGAGTAAGAGATATGCTGGTGTGAAAATACAGTTTTTGCTCTTTTATATCATTATACCATTAGCCATATCTGCATCATAATTACATCTTTGGTGCAGATTTTTTATTTGTTTGATTTTGTTTTATAAGTGTATGGAAACTCATTATTAGAATTCAAATTTGCCAGTTGAATTTTTTATTATGTATAACTGCATAAGTTAAAATTGGCTGAATAATTGTTACAGTTCTTAATTTGACCTATTTTAAATTTACATGCGATAATCCTATGATTTTAGGATGTTTACAGCAAGTGGTTCCAAACAAATAAATTATTCTTTTGATAAATGTTGTTTTCATTCAAATAATTAACCTCTATCTTAAACTAAGGTGTGCATTGTCTGAAGTGCATTTAGGTCATTTTAGCATTTTTATTGTATTCAGTCATATACTCGTTGTAAGCTAATAATAATTTAATCTTAAACAAAAGTGATTTTATTATTGAAGCTCTCTGGTATATTAGGTTTTTTAAAGTCGCTATCTACATTAAAAGGTTGGTATTCTATCAGTTTGTTTAAATAGTATCAGCATTTCTTTTATTGGTGAATACTTGTTTAAAAACTTTTGTCCTTAGGATCTTGGTTAATAATTCATTTTAGCTCAGTTTTGTCAAAATACCCTAATTTTCAAATATTGTTGTCACAGTTTTCTTTAAAAACTTACTCAATATGACAACTTTAGTATTTCATGGCCATTTTTGCCTCATACGTATTAGATGGAAGTACCCTTTAGCAATTCTCATGTAGGTAATTGTAATGTTAAAGAAATACGTAATATGGCTGTTGGGTTAAGCACTCCTACCACCAAATCTTATATGAATTCATTTACATCCTGCCTCCTTTATGCTGAGCTGACCTTTGAGCAATTTTGAGCACATTCAAATGTTCACCTAAATTCATAACAGTTGTGTCAGTTATAATATATAGCTTTCTAAAACACAGTTGCATTCCTAATAATTTCAACATAACATGTTATAGAAGGTTTTTTACTGGAAAGAAGATACCAATAGTCAAATTTGATGGGTTCCTAGAGCAGCAGTTCTTAAGCTTTAATAGTCTGAGGACACCCTTTCATTCAAATTTTTTTTGCAGACCCCCAAAATCTGTGTATGCACACATTTCTATTATATTTTTAAAACAATTAGCTACAATTTTGTACAAAATGGTAAAATTTAAATTTGCATTATTCATTTTTTATTTTATTTTGCTTTATGAATAATACAACGATAAGGAAACAGATATGTTTAGAAATGTTTTAATTAATTTTATTGAATAACATAGTACATAATTACTAATGTGAAGGATGATGTTGTTTTGCTGACATTAAATCACTGATGTTAGGTTCATTAGAGAGGTGTAGTGTTAGGTCGGTTCTACATTTAATTTGTTTCTGTATCTGGACTTAATTAATAATAGAGAAGAGAGTGCCCATTCTCATAAATACGTTGTACAAAATGGCATCAAATGCTTCAAGGCTGTGGCAGATGCTTAGGGATAATCATGATGCAGATGTACCCAAAAATCTGTCAAGGTGTGTTCATTGAAAGTAAATTTTAGTGAGGTATCACATGATATCTCCAGAAGGTTGTTTTGTTCATTTAAACTTATCCCCTTAATGTAGTTAAAATCTACATTGAATGGATATCTAATCCAATTATAACCAGAATCAGGAACAGGAAAATGATCTCTGAAGTTATTCTTTAACGCTTACAAATTTTGAATAAAATTTTTTTTGTTTCATCAGAGAGTTGGTGGGACATTTCAAGAAATTCATTATGTGTTAGAAATTATCCATACAAGGATTTGCAAAGACGATCCGACCACTAGTCAAATTTTTTAATCATTGCCTCAATATGATCTTCAACTTCAAATACAGTATAGAACCTTTCATCCGCAAGCTTGGGATATGGGGATTGCCGGTTATCTGGGATTTCTGGTTATCTGGAATATACTCGTAAACAATGCTCGGAAAGAGCTAGAACTCACCGGAAGTGTCCTGGTCTGTTGCATGTGTCGATAATATCGTTCCGTATTGTCAGACATTTAGTAATACCAGTTTTGTTAATTTCATTTAATAAAAATAATATAAAAATTATTTTTATTTACTTTTCTTCATCATAGTACATAAGGAATAAATCAAAATTTAACTTGATTGTAAATGTTCTATCAGTTATTTCACATCCACTGCTTTCAGTTCCACTACCAGAACATGCATTCCGTTTCGAGCACTATTATAATACACTGTCAGTGATGAGCTGAAGCTGGCTCGTGCGAGCCGGATGTTAATTTTTATCAGAATTTGCGATTGTTAAGTTTTTAGAAATTATGAAAATTTATTGATTTTGTCCTTGTTGAGTACATTTCACCCTCTCTGACATTCAGTTATTGACAGTGTATGAAATGGAATATATTGCAAACAGAACACTTGTTAAGCTAGCGTAACGGTATTATTAACCTAGAGCGATCTGGTGCCCCTGCCATCCTTATCCAAATTTCCTTGCGACTTTTATTTTTAGAGAGCTGGTTCTTAATTTTATTATTCCACTTCATCACTGCCTGTACTGTACAGTAATACTACAGCAATTGGCAGAGTTGGCTTGATGGCGGTGCGAACAGTGCAGCTGCACCGGACCCTGCATTTAAAGAGCCCCCGCGCGCTCTAAAAAATATTTGTGGTACTTATAAAGTATGTACATGCATTTTTAAAGAAAACTGAAAAATATCGAAGTGTCATAGCGAGAGAGACTGCTTTAGTTATTAAAATTTACTATTAAAAGTGTTTGACACGTAAGAGGTCCCACGTGCACACATTGCACTGGACCCCGAGAGTTTCCTAGCCAGCTCTGGTAATCGGGTACTTTCCAGTATAAATTCCTTCTTCTCTTCCAAATTATGTGTTCACCAGAGTGCACTCTAATTACTAGCGATGCTTTACATTTAAATTTCCTTCTAGCAAATGTTGGAAAAATGCATTATTTTTTTAAAATAGCCAGTTAACTGGATTTCTGGAATCTGGATAAAAGGTTCTATACTGTATATTTACATATATCCCCTGTAAGTTCAAATTTAGTCCATTTAAATGGGTAAAAATTTCAGCTAAGTATGCCACAACAGCCAACCATGAAAAATCATTTAACTGCCTATTAAGTTGAAATGATGTATTTTTCAAAAATATTCGTATTTCGTCTCGTAATTTAAAAAATCTGCTATTTTTCCATGAGACAGGCAGCATACCTATGAATGTAAAAGAAGCTGTTTATGTCACTGCCTGTTTCCGCACAAAGGGCATAGGAAATTTGGGAATTAAGAGGACAAGCTTTAATAAAGTTGACAATTTTCACTACTTCGTCAAGTGTTGTCTTTATTTTTCTGGATGCAAGGGATTCTCTATGAATGCAGCAATGATTCCACTTAACTGTAGGAATGAGCTTGTACACATCCAATTAGGCTGTTATATTTTCCTGACATTACACAAGATCCATCAGTAAAAATCAGAAAATGATTGGGGATCAGTACTAATTTTTAATTAATTTTACATTTGTAGAAAAATTGCAACAGGGAGGAATATAATAAAAGTTAATGTACCACAACTACGAATTTCACACAAGGATCCAAACTTGACGTGCATTTTCAGTTTTTTAATTAAGTATATTTTTAAATTATCAGGAAACTTATTGCCAAGAGGTGGTACATACAAATTAAAATTAAATTTTCCATGTATATGATGTTTTAAATTATTTATTATTTCAATATAAAAACAATCAAACAATTCCACTTAACGTGTTTAGTCAATCAACGTGATCGTTTTCCAAGAATGCTGAAGTGGGTTTTATTTTTTTATAAAAGGTGCCAACACTGCATACCGCCATAACAGTACTGGTTAAATATATATTTATATATATCTTTACCATTTTCGGACATTGCCCATAGTTTTTTAACACAAAGTATGCCTTGAGATTTTCATTGCAATTTTCTGTTATTTATAAATGTATGAAGATTAACACCATTAAACTCAGTATTTTGAGTAGTATTGTCTTTGGTTACTGTTCAACAAGAGTATGCATCAAAACGGCTTGAAAATATGTCTGACTTATAACTACCTGCAGACACAAACTAAATGCTCTGCTGCCAGTGCAAATAAAAATATATAACTTAGGATCTGTTACAATTTCCATATGATCTTTCTGAAATTAGGAAATGATTACCCTCATACCCTTATTGAATTGCATATAATTTCACAAAAAATATGTGAGAATGATAAGTATAGTTTTACTTTATAAAATATTCTTCTGAGTAGTAGTAGTAGTAATTAGGTTTTTGAGGTGCGTCAACAGCTAAGGTTATTTTGCACTGTCGAATTCTCTTAGAGAAAATCAACATACATCACAACATCCATGCCCGAAGTGAGATTCGAACCTGCAACCTTTGGGTTAGAAGGCAGGCGCACTGCGTACCAGTATAACATGGCCAGCATATTCTTCTGAATCTCTAGGCTTTGAATAGTCAGTTTTCCTGCAAGGAGGATAAATAATTTAATTATATTAGAAAATTATATTTAAATATTTTGTAAAAATTTTATCTTCTAATGCAGGTTCACCATCAGCATTCGAGACTATTTGAATTGGATCAACTTCATTAATGTAACAACTGAGTATTGTGATGCAGATATATATGGTAATGACAACATTCCATTACCAATGTATTCAAAGCTTGATCTACCAAATGCTATTGTCCATGGAGCTTGTTTTACATTTTTGGACAGTCTGGGAAGTGGAATATCAAGTTCAGAACAGTAAGTAAACTAATTTATCTATTTAGTTATAAAGCAAATTTAAATAATTTAAGTTAAATAAATATGCAAAATTCTTATTTGGATTCTAGTGTAAAAAAATATGCTAGAATGGAGTTTTATTAGCAAATTTTGCATAAACATATCCCATTATATGCTCTAATTTATTCAAAATATGTTATACTACTTCCTTGATTGAGCTTTCTGTTGTATATGAAATGTAGCTAAAAACCAGTCACTAAACTATAACTATAATTGAATATAACCTCTCAATATTAAATACATTTTTGTTCTTTATGAAAGACAACACTAATCAGTAGTTCTAATACAGTAAATGACATTTTATAATATTTGGTATTCTAGTAATAGCATTTTTAAGTTAGAAAGAATGTTTTTTATTTCTTTTTGTACTTGATACTTGATTCAAGGGCAACATCTCTACGTTATCTTCAAGAGTCATCCATTCAGCATCTTGTTGATTTAGTACAAAAATGCTCTGGGGTACAGTTAGACATCAGCTCTTTTCTTGCCAAAAGCTCAACAGATTTTCAAATTCACCCTACTAGATTTGGAACTGAGCCATTTTTCATAAATGTTGGAAATGAACGTGAGTTGTTTTAAAGCTATTTTATTAATAACTTCTAATCAGTATATTTAAGTAGAAAATATTGAAAATGTGAATAGAATTTGCTTAAAATGAATTATGTAAATTACAAATGTCTAATTTTTATATTTAAATACAGTGCTTTAATGTGACCTTAAATTTAAAATTAACGTTGATTGACACACATGACCTCATGGTCCTTTCTCTTTTGAATTAGACTTTTGAAAATTGTGTGAGAAACATTTATTTTGTACTAGCAGAATTTCCCGTTGAATTTTAACGGATTTAGTGAAGCTACTACAGCACAACATACAAACTCTTTAAAATATCTATATAGTAGATACTTTTAAAATTACAATTAGCTTTTCTTAACAATTAATCATATTTGTTTGTAACAATCCGTTTCCGAACGTCTTGCATTCAAATATAACGGTAATTATATCACTTTCGCCAAATCCAGCTTCATTTCTTGCATAATTATGCCTCGCTGATATATTTACTTTTATGTCTTGTAAGCAAGAAACCCGTGAAAAAGCAACGTACAGTTGTCCATGATTGAACACTGACTCCGGTAAATGTACACCAGATACATGAGCTTATTTACGTTAATAAACTTTATAATGTAGAATATAATGATTTTACTTACAAAAAATGTAAGATTCCAGTATTCAATAGACGAAAGAAGGTTCAATTACTTTCATCAATAAACGCTTCCTGAATAATATTCAGTATCTATTTACGTTGCTATCCATAAACATCGATCGTTTCATTGCTTAAACAACAGTGCGAATGGAATAACGCTAAACTTTCATCTATTTATAAGTTTCATTGAAGCTAACTGACTCGGAGGTAACAATGACAGTCGCCTTGGCAATGCCCGGGAGGGGTACGAAAAATCCACAAAATTTCGAAACAAATAGGGTATTTCTGAAAACTTCGATTGTGTGACATGTAAACTTCGTAGGAATAAGATAGTATAGAGTTTTATTCGTTGAATAAAGCATAAACGAAAAAAATCAGTCTAAATTTACGTATTTTAATGCTTGAAAGAAGAATACCTTGCAAGTCAAGAAATGGATTCATACATGTTATCTTATGGAAAAATGTTAATCCCCTATATTAGCAGCACTGATTAATCCCGGGTGACCAAATCTTGACCAGTCACTAAGTTAGGATGTAAGGAAGAATCGTACCAAATTTGGTTATTGTAGCTTTTACCGTTTAGGAGGAGTTCCATGAACAAACACAAATACATACTTCAAAATATATTATAGTAGATTATTTGGAATAGTGAACCATTTCTTAACCATAGAATTGCTTTTCTATTAATTGTTAAATTAATTTTTAAATTAATTATTTAAATCTTTAATCTATCTTTTTATTTTGTTAGTATTCATTGGAAAGCCGCCAAATGAAAATGCTCTTTTTCTTCTATCTGAAAGTTCTTAGTTTAATGAATGTGCATCTGTAAATATAAGGCTTACCTTCCTGCTTTTGTGCTACAATTAATAATTTTTCCTTTTTACAGTTATGTATCATGATATTAGCATCATGCAACGTTTTTCATTTGATGCTCCAACATCTGGCAACAACGCACGTCGTTTGCTACGTGCTCTTCAAATTGGTGGCAGACCAGTCTTGCTTGAAGGTAGCCCTGGGGTAGGAAAGACAGCATTGGTGGCAGCCTTGGCTAATGGAGCAAATCATCGCCTAGTGCGCATTAATCTTTCTGAACAAACGGTTGGTGAATAGTATTGAATCTATAATACCTTACTAGTGTAATTGCCCATCAAAAATGAGAGGTATGCATGGATAAAGTATCAAATTTAAATCCTATACTAATATCCCTCCCTCTCATTCTCCATCTCCTTTCCATTTTCTCCCTCTATATCTTGTTCTCTCCATTATTCTCCATCTCCTTCCAATTTTCTCCCTCTCTCCCATTCTTTTCCTCTCTTAAGTTAAAAGTATTAGCAAAAGATAACAAGTTAGGAAAGTGTACAGAGTAACACAAATGGGCACGTTTCGTGCAAGGGAGTATTTGAAAGAAATTATATGCATGTACGCAGGGCCGTAGTGACCACTTTTGAAGCCCTGGGCAGTGGATTTTTTGTCGTCCCAAGATAATCTAATAAAATGATGTGCCTATTTTAAAAGGGGTATTTAACTAAAATAAACAATCGTTTCTTTACAGATTTATTTTTTTGGGCTTTATTTGCAGCAAAAATATTGATTATGTCATTGGAATCTATATTTTTAGCAGTGTCATATTCAATAGATAAGATGCCTAGACCAGAAAGTCTCTCTTGATTCATTGATGACCGTAGGTCATTTTTGGTCAATTTCATTTTACTAAAGAACGCTCTCCACTTGAAATTGATGTGGCGAATGTCAAGAAATTCTCAGCAAAATTTCCACATTGAGAAAAGAACTTAAATCATCATATTCATGAAGAAATTCCAATATTTCTTTGTGTAATTTTTACACCTATTATCGAAGGCAGGTTGTGTTTCAAACTGGGAATTTCTTCAATTGATTGCGTTCATCTACATTGATTTTATACATGTACATAGCATTTTTACAGGAATTTATCATTTCATCTTCAGTCGTATTATACAATATAAAGCACAACTTAAACTTTTTAAATCACTATCAATTTTGTATAAAGATGTAAATCATGCCTACAGTTGCCTTTGAAGGGAATTTGTTGCCTAGTAATGCCCTGCATCGTAAATAGTATTTTGTTGTTTCAGGTATTGTGGGTGTTACAGTTACCATTGTGTCATTAAATTCCTTTTTCTTCCTCTTATTTTCGGGATTCCTTTTTCATCTCAAAATGTCTTTGCCTCATCCATATACTCTTCCAGTCGTGACTTTGAACTTTTTGTGTCTGGTACCAAATTGTGGATCAATCCACAGTTACATCGGCACCCTGAACTGATTTAGTGAAGTGGCTGATCTTCTAACAAGAAAAATATAAATTGCCTGTCGATTTGTTTTAGCAAACCTTCAATATCTGTGCATTCATGTTCATTCTTTAATTTTATTAACACCCTATAAACTTGCTTCAATTGTAACCTCGATGAATTCATTGCATTTGCTTTTGATGAACATCGTGTTGTACCATGTTTTTTCAACATCAACTTAAGGACCTTCATGAATGCAACCCATCTCGATGTGGAACCAGCGAAATAAATTAATAAATTTAGGAGCATTTTCATACGATTGAGCTATTATGTTTTGTATATCTAGTGCATAAAGTTCCAATTTCTAGATTACTTCTGACACAATGTCATTTCCCTTTTAGTTTCTCCTATACGAAGTATATTGAGGAAGTATTGTAATCGAAAAAAATTCGACCTCAAGATTTTAATGGGAATGCACGTTTTAGGTGTACCTGAGTCCGAAAAAGTGGTTTTCACAATGCTGTCTGTGGGGCTGCCTCTTTCTGTTTGTTCGTGGATCTAGAGCCTAAACGGTAAAGTGAAAATGAATGAAATCTCGTACTTTGGCATTTTATCATACAGAATAGAAGCCATGAAGAAATGGTTGAAATTACCCAATAATTAAGGGCAGTTTATCCTAGGCAATTTTAACAACAATTTAATTTTCTCAAAAACGCATCCAACGATTTTGATCAAATTTCATACAGATATTTGAGTTTACAATAATACTACATAGTTCATATTTTTCAAATAATGAATATAGGGCTAGTTTATTCTTGGGCAACTTTAATAACAATTGGATTTTCTAAAAAACAGCTCGTACGATTTTCATCAAATTTCGTATAGTTATTTAAGTTGATGTTTATAATGATTCTACATAGTTCATATTTTTCAATACATAACTAAACGACGCATTAATATATGAGAAAGTTTGTACAGTGTATATTGTACTGATTTTTTCAATTTGATAGCAATAAAATCAAAGTTCTTCTCAATAATTACTTTTTTATCGACGACTTGGATGAAAATTCTGCATGACTAATGTAATGCGATAGGGCGTACACATTTTTGGGGATGGATAAATAAAAGAAATTACATTCAGAGCGTAAAGAGTAGAAGCAGCCAATTAATTTTGCACACATTAACCTATGACTTGATACAGTCATGGTCCTTCAGCTAAACCTCAGGTTGGCCGTTGCAAAGAGATCGAAACTGTAACCACATTTTGTCAAGTGTATAATAAGACTTCCACTTGGCGCCCCCTTACGAAGCTACGTCCTGGGCCCCTGCCCCGGTTGCCCCGCCCTCACTGCGGCTCTGCATGTACGTAATGGAAATATCATTTTCAAGTTCTTTTCTTCATCATAAATAATCCATTTTTTTCCTATTTAAAAATACTGCATGCACATGTAAGGAAATTAAATGTTTGTTTGTGAGATAGTTTATATTAGCAACAATGAAGAAGTAACAATGCAAGAAATTTTCTAAGTTCAACTCTAATTAAGACATTCTTGTTTGATAATGGTGACTCCTATGATAAAATTATAAGAAAAGAAATACTCTACTTTACTAGTTCTACAAGTTTTATTTGAAAACTATTTTGACATGACCAATATTGTAAGTGATATGATGAAAAGTTAATTTTTTGTCACCAGTGAAGTGGTATGCCTGATTGACTTACGTGATTCATGTATGTGATTTTCTTATTATCTTTGATTGTAAGTCCTTAATATCAAATTTCATGAAAATCAGTATGGTAGAAGCAGAGAACAAACATACGGACAGATGGACAGGCAGACTGACGATAATAGGCACTCACGCTGGAAGCGAAACACATCTAAAAATTGCTCATTATCTAATAAGATGCACACGAGTTATTTTTATTATTTATTTGTAGTCAAAATATATGTAACTAAGTAAAATGCCATTTTTACAATGAGCTACAAATAATGATAGAAAATATAACAGCTAAAATAATGCAGCCAGATATTTGGTAAGGTACCTCTTATCTTATTGAAAAATGTATTAAAGGTCAAGGAGTGTGATAGACTATTAAATAGATTAGGTGTTCAATGAAATAGGTTAAATGAAATAAGTAATGTATATGACACATTTGCTATAATATTGTAATTTAAGCAGTTATCAGTCTTTCAGAAGCTTCTTTTCATTATTGATTTAATTTTTGTTGAACAGTCAAGAAAGTTATTTTTATTCCATTTTGTGGTTTATTGCAATTATTGAATAACTTTTTTCTCCTACAAATATTTTTGTTGCTACCATTTATACAGGAGGAATATTTGTTTATTTTTTAACAAGATGGCAGCTTGGATTTTCTACATGCCTCGTTGTAATTACAGGATGTGTCTGATCTCTTTGGTGCTGATCTTCCTGTGGAAGGTGGGGAGGGAGGTCAATTTTCTTGGAGGGATGGTCCTTTCCTTCAAGCTCTCAAATCTGGAAGTTGGATTGTTCTTGATGAGGTAATTCAGACTGCTAACTCTCACACATTTTATATGACAAAATGAATTCCAAAGTATCCTATGTACTTTTCATTTTTCTTCATTATTCAATCCATTTGTTTTAGGTGTTCTGTTACAATATTCATCTTTTGGACATTGTCACAGTAATATCCATTGTATTAAATTTGATTTGTTAACCATAAAATTTTAATAGTGATTTAATTGATTTCAAAAGGAGACTAATAGATAATCTAAAACATTTTTATTATGCAGCTGAATTTAGCTTCACAATCAGTTTTGGAAGGATTAAATGCTGCGTTGGATCACAGAGGTGAAGTTTTTGTACCTGAACTTGGTCGCAGCTTTTCAATCCATAAAGACACTACCCGTATTTTTGCCTGCCAAAATCCTTTGAATCAAGGTGGTGCTAGGCGTGGGCTGCCTCGTTCTTTTTTAAACAGATTTACTCAGGTTTGTGTATTTTATTTATGATTATTCTTCAATTCTAGGACTGCCATGAAAGTGCAAAATTTATTTTATACAATTTTTGTATTAAATAGAGAAGTTTTATAAATTTTTACATAACACAGTATTACTGTATTAGCCCGAATATAACATGACCCCTGAGGTTTTGAAAGTTTTTCAAGAAAATACTGGGGGGGGGGGGAACAAAACAAGAAAACATAAATTTTTCTGTATTTCATCTTTAAATAATTAATAAACAATAATATTATGCGCTGTATTTGGGATAATTCCCCACTTATAATTATGCTCTTGCCAATGTTTCACCTCCGTTCCAGAGTTCTTCATTCACCCAAAAACATTATATAATGCATATTAATAATAACTGCGAAAGTAATAGACGAGCCTTTCTTCTTAACATAATCAACAGCACTACTACCTTTATCGTCATCTATAATAAAAAATTGGATGGGCAAACACTTGCAAAAGTAGGGAGAAAGAATATGTCGACTAATTGGTAGCTATAGTTCAATAACTGCTGAGAGTTTGGCAGCTAGAGAATAGGTAGGTGCAAGTTTGATCCTTTCCCTTTTTCCCTTATCCATTTCAAGGTATTCGGAGTGGTGAAATTTTGATGCGAATGAAAGGTTTCATTGTTGGAAAGGAAGACAGAAATCCCCATCTCAGTTGTTTGGACTTGTTTGTTCTTAGCCTTCCAGTGTTTATTCATGAGATACTATGTGGAAAAACTCCACATCCATGTAAGAAAGTTCCTGTTCATAGATGAAATGCTTTGCATTTAATTAAAAATTAAAATGATATAAAATTAATTTTATATATTTATTTTTCATGTAGATAGGGATCCAAAAATCATAGTTACGCCTCTGTGTACCTCTTATACAAACGGGTGGAGATTAAAGTGCCTTTACTACATATTTAAAAAACCGTAAGTCCTCTAATATAACGTGAGTGCTACTTTTACAATGTCGTTTCAGAAAAAAACATCGCTTTATATTTGGGCTATACCCTAGGCTTAAAATATAATGTGAGTCTTTTACAATGCCATTTCAGTAAAGAAAAACATCACATCATATTCTGGCCAATACAGTATATTTTACAGAAAATTCTTGTGCTGTCATTGAAGTTGTTCACTTGGTATTATATAACTTGAATTTGGATGTTGTTATTTTAGTATAAAATTGACAACAGAAGTTTACAGAATGTAGATTTATTCAGTGAAACATCTGTAACTACTGAAAATTATAAAACAATTTTCCTTCGTCATTACAACATAATACTATGCTTATGTTTCCAGTATGTTGCAAGTTGAAAATATTTGCTTTTTACTCTCTGTCAGCATATTGTTTTATGATGTCAAGTGTTAATATTTTCAGTATCAACATTTTATCTATCTTAAGGAAGATATAAATATAATCATTTGAGAGTATTTAGTAGTGTTTATCACATTTTTTAGGAAAAAGTCATCATTGTGATAATTATTTTCAGGTGTATATAGACTCTCTCACTTCGGAAGACCTTGAGTTCATACTGACCTCTGCTTTCCCTGCTGCTCCGCAAGATCTCATTTCTCGAGCAGTTAGCTTCAATTCTCGCCTTGTTCGAGAGACTCAAGAGCAGCGCCTTTGGGCTCACAGAGGAGCACCATGGGAGTTCAACCTTAGAGATCTTCTACGCTGGTTTGAATCAATGAATTCACATTATGACTTTTCAAAAAAGTATGGATCTGGGCCAAAATGGGAGCCAGCAAAGTTTGTTGAATTGCTCTATGTTGACAGAATGCGTACATCAGAGGACAAAGAAAAGGTAAGGAATATGTCAGTTGTTAATTAACCCTTGACACTTAAAGAGGTCGTGTGTGGTCTTTTAGACTGCACCATTTTTGTTTTATTAATTTTATAAGCTTATATTTAACTTTCATCCCAGGCCTTCTCAGTACCTTTCCTCGAATTCACTATCTATTGACTTATGCATCTAAGGACTCTTTATACCAGCTTTTCTTGTTTTTATAGGGATTTTTTCTACTGCGCATGGGTTTCTGTCCACTAGTCTAGCACAGCATAAAGGACTGAATGCTTTTGCTTACGTTTGGTTATGACCACACTACAAAACTCGTGGATAAGTGTTTACTTATCATACCGTCACTAAAAATTGTATCATCCCTCAACGAAACCATAGACTGTGGTTTTTGCCTGAGAAACGATCTTTGCTACAACGATTTCCTTTTCAAGTGTTGTTGTTCAAGTCCGCTGGTAACTTTTATCACAGTTTTCATTATTTATGTATGACAGTAATTATTTTATATAAAGAATGACTTTTGTTTCGTCCAAGTTACATCTATTACTCCTCGTCATGAGTTAATTTGATGCGAAAAAAAGGGAAGGTATCGGTTTCCTTTTGGATATTGTAATAGAAGAGGACGAAGGAATAACTGGATTTGATGATTCTGATGAAGAGGAGGACTATTTAGAGGAAAGTGACCGCAGCACAGATAGGAAAAAATCTGAAAAATCTGTGGATGAAGATTCATACGATGACGATGTAGGGCAACGTCACAGGGAATCTATCTAGGAGCCTAAAAGTAAAAATTAGTCTATTCACACAGATTTCTGAGAAAGAAAGGCCAGCACAGGGGAATGATGGACCAGGAAGATGTGCTTTTTTGTTCCCGGAAAGAAAACAGAAAGATCCACACCTCTTGTGTGTTGTGCTCAAAATAAATTTGCAGAGAGCATGAGGTTACTTCATGTGTTGTCTATTCCAAAATTCAAGATGAGGAAGATGATGAGGATTAAGTTCATAAAAATTTAAGATATCTTTATTCAATTCTAAATTTTTATTTAAAACTAAAGTTAATTTAACATACAATGAAGTATTCTGTTCCTCATAAAGCTTTTTCAAAAATTTTGTTTTAAATTTAACAACATTAAATGTAGTTATATTCATAAAAAGATATGGTATGAAGGAATTGTTTTTGAAAAGTAAAAAAATATTGAAAAACAATAGGTAATTTTGATATTTTGCCTGATTTTCCAACGTGGTCAAAATGACCGCATGGTACCTCTTACGTTACAAAATCTGCGTGACCTATTAAGGGTTATGAGGTTGCATACAGACTTTTAGACAGCATTTTTTTCATTTTCTTAATTTTATAACCTCATTTAATTCTCATCCCAGGCCTTCTCATTACCTTTCCTATAGTTCATTATCTAATGACATATATCTATGGATCTCTTTGTTTGGGCATTTATTGTTTTTATAAGGGTTTTCCATACTTTGCATTCTGTCCACCGGTCCTGCATGATATAAAGACCAAATGCTCTTGTTTACCCTTCATTATGACATCAGTTGTTATCTACTCAGCAAATTTGATGGATGTGTTTACATACCACACCCTTACTAAAAACATCAGCAGTGTTTTTTGTCTGAATAATTGATGGCCTGTGAGCCTAGTTGAGAAATGATCTTTGCTACAATTTTGTTGGATGTTCCGAAATCCAAGATGTAGAAGCAGAAGATGATTAAGACTAAGATGTTCAGAAATTAAATAGTTAATTAAATAACAATTGGTAAATTTGATATTTTGCCTGATTTTTCCAATGTGATCAAAATGACTGCAAGCGACCTGCTATATTACTAAATATCGTGTGACCTCTTAACCTTTCAGAGGTTGTGCGTGGTCTTTTAGACCACCCTTTTTGTTTTCCTAATTTAATAACCTTATATTTTAATTTAATCCCAGACCTTCTCAGTTCCTTTCCTCGAATTCACTATCTATTGACGTATGGGTCTGGGGACTCTTTGTGCCAGCATTTCGTGTTTTTATGGGAATTTTCTCTACTGCGCATTTGTTTCTGTTTGCTGGTTGCGATGGTCTATCAGACCGAATGCTTTTGTTTATCTTTCGTTATGACGTCAGTTGTTATCCACATTACAAATTTGTATATAAGTGTTTATTTATCATACCCTCACTTAAAAACTGGATCATCTCAACGAAACCATCGACTGTGATTTTTACATTACATCGAAAAATCTACTCAGGAGCCTAAAAGTAAAAATTAGGTTATTCTCACAGATTTCTGAGGAAGAAAGACCAGCACAGGGAAAATGTTTTTTACAGGGAAAAAAAAGTATTTGCAGAGAGCATGCAGTTACTTCATGAGTCTGCTCTTCCGAAATTCAAGATGAGATAAAGGAAGGTGATGAAGGTTAAGTCCAATAAAATTTAACAGATCTTTATTTACATCTGAATTTTTGTAGTTCAATTTTTATTTAAAGCTAAATATCATTTAACATGCAAGGAAATATTCAATTCCTTGTAAAGCTTTTTCGAAAATGTTGTACATTTACCCACAGATTATATGTAGATATATTAATTTAAAAAATTGCTACAACATACATTGTACAAACTTTCTCATATACTAATGCGTCGTTTAGTTATCTTTAGAAAATGAGAATCGTATGAGCCTGTTTTTAGAAAATCCAATTTTTGTTGAAGTTGCCCAAGAATAAACTAGCCTTATACTCATTCATTGAGAAAAATGAAATACGTAGTAATATTGCAGACTTATTCTTAAGTAACTGTATGAAATTTGATCAAAATCGTTCGAGCTGTTTTTGAGAAAATCGAATTATTGTTAAAGTTAAACGCCTTATATTCATTTTTTGAGAAATATGAACTATACAGTATTACTGAAGACGTAAACTCAAATAACTGAACGAATTTTGATCAAAATTGTTAGAGACGTTTTTCGGAAAATCAAATTCTTGTTAAAAATGCGTAGAATAAACTTCCTTTATTTATTGAGCAATGTCTACCATTTCTTCGTAGAGTCTGCTCAGTATGATAAAATGCCTAAGTACGAGATTTCATTCATTTTCGCTCTACCATTTAGGCTCCAGAGCCAGTAACAGACAGACAGACAGATGGCATTGCAAAAACCACTTTTTCGGATTCAGCAACACCTAAAATGTATATTTCCGTAAAAATCTCGAGGTCGAATTTTTTAGTGGTACAGTACTTTCTCGATACTTCGTATGAGAAAGTAAAAATATGGTATGAACAAAATTTAGTCGGAAGTTAAAAAAATTAAATAACAATCGGTAATTTGGGTATTTGGCCTGATTACATGGTGACAATTGTCCTATTTCATTCAGTAGAAGCAGAGATAGGACGTTGTATGTATCAAAATGTACGTTTAATAAGAAAATAGAAAAGTTAAAAAATAAACTTTTAAGGCATTTGCTTTATCCAATTTACTATGAAATTTGCTATAAGAAAATATTATAACTTCAATGAATCATCTATACTGAATTTTGACTTTCTCCCTATGTATTATGAGAGAAAGTGTTGTTTTCATAAAAAAATTCGAATTCGAGATTTCAACGGAAATACACGTTTTGAGGTTCCTTGAATACGTTTTGACCATTTCCTCGATGATGTCTGTGGGTCTGTCCATATGTGTGTGACAAATTTCGTCGGTGCTGAGACCCCTTAAATAAGCAAAGTATTGGATAACATCAGTGAGGTGATGAATTGGATGGAGAGACAGAATGATTGTGATCATATTCATCTTTTACATTTGCAAAACATTAAGACGTGACAAAGAAACGCCATCAGCTGTCGCGCCAAAAGAAAATATCGGACTATTTTAAAAACACCGATTAAAGTAAGGTATGCATTTAAATCAAAATACAATATGTTTTTATAGTATTTTGCTATTAAATTTGTTATAACTCATATACTTTCACATTTTTTAAAATTATTTCCCAAAATACTGCAGGTTGCCGATAACACGGGTGCACATTTTGTCTCCTGAAACCCGCGTTATAATGAGGTTTTACTGTATTATATAACCCATGCGAGCACAATTATATCATGTATTCATTATAGCATGCGAACTTAAAAAACTGAAAGGATCTGCACACTTGGTTGATTCCTCCTATATAGGAGCGCTTCAATTAAGTGTGTTTATTTGCTTAAAAGTTTTAAGAAAGTTTATCTTGGAAAAATTAAAGATTGCAAATTCACTGCTTGGAGGTGCAATGAGGGTCACAGCCATGAAATGACCACTAATTTCACAAAAAAACCATAAGCTAGAAGAATCACCTTCGCCGGAGGACTTACAGTTGGTATTATTCTCAACCATCTTCGTTCTGTGAAATTTTACGAATGAAAAAATTGATCGTAATTAATCTATACACTTAATATTTGTGTTTTAACTAATAAAACACATTTGATAGTAATGAACTGCCGTTTAGTCTTTCAATTTTAGATAACCCCCATTTAATATATTACTCGATTTAAGGTACAAAAAACTTGTCCCCGACGCAAACGTTAAATGGGGGTTCCACTGTATGTAGCTGGCATATGGTTTATGTAACTCCTTATTAAATTCTGAGTCAGATAGAATGGATTGCATTACCTACAAAACAAAGGAACTGCAATGGTCACACAGATGGTGCCCTCTTATGCTAACTGCTACTTGGGAGAATGGGAGTCCCAGCTCCTCCAATCCTGCCCCCAAAAGCCTCTCATCTGGCTCTGCTTCATTGATGACATCTTCTTACTGTGAATCGATGGGGCAGAATCTCTTGATTGCTACCTAAATACAAAATACAATCTCCACCCATCCCACCCTCTCCTTCACCCATCACTTTTCCACGACAGAATCTACGTTCCTTGACGTAAATCTATGTTTTAGAAATGGACGCATCAACACCTCGGTGCACATCAAAGACACCAACTACCAACAATACCTCCATTACAGCAGCTGCCACCTACACCACACCAAAACATCCCTCCCTTATTCCCTCACCCACCAAGGATATAGGATATGTTCGAATAGAACTTCGCTATCTGTATTGCACAAAAATTCAGGAGGCATTCCACAACCGAGGTTATCCTCCAGAATTAACTCACCACCAAATACACCGTGCCATTTCTCCTTTCCCCGCCTCCAGAAAAACACAGAACCCAAACTCACATACTCAGAGTGATACCCCCTGACTCTCACAACAACCTTCCATCCAGGGCTACACGAAGCCCTGAAAAACATCCTTGCCACCGCCCACCCCATTTTCACATCCTCACCCATCACCCTTACACTCTTCCCCAAGCCACCCATCATATCATTCCGTCGACCTAGGAATCTAAGCGACTTGTTGTGGCACAAAGAACTCCATACAGGTGCAACACTATCCCCCGCAGGGTCTTTCCCATGCGAAAGACCAATGTGCCTCACTTGCCTCATGATAGAGACTTCCTCCACGTTCACCAGCCCGATAACTGACATCACCTACCCAATTACGTCCCACGGAACCTGCACCTCCAGAAATATAATCTATTTATTAAACTGCACACAATGCCCGGCGTTTTATGTGGGCCTTACCACCACAACCCTCAACATCCGCACGAACGGTCATCAGGACAGTGTTGCTCATAAGCACCCCCTTCCAGTGGCCGATCATGCGGTAAGCCACCTCCTACCCTTCAATAGATGCTTTAAAGTCAAAACAGTCCGGGCTCTCCCATGAGACTCCCGCACCACAACTCTGCCAATGGGAGCTCGCTCATGTAGAAATCCTCCTCTCTTTCCTTTCCTGGTCTAAACCTTCGCTGACATCACCACCTCAAATACCCTAGCCTCCTTCCCACGAACCCCATCCTCTTCCCATCCCCTCTACCCCCAGTGAGACACTTAGTTTTAGTAATACTCTTGTGCCGAAGAAGGGCGGATGCCCGAAAGCTCCAAGAAAAAGCCTTCCTCTATCGCCATGGACGTCCACAACACCAAGTAAGTGTCCACTGGCTCCCTACTATCCCTCTCAACTACTAGTTGCAATCTTTTATATATATATATATAAACAAAGCTTAAAGAAAAGGAAAGGTAATAATTAAGGTGGCAACAAGGTGTTGGAGGAAGCCCAGTGGACACTTACCTAGATTGGAGAGCAGCTGGGGATGCTGAGAACACATGAAAAACACAAAAACAACACAAATATGGAGCTTTCAGGCTGATGCCCTTCTTCAGCGACGGAGAGAGACACACACATATCTATACATGCATATCTATACACGCATACATATACACAAACGTACAAGGCAATACTGTTCTCAAGGCTATAAATGGGTGTGCTTAGAACACCTTGAATGTTTTTGTGATCAGTGCTTGGAGACTAATAATGTTTCAGAGAATGAAAATGAGTATTGTGATTAAGCAAAGTTTGAAATGGTTTACAGTTAAAAAGGCAGCTGTGAACAATGTCTTTATTATGATAAAAATATTCCAGTGCTTTATATGTTTGAATTTTGTATTAATTTTGGCTAAATTTTAATATTTTGAATGCACAATACCTTTTTGAATAAAATAAATATTAGAACATTTAAAGTTACTCGATTCACTTTTATTTTAATGAAAACTCATTTGTGAAGTAGGATACTATAGTATCTCACGCGACCGCTCATGTTACGAAAGTCAGTGCGACTACTGGAGTGTTAAAAGTGTTTTGCTCAATTATTTTAGTCCGTATGTAAAATTATGTTACATGACTGTTACATGCTATTTTACTCATTTTAAATGATAAAGATGATTTATTTACTTAATGAGATGTATTGATTTTATTTTCAGGTTAAACAGCTGTATATAGAGAATTTCTCATACTCTCACTACAAGGAGCCTAATTGGGATCCACCAAGAGTAAGAGTTGGTAGAGACATCATATGGTTTGGAGACATAAGTTTGATGAGGTCTTTTGCAGAGCCATTGACTTCTCCTTTAGCTCACAATGCCCATCCTCATCCAAACCAGCTTCTGTTGCACAGGGCTTCACGTGCATTACGATCACTTGCAGTATGTGTTCAAATGAAATGGCTACCTATCTTGGTGAGTGGAAATATTTCTTTTGTTTCACGAAAAATTAACCAAGAGGTGCTTTTCTTGTAGGCTTTATCATTTGTGGATATACAGTAAAACCTCATTATTTCGAAGTTCAAGGGACCAAAAAAATACAACTTCAAAGTATCCAGGTTCAAAATATACAAACTTTCATAAAAATTGAACTATCTTATGGTCCAATACTTGGACAACAAAATCTCAATACAGAAACTTATCTGTCTGTTATATAAATGAATTGGCCTTACAAGTTAGTATGCACGGAAAATTCGAACAGAGCTGAAGGGAACACTTAGTTTGCGCTTCACAAACACCATCACATGTGAAAAGTAGGCTCTAGTGAATATCCCGGATTTCCCACTACATTTCAAGTTACTCTTTTATGCAGCATTTCAGAAAAAAAGACATTCAACCTCACGGAGAAAGATTTCCACGCATCTATCGAACTGCAAACTTTCTTCATGAGATCAAACTAATAAGTTATTTATTGTAGAATGCATTATGAAAACTAACGAAAAATGACCGTCACATTATGAGTAGTAAAGTGAAATTACTTGTCGGTAAAATAGAATACTGCAACAGCCCATCCATTCGATGCTTAACCCCTTCAGTGGTACGCCCAGAAAAGTTCTGTGAATCACACGCTAGCCCAAGTCATCATATTCCAAAACAGTTCCGTGCTCAGCATTGTGCTCAAATCATTATATCCCGAAATACTTCCCGGCTCTTTCTATGCAGTTATATGTACTTCTTGCATTTGGTGGAAGATGGCGGCACTGTATTGAGTCATTACCTGTGCGTTTTGTGATGTATTTGTGAAGCTTTTGAATTTTTTATATCGGAGTGCTCTTAACCCCAACATAGTCTAACACAAAATAGCAGAAAGAAAGGCTAAAAGATTGTGCACGGAAGCAATTTGTGCATTTTTAGAGATCGACAGTGAATCGGAAAGTGATTTTAGTATATTAGACACTGATTTTGAGGCTGGTGGTAGTAGTAGTTCTTTCAGAATAGTTCAATAATTAATTATTATTATTAATAAAAAATGTGAACTCACATTTTTAATGGGATTTTTAAATTCATAAACAAACAAAACATCTTAAAAATTTTATTGTATTTTTTATTATAACCGTAAATAAAAAAAATTCACATGATAATGAGAATAAATCTATAAAACTGTATATGCATTGTGAAAATTATTATTTTTCTGAAAAAAACCCACCCTGGGGAGAGTCGTATAGCTATTTTTAAGTCACCACTGCAGGGGTTAAATAAGCTGATGGACTTACAATTAGTGCGTTCAATTTAAAATGCAATAAGAACACTTAATATGCATTAACTATTAAAAAGTTGTAAATAACAAATCTACTATAATATATTTTGAAGCGTGTTTGTTCATGGAACTCCTAAGCGATGAAAGCTAGAATAACCAAATTTGGTACGATTCTTCCTTACATCCTAACTTAGTGACTGGTCAAGGTTTGGTCAACCGGGATTAATCAGTGCTGCCAATATAGGGGATTAACATTTTTCCATAAGATAACACGTATGAATCCATTTCATGACTTGCAAGGTATTCTTCTTTCAAGCATTAAAATACGTAAATATAGACTGATTTTTTTCGTTTTTGCTTTATTCGAAGAATAAAACTCTATACTATCTTATTCCTACGAAGTTTACATGTCACACAATCGAAGTTTTCAGAAATACGCTATTTGTTTAGAAATTTTGTGGATTTTTCGTACCCCTCACGGGTGTTGCCAAGGCGACCGTCATTGTTACCTCCGATTCAGTTAGCTTCAATGAAACTTATAAATAGATGAAAGTTTAGCATTATTCGATTCGCACTTTTGTTTAAGCAACGAAACGATCGATGTTTATGGATAGCAACATAAATAGATACTGAATATTATTCAGGAAGTGTTTATTGATGAAAGTAATTGAACCTTCTTTCGTCTATTGAATACTGGAATCTTACATTTTTGTAAGTAAAATCATTATATTCTACATTATAATGTTTATTAATTTAAATAAGCTGACATATCTGGTGTACATTTACCAGTCAGTGTTCAATCATGGACAACTGTACGTTGCTTTTTCAAGCCATACAAGTAAATATTTCAGCGAGGCATAATTACACGAGAAATGACTTTGGCGAAAGTAATATGATAGGAAATAAAATTATCGTTATATTTGAATGCAATAGACTCGGAAACGGATTGTTACAAGCAAATATGATTAATTCTTAAGAAAAGCTAATTGTAATTTAAAAAGTATCTACTATGTATTTTAAAGAGTTTGTATGTTGTGCTGTAGTAGCTACACTAAATCCATTGAAATTCAAGGGGAAATTCTGCTAGTACTATATAAATGAGATAGAGATTTAATTGTAATTCTTAGGCTCTCAAAAGGCCGATCGTTAAGGTTTGCTTAGCTTCCTTTTGATCTCTTGCCTTGAAATCTTGCTCAAAATGATCACAATGACACTATGCTATGAGACAGACTGCTGATTTTAAGGTGGTCATAAACGTCACAAAACGTTCAAGTCGTGACAATCAGCAGTAGGAATATTACATTGTGTTCTTCCTGTATGACAGTATGGGAAAACTACTAGGTTTTTATTTTTGGATCAACACTTATTCTCGGGAAAACAAATGCATGATTTTTTTAGAGATGACATTCGGTTTAACTTTGTAACGTTATTTAAAGATTGGTTCAATAACAGAAATCAATATTCCATGGTCTTTTCTGGAGCATATCACTTTCTCATGAGAAACCTTGCCCAGGGTTTGGGAAACCATGAGTATTGAGATAATAGGAGTTTGCAACTTCTGTTCATTTCAGTTTGCTTCTTGAATTTTGCTATTCGCTTGAGAATGTGAGCATTCAAACTAAATCATTTGCTTTGAATGATGTGCCATATTCCAACGAGGTGAAAATGGGACATTCCCTGTCATTTGTAAGAAAAAATGGGACAAAATTTTTGCATGATTTTTTTAATGGTTGATCTGTCATCATCAGAGCCGTGACTAGGTATTAAGACACCCGGGGCAAAGAAAGTGCTTCATACCCCTGGCCCAAACCTTGGAATTTAGGACATTTAAAATATAATAATTGCTGTCTACCCGTCGCCGCCTTTCTCACTTTATCATGTCATTTCTCACTTTATCTCATCATTTCAATAAATTTTATAGTTGTAAATACGAGGGTAAATCAAAAAGTGAAGGCAATTTGTGTATAAAACTAATACCGCATGTCATAACGCACTCCGAAGGTCATCATACTTACCGGATTGTTAGACAAGTCTACACATGTTTTGCCAGTTGTCTGCGCTCAGTGTGTTTTGCACAGTGTAAACATGTCGGCTCCGCTTTCCAATTGCACCGTTAGTGAACAATGTTCTGTGATCAGATTTTTGTAGTCAGAAGAGGTCAAACCCTTCGAGATTCACAGAAAAATGGTAGCACAATATGGAGAAAAGTGTATTGGCTAAAGAAAGGTGTATGAATGGGTGGAAAGGTTTAGAAGTGGCAGAACAAGTGTGGTTGACAAAGACCATTCAGGCCGCCTGACAACTTCAACAACGAAAAACAATGTTGATCAGGTGAATGCTCTCATTCAAGAAGACGGATTAGTGTTTCTGCTATTGCTCAAATGTTAGACATCTACAGGTCTGAGTATTTGATCATGCACGACAACCTCTAATATCGCAAAGTTTGTGCAAGGTAGGTCCCCAAACGTCTCACAGATGAGCACAAACGGAAGTGTTTGGAGATTTGTACGCATTGTTTACAGCGGCATCGCGATGAATGAGAGGCATTCCTATGAAGAATTGTTATGGGAGACAAAACATGGTTGCATCATTACGAGCCCTCAAAGCAAGCAGCAAAGCATGGAGGGGAAACACGCCATCCCCCAACATCCAAAAAATTCAAAAGTGTGTCTTCTTCCGGCAAAGCCATGTTGACGTTGTTTTGGGATTTGAATGAGCCCATTCTCGAACATTATCAGGAATGTGGACAGACTGTCAATAGTGTAAGATATTGTGCCATGCTGGAAGAGAAACTGAAGCCTGCTATTCGCAGTAAATGCAGAGGTCAAAAGGCGTTCTGCTGCATCACGACAATGCTCCACCTCATTCAGCTGCTGCAACTATTGAAAAGATTCAAAAACTACAATCTGAACTTCTCCCTCACCCACCCTACAGTCCGGACATCGCCCCTTCTGTCTATCACGTTTTTGGCTTTCTGAAAGAAGTGTTACTTGGACGTCGATTTTCAAATTATGACAAAGTCAAGGAAGCGGTGCATAATTGGCTTCACGATCAACAGAAAACGTTCTTCTAAGACGGCATTAAGAAGCTTGTGGACTGATGAGACAAGTGTTTGGAGAAGCAAGGGGACCACGTTGAAAAATAATACTAAAATTTTGCATATTTTCTTTTTCTTGATTTAATAAAAAATAAATTGCCTTTACTTTTTGATTTACCCTCGTATATGTTTATATAAAATACATATACATATGATCATAATTTTGGCATCCCCTAGAATGATGTGCCCAGGACTAGAGTCCTGGTTGCCTCACCCTCGTCCCGGCCCTGGTCATTATCATGATCTATAGCAGTGGTTCCCAAACTTTTTGACATGATGCTTTCCTTTTGGTTTTCACTAAGCCGTCATGCCATATTATGTTTTTATTGAAATAAATGTAACCATTTGCATTTGTATTTGCATCATTATTCATGATCAACTAACTCATAATTATTTTACCCATGCATCTGGTACATATTGGAAAGATTATAAAATACATTTATACTATTTTACATGAATTTGACATTAAATAATGATTTTTTTCCTCATGGCCTTGCCCCCCTCCCCCTTATGGAACTCTCTCACACCCACGCAGGGGGGCATACCTCACAGTTTGGAAACCACTGATCTATAGTGAAAAAGGTAAATACAAACTCCCCTTACAACCTGGAACATGTCAGACTAGGACAAAGCTCACAATCAAAAGGGAATTCGACTAACATTGTAAGCGCAAACTCAGTAGGGAATATGTTAGAGTGGGGTGCTCTAGACGTCGATTGCCAACTCGTTTTAGGTAGATCTGTGTATCTTTTTTGCCTTGCTTGAAAGAATTTTTAGAAGTGAAAATGGATGGTTGATAACCATACAAGTAGATATTGATAGGTAGCTCCAAGCGTTAACTCCTGAAGCCCAAATGACATTTAATTAAATACCACATTTCAAATTCCCCTTCAAGCTCAAAATAATTTTTAACAGTGAAGTTGAATGGCCAATTGCCACGTAAGTGGGAAATGATAAGTAGCTCCCAAGCTTGTAAAGTCTGGGCACCCCTGTGTTAAGGTAAAACCCAGGCAGGATATTATATTTAGGAGACCAGCTTTGCCACCTCAAATTTAACAATGATCCTGAGATTTCCTAAGCTGACAATTGTGACTATAATTAACATTTGTTGTTCGTTTGATAAGCTCTATATTTCTGGGAATCCTAAATTTCTAATAGTGTTATCAGCTATACTATCAGATAATCTTAATTTTATTTGCGATGGGCTTCAAAATGGGACAAAATGGCTTTTTTGTCCAAAACAATGGGACGTTTGGGAAATGTCTAAGAAACAGGACTGTCCTGCCAAAAACGGGATGTATGATCATCCTACTATTAAATAAGTAAAAAGGAGTCACCTGTTTGGGGTGCTATATGTATTTCGTGTGCGAGAACAAAAACATAATGCGATGGCATGAGCATGAACCTTCCGCTTACACATACATTAAGGATGGAGGTTTGGAATTAAACAAACTGTTTGTGAGTCACTGGACCAGATCACAACTTAGAATTTCATTGTAGATGCACAGTAAGTCCCCAACTTACACGGTTAATTCATTCCGAAGGTCGCCGTGTAAGTTGAAAACCATGTAAGTCCAACAATGTTTAAATACAATATATTTTTTGACATATACATTCGTTTCAATGGATATTTAAAGCTAAAAAAGTAGTTCTTATGTGACTCATAGTTTGTTTATGAAGAGCAGTACAGTAATGAGACACAACTTGCACCCATGGGATAACAAATCTAAATGGCGAAAGTGATGCTGTCAGCTGTGCGTCAGCGTACAGTAATCCCTTGGTTTACGAGCTTAATTTGTTCCCCGAAAACTGCTCGTCAGGCGAAAATTAATTTCCCAATATCCCATGTTATAAATTTTATAAACAATAGTTACATCATTAAAGTTGGGATGCCATGACATTCTGCGCATTCGAGAAGATTCGGGTGCCGACGAAAGCTGAGAAAAGGTGCCGGGAAAAACGATTTGTTTGTGAGAGGAAGAGATCGTATAAGTGAAAATTGGCTGGTAAATTGAAAAACAGGTATTAATTTGTGCATCTCATATAAGCGAAAACTCGTATACCGAGGGATTACTGTACTAGTAACGCCATCTATTGAGTGGCAGTTGAACTAAAAATCGAGTGCGCTGTTAAGTTGTCATGTATCCGTGTATCTACGGATCCATGTAACTTGGACCCGTGTAAGTCGGGGACTCACTGTAGTTAGAATAATCCGAACCAAAAAGTGTCCTATGGTGTATGCCAGGAACTGATCTTAGCTTCAAATTATACCATACTTTGAATTGTCTGTGATCAAAATAACAGGGTTTTACTGTATATTCTAAATTTTTGTCTCACTGTATCAATCTATCTTGGCCAACTATTGTATTAGTTGGGATTTGCAAATTTTTATATATTTTTACTTTCTCAATATATGTTGTAGAGGGAGTGGGGGAATATCGAGCACCTAAGAAAAATGCTCCGATTAAGTCGCTATTTATGAAGATACCAATCTGAAAAAATCATAGATTGTGCTTTGATCCTTTTACATGTAGTATATAATTTAATAATTAATTTAGCTTTAAACAATTTTATGTAAATTTTGTACAAGTAAGACAACTCGAATGCGTGGAATTCCCCACCCCGTGGAGTAATTCCGTGCATAGCGTGGGGTAATGGCACGCATTGCAGATAATATTAAGGATGTCTTAATAAAATGTATTTCCTATAAAAAAACAACTACAAAGTTTAATTACTTCATAAATTTTTGTTATACATCAGGTTGTACATGTACATATGAAAAACTTCGAAATCATTAGAACTTAATTTGAAAGCATTTGAGAACACTACATTTGAAAGCAGTTAATTTTAAAACACTATTTTTCTTCTGATGGAGTTTCTCAAAAAAAAAGACATTGCAGTGGTATTATTCTGGTCCATCCCAGCCACTACAGTCTGCCTGCACCATAATTTGCAGTCAACTCATCGATACAATATTTCTCCATCATGACTGATTTCATCACAAATTAACACTTCTCTCCTATTTCCTCCTCTACACTATCCATCTCATCGTCACAAAGCTCGTCTATTCAGTTTCTTCTTGCTTGACCCTTTGCTTTCTTTTCAGATTTTTTAGGCTTATCTCCCATTTTGTTCCTTTCTGGCAGCAGCCTCTTCTTTCTTCTTCATTCTGGCAGCTCTCTTTGCTTGTTGCTCTTCTTCATCAGTTTGCCAATTCTCAAGTTACAGTAAAAACCTGTTATAGTGCTGCTCCTTATGACGTGGATTCTAATATAACATGGGGCGATACATGTCACCCGAAATACATATTTAAATTTATAGAAAATGTTATGACTGATATATGTACATAGTAACTCATGTACCGGAGGTAGTGTTTGAATGAGTTACTTTGTTAGATTCTTATGTATTTATATAGTTAATAAAATGTGTATGCATTCTTAAACTGGTTTTTCAGTTATGTGTCCTTATAAGAGGTAGTTTTTATTCTTCATCAGCCTGGCAGTACATATCTTCTTTATACTGCAAGTTATTCTCTGATGCAGGTGTAAACATTTCCCCCAAAACTTGTGTTCTAGCCGGCCAGGTTAGACTGGCAGGCAGTGCGCCTGCCTTCTAACCCAAAGGTTGCGGGTTCGAATCCCGCTTCGGGCATGGATGTTGTGATGTATGTTGATTTTCTCTAAGAGAATTTGACGGTGCGAAATAACCTTAGCTGTTGACGCACCTAAAAACCTAATTACTACTACTACTACTTGTGTTCTAATGGGTTTTTACTGTATTTAAAATTTCGATGATTGTGTAGTTGATTTATTGCAACGTGTATTCTGTAAGCTTGCAAAATCAAAATTTTCTACATAAATCTGGTATATATTTTATGGTTGTTCAAAGACTAGATTTCTTGACACTGGTGACAACTTCATTAAATCTCCAATCATTTCACGAAAAAGTTCTGGGCTTTTCTTAAGTTTCTTCAGTTGACTAACATACACAACATTTGTTATGGTAACCTTGGAATTTTTTGTTATCGAGAGCTCTGTATTTCCTGTGCATTCCCTTTTAAAAAAATCTTGTGGTAGTAGAGGCAAGCTTGTCAATTTTCCATCATTTAGGACTGAAAGCTTTAATATTGCAGAGTTTGTTTGTCAGCAATCACACTGTCATGTTTGTCGATAACTGCATTACTGACGTACTTATCTTTATACCTATCTATAAATATGAGTGAATTTAATATAAAAGCTATTAATAATGATTTAATATATTATATCATTTGTGTTTAAAATAATTACTACATTCGATAGGTGGGTGGTATTGGCAGTGGAAAGACATCATTAGTTCAACTATTGGCACATCTTACTGGTAATGAGCTACGGGTTATGCCTGTCAATTCTTCAATGGATACCACTGAAATCTTAGGAGGCTTTGAGCAAGTGAGTCTGATTTGTTGTGCTTAAATGTAGTTGTTAATTAGCATACAGTAATAAGGAATGTATTGAAATTGTTAAATAAGTTATAACTAATATTTTATTCATTATGTTTATTCATATAATTCACTGACAATTGTTTTTAATCATTTAAAATTTTAATCCTTTTACTAGACTGATTACACCAGGCATTTGGACTTGGTGGCAGAAAAGACAGAGAGGTTAGTGATGTATTCACTTCGTAAGCATGTATTATCTTCTGGAGTTACAAATCCATCCCCCAGTATTGGTGATGTTGAAGAAAATTTTTCGATGGCTAGAAATCTTCTTAGACGTTGGGAAGAGTTCCAGAGATTGGGTAGTAACTTCCATGTGTTTGTTGGTAAGTTGTATTAGCATACTTAAAGAAAACATTATAAATGAAGCCATTACCTCTAATTGACAGTGATTATAGGAATGAAACAGCTTCATCATTAAAGTTGGTTGATTCAAACTAATACAGTTGGGTTCCCAAAATTCAGACTCTCAAAATCTGTCATTTTATGGGCTTCTCCTGGAGATTGCATCTAATTTGCCAGTAGTTTCTCTGACTGGAAAGAATTTTTTGCTCACTCCATAAACTTAATAACTTTTTCAGCAAAACTTCATTAAGATCATCTGCACAAAGAAATAATTCATTGACTGAATCATCACATGCATAGATTTTGTATAACATTTCTATAATTTGGGTAATATTCATTTTTCATTTTTACACCAACCATTTTGTTAAGAAGCATATACTGTGGATAACATGTATTTTGAAAATTCTATGCAGATGAAAAATTAACTAATTACCGTATTTAACCGAATATAAGACGTTTTTTTACAATTTTAGCACCTGAAAAAATCTCGAGTCGTCTTATATTTGCATAGTATGGAATAACTTCATGTAAATCAGTCATAAAAGGTTTAAAATGGATGACATTCGTTTTGATGCCTCTGGATGTAATTCTATCGTATCACAATGAAAAGCTGGGTTGCTTGGTGGCCAAGCTATATGCTTAGAAACAAATGTCGTGCCGGCTGCTACGTTATCACAATATTATTGTTGAGTTCCGAAACCGGATACTTCAAGCACTACAACGTATCTCCATGTGGCTGAAGCTAAATTGAATACCTAGTTCTTGTTGAAAACAAAAATGCTGTGGTTGAGTTTGTTATACAATTTGCATGTAGATTTCATGTACGTTCAACCTTTTGTTAAAGGAATTTTTTTACGGTAAAACATGGGTGATAATGTTGAGAGGAGAGTTTCTACATCATCACAAATATCAAAATCAATGCGTAATAGTTAACGACAAAAACTTTAAACTCATGGTGGTAAAACTCACTGAAGAAAGGAACAATTGCATCGCTGCACAAATATTTGGTGTTTCCAAAGCAAATGTAGCAGCGGTGGAAAAAATTGAAAGAAAAACTAAACTGTGCCAGTTCAATGTGGAAAACTTTTCGCTGCCCCAGGGAAGGAGCGCTACAGTTATAGAAAAGCAATTAATGGTGTTTGTTTGCAAAAAATGCAACGATGGCTTGCCAGTTACACGGGAGGCTATACAGATGAAGGCCTTGGAAATAGCAACATCGTTCAAGGTATCACAACAATATTTCAAGGCAAATGTTGGTTGGTTTACTAGATTTATGAGGCAAAATGGATTCTCTCTCCGTTGAAGAACAACATTGGCACAAAAACTTCCCTCAGATTATATTGAAAAACTAATTGAATATCAACATTATCTTATTCATTGATTGAAGCTTTTATGGTTGCTTGTCAAGCTGAGGTTGTATATGTTTTAGGGTTATCCCACATAGATTTTTGCGTTAAAACACTGTTTCTTCTCCTTTGCCGGAGACTTCTTCAGTGTAATCTGGCTGGGTGTCTTCATATTGCCTCTATATATACTACGGTAGCAGAGGAGGGGTGGGTAGTTTATAGGAATGGGGAGATTGATGGTATGGTGAGTTTTGTTATAGCATTCATCTTATCAGGTTGTTTACTATAACTGGGGTCCAAGTGTTGCTCAACTTATAGCCACTGTCTCTTTTGAAATTATTTCCATGCTTTTTTATTTCTATTGCCTCCCATATTATTCGTTTTCCATAAAGTTACGAGGATTCTTGTGTTTTTGAAATCTATTTCATGACCCCTGGCATTGTGTTTTGTTCAGTGGCATAGCTAGGGTCTTCGGTGCCCAGGGCCAAGGAATCTTCTTGGTGCCCCTAAGGGGGTGGGGGTTACATCCCCAGTCTGGGCCATATAACTTTTTTCTTGCCGCCACGTTCCAGGGAAGAGGGGTTTATGGGGTCTTCTGTACTCAATTTAGCATGTTGGCATCTTTAGGTAATTCCCTCTTTTGCTACTCTATTAGGGTGTCTCTGGGAAACTCAACCATGCAATAACCATATTTGAATGGGAAATTGGTTGGAGTAAGGCTAGATGGCAGTAGATGCCTCAACTAAATTGCAAACCTCCCTGTCCCATAGGCAAAACATCATTTACAAGTGAGATCCAGTCTAAGGAAATAACCTGAAGAATGAGCACTAACCCCAAAGACTTAGGGTGAGACATGAAGAGGTGGCAAACCGAAGTGGGACTTCACACATATTTTGGATAGACAGAGAGAGGGTTTTGTAAATATTTTTCTCTGACCCACTTATGATTGCCATTTCTTATGTCTCAGGGATCATCTAAACGTAAACAAGCTATGGTATCACTATATCCTAAAGATAAATACGAAAGTAATTCATTGCATCTTGGGCCAGTTCCCAGAAGCGTTTTTGATGGCTCGCCTCTCTTAAGTCTTAATCTGCTAGGATATTACGTTACTCTGCGACCTCCTAGCAGATCTGCTTTCACCGATAAAAATCGGTCCGTGAGTTTGTGCCCCTTAAGCCCTGCGCCCAGGGGTAACTGCCCCCCTGTCGCTACTCCACTGATTCTGTTACTGCTGATTTGTCAGCATGTTTGAGTCGAATGACTCTTTTGTTTTCTTCTACTCGTGTCTTGATCGTTCTCCCTGTTTCCCTATATAAACTTGATCACATGTCCTGCATGGTATCCTATACATCCCCTCTAACTGTAGCGGCATCCTATGTTTTGTGGTTTTTAATGTCTTCTTAATTTGGTTGATGGGCTGAAAAATTGTTTGCTACCGTAGTATATATAGAGGCAATATGAGGACACCTGGCCAGATTACCCTGAAAAAGTCTCCGGCAAAGGAGAAGAAACAGCATTTTAATGCAGAAATCTACGTGGGTAACCCGAAGACATGTACAACCTCATTATCTTATTTGTCTAAGACATGACTACCTGTTGGACCAAATGGGGAATGCAGATGCAGTGTTTTTTGATATGCCTACTAATACCACAGTTGAAACCCACTGGGAACGAAAAGCTAAGGGTGACGGTAATGTTGTCAGTATGTGCCGATGGGAACAAATTGAAACTATTTATAACATTTAAGAGGAAGAATCTGCCTAAGGATAAACTACCTTGTGGCATCATCTATAAGTGTAACGAGAAGAGATGGATGACCAATGAATTGATGATCCAGTGACTAAATGAAGGTTGGGATAAATGGCCAGGTGCTCTTTTAAAGATGAGAGCAATGCTGGTGTTGGATAGTTTTCGAGGACAACTTACGGACAATGTAAATTCATAAATTTCTTAACTTAACACTGATCTTGTGGTCATACCTCCTATTTGAAAGTTCGCGATGTGGTGGTCAACAAACCATTCAAAGATCATCTACATTGCATTTATGGAGAATGGTTGTTGACAGGGAATTGTCCACTTACTCCAGCGGGGAAAATAAAAAACCAACAATGGATAAAAATTGCATGGGACAGTATCTCATCAGAATCAATTGTTCTTGAGTTCAAAAAGTGTTGTTTCCAACAGCATCGATGGATCAGAAGATGACATTCTGTGGATTGAGGGAGATGTAGCAGCTGTTGAAGATTCTTCCAGCAGTGAAAATGAAGAAATTTATGAATAGGTATGTGTGGATGTGAGGAAGAATTTGCATAAAAATTTTAATAATTGTAATTACAACTTAGATGCAAAAATTGTAATAATTGAACATAATCGGATAGTAAATTTGTCAAAATTACTGGTTTAAATATTTTTCCTTAAATACTGAGTTTAAAAATGGATGGGGGGGGTCATCTTATATTCAGAGTTGTCTTATATTCAGGTAAATACGGTACCAAGTATTGATGCATTTATGGATTATACAATGGAAACTTGGCTGGACTGGAACCTGCATCTCATTTATCTGCATAATTGAATATTTGTTTGAGTTTGATAACAAATTTAAATTTCAAGTGTTAACATTTCATTACAGATAACTATAGTGACGTGGAACTATTTCAAAGAAAGATGAATTCTTTGGGAGAAGCCCTAAAGGCACTTGAGCAAGCATGTATTGCTAGCATTGCTGGTGAGGCAAGTAATATCTTAGAAAAATTGGGAAAATTGAGGGAAGCCATAAAAAAGGATGGTATGCTGCCAAGTGGAAATATGAAGGTTAGTGGAAACGTGTCTTTAAAAGAAAATGATTTTTAATAAATACTAATGAAAATTTTCTTTTATATTATTATAATTTGTTGTTATTGGTATTATTAGTTTGTTCATTCAATCTATATTGGTAAAAAGTCTCAATATAAATGAAACTTAATAAATAAAGTAATTCACATAATGCCATCAGAATTGATGTACATATTGATTATTACAATTTTTTTATCTTTCTGTTTTTCCACTTGTCTGGTAATGATTTCACATATATACATTAAAAGCCTATTTCCTGATCTCTCAGCTATTATAATATAACATTATGAAATCATACATGAGTGATAAAGTTTACTACTGAAATTTCCATATAACATTAACCAGTGCTTTTTTTCTATCAAAAAAGTTGCCGCAACATAGTAGAGATGAGTGGGGAAAAATAGGAAATGAATAGAATTTGTCAGCGGAGATTGTACAATATGAGTAAAACATATTGCCTTGCAAATTACTTAATTTGATTTGTTAGATTATGCAAATTAGTATTTTATTGTAATAATGGTTCCAGCATAGTATTCTGGTGCATTCTGGCAGAAAAAAAGCACTGACATTAACTATTGGATTATATACATGAGGTTCGTGACAGTCAATTAGAAACTGAAAACTAGGCACAGGCAGTCTTTGTCTTTCGAGAGGGTTATGTTCCTGAAAACAACACAAAAGACAAAATCGTGAAAGAGAGGTAATTAAGGCAATGGGAAATACAGGGTTTGGTTCCCATATCAGCAAGAATGGATCATAGTGCAATTTTCCTCAGTATTGATGACTGCAGAAAAATAGAGAGATGGAAAAATGAACATCAATGAAAGAGACATAAAAAAGATAAAAGAACACAAAAAAAGTATAAGAAAATGAAACCTTATTTAAGTTCCGTAGTAGAATTGAGAAAAATGAACAGTGGTTACCTAACTTGCAGGAGCTGATTTCCCAAATACAGCAGACCTCGTCTTTCTCAGGGGTTATTTTCCTGAAAAATTCCACGAAAGACAAAATCACCAATGTAAAATACAGGGTTAGGTTCCATTCCCAGCAAGAATGAACCATAGCATTATTTTTTGGTCTATATTGTCAACCGCATGACAGAAATGAAAATATATGAAATTTAAAAGATAGGTACAAAATATACAAAAGAAGGTGAATCAAGAGAATAAAATAAAATACTCTTTAATTTCCAAAGTAGAATCTGAGAAATTGGTGATGGTTGCTTAACTACTCGCGTAATTAAAACAGAAAGCATCGGGCTAAGATACAACCTCAAGGCCTGTGTGACTCAAGACTTATTCACAGCATGGTTCAGATCTTATTTTTGTTCAGCTGTAAAAGAATATATTGAGGACATTGGTGTTGAACCCTAGGCTCTGCTTGTGTTGGACAACATGCCAGGCCACCCCCTCCATCTGGAGACTGTGCACGGACTTCCCCATTGAAATGGCATATCTTCTGCCAAACACCACATCTGCCCTGCAGCCCATAGATCAGGGCGTAATAGCGAACACTTCCAGGCCTATTACCTATTGCCAAAGGATAGGACAGACAAATCATGTGGGACTGGTGGACATTTTTTCATATAATGAAGGCCATCTGTAACATTGATGAGGCCTGGGATGAAGTTTTCCAGTCTTGTATGAAGGGTGTTTGGCAACAACTGTACCCAGAAATTGTACAGGACTTCCCTAACTTTGAAGATGCCACCCAATGCCATATAAGACATCAGCCACATCACCATCGTAGCGGGGATCTAGGGGGTCGGCACAGATGATATAAATGAGTTGCTAAAATCCCATGGTGAGTCCCTTACCAACAATGAACTGCAGGAGATGAATTGCCATGTGGCTTCTGTGGAAATGCAAGAGTCCCATGACTAGCAAAGTCATTGAAGAGGCACTTTCACTACACAATCAGTGCATGGCTTTGCCGGAAGAGCACAACATTGGCTTCACACAAGTGAGTGCCATGAAGAGGGGCTGTGACATAATACTTGAATGTTACCAACAAATTTTGAATAATAAGAAAAAAAGTCAAGCCTGGACTCTTATTCTAATACAGAGGCCCATAGATCCTCATAAGTGTCCCAGGAAAGATTTTTAGATTGTGCTTTTTCATTATACGTACATTAAACATTTTTGTCATATTGTTTACCATGTAATTTTATTGTTTCTCATAAATGACGGTAAAATCCGGTTATAATATGTGTTTCCATTGAACATGGGCCCAAAAATACCATTTATAAAATTATTTCCCTTTGGGCACTTAAGGGTAATGGTACTCTGGTGAATGCGGATCTTTGCTTAATGCAGAGTTGTCAGAAACGTTATCCACATGAAGAGGGGGTCATCTGTATTACATTAATGCACTTAGGTAAATATTTTTACATATTAGAATAATGCAATAATATTTGTTCAGACCTGACTATGAGAGAAAATGTGAAGAAAACACAATTCATTCCAAGTATAGAAAATTTCACATTGCCTTTTCCATGATTTTTTCTGCGAAAGAGCAAAAAATGATACTGTGAAAGATTGAAACAAGCGAAAGATGGGGCCTGCCTGTATATTTGTTTAAATTTTGTTACGGGGTGAACATCAATACCTTTTCTGGATAAAAATGAACAAAAAATAGTTTTGTGTACTTTGTTGCTGCATGTTTGTGCAGGTTTGAAATGGCAACTGAAATTATCAACGCTGACCACTCAACAATCTTTTATATGCATGTTTGAAGTTGATAATAATCAATTACTGGTGAATTGGCTCAATGACAAATTTTACTTGAATAATTTCCAATAAGAATTAAGTTTAACTGCTAAATGGAGTATTATAGTGAGATAATTACAACAATGAATAAGTTGTCTAAAATTTGACTCATTTTCTAACTATAATTGTATCTGCTTCTTATAGGTTGAATATAAAATGCAGTTTGAGTCACTAGCATCTGGTACAGAACTCATAATGACATATGACATGAAAAACATTAGAAAAGATTTGCAAAATAAAAAAGAAAACATAAAAAGGCTTCGGCGCCTATGGGAAGAATTCAGACATAATGAATTGGTACCAAGGAAAGGTAAATACTAGTATCAGTATTGATAAAATTGCTGTTTTATTATTATTGAATGTATGAGCTATTTGATAAGACTGAAATCTGTAGACGTATGAATGCCCGCAATGCATATTGAAGCAGCAATGTTGCTACCTTAGTTTCAAAGTTATGATGCTGATAATTTTGGCATCTGTGAAGAGCAGCTTTGTTTTCAAATGCTAATAGATGACAGTCATGCCTGTAAAGGACATTTGTAAATAACCATTTCATTAAAATTATACTTCACCTTAAAACTTTAACTTGACTGAATAATAAATAAAATGAGATAATGAGGTACAATTATAGCTTGACTGTCAATGAATCAAAATAAATGTTTGGATAATGTGTTCTCTTTTACTCTAACAGAAAATGAAATACCAATGGATAAATTATTTCAGCAAAGGTTAACCTCATTGAAGGAGGTTTTACAGATTCTTAAATTTGATAATGTTGTTGAAGTAGCTTGTGAAGCAGAACCCATGATGTGGCAGCTGGAGAATTTGGAGTGTACTGTAGAACGTGATGGAGGGAAATTAAATGGAGGAGGAAAGTTTGAGTGGGTTGACAGCATCCTTGTAAAGGTGAGCTATTCAATCAAAATCTTCAGCTCCATGCTATACTTCTTAAAACTTCTCCCAACTCACTTCTATCCTTTCTTTTTATTTAATTATCTTCCTCTGGCACATTTTCTTTGAATATTTTTTCTTACATAGACCTCTGAAGTGATTCAAATCTACATTATGTATATTGAGCCATTGCTTATGATTTTTTTTTCTTTTCCTTACCTCCCCTTCCTTTTTTTTTACTGGCTGTTTGTTCCTCTAGGTATTCACCTTGTACTGTTAAGGAGTTTTTCGTTTTTTGAAATACCTATATCGCCGTAGTCTCCAACCCACCCTTTCATTATTGCTTATGATGTAGGAGGATATTATTTCTCCATCAGTTTTTTCCATGTGGATTAATGTAATAATAATGTTTTGCAAAAATTGGAACGTAATCAATATTATTTTATTTTCCCAAAATGATTAGATATTGCGTATTGATGGAGTGGAAATTGTTGTTGTTTTCATGGACAAATGGGTAACTGCTTATTGGATTTTTAATTTGCTAATTGCATTAATTTTTTAAAATTATAACAAATAGATGTGGATTGTTAAATGATGATTTAGGTTAATCTTGTAAAATTGTTGAGTAAACCATTAACGGAAACATTCTACCTGTGTATTTTATAGTTGCAGAAGTAATCTTAATTAATTTTTGATTCAGGCTGAATTACAAACTCAGTAATTCACCTTTGGAGTGGGCTACTAATGATTTTTGACTCAATTAAATTGTATTTTTTAAACCAAAATACAGTAAAATATAATTTTTTAAAATAAATTTTTGCCTATTTATCTGATGAGCCTTCTGTAGTATCAATTTAAGAAGTATCCTTGATAGAGTATAATTATTTCAAATGTTTCTTTTCTTTTATTAAAAGTTTGCTTAAAAAATAATTCTTTTTTTTACAGTGTTTGAAAGAAGGGTGTTGGCTTTTGGTAGAGAATGTGAACCTTTGCAGCTCAGCTGTTCTGGATCGACTAAATGCTCTACTGGAGCCAAATGGAACACTGACCATTGGAGAACGAGGTGTGGGACCTCATGATGAACCTCCTACCATCATTCCACATCCCGATTTCAGACTATTTTTTACTCTTGATCCTCGCCATGGACAGATATCACGGTATTTAATCTTGTTTAATTTTATGCATTGTTCTGTAATCCATTTAAATTATTCCTCTTCTTTATTAAATATATATTAATTTAATCTTTGTAACCACCTTTCTTTTTATTAATTGTTGTTTTTTACTTTCTCCATATGTAGTATAGGGAAAGTATTGTGATAACGAAAAAAATCGACTTTGAGATTTCAACGGAAATACACGTTTTGAGGTCCCTAGAACACGTTTAGACTATTTTCGGATTGATATGTGTGTGTGTGTGTGTGTGGATGTATGTGATTGTGGGCACTCTAACTCAAAAAGTACTTGCCATATCGTTACCAAATTTCATATATAACACTTTAGCATGAACACAAAGAACTAATTAGTTTTTGGACAATATCGGTTAACTGGAAGTCGAGGTTTATTCGAAACCTGATTCGGTTTTAGCGATATTTCTCCGATGATACGTCATTATTGTATACATTGACCATTATAAAAAATGTAGAAAATATAATTACCTGTCTTTTATTTCAAACAATTTTCCATAGCAGTAATTGTTTAGGAATTATTTATAAATAATCGGTTTTTTCGGTTTCCGTCAAATATCTCCTTAAAAACGTCGCTATTGGTAATCTTCGTGAGGACCAAATTTGTAGAGAATAATATTTCTTCCAAGTTTTGTTTGAAATAAATTTTCGTAGAACCATCCACTTCGGAGATATTTAATTTTTTTGTAATTTTTTGTAATTTCCAGTATACAGTGTCACCACCATGTAGTGGTGAATTCTGTAAACATATTCAAAATATAATTTACAGCAATAAGGACGACTGTATTCTTTTATGATACAAAATAATAGTTTTGCCTTATAATGCTATGCATAATAATTTAAATATCTATACCCCAAATATGGAGAAAGTCATGTGTTGGCCACATCCAGTTTTTTCAGGAATAAGAATAATTTTTCAGTACAGCATTAGAATTTGTGGTGAAAGTTTTGAAAATGATTCATTATTAGAAACAGAAAATGCTTGGTATTTAAAATATGTCAAGTAAAACAATATTTGAGTTAACTCTGTATAGAGTAAGGGTAGACAATGAATTGTCTGAGATAGCTGAAGTAGACATAGAGAATAATTATGAATTTAATCTTTTATAGAAATTGAATATACCTGCAATTTTTTTGATAGATGCATGAATTTTGGGCTCCTTGTGGAAACATCTCCCTTTTCTGAGTCATATCATTTTAGTTTTTTTACTTACCTTGCGCAATAAATTGAGATTATATCTCTCAAGAAATAAGCTAACTTTGAGTACATATTCCAATGCCTTTTTATTTGGTGAACTGTAAAAGTCCACAAATGGATTAGTTAATTTAAAATGAGATTATATATGTGATTGTGTCATTTACAGTCTTTTATGTATCGAACATGTTCCTATATTATATATTAGGTTTTGAAATAGAAATTAAAATGTCTCTGATACCAGCATGAGATATGAACTATGAGCAAAGAAGATGTTAGCAGATTCAAAGGTTTTTGAGATGTGGGTTTGGTATAGGTAAGAGAAAGGTTATTAAGAAAACTAAGGGTGTATCAAGTACAGTTGAAGAATTGAACTTAATTGGAGATGGAAAGAAATGGGAGAGACAAATTTTGAGGACTTTTATACGGAAAAACACCTAAATCATAATATTGACCAGAGAAGCATTCACTCAATTAATAGGAAAGAAAAAGGTAGAAAGAATTAATAATAAAAATACTTACAAGTTTGCAGGACGATGGCCTTGCAGGGACCTATTGTCAATAGAAACTGTCTAAAAGAAAAAATAAACACACATAATTAGGATTGCACAAGCTTCTCTGGAAATATACTGCTAGAAATATGCAGCTAGATATGTATTTTGAGAGCTATGCTCTCATCTTTAGTAGCTGAAGTCGCATTAGGTGTTTTTTTGTGTATTTATTCCGTCTACCATAGTCGCCCCATTCTATAGCACTTCTAGAAATGCATTTATATTGATTTAATTATTTAAACTTTATGAGTTTTTAACAGCCACAATCTTAAACTTCATCATAATTTTCAATATTAATTGCTGCTAGGACACCAAGCTCTAACTTTCTGAAAATTTTCAGCTCCCTAGCTCAACTTAAAGCACATAATCATTTGTCTATTTGTTTAACTTTTATGAATTTTTAACAGCCAAATAAATAAATATAGTTAAATTTCTATAATCCTTTTTTGGTTATTTACCTTTAGAAAAAATGTCAGCACTGTAGCACATTTAACAATACCTAAACAATTAAATATTTGTTTAAATTTTGGAATTTTTTAACGGCCAAAAAAATGAACATTTTTGTAAGTTTCGATTTTTCTTGTCAATTTTGCCACTAGATCTACCTACATACCAAATTTCAAGTTTCTAGCTCATGTGAAGGTGCCTCATAATTTGAATCCTCATTCTCCTATATTCTATGTCAGAAGTATCATTATGTTATAGATATCTTTCACTCTTTAAAAGGCATTGCCATTGCCACCAGAGAAAGTTCAGTTTGAAACCTTTTAAGCGCTAATAAATCATAATAGAACAAATTGTCGATTACTGTGGTGTTATTGCAACTTTAATGTAGTGCAGAAGTTTACTTATATTTTTAGGTGGAAACAGTATTGCCACTGCCTTCATCATCATCGTAGGTAGTCTGTCCATTGACAGGTCCATGATTATTCATGGTTAAATTTGGCTGTCCACATACTCCTATTTTCCGCAGTTTTCTTCATGTCTTGATAGCTCTCTTTCCCTTTCAAATAGTCTACCAGCTGAAACCTTTTCCTACCTCTTTCTCTTTTTCCATCCAGTTTTCCTTCTAGCACTTCTTCAATCATGCACTCTCTCAGGTAATGACCAATCCAGTTCGCCTTCCTCTTTCCGATAGTCTGTATAATTGTTCGCTTCTCTCCTATTCTTCGTAGTACTTCCTCCTTATAAAAGATTAAATGCAGACGCAACATGAACTTGACCTGAAAAAATTTTTCTGTAGTGTTCAGCTCAAACTCAACTAGAATTGAAAACTTTGTGTTTGCACATCTCTAATATTCAACATTGAGAAATTTTTATGAAGAAATTAATAGAAAGTATATGCTAGGAAAGAGGTAGAGCTAGAATTTTGGGAAGTTTAAATGAAGGGAGCGATTATGAGAAGATGAAGAAAAGGCTTTGTATGGGGTAGATGCCGTATATACCTGAATATAAGATGACCCTGATTATAAGACGACCCCCCATTTTTAACCAGTAACATTACTGTTACCCTTAGTTTTTCATTTCTAGCTGTTTAATTTTCACTGACTTTTCCCCTTTGTTATCAACTGTAGTGTTAGTTGGCATATCGAAAAACTTAGCTGTTTCATCAGCATTCCCCATTTGGCCTGTGAGATAACTATGTTCACGCCGTAAACGAATAATATAATGTTATGTTCCCGAAAACACTGCGAATTTGGAATCTGCAAAAATAGAAGCAACGGCCCTATGAGAAAATGGGGGTTAGGTTCGCGGCTCTCCATTATTTTGACGACAATAAATGATGAAAAGGTAGGCTAAAAGTGGTTTTGAACCAATACAATGTGGCATTGAAATCTGCCATAGCTGTACAGTTTATGGCATACTGCCTGTCCACTGATGCCATACACTGGCCACTAGTAAGTTTATTTAGCAAGTCAATTTTCTCACTTGAAGTCAACGTCTTCTTTTTGCTTCTGCTTTCTGTATTATCACTTGCTTTCCTCTTGGTAGACATTTTCGAAAAACGAGGTCACATCGTGATAAAAAAAACTTCGCAGATGTGAAATTCATTTGTTTAGTACTTTTTCTCTTCACTTCAAAGATGATGACAGTAGTCAAAAACCCCGTAAAACTGCAACACGTGAATTTGGAAGCCACGAATTTGAGGGTTTTACTGTATTTCAGTCACACTATTACACACCGCGTGATTATAAGATGACTAGCGATTTTTCAGCCATAAAAATTGGAAGAAAACCTCGTCTTATATTCAGGTATATACGGTATGTTGGAGCTAGAGAAAGAATATTTTGTGTGCATACATATCTGTGTGATGGATTCAAAGTATTCTGTCAGAAGCATGAGTTGTAAATTCATACCATAGACCTATATGGCATAGATGGCCAAACTTACCCTCGGAACCGCATAAGATAATCTTCGAAAATTCAAGAGCCGCAGGATACAAATTCCGGGCTCGTAAATTTACAAACAGTACATAACCTGTATCCAAAGCAGTTAAGATATACAGTGAAACCTCTATTTTGCACTTTTGAATGGACTGCCTAAAAAAAGCTTAAAATCGAGGAAGGTGTAAAATAGAGGCAAGTGTAAAATTGAAGAAAATAATAAAATCAGGAAAATGAAAGTGATGTAATACAAAGAAAAATGTGGTTGCTTTACATCATAACTTTGGCAAGCCATCTACAATAATATATGCTTGAAAAAAATAAACAGGCATACCTCCCATCTCGTAATAACAAAAAAATGTTTCTCTTCTGTCTAAATTTGTTTAAATAATAAAACTGATATATCTCTGTTCTTTTATATCCAACTGCAAAAAATATACTATTTTATTTCTTTAACCAGTCTAATATGGTTGTTTGTCTCTTTTTTTCTTGACCTCTCAATCTATAAAGTTCATTTTCAACTTTGTTGCACAGAATAATACAATCGTCTTCAGCTTCAAACTTGCAGATATACTTTTTTGCTACTTCCAATCCTTTCAGTGCATCTAGGAAGGTGGTTTTGTCCTCTACAACATCGTCCTCCTCTTCCTGTTCAACTGGCATAGTCAACTGTTCATCTAACACCTGGTCAATGGTTTGGACAGCACAAACATTTAGATCACAGTCACACAGTACATAGTCCTCAAACTCCATTCCATTAGGTTGTAAACTATACCAATCCTCTTCATTTTCTGTTAATTTCACAGAATTGTCGTCACAGACACTGGTGAGATCAATGCAAATACCACACTTCACAAAACAGTTCTTAATTGTAGTGGGTGATACCAACCGCCAGGCCTCTGCTATGAAGTGCATTGCATGCAACACATTCAGCTTAATCTTTGTAGCATCCTGGAGCAGTCCACCATCTATCATGGCTACAGCCTTCCGAACCAACAGCTTTCTATAATAGCACTTAAAAGCATGAATAATATCCAAATCTAAAGGTTGCAGCTGGCTAGTACAGTTGGCAGGGAGAAATATAATCTTTATGTTTCTGAGAAACATTTTCTTTGGGTGAGCAGCACACTGATCAATGAAAAGCAAAATTTTGCAGTTTTTACCACCCATTTTCCTGTCTAGTTGTACGAGGTAATCTTCAAATATTTTTGTTGTCACCCAAGAATTTGCATGGGCTTCATATTTTGTAGGCAAGGTTTTAGCATTCTTAAAACAGCGTGGGTTTCTATATTTCCCAATTACAAGAGGTGGAAGTTTATCATTGCCATCTGCATTGCATGCAAGGAGTACTGTAATTCGTTCTTTAGATTTCTTACCACCATGGCAAGAATCCCCTCGATAAGCAAGAGTTTTACTCAGTTGTAGATTGAAAAAAAGACCTGTCTCATCAGCATTATCTATGTCACAGAGGTCATAACCTTGAATTTCATGCAGTAATTTATTTTTCCAGTCTTCGACAGTTGCTGCATCGACACTCCTCCTCTCACCTGATAAGAGTTTTGTAGGAAATATTATGTCTTCTTTTAAATCTTTCGATCCAACCATTAGAAGCAGAAAAGCTGTCTAATCCTAGATGAGCAGCAATGTGCAAGGCCTTCTCTCTCAAGTGGGTGCCATCTACAGCTGCATTACTAGCACGTACTTGCTTGAACCATGTACCTAGAGCTGACTCCAGTTCCTCCAGTGGTGAAGTTTTTAAAGATTTCCTCTGCTTGGAGAAAGGTCCACACTGATCATGACATCTTTCAATTTCTTTGCAGTTTTTTACAATCGTGTTCAGTGTTGACACAGAAAGTCCCAGCTGCAATGCCAGTTCGACTCTTGTTCCAATATGCGCATCAAATTAGGCTAAGATTCTGATTTTATCACTTATCGTAAATGCTTTCCGTTTTCCTTTATTATCCATATTTCAGAGCAACAAAATTAAATAATAAATGGATTGCCAAATTTAAAAAGAACGCTAAACTTCGCATAGATGTCAACTTTCTGGTAATAAGACTCAGCTCACCGCATAATAAACAAATGACTGCAGCTCTCAAAGCGCACCTGTGATCTTGCTAGTTTGTGTGTTAGATTGGCCGATAAATGTATACATAGTCACATGAGGTTACCAAACTTTCATGACGTTTTTGACATATTTAAATAAACGAACTGTTTACGTGATACTCTATTTATTTAAAAAGCACGACCGATTATCAGTGGTCGTATGATCATAGCGTTTCCTTTTTATTCTAGTTCGGAAGTTATAAATAAGTTCTCAAGTCATAATACAGTCACTTAAATAAATTTTAAGGTTACAATAAAACTAAGTAATTTCAGTTACAAGATTCTTTAAGGTTTAATGCAGAAGTTTATCTATTTTAAATGGACTTTTACGTCTATGTATATGCGAAATGGAAGAATAAAATAAAGTAATGTTTAGAATGTGTTTATTCTCTTAACTTTCATTTCGTAGTTGGTAATAAATTTACATGAAATAGTGTAGAATTTTTAATAGGTATTAAGATGAGATATTACTATCATAGTTAGTACAGTGTAGAAGATATCAGCTGACCTGAGAGTGTGTCAATGTAATAACAGATTTCAATAGAGCCTTATACTATCGGAAAATTGCAAATTATGTAAAATAATTTTATAAATACGATTGCTATTGAAACTATGATAGCGTTTCATTGTATTTTCTAAAATACAAAAGTCGAAACGTAAATTCGGGTGAATTTTTGTTGTCAGGACTTGAAAAAATAGTGTAAATTTGGAGAAAACATAAATAGGAGGAAACGTAAAATTGGATAAAATTTTATATTGTTCTTATGAGAATTTGGCCGCAACCAGATTAAAAGTGCGTAGAATTGAGGAAAATGTAAAATCGGAGAATGCAAAATCGAGGTTTCACTGTATTGGATATCCCTTGGGTTTTCCCAGAACGTCTCAAGTCGCACTACGTCACTGTATTCTGCAGCGAAAAACGTCAAATGGAAATTTAAAAGAGCCCACACTAAGTTAAAAGAGTCTCATGTGGCTCACAAGCTGAGGTTTGGCCACCCCTGCTATATGGATTCTCTCTTTGGAAAAAAGACTTCTTGAAATTTTCATATTTTTTATGTTTTCCAGTGCAATGCGAAATCGTGGAGTTGAAATTTTCCTACTGGGTCCAGAAGAGAATGTTGAATATGATATTATGGATACTCGAGCTCTGCTGAGTGAGGCTGGAGTGGAGAATGTAAATTTGCAGGCTAAACTCTTAGCCATTCACAATGTTATGTCTTCCCGAATTGTAGGTAAGAAGCCTTTTCTCTCTTTTGCAATTCTAGATAATGAGCATTAAGATGTTACCTAGGATTGTTTAGTATGTCCTTGTAAGCTATAAAATTGAAATGTGTTAATTTATGTTGAGTGTGTTATTTAATAATTTGATCTTTGAAAATTCTCTTTATTTTTATTATTATGTTGAAGCATTAAAAGTTATTTTTTTAGTGTACTAAAATTTGAATTGTCTTTTGTTGAAATACAATGTTTTAATTACAGTAAAAGCTCATTTATGCAGCATTCATGAGACCTGCATTGTGCCAATTAAATTTGACACTGACTAAGAAAGTCTTAATTCACACGAACCTCATGATACAAATGGTGCACATTTCATCGCATTTTCTTGCTTACATACTTTTTACTCACCAAAATCCCTGTCAATGTGATAGAACAAAAAACAAATAAAAGATCTTGTTATGTTACATTTTTAATTTTATACATTAACCAAGGCTTTCAATACTTTTGTCATATACAGAGAAAGCACATTCCTCTTGCATGTTAATTGGAAATTTTTTATTACAAACAAAATCTTGGGCTCTTTGGAAAGGGTTTAATGTTTATTTGCAGTGAAAGTAAATAGATTTTGGAATGTCATTTTTCTGTTGTAAGATTATCATCCTCACTCCTATACTTCTTTCTCAGCTACTGCTGACCTCATTCACTGTTGTTCGGAGGCAGCAATGTATGTAATGCTTCAAAAATTTTTGTGATTACCAAAGGCACAAATCTTTCTCTACCATAATTACCAATAGTATCAGTTATGATTTAGTCAGCAGTTATTTCTAGAGTAGGGATCTCGGGTGTTAGTCATATTAGTTTCTACATAAAATAGTGCTGGATAAATGGAATTTTACTATACATGATTATTTCAATTTTGATTTTGATGTAAGAAGTAAAAAAAAAATTTCATGTTTAAAAAAATAAGTATTCATTAAACAGTTATTACCAGTATGTTATTTCTAGCAATGATTCTTTATATCATACTCTAATCTGAATATGGCTTGTGTTTATGTATGACAAGCATAAATTTTTTGTGTTATTATTTAAGTCTTGGAATTCTGTTTTTATTGTACAGGTCCAGATAAACCATCACTATCTCAGCTCCTACGTGTAGCTTTCCTGTTATCTCAGCAGCTATTGCGCTCTTCTACAACATACAATTCCTTGAGAGAATCTATTCGCAGTGCTTTTTGTGATGTTTATGTGAGAAGCCAAAAGGGATCAGTAGATGGCAAGAGGGCTGCTTTGGCAATTTTGGATGAAGCGCTAAAGGCAGTGTCTACATCAGAAATTTTAAACAGTGACATTGTGGATAGCATAAACCTTAGCATTCAAAGCTATGATGGAATGACATGTAAAGAAGTGTCAGATTGGCATATCACCCTTCGTTGCTCAGATCTAGAGATGGACACTTATGGAGCATTTTCTAGGCAAAGAGGCATATTGTTAGAAGTTGCTTTGGCTAGTCTTGCCCCAGGTAAACCTCCTGTCAAGTTTCCTGGTTTCTCTGTTAATCATTCGCTAAAGAATGTAGAACCAGAAGTTAAGCTCCCGCAAACAGACATATGGCGTTCGGGATTACCTGGAGGATCCCTATCACCAGATGGCCTTCCTGCTTGGAAGTTCATCTCTCATCTCATTCTTGCATATTATGCCACTGCCTCTGCAGATGAGTCATTCTTTAGGCACAAGTATTTAATGACTCTTGCAGAACCTCTTAGGCAATCAATGAAGGTAATTATTGGCAAGATGTCTGAAAGTGTTTCTGATATGGTGAGTAGTTTTCCATGTCGTCCTGATAAGCCATGGGATCAAAGGTGGTGGAATACTTGGGATGCTGTTGACCAGAAAGTTAGTGCTTGGGCACTTTTGATGGAGTTAAAGGTATTGAGAGTTCTCGAAGAGGAAAGAGCAAAAGGAAATTTATGGTGGCTAAAGGCTAATGAGAGGAAGAAGAGCTATCTCACCTTGACAGACATACACAAATATATAAAAGACGGTAATTATTTGGAATTTTTAAAAATTAACCATGATTGTAGTAGTTAATGTAATGTTGTGCTCACTTGCTTTGTTTTATAGTCTGTCAGAGTTTTTTAAAGCAGAAAAATAATCAAGTCAGTTTTATTGTCGGAGCTTATAATCGTGATGTTTTTCATAATGACTTTTAACTTTTTTATTGCATACATATAACTTAACATGTTAATTAATATGTTTAATACTATCTCTTTGATTTCATTCATTAATTTTGTGTGCTCATAGTACAGTTAATTTATGTTTTTACTTCCTTTAGTTTATGGTTGATAATTCCAAACTTTTAATTGATTTATATATCCCTTGCTTTGATTAGCATGTAATTCATTTTTTCATTCTACTCTTTACCTCCCTTAATTAACAGGATCATTGCCTGGAGCTTTAGAGTTGCAGAACTCTATTCAACCAATATCAAATCAGTTCATCAGCCTTTGTCAACTTGTTGATTCAGTTTTGGAATCAATTTTGCTAAAATATTCTGGTAATGTTAATGAATGGGAAGTTCTATGGCAGGCATTGCAGTGGCGTGCTCGATTTGTATCCCTGGGATGCCTTCCTATTTGCAAGGCAGATAAGGTGGTTATTCCTCCACAGATGGAAGACATACTCTGGATACACATTAAATGGGTTCTTAAGCACATTGCAAGGCCACTTGCATGGGTAGGACCTAACACAAACAGGTATAATCTTTACTTATTGAGTTAATACAAACAGTTGTTTAAATGAACTGAACCCAAATAGTTTGCATAAAGAAATTTTATTAGTAAGATTCTAAAGCATAATACAGTAAAACCCCATTATTTCGATCCCTGGTAATTCAAAGTATGGTGTAATCAGAAGCTAAGATCAGTCCCCGGCCAATACCATGGGATTTTGCATACTTTTAGTATGGATAATTCGAAATATGCCTACAATGAAATTCGAAGTCATGATCTTGTCTGGCGACTCATGAACAGTTCGTTTAATTCGAAATCTCGATCCTGAGTAGCAGAAGGTTTGCGTGCATGCCATCACTTCACCTTTTTTGTTATTCATTTCTTGCACACAAAATACATATAGCTCCACAAACAGGTGACTCACTTTTACTTATTTAACAGTAGGATGACCAAACATCCCATTTTCGCTGGGACTCCCATTTTTCATCCAAAAAGCCATTTTGTACTGTTTTGAAGCCCATCGCAAATGACATTTAGATTATCTGATAGTATAGCTGATATTCCTATTAGAAATATAGTATTCTCGGAAACATGGAGGTTATCAAACAAACAGCAAATGTTAATTACAGTCGCAATTGTCAGGTTAGGAAATCTCAGGGTCATTGATAAATTTGAGATGGCAAACCTGGTCTCTTCATATAATATCCTGCCTGGGTTTAACCTAACTTATTCCCTTCGGGTTTTGACAGCGACAGCTCTAGTCAGTCTCTTTTGAACGTGAGCTTTGTCATAGTCTGGCATGCTCCAGACTGTAAGGAAAGTTCGTGTTTGCCCTTTTCGCTATAGATTGTGATAGTGACAGATCCACCATTAAAAAAATTGGTACAACATACATTGTACAAACTTTCTCATATACTAATGCATCGTTTAGTTATCTTTTGAAAAATATGAACTATGTAGATTCGTTATAAACATCAACTTAAATAACTATACGAAATTTGATGAAAATCGTATGAGCCGGTTTTTCAAAATTCCAATTGTTAAAATTTGCCCAAGAATAAACTAGCCATATATTCATTCTTTGAGAAATATGAAATATGTAGTATTATTTCAGACGTAAACTCAAGTAACGGTACAAAATTTTATCAAAGTCATTCGAGCTGATTTTGAGAAAATCAAATTATTGTTAAACTTGCCTAGAATAAACTAGCCTTATATTCATTTTTTGAGAAATAAGAACTATTTGGTATTATTGATGACGTAAACTCAAGTAACTACAAAATTTGATCAAAATCGTTAGAGCCATTTTTGATAAAATCAAATTGTTGTTAAAAATGCGTAGAATAAACTTCCCTTAATTATTGAGCAGCTTCTACTCTGTATGATAAAATGCCTAAGTATGAGATTTCATTCATTTTTGCTCTACTGTTTAGGCTCTAGAGCAGTGTTTCCCAACCTGGGGTGCCGTGAAGTGTTCTGAAGGGTGCTGCAAAAATATTGTTTTACCATTTTCAGCCTCATTTTGCATCGTCGGCTTTCAAAAATGCAAACCAGAGTTAAGTTGAACTTCTTTTCATCGCAAAGGCACTTCGAAATGAAAGGAGATTAGTGTTAGGGGTTCAACTTCACCACGATTATTACTGATGGTGGATAGGGAGGGGTGCCGCCAAATTCTGAAAAGGTTGGGAAACACTGCTCTAGAGCCAATGACACACAGACAAACAGATGGCATTGCGAAAACCACTTTTTCGGACTCGGCTACAGCTCTTTTGGTTTATGATGGCAGGCGACGACGCGAGAGAGTGGAAGGGAAAGAATGGGAAGGGGAAGCTTTAAGGGGGGATGACGTCAGAGCACCTGCGCAGTATACCTTCTTCCCCTCCATAGTATAGGTTCGCGCATCCATTGCCCACGGCTAAACATGGCATCCCCTATAGGCGGTCCCAGCTTGAGAATGCACTCGTCCTATCGTGTAAGTGCCTACTGAGCATTGCCACCGTTAAACGATCGAGGTATACACCTAAAATGTATATTTCCATCAAAATCTTGAGGTTGAATTTTTCGCGTTTACAATACTTTCTCAATATACTTTGTATATGAGAAAGTAAAAATTCTGAATGACAACAAAGAATTATGTAATGCAAGCAACATATAGAAATTAAAAATAAAATACAAATAACGACAACAAAAATTGCTAAACATCATGTTGCATTTTTGCAACGTTGGGTGGAAATGGGTTAATAACGCCTTAATTCATAGGTTTGAGAACAGAAGTTGAGTTTGGTGGTAAAAATACGTTTGATGTTGGTTAGGTTGGAAAGAATGGAATGTGATGGGCAATTGCCTAAAATCAGCTTAATTTTCCTATCTTTTTTTATAAGTTCTTTGTCCCAGTCACACACTTCTTCTCCAAAAATGGATGGTGTCATCCAGGCTTTTCTGTTAGCTCAGTATTTTACTGGAAGATTTTTAATGTTTTTAAAACATCTAGGATTCTTTGATTTGCCTATTACTAAGAGTTCTCTTTTTTCAGTCCCACTCATTTTAACAAATCAGGACAGTCAGTCGATCTTTGTATATTTTTCTACCTATGCACTTTTCACCTTTAAACTTGTGAGTCATGTTGGGGCAATCTATAATACACACCTTCATCAGCATTAAAAATGTCACTTTTACTAAAACCTTTTCTTATTTCTGGCCACACATTTTCAGTCCAGCCATCACTCACTTCTTTGTTTACGTCACCAGTTTCACCACTTATCTTAACCCTTCAAGTGTGCAGGACGTTTACTTAAATTGCGTGTTTGAGATCAGATGAGGTTTTTAAAAATTTGCGAAAATTCGCGGTTTCAATTCCTGAAAATTGAAAAATTCATAACTTTTTCATTTTTATTGGATTTGTATAAAATTTTTTGAAGATTTTAGTAGAACATAACATTTATAAACAATTTATTTTACATTATCTTATATTAAGCACACTTTACAGGAGAGAAGAGAAATACGAAATATGTAAGTCAACCAGTTAGCGCACACCTGTGCTTTCATATATCTTTCAGTATTACGAAAACTATAAATGGCATTCATATGCAATCTTTTTTAAAATAATATTTCAGCTTTTATTAACATTTCATTCTCTGGATGTACCTACCTAAACCAAATAGGAAAAAAGTCTCGCAAGTCAACTTTTTCATGTCTTGACTAAAAATTTGAAATAAACTGTGTTTCATATTTTTTTAAAAGACATTTCGTGCAGCTTATAAAGTTTTGAGTTGTACAGTAGTCATCATAGTCATTATAGAAGTAACATGGTGAAATTAGTCCTATTTCGTTCAGTAGAAACGGAGCTACGATGTTGTATCAGAATGTATGCATAATAAGAAAATTATAAAAGTTAAAAGTTTTTTAAAGGCATTTTCTTTATCCTATTTACCATGAAATTTACAAGAAAATATAACTTCATGAATCTATATTGAATTTTTTTTACTAGCATTCACTTCAGACTAGCTTCTTGGGAGTGACACGAGAATATTTCTCCTGTGAAGACCCTTGCTTGCACTGAAACTTTAGCTTACTACACATCATCAGTGATTTATGTTTGTAAACAGGCCTTGGACCCAAGAAGAGACATTTCTCCCTCTCTCTCTCTCATACTATAATAGCCTCAAGAAGTGCTGAAGCAAGCACTTGGCCCTAAGAGAGCCGAACAATGGTTTTTATTGTTTGGCTCTCCTCGTCTTATACCTCTCAACCTCTGATTCATAAGAAAAACCGAAGAGAAAGTGAAGTTTGTGGGCAGATAAGCAGTCTAGATCTTGTTTCGCTTTGCAGTAGCATTCTTGTCGAGATATGGTTCCTCTCAGCATTGGATAGGGGATTTTTAGAAGACACGATTCCCCAATTCATGAAAAATCAATCACAGAATTTAATGCACATTAAGTGTAATAAAAAAGACAAAAAGATCACAGAATGACAATAAATAGGTAGGCCAAAGGTTCCTCTTTTAAAATATGTAAAGATTACCCATATTTAAGAAAATTTACTGTCAAAAAATAAAGAAAGCTAGTGATCTCTGCGGTGTACCCAGTATGCAGGACTGCGCTGAGGGGTTAAATTGTTCGTTTACTTCCCCTAGTATTATGTAGGGGTTACCCATATTTAAGAAAATTTACTATGTAAAAAAAATAAAGAAAGCTAGCAACCTCCACAACGTACTGGGTATGCAGGACCACATGTGGAGTTTTTGTCCAACGTACCCAGTACGCAGGAGGATGCTGACGGGTTAACATAAACAATATTATTCCTTTTTTGAATCTGTCTAGCCACCCGTTATTGCAAACAAAATCTGAATATCCTAGTTGATGAGCCAATTTTTCAGCTTGGAGTTTCAGTACAGGTCCACTAATAGTAATTTGCAATTTAAGCCACTCAAAAGAGCATTATCCAGATCACTTTTATCACACTTATGATGTTTTTTTCGAAGGCAGTAGTAATGTTTTCCTGATTTTTCCAAATGGTTGAAACAGTTGACGAGTTTTAACTTTTTGCAAATGGATGCATTGCTTGCTCCATTCTCTAACTCACAAATAATGTCCACTTTCTCGCTGATTGTCAAAATTTTTCTTTTCTCCCCTGCCATTTCAGGGTAATAAAAAAGAACAATTTTACACAGCATGAAACAACCTAAACCACAGAATCAAATTTTTTTAAAAAATTCCAATCTTTTCACTATGTTTTTATCCTAAGTTTTAAGAAGACGTGTTCACTCTCGAAGATTTCAAATTGCACTGAATTTGAAAGCTGAATGTTTCATACTGTTACAGTAAAATTTCATTGGTTAGTTTGCCAGGTAGTTTCTCTCCCTAAGTCTTCTGAGAATCCATAACATTAGGGAAGAGATAAAATAGAGGAATAGGGCAGGGCTGCCATTTTCACGGACTTTTTTTAACGAAAAACAGACATTTCCATGATTCACGGATATTTATAAGGAAAAATTCAGTAGTTACCTGAGATGTTCACATAAAAAATACGTAGACTACTAAGAAATTCTGAGATTATTAATATTTCTATGCGAATAACACAGATACATTAGATGAAATTGTTCCGTAAGTACGTACGTATCATAATATACTTGGGGTGAAGCGCAAAAACTATAACTTATTGTGAGACTGAACACAAAAACTAGCTGTTGAACTGAGTCGGCAACCTACAGCATATTTATACAGTAAAATCTAACATAGCGTGAATTCACAAGATGCGATTTCGCTAAGATGCGGTATGCATTTCTGTACCAAACCTCAGAAGATGCGGTGGTTCGCCTCGCTAAGACGCGGTTTGACAAGTCCAAGATAAAGTTAACCTTTAAATTTCTTGTAAATTATAAATGATAAATCTTCAAATTAAAACATTTTAAAGAAAAAATACTGACAAATTTATTCATGTAATTATTTTACTTTATTAAATTGTTGAATTGAGAGATTCGTATGTGTGCTTCTCATATGGCACTGATACGGCAGACCCCCGCAACCGGCGTGCCGTGATAAAGTCCTTGATGTGCCGCAGTATATTTTACGTTATAAGCAAGGGAAGGATATTACTGCGTTTTATTATCCTCCAGCTACGACCACAGAAAATACATTTTTAATAAACTGCGATACTTTATGGCCGAATTTGTTAGTTTCAGTTACCTGAAGCTACAACAAAGTTACTTCTTAGAGAAATTAAGTAATGTGGAACGGTTTCAGGTAACGTGATCTCCACTGTTTTGCATGTAACTTTGATGTTGCGATGTGAAAAATTCTGCAGTTTTTCTACTCTATTTATGATAAATTCAGAAATGTTTTTATTTCACATTACGTGCAGTATTACCGTATTTACTCAAGTAATGCCTGCATGTGTGTAATGCCCGCAACCCCGTTTTTACAGCTAAATATTCAGAAAACATGGAATTCTGTAATGCCCGCACTTCCAAAATTTTGATTTTGATATTTTACGGCAACATCGGTTGAATAATCTATCTTAAGCGAAACCGCCAAAGAATTAGAATTTTTTTTTCATTTTGTCTAATTTTGATATCATTAAAAGCAAAAATTATTTGTAAACTAGGCGTATGGTTACTTATTGTTTTCAATGCATTTGTGCTATTTACCATATATTTAAAACTTGAGTACATTTTTTAAAACTTTCTATGCCAATACAGTTGATTTGTAATGCAGGATAAATTTCATAAAAAGCATGATTACATTTAAGTAACAGGGCTATGTATAAACAGTTGTAAATAATTTGACATAAAATATGTGATGCAGGTGCTGAAAACATTGAAAGCATAAATTTGTACACTTTGCATAAAATAGCAGGATATTTTGATGTCGGTAACAGGATTTAGAAAAAAAAATTGGTAGCAGCCCTGGATTAGGGGATTGGGGAGAGAAAGCAAAACGCTTAAACAGTGTACAGGTGCAGGTAGTTCACAGAGTAGGGGCTGCTCTGTTCAGATTCGAAGGAGGACTAGGCTCTTCCTGGGTGGTGTACCTTACTTAATGAGATTCTGAGAATGGAAATCGAACCAAACTCTCTATGTATGTTGACTGTCAATATCTTTAAAATGGTTTGCGATTGCTATCAGCAGAGGATATGGAAACAGATAAGGGGGAGAATGTTGGAGCCTTTTTTCACACATGGTGGTCTTTGTGAATCACAAACTAAGTGTTCACTTCAGCTCTGCTCGAATTCGCCATGTATACTAACTTGTAAGGCCAATTCATTTGTAGAATAGCTAGACAAGATTCTGTATTGCAGTTTTGCTGTCCAAGCAACCGATCATAATAAAGTTTGATTTTTATGAAAGTTGGTTTATTTTGAACCCGGATACATCAAAGTCGTAATTTTTAGGCACGAGTGAGTGCCTATTCTTTTCGCTCCAAGGTCATTCAAATCGACTTTTCGTAGATCGCTCATATCTTAGAGCTCGTTTATCGGATCAAAACGATATTCATGTCGATCGATAGCTAAAAGAATGTAGTTTCATTGGGTATAAATTTCAATATTCACAAAATAATTTTTGATTGTGAAACAGCGAGTTGAAAAAAAAGTGCGATTTTGTAACGCTATGTTTTCGCGAGATTATTCGAGAACCACGAATCGCACACATACGGTATGCACACCGTTTGATAGCTCATGTCGGGGCACGTATGGTGATAACAATAGCGGACCCAAAAAAATATTAGGTGTGTCCCAAAAAACCCCAAAAATATATCATATTCGGTGTACATGGTCGAGAGATATATCAATCGATCGGGCTCGGTGAGGCGAATCAAAATGTATATAGGTGTTACATGTGAAAAATGAATATTTTGGAAGTTATTCGATTTCAAAGAGTTTCAACACCTGCGCGCGCTGCTACGCGGCAGTACCAGTCGGTGCCAGGCACGGCCCTCCCTTCCCCCGCCTACACAGCAATCCCCGCCGTCATGACGGCGGCGGCGATGGTGGTACTGACGTGTCAGTACCATGCCAGCCACGCGTGCGAGAGGAATTCCTTCAGTTAATCACAGTCGTGATTGCCGTGAAAACAAAATACAAAGACGTGAGCGAAATCGTGAGTTGACTCGTGCGAGAACCCGCCGTCGTCGCGCCAGACAGCAACAAAATGCATACGAAACAAAATGTTGAAATCGTTACAAAAGAAGTCTGTCACGGATACCAAGGGATTACCGCACTCGATCTACATCAAGATCAACACAGCGTACATGTTAACAAAGAACATAGATCAACCCGACAGTTTGGTCAACGGAGCGGTGTGTATACTGAAACACGTTGAGAAGCGTGAAGACGGAACCATCAAACGTCTCTGGGTTCAATTCGATGATCCACGCATCGGACGATTGTTGCGTGTTAGGAGCGCCGGTTACATTCAACAGCACAACATCGATACGTCCGTGGTTCCCATGTGTCCTCGCGGCCGATACCGCGTCGAGGGCAACGAGCAAGCGCATATAGCACGCCTTCAGTTTCCACTCATCAACGCGTCTGCTATTACGACCCACAAATCGCAGGGAGCATCGTTTGATCGAGTGTGCGTACAGTACGAAGATCTCGTGACACGGCAGTTGGTTTACGTGGGATTGTCAAGAGCCCGTACGCTCGATGGTCTCTATCTATTAGTCAACGATAGGAAACCAAAGAGATTCAAACACTCGACTGACATCGGAAAAGATTTGAGATACACACGGGAGAAAGAGAGCGGACTCAGCGCACCATCCGAGTTGTACGTCCATAGCATTCTCGGTGATCCGGTAGCAACGTACACGATCTTCGTACACAATATTCAGGGTCTCGACGCTCACTTTGTCGATATCTCACAGGATCGTATCGCCCTATCGAGCTACGTGATCTTTCTGTCGGAGGTCAAAAGAAAATATGCAGTAACAGAATTGGAAATCCCGGGATACAGACTATTCACCCATAACGAACACGTAACCGGAGGCGTAACATCGTATATTAATAGAGAAACAACAACCGCTACGACAATCTTTTCCATTCTTCGCAACACCGTCGATATATTTGTACCGCAAGCCATCGACTATCACATACAGACGTATTTCCTCGCTCGACCATCAGTGAAAGATAGTAAATGACGGCTAGCTGTTAACATTGCCAACTGCTATTTAAATTTTGTAGAAGGCGAAGGTTTAAGAGGCCGTATGAATCATTTCAAAGAGTTCATAAATTCATTCGCCAACAGTGCTACGTTGGACAACAGCCCATTGATTATAGCTGGTGACTTCAATATAAATTTCAGGACCGCCGCAGGGAGAGAAACTATCGCTTATGCAAATGAGAAGATGGGATTAAAAATGTTTAACCAAGTAGAGTGTTCAACTACCTACGAGAGAATCATTGATGCTATTTCGCCAAGGGACTACCTCTACTTAAATTCTCATTGTATCCTGCGTATTAGTCTTATCATTTGGCTCTGATAATATAAATTGCTGCCAGCGAACACTTGGAGATTAGTGATAGTTAGCAGTAAGCTGACAACATGTGTTTGCTTTGTTTAAAAATATGTATCGCAAAACTTTTGTTTTCTTCACTTGTATCTGACATCAGCCAACATTCCACGCTCCCCACACATTGGAAACGCACTCGTGCCCCGCGTAGTGTTGCAAACTTGCAACTCTCTCGTGAATTTTTTTTGGTTCCTTGAACTTCGAAATAACGAGGTTTTACTGTAATCAGATTGGCTATAAATATGATTATTGTTTGATAAGTATAACTTATGGCATTGCTATTTTGGTAGTTGCTAAAAAAATTGGCTAATTTAAAAAATTTTAAATCTCTTTACTCTTATTATTGTTAAAAATTAGTAACTAAAATAAATAATATTTTAAATTGTCATATTATTATGATTGTTAATGCTGACTGATATAAATATGAGGTGTATCATTTACTTATCGCAAATTAAAAGATTTTCTTAAGTATTCAATTTCCTTTATGAACTTTCTAAAGAAATTAAAATCTAGTCAGTTAATATTAAACTACATAATAGTTTATTTTTTATTTTCAGCGAGTCATCTACCATGCTTGTCAAACTTATGGAAACTCTTCTACAGCTTGAGAAATCACAGTCAAAGCCCAGTGACCCAGTCATACATCTTGCCAAGGAGGTTGGTGAAAAATTTGGATGGCCTAACCCATATGGTCAAGAAGAAGAGGTCATTGTTGCTAAAAAAATTGAAAGGTATAAAAAATATATTTTTATTAAATAAAAATTTGCTTAATTCTATGGGAGGATGTTAGTGCTAGGACTATACAGTGGACCCCCGCTATGCGATGGGTTCGGAATGCGATAAAATCACTTTACGATTTATGCTCATAAGGACATTAAGGTTCACGATACGATTGATGATTCACGTTATGGTAGCCTTCCGATTGCATTCCATTGGCTACATGCAGGCACTCAACCTCAGGCCCATATTTTAAGTCGCCACTCACATACAAAAAGTGACATTCATATGTTTACTAACTTGTAATTACAATGTAGTAAACATATGAATCACTTTTTGAGTGTGAGTGGCGACTTAAAATACAGGCCTTAGTCTTTGCGCTTCACTCGCCGGAAGTGGTTGTTTGCTAATTCGCAGCAATTACAGTGATTTACCTAATTAAATCTATTATTTACATTATTATTGTAAATTATAATTACAATTGGAATAGCCATGGCCTCTAAAGTTAATATAAAATATGAATGATAAAACAATATTTTGCTTTCATTATTGATAAGGATTCAAAATATTGTGTGAGAAATTTTAACTCGCATCTAGGTTCAATTTTAAATATAATTCATTACTTTTCGTATCTCTTGCGATCACATTTAAGTGTATGTTAACCCCTCAGTGTCGACCTACATACTGAGTACGTCTGGGGAAAACTTCACCTGCAATCGGCCCACGTACTCAGTATGGCGCAGGAATCACTAACCTTTTCTATTTTCTTGACGATGAATTTTCTTATATCTGGAAACCTTGATATATTTCAAAAGAGGAACCTTTTGCGTATCCATTTATCGTCATTCTGCAATTTTTATTATCTCTCTAATATCATTTAATGTGCCTTAAATTTTGTGATTGATTTTTCACGCGAATTGGGAAATCGCATCTTCAGAAAACCTCTATACAATGCCGAGATGAACTGTATCTTAACACGAATGCTACTGTGAAGTAAAAGGAGATATGGAGTCTGCTTCTCTGCCCACAGATGTCTTTCTCTTGGGGTTTTCTTATGAGTCAGCGGTTGAGAGTATAAGACAAGTAGAGGTGAACAAAGAATCATTTTTCTGGTCTCCAGGCCATGTGGTCGGTTCAGCATTCTTGAGAGCCATAAAGTATGAGAGAGAAAGTGAAACATCTGGTTTGAATGTGACCTAGGTCTGTTTACAAACTATCCATTTGGATGATGTCTGCTGCTGTTTCTTGAGTGAGAGTGCGTATGGTGCAGGAGAAATATTCTCGTGTTGATCTAAAGAAATGAGTCGGAACGAAACCTTTGCAGTGTGCAGAACCAATTTTATTTTATATTGTGAATAGTTCTTGTGTGTAGTTTTTATAGTGTTTTATAGTGTTAATTTTTAGGAATCATGAGTAGGAAAATGCCTAGTGAACCAAGTGCGGAAATGGTGATGAAAATATTGATGAAAAGTGACTCGGAGGATAGTATTACCTCAGACAGAGATAGTGAAAACTGTATTGAAGATTGTTCAGAAGTCGATGTACTAACATACTTTGACAATGAGCAAGAGGAAGATAGGGTAGAAACCTTTGTTTGGGAGAGCATGGCAAGTTACAAGAGAGAAAGGGAAAGTTTTGTTGGTGGTTGTGGATCTCTAAAAGCTGTAAAAAATTTGACGGACATTCTAAGTATTTTTGAATTGTTTGCGAAGGTGATAGTGGAAGAAACAAACAGATATGCAGAGCAATACATAAAGTCAAGTGGTCATGTATTTTCTCTAAACTCAAGAATTTCTTAATGGACACCAGTAACAGGGGCAGACATTTATACTATATTGGGATTGTTTATGTTGATGGGGTTGTGCAGAAGCCCATAATTAGATCGTATTTTGGCGCTATCAACACCAGGAGTTGATGTGATTAGTAAAGATAGATTCAAACTGTAAATTTCTCCATTTCTCAGATACCAAGGGACAAGATAACCATGCTGCTTCAAAGCATCACAAAATTTTTCTGGTCATTTCACACCTCACCGAAAAATTTCAGGAATTTTATTTGCCAAGTAGTGATATATATATATATATATATATATATATATATATATATATATATATATATATATATATATTTATATATATATATATATTTATTTATTTATTTATTTATTTATTTATTTATTTATTTATTTAATTATTTAATTATTTATTTAATTATTTAATTAATTAATTAATTTATTTATTTATTTATTTATTTATTTTGCTCTGCCAAACCTGGGCAAGGTTTTTCTCATGAGAAAGTGATATGCTTCAGAAAAGGCCATGTAATATTGATTTCTGTTACTGAACCAATCTTTAAATAACATTGTACGAAGTTATACCGAATGTCGTCTCTAAAAACATCATGCCTTTGTTTTACCAGAGAATAAGTGAAGAAGTTTAGCAATAGCGTTCTGCTAGCTTAAGAAGTGTTTGGTTCACAATATATTCCATTTCATACGTTGCTGGTAATTGTCTTTCAGATAGGGCAATATGTACTTGAAAGGACAAAATCAATAAATTTTCATATTTTCTAAAAATTTAACAACCTGCTTGCATGAGTCAGCGGGAGCCGGCTTCAGCTCATCACTGGTTTTAACATAATGTCATACAAAAAGAGCACAATGTGATGTATATGCAGCAGTATGGAGTATAGATGAGTGATAATCTTTCGGCACGCGGTCTTTTCTTCGCGGCATAAAAGAGTAACTTGAAATGTACTAGGGCATTCGGGATATTCGCTGGGGCTTTTTTTCGCACGTGGTGGTCTTTGTGAATTTCAAACTAAGTTTTCACTTCAGCTCTGTTCGAATTCGCCATGTATACTAATGTGTAAGACCAATTCATTTGTAGAACGGATAGATAAGATTCTTTATTGCGGTTTTGCTGCTCAAGTAGCTGATCGTAAAAAAGTTCGATTTTTATGAAAGTTCGTTTATTTCGTACCCGGCTATTTCGAAGTCATAATTTTTTGGTCCCTTGAACTTACAGATTATTTTTCTGCTGATAACGTTTTAAAAGTTAGAGTATTACTAATTAAACAAGGGAAACAATAGCTACTGTATTTTTATAGCATTAATAACTATTATAAATGTACTCTCTACACAGGATAAACACTGCACTTCCGCATAAAAGTTTGGAAAAAATCGGGGCAAGTTAGGATATGCTAGTTACGTCAAAGTTGCCACAAAATAGCCCTTGTTTTGTGTGTTATTTTTCCTTGTGTGTAAGGTTAAGAAATTGATGGTGTTCTCACTCACTATAATGAGGTTCTTGTTATAGGCCGTACTTGTTCTATTGCACTTACACTTGATTTTAAATTGTAGAAATTGTTTTCAGTGGAATTTTGCTGTTCTAGTATTTGCCTTCATAAGTTTTTACTGATATCTTTTTCAATTAACGTAATTTTAATTTTTTGTTTTTTAATTTCCCATTACTTTTATTAATTCCAATATAAATTTTTTATTTCAGTTTGGAAAAAGCTCTATGTTATGGGAGTTACAATCCTGTTCTACATAACTCGAATGTATGCTCTCTACTGACACCTGAGGGTCTAAAATGTCACCAAGACCTTGTATCAGCTCATTTGAAGCTCTCCAAAGGAGAAATTAGTGAAGGTATTGTTATTTTTATCATGTATTTAGGTGTACATTGTTTTATTAGGAATGCCACTTGTAAATGCTGTCAAATGGGTACAGAAATTTAAAGTTAAAAAAAGTGATAAGAATATTTATAAATAACTTTTATATCGGTAATGCCTTTATATGCATTAACTTCATTTTATTTACATTATGATTATTTAAAACAAATCATCCGATTTCGAGTTAGTCAACATTCTTTGGGATTTGAATAAAAGAGAAGAAATATACTAATTACGAAATAGAATTAAATATATAAGTTAATAATATTTAATCATAAAACTCAGTATAACAACGTTTTTCCAATGTTTCATCTTCATTGTTTACCCTTGGAATGTTGTAACATCATCTTAAAGAATGTGATTAAGCGGGGCTCACCTGTATTACATTTCTAGTGAATATTCTGTTGTCATTTAGTAAATGCCTTTGGTTTTTATTTTCGGCTATAAAATTCTGATATTCTTCTCCCACCTTGTTCTCGTCAACGCTACATATAATTGTAGGTGTGCAAAGACAGGGAAATAATTATATGTATACATATATAACGTAGGGAAAATAATTAAATTTCGTGCACTTAACGTTATGATCGTTTTAAAATTGTACTCTGTACTTACAAAGAAAGAAAGCTTACTCAAATCCTCAATAATGTTCTCCATCGTTATGTAAATAAAACTCTTTAAAAGATTTAAATTAAAAACTAGCTAATTAACCAATCAGTGGAATCTGAACAAAAACAAATCAATTTATTTCAACATTGTAAACTGTTCTCTTGACGATTGAATGGATCATTGTGTTGGAGATCCTTATTGACAAAAAAATAAACTAATTGTAATTTGTATTTGCATTTGTCGACTTCAATGCCGTACTTACATATGCAAAGAGATGCTTATCAACTTCGCGGCATGTAAAATGTTCGACTGCTATTACATACGATTTTTTAAATGGTCAATTAATATTATTATTATGGTCATTAATTTACACAAACATTTCACATTTTTAATATCAATTTCAAAACAAAGGGAGCGTGGAAATTCGTATTGAAAGGGTAGATGGAGGAAGGGGACCTCTACGAACAAGTGCGCGGTAAACAGGCAGAAACTATTCATTACTTATCGCTCTGCTCGCCAAAATTCGTTATAAATGGGGCATTGTTTGCCACGGGACCAAACATTTGTTCGTTACAGCCGAGAATTCGTAAAATGCGTGTTCGTTACATCCGAGAAATTTAACCAATGCCCTTATGGAGAAATTCAAGGGACGGAGACATTTCTTCGTTATAGCTGAGATTTTGTTTTAGGCGTGATCGTTATAAACGAGTTTTACTGTATATGGTGCACAAAACCCATTGATAGGATGCCAATTGCAGAGGTTTGGAAAATATCATTGAAGTTAGGCATTCCAAAGATAAAAATATATATTTCTCATTTTAAATTTATTAAAATCATTGGAAAATAAATATTGTGAGTTAAAAATAGCCCTCATACCTGAAAAATACTTTACAAAATGATGAAAAAAGGAGCTTACTGTATCCTACTTTCATCAATCTTAAACATCTTGTCTTTTCCATTCTGTAATATGTTTTAAAATTAAATTCGTGCTTTCAACGCTACTTAATGTTTGTCTCTCTGGAGCACTTTGGCAGTGTTGTACCTGAAGTTCTCTTAGAATATTAGGTAACACTGCATAGCATCAAAACCTAGGTCATGCTTCTAATAATTTTAAAAAACTTGTATTTAAAGTTATTTTTTCTATTATTTTGTTTAATTATGGAATACCACAGAGTTAAGGCCAAAACCATTGAATATATTCCTCAATAAGTTTTTATCCATTATTTTTGTTGAGAGAAGATAACACTTTTTGCATAACCAATAAGTTGCCTGAGAATTTTTAATATTCTGTTTTTACCATTTTATATTATACATATTTCAGCTACTGCAGTTACCAAGAGAGTAATGGAAACATGCAAGACTATTGGTTTACACTTCTCAATTGATCAGAAGCAGCACATTGTCAAGCAATCTGATGAATCACTCTCTGTGAGCCTGGCTGATGCTGTAGAAGCACAGCTTTGGCCATTTAATGAGCTCATCATCATCTCATTGTCTGCAATGTTTAAGAAGCTCATTTTGACAAAGTTGGCAGAATTTTACTTGGCAGAAGAGAAATCCATGTCAATAAACTCGAAAGAAAATGCTGATAAAGTAACTGACATTTCAGAGGATTCACTAATTGGAAACATGTATAATTTGATGGATGTAAATCATCTTCTGCAGATTGCTTCGTCCCTTTATTTTGCTGCCATGCACTCTGCCAGTACATCACCAAGGCTGGTAGCTTCTGTGAAAAGACTCCACTACTTTTTGAAAGCAGTTTCAATGGGTGGAAGCTTTAGTATGAAAGAGTGGATGTTCAGTGTACATGAATTTATTGTGAGTTCTGCAATACAGGATGAAATATCTGCTGCAAGATCAGATCTTGTAGCATGGACGAAGCTCCAGGGTTTGCCTGAGCAGATAGAAGATGATGGTTTCTCCTATCTTCAGCCAAAAGATAGAAGTGAGGTGAGATCTTATCAAAAATATCATTAACTTGACCCTTGGAAATATCAGTCAATTCCATATTTTATTCTTTTAATGCACTAGTAAATTTACCTTATAAAATTGTTTGTTAAAGTGCGAGTGACTTATACTCTCTCTATGGTGAAAGTAATCATGAAATGATAAAGAAATTCATTTCCATAGTTTTCTTGGCATAACTGTGAAAATTCTGCGTCAGTATCTCATTTTTAAGATATTATAAAATGAAAACGAAAAAAGGCGTGCTCACTTCGTTTCTGCTCTGCCCATGTTATTCAAATGGAAAAAAGATACATTTTGGAGGACTACTATGTAAATGGTGAGCAGTTTCAAATTGAAAAGTCAAGTGACTCCTGAAAGTGTGATCGAAAAATATTGAAAAGCGTTTTAATTTATGGGCAGTTTTTCTTATTCTCCCATCTAACTCCATAAAATGTTCTGACTAATGTACAGACCAACAGAATTAGGATATTATGTATTTAATAGCAAGATAACCTATACAACAGTTATAAAAATAGAATGTTGGCTTTAAATTTAGATTTATTTAAGGTTAGACCAACTTCACAGGTTTTATTTAATTTACAAATTATCTCCACAGTCCAATCATTTGACTGATTGATTATCTTTTAAACCAAAATGGCTTCCACAGCAGTGGTGTAAGCCTTGGGGAGCCCATGGGGTTTGGACCCCCTGAAGAAGTAAGACAAACATCAATAAATTAACAGTTCGATATTAATTCTGCCACTTTGACATTCACTTGTATAATACCCATTTTATAATCCCTCATTTTTTTATAATAGTTACTGCCACACACCAATTGTGGTGGCTAACAGGGTATTTATTCAGATTAATAATGATATAAAAATTATTTCAGCTTTTTAGCATTGTTTCATTTTTGTTCCTTAATACCGTATTTGACCGAATATAGCCCCCCTGTTTTTGGCCAAAAGTGAAGTGCAAAAGTTGAGGGGGGGTTATTTTCGGGCACTAAAAATTAGGTGGGTACAAACGAGTGTGCAAAGCTTCAATAATGATGAATTTCATTCGAGTCAGTAAGTGTTTCTATCCATTGTACGACTAAACTACTCCGGTTGCGAATATTTATTTGCAAGGCTGATTGACGTCACCATATAGGAAGGATTTTTCAATTACCTGATCGCTCTCATTATCTTCAAATTGCAAGTTTTACCGTATTTGCTCGTGTAAGCCGCACCCCCGTGTATCCCGTGCACCCAGGTTTTTGGGCCAGCTCTAGGGAAAAAAATTTGAGCCGAAAAAGGGTTTTTTAAATCACCAATTCCTATTTCTCAAAAATGCTACGCTCAAGTTAAGCATCTTCGCACTCCTACGTGACGAATTTATTGGGTGATCTCTTTATATCGGTACTAGCAGAAATCTCCTCGGTAGTCCTCTTTTGTTAAACACTTAACTGTTTTTGTCGTCATATTGGTCATGTTCGGCAGAAATCGCTCCGGTAGCGATCATTCTGCTGTACGTAATTTTCCAGCCCTATGGTCACTGATCCCTACCGTAGCGGTCGTCATTTTTTTGGCGAACTAAAATTATGATCAGTGATCATTCAATGATCACCACGGTGGCTATGACTTTCATAGACGTATCATAGAATAAAGGAAGCATGCCGTATCTGAACATGGTAGGCGTCGTCTGCCGTGAGAACAAACCCCCACCAACCCAAACTGGTCGCGCATGCGCCGTGGCCTCCGTGACGATTGTAGCAGAAAGCCGTCGAGTTTGGGGAGCACACGTTTAAACTTAAAACTCATTTAAAATTTTTATACAATGAATGAAAATGACTAAATACACGGAAATTTAGAAATAGAATAATAGATGCGGCATGGGTGCTAGCTTAACGTATATTTGTTTAGCGACACGACATTTTGGGAAAAAGGGTGAGCGGCAAATAAAAGAATTCGTGTAAGACGCAACCCCTTTTTTCCACCGGCGTTTTGGGAAAAAAGTTGCGCAGCTTACACGAGCAAATACGGTAATACCAATAAAATTAATCTTACCCGAGAATGGACTAATTGCCTGACTAAGGTGGAATTGTTAATTACACAAACGAAAGATAGATTAGCATTGCGCATCGAAATATGAGCAAAGTGCGAATTTATATTGCTGCATAAATTGGTATGTTATTTCGACTTGCTAATATTGCTGCATTAATTAGTATGTTATTTCGACTTTTTAAAGTTTATTTTTACTCCATAAAAATGTATTTTTGTTCATTTCCTTGTCAAATATCTCTTTCATTAGTATACCCTCTGAATTCTGAGGTACACATCTGAAAACCTTAAAATTCCAGTTAGCATGGCGTTTTATCACTCGCTAATTGGTACTTTTTTATTAAATGAGTGCAAGTTTGATATTTCTTCAAATTATACAGCATGTTTCATGACATTAAGTCCTAAAAATGATCGTCCTTTCAGAGTATTAAAATATTTTCTAGATTTGTGTGAGAAAAATGGGTAGGGGGGCTATATTCGGTCAAATACGGTAATAGAATTTGGACCCCTTAGGAAAATTCTGCCTATGCCACTGCTCCACAGTAATAATTAGCATAGCGTAGGTATTGTTTTATCATTTTGTGAAAAAATTTCGTGTCGAATAATTATTTATTACATTTTTGTGATTATTTGAAATTTTATTCATTGAAAAGAACAACAAAAAATAGCCATCAATACTCCATGTATTGGTGTTTATTGCACATAATCCATATATATCTCACATAACGAGCTTCATTTGTAATCATAATGCATTACAGAGTTAAGAGGAAGTATAATAAAAATGCTTATCACTCAAAAACTTGGTCAAATTTGAATGAATCTCTTTGCAATGTCACTTTTAAATTTTAAGCTGATTGCTGTCTACATTGAAATTCCAGGACCATTTATTTTCTCCATTTGATTAATACGGGAATGAGAGTAGCACTTGCATATTAAAATTACTTAGAATAATCAGAGAAGTTTGAATCTTGAAACAACAAATGCCTAAAAGAACAAAATTTCATTTTTCTTGTCAATTTTTGAGTAAACGTTGAATCGGTCAATAAATTAGTTTTTTGCACAAAAATGTGACATATTTGTACATGAAAATCTTTCATTAAGGTGATTTGCACCATTGCCAGTTTCAGTTAATTGCATATACCTAATTGGCTAGTATTTTAAACTCACATTGCATATGTCCACACTTTTGTAAAATTTGATGATTGAATTTTAAACAATACGACTAATAAAAATGCGTATTCCATTATTCATTGATATTGTGTTAATGAGGGTTCCTAAGTCAGATATAGGGATTAAAATTGCAGAATTTTTTAAAGATTTCAAGTACCTACATTTTCTGTGATAGCTGAGCAAGTTTTTAATCTCTCACTAAAAACAGAAAAATAAAATTTACGAATTTATTTTAATGAAACAATGTTTTATAGGCATTTAAAAAAATTTTAAGTTCATATAATTGTTTGTTGTAGAAAGTTAAAACAGTTTTTGGCATATAAAAGTTGTCTAACATAATGTTTAGCAAATAAATCTCAATAAAATTTCTTTTCCACAAAACTTTTACATGCCCAAAACTAGGGCTTTTTGTGGAGTTATGCTGTACTGCTTTTTTCATAAGTACAAAAAATATTTTTTTAAATTTGAAATATCATACCACCATCGCACCTGTATACCCACACCTTTTTTCCAGAAAAAATGCACTTCCCAAAACATTTAATAATCTCTGGAACAGTCAGTTAAGTGAATTTTATATCGTTTAAATTTTTGTGCATGTAAGAGTTGACTTACCATATTTCCCAGCCCATAAGACGCACCCCAATTTTAAAACAAAAATTTCAGAAAGAAATATGCATGGATTTTATCTTACCAAATTTACAAGAACAAAAACGGGTTTGATCTACATTAAAATAATCATGTTTATTCATCATAAAAGCCAAGGAAATTGTCTTCATTGCTGCTACAGTCATCAGCACTAGCACTTTCATATGAATAGTCACTGTCTTTGCACAGCTGATCATCTTCAGATGCATACTAATTAACATTTATACCTGGAAAGCCAATGCTGAAATCATTTTCCTAATACTGATACATAATTCAATCACAACGTGATCATCTTATTTTGTACCTAAAATACGTATTGTTTATTTAATAAGTGATCTCATATAGTGGCTTAGGAAATGTTTCTTTTCCTCATTCAAAGAATTCTACAGAACATTGGGAAATCTATAACAGAGCTACGTAATAGGTATGCCGTGAGGAAGGCACTAGTGTGCCGCATTTCGAGGATTTTTAATTGTTTCTAAGTCTTTGAAATGAAGAAAATTAGCATAAATTTCATCATCCAAGGAGCATATCCTTAAACTGTGGGAGGAATTAATAGATTTTTAATATTTAATTCATTTTAAAATATAATAATATTTTATCCTTCTTTAAAAAAATGTATTAAAGCAATGAAATTACATAGGGTCGGTTTGATGTGCCGCAATGTTTATTAAGCATTCATGAAGGTGTGCCGTGGATCAAAAAAGGTCTGAGAAACTCTGGTCTATATGACTGAGCAAACGTTTGCCCTTGACACATAAGATGCAGGTTGATTTTAGGTGGCATTTTTCAGGAAAAAAGTTCATCTTATATGACGGGAAATATGGTAATTTATTTTTAATTTAAATTTAATATTTACGTCATGCATACCCATATTTTTTTATGAGCAACTACACTAATAGATATAGAAAGCTATTTAGGAGTTATATGGACTTATTAGGACTTTTGAAAGATTGAAAAAATTTTGCTTGTAGAAGTGTAATATGTGAAAATATGCAAATGCTCTCAAATTTTGCTGAATACATTTTTTCATTTATGTTAAGAGCCTATGTTTTGATACATGCAGCTACCAGGCTGCCATTATCAATTGTATTCACTGGTAGTAGATTCTAAAAGAACTAGAATTATAATCTAATACTTAGAAAATAGCTCTAGTTACCTCTATGTCTCATTGTCTTCTTATCCTTTTATATCCTAAATCCAATAGTTAGAATTTTCCCAAAACATACCCTACTTGTATTATTAATTACTATATTCATTTTTAACTGTTTGGTTTTGAATTTTCTTTTCAATTATTTTCTTTCACAGAATTGCATCCAATTACATTGTCCGTTGCTTTCATTGGTCATCACGTCTCTCATAGTGAGTGATGAACTCAATAATAATACTGTTCTGAGAAGTGTTCCTTTAAATTTGCATGGAAAGAAGAAGTTACAGCTGAAGGTTCTATCAGAAACTCTTTGGAAGAACCTAAGTTCTCTTTGTTCTGAGGAGTTTATTCACAGGTAAAGAAAATTAATTTAACTTAACAAAAAACCAAAGTTGACAAATGATAATGACATAACATAATAGATTTCTCCATCAATAATTCCATTCTTTTTGTACCATGTTAGTTGTGTTCATGCAAAAGAAGAAGAGAAATGCTGAAACAAAAGAATGATTAATGTAAATTTGTATTCCTCCCTGGAAAAAAATACATCTATTTTTTGGTGTTTCTGCTGTATTTTGTAAATTCTATACTATCTTATTTTTTTTCAATTTATTTAAAGGTTAAATGATGCAAAGAGTGTGATAGCCTCAACATCTGCACTTCTTGAAGTCTTGGGCTCTAATCCCTCATTAAATGACAATATTAACAAATGGGAATCAATGTTAACTTTATTTACCCACCTTCTTGAAGAAAAGGTTAGTATTTCTTTTGTTTTTGAAAAAATGTAATAAATAAATTCCCTTTAATTTGTTTGAAATAACACCCTAAAATCTCATGTATGTGCTACATTTTCTTACATTGAGGCAGCCGTGAGAATTAAAATACGTTATTCATCAACCAAGGCTTACATACTTTATTATTGCCAGCAGAGTTGATCATAGTTTGTTCGGCACAGTTGAATAATAAAGTTTGTAAGTCTTGTGTGATGAATGTCTTTTAATTCTCACGGCTGCCTCAACATAAGAAAAACGTAACAGTATAAGGCACACACTAAACAATTTTGGACTATGTGCCGTGAATTTCTTAGTGCATGTTATCTCTAAGGAATACTAATTTAAGAGAGAACATTTTTATTTATAAACATTTTATTAATAAAATACATTATGCACTGAAGCCATCAAAGTCCTCAGTTTGTCTCACAATTCATATCAAATTCATTGAGGACATTAACAAATGAAACCAGTAACTTTTGTATTTATGCATTATCATCCAGTGCATTCTTATTACTTTCTCATGTACATACGAAGTATATTGAGAAAGTGTGGTAATCGCAAAAAAATTCAATTTTGAGATTTTGATGGAAATATACATTTTAGGTGTACTTGAGTCCAAAAAAGTGGTTTTTGCAATGGGTCTGTCTGTGTGCAGCTCTAGAGCCTAAACGGTCGAGCGAAAATAAATGAAATCTCATACTTAGGCATTTTATCATACAGAATAGAAACTATGAAGAAATGATTGACATTGCTCAGTAATTAAGGGAAGTTTATTCTGTGCATTTTTAACAACAATTTGATTTTCTCAAAAATGGCTCTAACGATTTTGATCAGATTTTGTACAGTAACTTGAGTTTACGTCATCAATACTACATAATTTCTATTTCTGGAAAAAATGAGTATAAGGCTAGTTTATTCTTGGGCAACTTTCATAACAATGGATTTCCTAAAAAACAGCTCATGATTTTCATCATATACCATATTTACCGCACTTTTTTTACTAAATTTTTATTCGACAAATTAGGGTGTGGCTTATGCGCAAATATAAAAGAAAATTATTCTTAAAGTGAGATATTCTCACATTACAATCACAATTTCCACGTTTACATCATTTTCGATTAGCAGTCCTAAGACAGCTCTCGTGATTTCCTCTAGAACGCAGTACAGACAGAATCAATACGGGAGCGATATTTTCAATACAAAGTATCTTTTTGTAACAATCAAAGTGGCCGCCTTGACTGATTATTCCTCCTAGATGCCTCCATAACTTACAAAGTGGTCTCGAGATAAAGTGCGCCTAAAATAAACAGCTGGTTTGTGGTTGGTTAAATTTAACTGAGTCAAATCTTCCCGTGACACCAATGCTCAATAATTGATGAGACCGATTTTCGTGGATGAGACAAAAGCTACAAACACGTTGTGCGGTTAATGTTTTAAGTAGATTTTTACTCAAGTTTTATTGAGATGAGTGAAGTTTCTATATTACGATGATTTAAAGTATATTAAAATATAATAACGTTTAATCAGTACCCCAAAAGTATGAACAACAGAACCCAATATTGCACATCTTTAAAAAACAAAGTTATACTATATTCTGAAACGTGTGGAAACCACGAGGCTGAGCGGCAGTACATAGTGGTTGAAAGATGCATTAGGAGATGGAGGACGAAGTGTTACAAACTTTTTAAAGAAAAATCAATAAAGATATTCTTCCAAGGGCCCAAGAAAGGTTCGTTTTTTTAAATCAACAGTGAAGTTGCAGAATTCAGGAGGAAGGAACGTGAAGATGGGCTTCCAGTAACAAGTGAAATTATTAAGATGAAAGCATTAGAAATCGCAAAAAGATTGTGCATTCCTCGTAATGATTTTTGAGCATTCCGTGGCTGGATCACACGTTTTATGAAGTGGTATGGGTTTTTGTAGACATATGTTGAGTTCAAAACGTAGCTTATATCGAGGGAAGTTTTTTTTTTCTATTTTCAATGTTGAAAAACCCTGGGTGCGGCTTATACCCAAGTAAATACGATAGTTATTTAAGTTGATGTTTATAATGATTCTACATACATAGTTCATATTTTTCAAAAGATAACTAAACGATGCATTAGTATATGAGAAAGTTTATGCAATGTATATTGTACCGATTTTTTTTATGCAAATGATTTGTTGACCGAAATATCCAGAAGTTGGAGTTTATTTTCCAGGTCTCCCGGGATAGTTCTTACATTTATATATTTCATTAGATCCTTTGTATTATTTGCTATGTGAGGTTGAGCCAAATTCAAAATAAGAAGTGATTTAGGTTTACAAAATGAGGCTCTCCTTTTTCCCCATATCTTTGTTAGGCATTTTCTAAGCATTCCACTATACATTAACACAAACAGTTACATCCTTTGGGAGGGTCTCTTTCAAAATAGTTTTTAAACTTAAAGATGGCTGGTAGTAAAAGCTTATCTCCTCTGGCTGTCACTCATAACTACATTAAAACACAATGTTTTCACTCATTATAGGAATTCACTATCATTTTTTATTCCATTAGATTTATTTTGCTACTTTTTAAGAGCTGATAGCACATATTTAAATGGATTCGTGATCCTATGTAAAAGTAAGCATTCACGATATCTTTTAAAGAAACATTAAAATGGAATCACTCTCAGTCAGTGCTGCACATTATGCATAAGTGCATTTTATATATTGAAATTCAGAGACTCATGGAGATTTGTTAATATTACTTGGTGTTTTCTAGTAGCAGTAAAAAGTGGCTACTTTCATTGTTTATGTGTTAATGCAAAGTTTAGATTTAATTGATCACTAAATTTTGTAAATTAACAATAAATTTAATAATAGAAATCAAGAAAATTTTAATCTTTTGTTTAATTATGACAGGTTTTTAGAATATTTCTATTTAATTATGTGCCAATTTTTAATTTGAAGTTTTGTCTTTTTATGAAATTTTTATCTTTGGTTCATTTTTTAATCAAAAGACAGTGAAACTTAAATTTGAGTCTTCATGAGAAAGGTGGTGTTATAAATAATTCATGAATCTGACAAGTTTTTACTGAAAAACTTTTTATGATCTCTAGTTTTGTTTGCACATTCTTGTTTTATGATTTTTTAAATCCATAAACTCGGAAGATTTAAATTTTCATTCTATATTTTCAAATGTTTTCTTATTTTTCACAAGGTGATATGAGTATTTATAAATTTCATCAACTTGAATTTAATGCTGGTTTTTGTCTTTTGAAAAAGTTTCTTGTAAACCAAAATTTTTATTCACTTAACCCAGCAGCACTCGCGTGGGGTGTTGTGGACACCCTAGCCATATGTTTTATTCTTTGGCCATTATGACCCCCTACCCTTCAGTAGCTAGAATGGCACGTTTTGAACCTTTTCTTGTAAAAATTCTTAGTTTCTTCCTTTTATTTCTTGAGTTCGGTGTTTTTTCTGTGATGGTGCACCAGTTCGCATTCCGAATATCAGTGTTTTTTCTTTGTTTGAACATTATTCACATTTTATTGTGACATTATTAATAATTATGGGCCTGGTGTTGTTTTTCATAATTTTTTATCGTCATTCAAATAAAAAAAATTTATTTTTTATGTTGCGATTTCCATTTATAATACATATTTAAATGTATAGTAGAACCCCCAAATTCGTGGGGGTTACGTTCCCGAAAACACCGCAAATTTGGAATCCGCAAAAATAGAAGCAAAGGCCTTATAAGAAAATGGGGGTTACGTTCGCAGCTCTCCATTATTTTGACAACAATAAATGATGAAAAGGTAGACTAAAAGTGGTTTTGAAACAACACAATGTGGCATTTAAATCTGCCGTAGTCGTACAGTTTATCGCATATTGCCTGCCCACTGATGCCGCACTCTGGCCACTAGCATGTTTATTTCGCAACTCAATTTTCTCACTTAAGCTTCACCTTTATCCATAATATCACAGATATCCCTCTCAATCTTCTGAGAATATTTCTTCAAGTTTGAAAAATTCACCCGAGTACAGCAGGGTTAACATCCGACATATGATTTCATAATTTTTCATTTCTTGTTCTGCAGAAGGACAGGCTTGTTAATGCTCTCAATCTCTGGATAAATGGTAAAAAGGATGAGGTGATGCTAATAACTCTCACTGGAATGTGCTGGAGTTTATATGGAGGACTATGTGCTTTATTAACTACAGCATCAGGCCTTATAGATCCTGCACAGAAAAGAGCCATTAAAATTCACTACTTTACAAAAGAGGTGAGTGTAAAGCTTGTATATTATTGTGTGCTAATCTTTTTGTAAAAGAAATACAGTAAAACTCATTTATAACGATCACACCTAAATCTCGGCTATAACAAAGAAATGTCTCGGTCCCTTGAACTTCTCCATAAGGGCATTGGTTAAATTTCTCGGATGTAACGAACACGCATTTTACAAATTCTCGGCTGTAACGAATAAATGTTTGGTCCCGTGGCAAAAAATGCCCCATTTATAACGAATTTTGGCAAGCAGAGCGATAAGTAATGAATAGTTTCTGCCCGTTTACCGTGCACTTGTTCGTAGAGGTCCCCTTCCTCCATCTACCCCTTCAATACAAATTTCCACGCTCCCTTTGTTTTGAAATTGATATTAAAAATGTGAAATGTTTGTGTAAATTAATGACCATAATAATAATATTAACTGACCATTTAAAAAATCGTATGTAATAGCAGTCGAACATTTTACATGCCGCGAAGTTGATAAGCATCTCTTTGCATATGTAAGTACGGCATTGAAGTCGACTCACTGCAAATACAGTAAAATCTGTGTTATCCGGCTATCTTGGGGATTGTGGAAAGCCGATTAGGAGAAATATCCAGTTAGGGGTGCGATTTTTGATTTTGACATCGCAAATTTAGCAATAACCAAACAAAATTGCTTAGGTTCACTATCCTACTCCCCAAACATAACTATGCATGGGGTTTGCATTTTCCATTTTAATTCTTCCACACGTAGTTAGATATAGACACTATTTACCCATTCTTATTTAATACGTTGCTACGCTTACATGCAATACAAAAAGACTATTGAAAAGTTTAGGGCGTCTGGGAAGTTTGGGATTACGGCAGTGAACCTGTTCCCAAAATTGAATTTATTGGATTATATCTTTCTTATTTATCTTTATTATTTATCTTTATTATTTATCTTTATTATTTATCTTTATTTACTCTATTAGAAAAGGACGAAATTATTTAATTCTTCTGAACATTTCTGTGAAAACCAGTCATATAATATTTTATCCAGTTCCTCAGTTTTTGGCTTATGAAGCGTAAGATGATTATTAATTGATTTACTCGTCTCAGAAGATGACACAAATTTCATTAATTTAGCCTTACGAGCCTTGATATCGTAGAGCATGGAAGATCCGATGTTGAATTCTCTTGCTATGGCTGCTCTATTTTCTCCCTTTTCAATTCATTTGATCAGCTCCAGCTTTTGTGTTAGCGTTAAACCAACATTTTCTCTCCTGTTCCTCGCTTTTAGGTATTTATTTTGTTGCCATATTCAATGGATGAATAATTTTTTAAATAATAAAAAGCGATAAAACTGGAAATTATAGAAGTACACCAAAACATCTAGACAATTCAAATGGCTTACGTAACCAAAAACGCCATTCTTACTCAGCAGCCACAGAAGTATACGGAGTAAATACGTAATATATACATCTTATATTTTAAGAAATTTTAAAGTGGAAGTTGAGGTATTACACATATACAGTTCACACAAAAATTCATAAAAAAGAAAAAGAAATACAAAATGAATTGTATTTGTGTAATTGCCGATATCTAAGGCTGGCCGGTTCTAAATAGCTGGATAGCACAGCTTTTACTGTATGTGTATACGTGTTATATGGGATGTATAGGCCAAAAACCATGTTTCTCGTATATAACGTAGTCCTGCTTATAACGAAGCAATGTGTCGGTCCCCTCAAATACGTATTAAACGAGTTTTACTGTAAATATAAATTTATAAATTGTATATGTGCATGAAAAAAAATAAATGTTTTTCTTTAATCAAAATTATCATGATGAATAAATTATTGCTGAAACTTGTTACTTTTCTTCATGTTACAATATTAACTTTTACAATGTTTTGAAGTTGGTCTACTAATCTACATTTAGTTTCTTGAATGGTTTTGACCCAGTACAATTTATTTTTTAATGAAAAATTTCTCTATTATGTCTTCTATTTTTTAGTTGGAGGACATTCAGCTTTCAATATATGCTCATGACATGCATTACAAAATAGAGATGGGTATGAATTTAGATAATTTGTCACCATCAACGCTTCATCCATATATATATTGGCTGAATAACAGAGAATCTGTTCTAAAAAATAAACTAGAATCTCTTTCTGAACGTATAGCAGCTCGTCCAACTCCGTCAGCATACTATGAACTGTCCCAGGTAATTTTCAGTGCATTTTATCTATTAAAAATGATGATTCCCATGTCTGTGGAGAATATAATTGTTTTAAATAAGTACATTACTTCTGAAACCTCAGAATTAACTACTAAGTTAAATTGTATTAATTTTTATCTTTTATTACTTTTTAGAGTTAATGTTTTCGAACCAGTTGATTGATTGATAAACTTCTTTGTAGGCTCTGCATAACTTTGTGATGAGAATTAGTTCACCAGAAACTTTGGATAAGTTACAAAAGAAACTTCATGAAGCTATGGATGATCTAGGAAATATTTCACGGAATGATGGCTACCTTAAGGAAAGAATCATAAGTGCAAATAAAGTTCTGCAAGAAGCACACAGCTTGAAGAAGTCTATGTTACATTTTGTAGAACAATTATCCAGTCAATTTGGACCATGGTACCGAGAAATTGTTACTCCAGTGGTTGGAAGTGTCTACCAGGTTTGTTATTAAATTTAAATAAATCAATTCATCCCTTAATTATTATGAACCCCTAGTTTAAATTTTCTCTATAATAAATATATCTATTGAAGATATATATTTATCTTATATAATCATTTATCTTATATAATCATTTGTAGTAATTATTAATATAATTTATTATAAGGAAATTTTCGTTTATAAAATAGCAATTATGTAATGTTCCAATTATTTGATTCCTTAGATGATTTATGGACTTAGCCTTCAAGCTTCAGCTTTAGAGAAAATGCTATTCCTGGCAAAGAACAACTTGTTGCCTATGCCCACTGGGACCAATCCTACTCCATTAGATAATTTTGTTTTGAGATTAGTTTGCTTTCCATCAGTTGGACCTGAGCAGCCTTCTCTCTGTGGCCTAGCTAAGATTTGTGTTTCTGCCAACACAATGAATCTTTTGGAAAAAGTGTTTGATTCTCATGATATATCTTCTGCTGAGAAAGAAAGATATGTAAAAAAGCAGGCTTTGAGGTGGGTAAAATATTTTTTTTAGTTTTACATTTTATAGAAGCAACTTAACATCGCATTTTTGTACAGATTTTGGCTCATCAAACTGATTTTATTCCAGTAGAACTAGTGCTTGTCTTTTAATAATAAAAGAGATAATATAACATGGTATACCCATAAGGAAATATGCTCCAAATTTACTCATTAAATAATTTGCAGAAAGGTTAAAATGGTTCTTGTATCCATTAGTAAGCAAATTATGTGCAACTTCTTTGATAAATTACATTTTTGCATTTCTATATTAATATTAATCTCTGTAACAAGTATTGCCAGTATGTGGAATAAATATTATTTTTGGAAAAATACCAATTTTGAAGTCCAACATTCATTATCTCGTTTCAGAGGATTTTGTTTTAAAAGGACGACTTTCTTTCAAGTTTGTGTCATTTAGTGGGCACCTTTTTCATTGATGCCATGTTTATCAAAGTTTATATTATGCTTGAGTGGTAGTTGGTAACTCCTTGAGAATGCAGCCAAAAAACATTCAGTAACAATTTGTCCATGTATTTCACACACAGTACTCAGAATTATAGAAGTTTAATATAGTTAAAATGATTGAATCCTTGCATGATTTGGTATGTGACACTATCATGATTACCTAACTCTACAAAAATAGGCTTGATAGTTTATTTTAGTTATGAAATGCATGTACTTTAAAAATATTTCCAGGCTCATGATGGTTGGATTAGAAGAAGTGAAGAATGAGTTAGCTGTCCGTAAAGAAATTGGCAAAGGTCAGAAAACTTGGGATGCTCTGATGACTGTGCTGTTGAGTCTGGCCAAGGCTTGGAAAAAAGAGCAGGAGATGTGCAGGCAGCGTAAAGCTGAAGAGGAAAGTCTTTTTACAACAAGGTGAAATATTTATGATACATGCATGATGTGTGTTCTCTTTACAAATAATGGTACTTAGCCATAAATTTCAATTATTGCATCCTTCAAAGAAATGTCTTTGTACACATGAAACAATTTTTGTGACAAGATTAGGCTATTGTGTCTAGGGTTGCCAACTTTTCGATCTTCATGAACCTGAGAAGTTGTTATGGGTTGCCTACTTTAAGATATTCATCAACCGGAGTTTGCTTGAAACCTGGATACTTTAGAAGAAACCCAAGAGGAATTAAACTTAATGATAAATACATTCAATATTCTGAAAGGACGTAGGACATATGATTAAAAATCGTTAATTTTTTAAATATCGCTAATTAGCGAAATTGTAAGAGCATCGTCAATTTAAGTTTTTTTTTACAAAACAAAATACAATGTAAATTAAAGTGGTGGGCTATCTTAATTCGAATAATTTATTAAAAACTGCAAAAAAAGTCATAAAAAGGGCTTTCCGCTGCAATTGAAATTGAACCGGAGATTTGTGCTACTCACCTGGAGACCGGAGATTATGGCGATGACCTGGAGATCTCCGGCCCGAAAGCCGGAGGTTGGCAACCCTAATTGTGTCTATTATTATATCTAACCCATAATGACAAAATAAGAAATTTTACATATAATAAATGCCTTGTTACCATATCTGGTTCCCAATGCCAGAGTTGTGGGTTTGAATCTTGCAAGGGGCATGGTTATATGTGATCATGTCTATTATCATTGTTATCCTCATTGTAAAAAGCTGAGCTACTGTATTTAATCGATTCTAAGCCAACACCGATTGTAAGCTGACCCCCACTTTTTACAAGGCCATGCAAGGAAAACTTTTGATTTTAAAGTGCTTAGACAGCTTATTTAAAGATACCAACAAGTATGAACACCTCAGATTTTCAGTTCGTAATTAAATAAAGAGTATTAACTAAAATTACGGCAACATACAATACATTTTATTCACTTATTCATAACAACTAAAAGAGTAATTTGACCTCGTTATCCCCCGGGATCTTATTCTCGTAAAAAAATAGCCATTTTTCGTCAATCAAATACGGACACCGTATTACATAACATACGTTAGTACTACACTAGTATCACCTGGACATTCCTTTTCACTTTTAATCTTCAATTATTCCACTAAGTTTGCTGCTAAGGCACGAGGAAGTAACGGTTCACTCGGGAAATCCCAGTACGTGCATGCTAGACATACTGAAACAAGATAGTTAGAGGGAGGGGAGGGAGATAGGAAAGGCAAATGTTTCAATTCTGGAGTAAAATGAAACATTGTGTACATATGTAGCTTCTTATGCATATGAGCGCTATCATTGCATTTTTTTACGACTTTGATGCATCACGTATTATTTACGTAATTTATTTCTTCGTAGGTATTCAGTCATTTTGATTCTTTTTGCATACATTTAAAGTAGATAGTTTACTTCCACTTTAATACACTTATATCTCACGTTATAATGTAACTACAGACATAAATTTATTGACTACTTTTTTTACACCGGTTCTAAGCCGAGTGGCAATTTCTGAGTTGGTAAAAGCGTAAAAAAGGATCGGCTTACAATTGATTAAATACGGTAGGTAAAATTAAAAAATTATAAAATGTTTTAATTTTGAGTAATAAGCCTACGAAATGTCTTCCGGTAGGTGTGCTAATCGACCTGGTGAAGATGACGACAACATTGATCCAGCAGCAATATTGTCGGCATTTCCCACATACAAAGAGGATTTTGAAGATCTTCAGTTGGTTTCCTCATTGGATGATGATAACTCACATCAAGCACAAAGTATGGAAGGAAAAGATTCTTTAGAGACAGTTGACTTTATCGGTGAAGAAAATATGGTTCATATTGCAGAGCTGCATTCAAACATTGTAACTTCTCTTACATTCTCCAATTGGATTTTGCCCAACAGCATTGCAGTGTTAGAATTGAGGGAGAATGTAGATTATTTAGAACCACTTCTGGAAAGGTAAGCCTAAACTCAGTCCTCTCCTAAATCTGTAGAATAAGTAGACTCTGTACATCATCATTGAGATTTATTTCAACTGTGGAGCTGAGGAGGCTACCATAAATAAAACTTAAGAGAATTTATAATCATGTTTGAAATAAAATTGCCGTGATTATTATCATATCTAAAAGTGTTTTGTATTATTTCACAGGTACAGTGTATTTTCTCATCTTGTGAAACATTATGGCAAGGCCCTGACTTCTGACATTGACATAGTATTGTACCCAAGTCTTACTTTACTTAGTGCCATTGCTTTACAGGTTGGTAAATTCTAATAATTTTATTTATTTAAACATCAAATTATTCCAAATGAAAATGTCAGTATTTTTAATAGTTTCCGGCAATATAATGCTATGTAATACTTTAGTTATTCAATTGAAAAATAGTTTTTACTTACTTAAACAATATTCATATACATACTGTTACTTGTTCAGTTGTTTAAAATGACCAATTCAATTTAAAGTAGACCTAGAATAAATTAATAGAAGTTCTAATATTTTAACTAAAAATTTTTTGATGGTGCAAACTTTATGTAATTATTTCACCAAAAAAGGTAATTTATTATGAAGTGATAAATTTATCTTTGTGTATTGTTTCATTGAATTTATTTTTAAAGTTTAGCCACCACTAACTTAATGTTACAAAACTTTATTAACAGGAAGCATCTGGTATTAATGATAATACAGAAAGCATGAAATTACCCTATCCAAAAAGCAAACAAGGACAAGATAAAAAGTTTACTCAAATGGGCAGCAAGGAGCTCCCAGACTTCTACCATGATCCTTGGCAAGAGGAGGCAATTCGCTGCTTCCCGATATTGAAGGGGCTGAAGACCGAAGTTCAGAAGTTGATGATAAGTTGGCCTGAGCACCCTGTTCTTTCCCAGGTAGACATAAGTTGCAACCTATTGATAGAGGCTTATTAATAAATCAACCAATGATTATGCATTATAAATGATAAATAGGGACTCCACTCCCTCAGGGATCTGCACCTTTCGATAGCTCACCAACTTAATTTTACTTTTCATGTCAAAAGGATGAAAGAAACAATTGCTACTATTATAGGTGATCTGATCAAAATGTCGAAGACATTGTAAAGGAAATTTAAAAAAAAACATTTAGTTCAGACTGGATCATAATTATGTGGTTATAATTACATCATTAGTGGGTGAAAATTAAATAAATGCCATTGTATGTGGAAATACATGAATAAAAACTTCTGAATTCAGAATTTTTATCTTAATTCGCACCTAATAAATAAAATAAATAGATGATGAGTTGCTATGGTGAAGAAAAAAATTATTGGTAGGATGAAAAGGGAATGTTATCAAGAGGATTTTGAATGGAATTTTTATTGCTAACTATGAACAGCAGCAAGAGAAAAAAATCACTTTTTTCTATATGGATGGGACAAATTATGACTATAATGATTCACTTTCATTTTGGAGATGAGAATTATAACTAATGACGAAAGTAATGAAGAATAGATGATAATAATTGATGCTATTGTCCACAGAGTAATGTACATATCATGTACATTTACTATCTGGTCATTGATGGATATCTGTAAGATGACTTTCTGCGTGCATCGCTTCACCGTTCTCCCGACCCCATATGTGGCATGATGCATGCCAGGTGGGTAGTCAGCTTCCAGGGGCCAGCACCAGCGGGGGTGGTTCGACCCCCTGTAAAACTACAGTTGCAGCCCAAATAAATGGTCTCTTCAGATGTTGAAAATAGATGTTCAAAATAGATGTTCAGCATAGATGTTCAGCTTGTTCTCTTAGTGTAAACCAGTCCTCTCTGCAGGGATGCAAACATAGCTTTTTTGGGACGCCAAGTTGGCACTTTTTCAAATTGTACCATGTTCAGAGCCGATTTTCTTCCACGTGAGATGCCTTTGAACCATTGTACTGCATGAGTTAAGAGTTCCCCGGCTCTAGTTTTCAGTGATATGTGTGTTGGCCCTTTCAAGAATTTCCCAGCCCATCTGTGAGGCCGGAAAAATAGAGAAATCTTGAATTTTTTACCCGGATTTAAAAGGTGGCTAAGCAGTGTTTTTTTACATCTCAGACCCCTAAACCTATATATGCACTTGTAGTGGCATCCTTACTGAATGAAATGACATCAAATTTATCTCTGTGCGATGGACGAGAGGGCGACACAAGTACATTTCCCGGAGGTCGACACAGCACACGGGAGCACAGTTGCGACAGACCTGGTGGAGAGGAGGGTGCCGGAGGGGGAAACCCTTGTGCATTTCGGGAAGATAGTCAGATGTACTAACGATTTTGAAAATTTGGTTCGATTCGAAGGATCCATCACTTACCTAGTCTGGACATATAGCATGGAATGACTCTTACATGAATCAATTTGTCAGTATTTTTTCTTAAAATATTTTAATTTGAAGTTATTATCATTTATAGTTTACGAGAAATTTAAAGCTTAACTTTGACTTTCATATCTTAGTGAGGTGAACCACTGCGTCTTCTGAGGTTTGGTAGGGAAATGTATACTGCATCTTAGTGAAATCACATCTTGTGAATTCGTGCTATGTGAGGTTTTACTGTATTGCTGGAGCTAGGAGAAGAGAAACAGAACCAGATAGAAAGAAAATATTGAATGATCAGAACAAACAAAAAGCAAAGCATAGAGCTAATGAGTCACCAGATGCAACAGTAAATCGATTGACAAGCAACAGATTTATAGATGCCAGAAGACAAGCACATGAAAGTTTATTACAATCTGAATAGCAATTATTGTGGATTAGGTTATGTATTAAACTTTCTATTGTTATAATGTATCCATATTTTTTAATTGTAAATAATGCTATTTTTTACAATAGAGAAAGGAGAAAAATTCTGAACTTATCAAGGAATCAGACATGGATCATCTGCTTTTCGGACAGGCCCTTTAATCAAATAAGTTAATGAGCCAGTATGTTTCTCTTCTCTTGAGTTGGCTTGATTGCCTGGAAAGGGGGAGACCTGAGAGTGATCCCCTGGTCAAGTTCAGAATTTTTCTCTTTCTCTAAGTTGATAATTTATGTTCAGCATTATATGTTCACGCATAGCAACTTCATTTTCCTAAATTTTATCTTATAATGCAATTTTATTATAAGGTGGAATTCAAGGTTTGAATTTTCAAATGTTTTGTCTTGTGAATGATAGTTAAAACTGTAACTTTCATGTTTTTTGAATATTCTGGTGATATGTTTAGTTTCAGCTGTTCTGAAAGACTTTTTTCTTTTTCTCTCAAGATATGTTTGGTTGTGGACAGGATCTTGAATTTTCCACCAACCAGTCCTCTATCTCGCTTTGTTACTGGTTTGGAGTTGACTCTGATGAAAGCACAGGAATGGGAAGCAAATGCTCACTCTGGTATAAGCTTGTGTGACAATCTCTCACTGCTTACTACCCAGATTATTGATTGGAGACGACTTGAGTTAAACTGCTGGAAGGACTGCCTAAATAGATCTGCAAAAAGGTTAGAATAGAAACATGATTATGAGTCTTACTGAATTATTCTACGATGAAGAAATACATCAGGACTATAGGAAAATTCCTTGTTTGCATATTGTAAATCTCATAGTGTCCTAAAACTATGGAAATTGATAGTTTTTATAGATTCCAATTACTAGTCTACCTTTTGCAGTTCTGCTTGCAAAATTATTTTGGGTTGTAAAAATTTTATAACATTCATTAACTACCAAAAATATCTTATAATCGGTGATATATTCATTAAACCTATGCATCTCAACCTATATGGGGAGGAAGGGTATCACAAAGGGCACCCAATAAAATTTGCTGGTTATTAACTCTGGTGTTGGAGGCGTATTGTGAGAATCCAGTACGTTGCTGCTTATAATAAAACCTCAGTATATCATCATCAGTAGTTCAGTCTTATGCCTGGTCTTGTTGACTAGGGAATATATATGTGGTGTGGTGGTTTCCCATTGCCTTCCACACCAGACACATAGAAGGGAGGAGGGAAATCTAGTGCCAGCATTTGCTTATTCTTTACAAAGAGCACCAAGGAAGCCAAATGCTTAATGTCTCTTCTGAAGGATGGAGCATTGATTTGTGTGTTCTTCTCATAAACACAAATAGGGGTCAGGATGACCGGTGTCACATAGTGTAGCAGACCAGCCCTCTAACTACTATACCACCAACACTCTCCCACAGTATATTTTGTTAAAAACCATTCAGAGTTTATGATATGAAATGAATTTTAACTGAATAATGTACATACAGACATAAACCAATGTTGATGTAAGCAACCTCAAATAAAATTCATATCTTATATCTCACACTGGTAGAATTTAGCCCATAATTTTTCATAAATTTAAAACTATTCTAGATAAATTGGTTTTTGAGAATATATACATAACTACATAATTTTTCATGCATTTTATAAGCCAAATAAGTAATAAACTCATTAAATTTAAAAATTAAACAAATTTACAAAGCGAAAGTGACCTTTTACAAATTGAAAATTCTAAAAGTAATAATTCTGAGGTTAAGAAACATAAATACAAACATTTACTAAACATTTAATAACAAAAATATGAACATTAACAAAATCCTTCCATTTACATATATGAACAGCTATGGTATGTTAATGCAATTTTGGAAATTTTCAAAAATTTACAACCAGATCACCAATATGAAACAAGAGGCAAAAATATGTTTCAATATCCAAAGCACAAGTTAAAGTCATTTGAAAATTGTCCAAGATATATGGGGATAAAATTATATAATAAATTGTCCATAGAAATGAGAGAGAAATTGTCTCACCCAGTAATATTTTCATAAAAAACTTGAAAACTTTTATGGTAAATAAATGTTACTACTCTGTAAATGAGTTCATAGAGGATTAAAATGTTAATATATAAGTCAGTGTTTCCCAACCTTTTTAGAGTCGCAGCACCCTTAAGTGACTTTTCAGAATTTGGCGGCATCCCTCCCTATCCACCATCAGTAATAATCGTGGTGAAGTTGAACCCCTAACTCCAATCTCCGTATCTCCTTTCATTTCGAAGTGCCTTTGCGATGAAATGAAGGTCAACTTAACTCTGGTTTGCATTTTTGAAAGCAAAATGAGGCTAAATATGGGAAAACAGAATATTTTTTGCGGCACCCTTCAGAACACTTCATGGCACCCAGGTTGGGAAACACTGATATAAGTGATGAAATGTAAAGTATATGAAATGTAAATGTATGTATGAATATGTAATTAATATTGGGTGTGTTTTTGTATTTTTTTTAGTTTTTGTTATACTTGGACGAGGTACCAATTTACAAACGGACTTTATGTTCTGTTGTTATGTAAATGTTTTATTGTATCAATAAACAATCCTAATTCTAATTTTAATAGAAGGCAGCATCAGTTTCAATATTCAATTTTAAGTTTTATTTATGGTGATCGCTAGTTAACAGAAACTAGACAAAGCATTACATACCTTTTTTATAATAATAGTCAAGACATTTTTTCTCATGAGAAAAAGTATTATTTGTCAATTTTTTAAAAAAGAATCACGTAATAATTAATAATCCATCTAACTGACAACTAAATACATTGTAAACTTGTCTATCTGCATAGTTACTTGTACTTTAGTTAATAAATAAATGACAGGATTGTAAATGAGTTGATGGTTAGAGTTTCATAATTTTTAAATGTGTTTAAATGAAAAATTTTCAGGGCTAAGGCTCGTGCATCAAAGTGGTGGTTTCATCTCTTTTGGCTTGTTCACACATATGTGAGGTCTGAGGAAGATGTCACAGAGGATCAGGAAGAGGGTTTCAAGGCAACTGAACCTAAGGATCTGCTAACATTATTAAAGCAATTTATGGAGGACTCTTCACTTGGAGAATTTGAAACAAGGCTTGAACTCTTGTATGTTTTCCATTGCCATGCTGTGCATCTGAAACCATCTGACAGACAGCGTAAGTAATCTTTGGAAAAAATGTATAACAAGTAATTCATGAGGCCATTTTTAACTTTTTTCAGAGAAAATTTTATTTTTTACCTTTTGAGAATTCAGTGTATTTTCTCTCTTTGGTAATTTTATACTGTTTTTATTATTATGTCCCATAAATTTTTATTTTTTAGAGTTACCTTTAAGTTATTATTTTTAAAATTTTTTGTTAATGAGATGAATGTAATAAAACGGATAAACAATATATTTATCATAAATATTTATTTCTCAGGTGATTTGATAAGTATGCTGTGGAACGTGCACAGCTTTTATTCGCAGTTCTGTACCCAAGTTAAGAATTATTTACAGAAACTTAGGAAACCAATTGAGAAGAAGCTGAAAGACTTTGTTAAAATTGCACGCTGGAATGACATAAGTTATTGGTCTGTCAAAGAAACCATTTTTAAAATCCATCGCACTCTCCATAAGCATATAAGAGAATTTGAGGTAAGGAGCTACCAATGATTTTCTCTGAGGTTTTTTGTAATAATTGTTGATAAATTTAGTAATTTTATATCAACCCATAGCAATTATCATATTTTTTCATGAAAAATTTTGTGTAATTTGATGATGATATGATGATAAAAATCTAATTTAGTGTCATTGTTGTCTTAGTCTAAGATTTCTTGTGATTACTGTCTAAGAGTGAATGAAAGTGACATTAACAGTTATATTTCCATTAAAAATAAATGTGATTGTAGTTTCTTCAGAATATGTATAATCAGTACAAAGTAGTAATTTGCCAATCAATGATTGCTGTTGTCTTATTTTTTTATTTCCTTATTTTTAATTCCATATAATAGTATGCATTGCAAAAGTTATTTTTGTGCATATTTCATTGCAATAATTTATATGAAGCCGAAAAACCAATTTTTGCAGAAAATTCTCCAGCTTCCTGTGAGCTCTGCTTTGACACAGCCTAAAGAGAAGGAAAATGCTGAAGAAGGTCTCTGGGACAAAGATAACCAAGTCTCTGCCATATATCTAAAGGAACAAGACAGTTGTGTATCCATTGTTGAGCCAACCCTTTATATATCCCAGCAAAAGGTATTTAAATAAATAAACCTTTGTAAAATGAATTTACATGAAAATGCAGATATATTATTGCTGTGTATTTTTAATTCTTGTATTCCTTAAATGTCAATTTTACTTTTATGTAGTCACTGTGTATACTGTGTTTAAATAATTATAAGATGACTCTGAATCTAAGAAGATTGTACTATTTATAACAAAATATTTAAACCAGTGCTGATAATGCTCATCTTTGGGTTTGCAAAAATAGTTTTTACATGCAAATGTTATATTTCTTTTATTCCTCTGACTCTTTGCAAATTGCACGTTCATTTCATAGATGCTAAATCATTTTGCTATAATTTCTTCATGTAAAAAGACGGATCAAGGTGTATTTATTTCATATTACATATAATATAATCCATGATTTTTCAAATGCATATATAGGGGAAAAAGTTTGCCTTGTATTTGGTCAAATGCAGTTTCTCACTATCTGCATTTCATCCTCATTTTCTTGAATTTAGTGGCTAAATTATTTTGGTATGATTTTGTCCTCATATTTGATTTAATTTTTAGAATCTTGAATATAACTGCTTTCACCATTTGGGTAAATCAAATTTTCTTCTTTATAAATAGTTGCTTCAAAGAAACCAAGCACCACAGATTGCATCTAATCCACTAATTAGTCAATCTGGAAACTATTTCAATCGTGCCCGTCAGTTATGCAAAGAAATAATGGAATCATTGAAGTACCCTGTACTTATTCATGCTGTAGAGAATATGACGGTAGACATGATTGATACAGCTTCTCATCTGAGTTCTCTTCAGGTAATTTCACAGTTGTTTGGACTGCCCCTTGTGTATTGTGATAATTTAATTAACCTGATTGATCTGATAAAATGCATGATGCAGGTATGGTTATTTTATTAAAAAATTTGATGCTTTTATTCTTGTTAAATTATCCACTGATTATATTCTGAGATTTGTTAGAGCAATTTAATGTAATTGTGAAAGAGGCATATTAATGGAAAAGGTGATTTTTTGGAAATGATGGAAGTGTCATTTTTTAATCATTTGAATTTTCAGGTTCCAGCTGGGCTCACTAAGGAGAAACAGCGATCAGCTGCTAAAAACATAATCCAACGCAAGAGACGAGCGTTAGCTGATCTCTTCCGAACCCTATCTCGACTTGGCTTGTCTTATCGCACAGGCCTAGTAATATCAGAGAAACTAAATTCTAAGCAGAGTTTATCGGCATCTTTGGATATGTTTCTCATGCCTCCATTAGATCTCAATGCTGCATTTAACCAGTTAAAATCCAGGTAACTTCCTAATAAATTCTATATATGAAGGAAAAATATGTTATATTTTATTTTATTTACCTTTCTAAATGAAGATCAAGTTCAAGGTCCTATCCGTTCAACATTTTTACTTTCTCCATACATGGTAATGGGAAAGTATTGTGTTCATGAACAAAATCGACTTCGAGATTTCAATGGAAATACACGTTTTGAGGTCCCTAGAATACGTTTAGACTATTTTTGGAATGATGTGTGTGTGTGTATGTGATTGTGGGCGCTCTAACTCAAAAAGTACTTGCCATATCATTACCAAACTTCATATATAACACTTTAGTATGAGCACAAAGAACTGATTAGTTTTTGGACAATACCGGTTAACCGGAAGTCGAGGTTGATTCAAAACCCAATTCGGTTTTTGCGATCTTTCTCCGATAATACGTCATTATTATATACATTGACCATTACAAAAAATGTAGAAAATATAATTTCCTACATCTTTTATTTCAAACAGTTTTCCATAGCAGTAATTGTTTAGGAATTATTTATAAATAATCGGTTTTTCGGTTTTCATAAAATATCTCCTTAAAAACATCGTTATTGGTAATCTTTGTGAGGACCAAAGTTGTAGAGAATAATATTTCTTCCAAGTTTTGTTCGAAACCAATTTTTGGAGAACCATCCATTTCGGAGATATTTTGCTTTTTACTTTCTCCATACGAAGTAATGGGAAAGTATTGTGATCACGAAAAAAGTCGACTTCGAGATTTCAACGGAAATACACATTTTGAGGTCCCTAGATCACGTTTAGACTATTTTCGGAATGATGTCTGTGTGTGTGTATGTGATTGTGGACGCTCTAACTCAAAAAGTACGTGTCATATCGTTACCAAACTTCATATATAACACTTTAACATGAGCACAAAGAACTGATTAGTTTTTGGACAATAACGGGTAACCGGAAGTCGAGGTTTATTCGAAACCTGATTCGGTTTTTGCAATATTTCTTCGTTAAAACATCATTATTGTATATACAATTCTATGCAGAGGGTATAGAGAATGTAATTTCCTACAACTTCATCCATTTCGGAGATATTTTGCTTTTTCTAGTATACGGCGCCACCACCATTTAGCGGTGAATTCTGTAAACATTCAAAATATACCTAATTTACGGCAATAAGAATGACTATTCTTTTATAATAGAAAATAATAATTTTGCCTTATAATGCTATTCATAATAATTTAAATAACTATACTCCAAATATGGAGAAAGTCATGTGTTGGCCACATCAGATTTTTTGTTATTTCAGAAAGGCTGATAACTATCTGCTGAAAACATGGGATGGATGTGAGAAGTACTTTGTACGTTCCATGGCACGCTTGGCACATCTCAACACGTTACTTGCTGTCTCTCCATCAAAGGACTTGGGTCCTCCTTCAATTGAGAGGTGTCGTGGATTTACAGCCCATTTAATGGTAATAATTATTTATAAATTGATTATAAATGCTAATATGTGCAGTTTTAATGTCAGTTATTTTGGTGTTACGTTGATAAATTCTCAACTTTTTCCCTTTGTAATTTAATAACCTCACATTTTCTTCACATTGTATCATTTTAAGTTTTTATATGAAACTATCCAAAATTTACCATTTAAAATTGATATTTGTATTTTTAACTAAAGCAAAATATTTGGAAACATCTTTATATGTACTAATACTCAGTCATTAGGCCTAAATAATATTCTTTTCTGATTGTACTCCAGAATATAGTAAAACAACAGAAGGAACACCTGATCAGTTCAAGCAATCATCTAGTCACATTTAGAAAGCAGTTGTCGTATCTCTCCTCCTTGGGAAAATGTGATGATACCTTTCCTAGCCCAACTCAAGATGTGATGAGAGATTTGATCGTAAGTATTAAGAGATTTCTTTTACATTCTTGCAGTTACATTAGTATATTTTGATGCTAAAACACCTGTAGAAAGGTTATACTCCAGTTTTCATTATCTAAAGTCCAGATTAATTAAATTGAAATGGCTAGATTAAGCACCTACCTCAAAAATGCTTTTCAATAAGAAAACTCAGTGAATGTGTGGAATAGGAAATAAAAAGATTAAAAAATAGAAAAGAATAGTAAGAATAATGGTATATGGCATAGTTTATAAACATTTACATAAAGTGCCATTGGCTGCAACAAATAATAAAGCTAAGTGTGGGAATATTTTTAAAATAATCGTTTTTAAATTTTAACCCTCAGTAAAATTTGTGTTATTTTTAGTAATTGAGTAATATTAAATTACATGCTAGTTTTTTACATTTTTATACTTTAAATCCAGTTTTTTTATCATTACCTATTCTATATGCAAACTTTACTTAATAATGAACTTTTTAGACTAATTTCTCAAGTTGTTCATTTAAACTTAAATATTACAGAGACATCTCTCAGATCTGATATGCTCCAGCCTCATTTGCCTTGAGCAGACATGGCTGTATCTACATGCCTGCCCTTCATCTCCATCCTCAGAAAGTGAATGTGTGAGAATAGCTCAACTACCTTCATCAAGTGAATGTGATCAGAATAGTCTGGAAGATTCTGTAAAAGGTGATGATAAGTGGCAGTCTACTGCCGATGACATAAGAGTGTTAGTTGCTTCCATTTCCCAATTAAAATCTGAGATTGAGAGGTTGAATTTCTCATCAGACCTTCCGATTACTCCATCCCGTTGGGTTGTCATTGCCAGAGCAAGTGGTAGCCTTGAAAAGTTTGCCGATCGGATTGGGAAAATATGTGCCACGTTGTTTAGAACTTCCTCAAATTCATCTACCCTTCCAAGTGCAGTAAAATCTCTTGATTGGCTAGTGAATGAGATGGTGTCTTTGTCAAAGAAGATAGACTTAGAAAACAAAAAATCTCAGCCTTTGGAAAAGACAAGCCTTTCTGAACAAAACACTCTGCAATCTCAGTTTTCAAGACATGCAGAGTCCCTGTTGAAGAAAGTATTGCTAATATTTCAGTCATTCTTCAAAAAGTATAGTGCAAAAGAGAACTTTGGTGAAAACCAAGAAGTTGGAAAGAAAGTGGCTACTGTAGTGGAGGGGAATGTCGAGCAAAGTGAAATTGTTTCCAAGGACAGTGAATTAGAAAGCGAGGATAAGGATGTGGAGGAAATTGAGGAGGGCCATTTGAGTGAAAAAATAAATGAGTCTATTTTCAAGGATGTGGGAATGTTACAACTAGGGGATATTACATCGTCGCTTGGGGGACTCATTACTGATCTGAGCAATTTAATGGATAAAGATGGATTAAACACAGAAACTTGTGGTTGTAAAAGGTCAGTATGGATCTGATTTATATTAATCTGTAACAGTTGTCATAATGTATTGCTGTAAAAATGAAGAAAAATTACTAGTGTAGAATTGTTCGATTCAACAAATCCTGCAAAATATTATTTAATTTTTAAGCAAAATTAGTTGCACAATTTTTTAATCAAAGAATGTTGAGCATTTAAACAAATATATGGTTATTCCTTTTAGATTCCTTCAGTTGGAGAATTAAGCTGCTTTCCTTTGCCACATTAGATTGTACCATAATTTTTTCCATTAGTCATAGTTAGAAATATATTTATAACATTCATTCTTAACATATTGCATCTTATCCTATATTTAGGATGCTCTTATCCTGCCTCCCATCTCTGGATCAGCTTTCTTTACTGGCTCAGTTTCTGATAACGCAACAAACAATCTCATACCGTACGACCAGTAAGCTTCTCTCTGCCCTCCTTGCTATTTTCTCTGACCTGGCTGCACGTGGGTTCTGCATTCCTCGTGGGTTGGATGGTGAGGAAGGGAAGGACAATGGTCCAGGAAGGGGTGATGGGAAATGGGAAGAGAGCGAGGGGATGGGGCTTGGTGATGCAGAGGATGGGGATGAGAAGGCAAAGGAGACCTCAGACAAGCTGGAGAGCGAAGATCAACTGGAGGGAGCTCACCAAGAGGGCAAAGAGCCAGAGAATAAGGCAGATAAGGAGTTGAAGGTGGGTGAAGTGTTTGCATTTTACTTAAGGAGCTCTATGCGATTTCATAGTGAAAATGTTATAAAATAAAAAAGGAAACAAATTTGGTCTATTAATTAAGCTTCAATGACTAAAGAAAGTACATGTCAAGCTTACTTCTTTCCTAGCCTTATGTTCAAGGCTTTCATTTATCTAAATACTATATAACCATTGCAATTTATCATATATTGTTCAGAAATTTATATATAGTTTATAAATACCATGCAAGTGATAGAAATATGCCATATTCCATTGCACTCAGTCTTGTAATTTTTGGGTCATTACCCTCAGTTGGTTAATGTACAATTTTTATTTCTAAATTTATAAAATAGAATGGTGGTGCTGAGTTCTTGAAATGAAAATGATTGGTACAGTAATTGCAGATCTGGTTGAGACGTATTTTGTTATAAATAATTTTTTCAAACTTGTTTAGGCTATTTATTCTGCTCTTAGTTGTATCCTCAGCTGATTTTGTTTGTATATTATTCACTTTTTATTGAAAGTATAATTTGACTAGCAGAACTGCCCGTTGAATTTCAACGGATTTAGTGAATTTAAAACTTTGACCGTGTAACACGTGAACATCGTAAGAATAAGATAGTACACAGTTTTAACCATCGAATAAAAAGCAAAAATGAAGAAAACCTGTTTGCGATTACCTATTTAGATGAATGAAAGAAGAAAATCTTGCACTCTGAAAAATCGAAAATTACGTGGCAACTTATGGGAAAATAATTATTGAATTAAGCACATCCCCCCAAATGTTTTATCACCATATAGCCTATGTTATCTGCAGGATAAAATTATTTACCTATGCGAAGTTTTGTGACGATATCTTCAAAGGTTTTAAAATCACAATTTGTGAAAAGTCTACGTTTAATTATTTAAGTTATTTACACAGTTTTAAAAACAGTTTGCTTTGGAGAACTCTGTGCCACACTTTGTGTTTCTTTCTTCGCTACTTTAGTTTATATTAGGTATATATTATTTCTTTTAGTTTATATTAGGTATATATTGTTTCTTTTAGTTAATATTACGTATTGTTTATAACAGTTGTCACATAAATTGTTAATCCAACAATATTCTCATTCCCGTGTTATTTAAATGGGAAAAATTAAAAGAAAAACTTTTTTTTTAATTGTAGTTCAAATCACTTTAAAAACCCTCCCATTTTGCTTAACTTTTTACTGCGGTTAAAATGGCACCTTCTTCTTGCTTCTATGTTTTGTAGTTGTTGCGCTATAAATGCACGAACACATTCTTCAAAATATTTATAGTAGAGATAAAGTCTTTGATAATGCAATATGAGTCGTTTTCAGAAAGTGATCTGTCACACAATGGGTATAAAGGCCAAATTGAAATATATTGTACTTATCAGTATTTGTTTTTTTTCATTCAGGAGGAGGAGACTGGAGTCGAAATGTCTGAGGATTTTGAAGGGAAGTTGCAGGACTTGGGTGAGAAGGAGGAGGAGGAAGGAGAGGAGGAAAGTGGTGAGGAAGATGATGATGATGTCGATAAGCAAATGGGGAAGACCGGGAGTGAAGCAGAAAAGCTTGATGAGCAGATTTGGGGCAGCGATTCAGAAGCCGAAGAAGAAGATAAGGAAGAGGATGGTGAAGAGAAGGGTTCTGAAGGAGAAGATGACAAACGTGGAGGCAAAGGTGAGCAGCCTGAGCTTAGTGCCAAAGACCAGAGTCTCGGCAAAGCAGACGGAGAAGAGGAGGAAGGAGAAGGGAAGGAAGATAAGAAGAAGAAAGAGAAGGACATCAACGAGATGGAAGACAAAGGAGAAATCGATGATGACCAGGTGAAGCAACTGAAAAATGATAATTACTTTGTTTAAAGTAGATTGTTTCTTTCGTATGTAACGTAAAGTTGATTGCAAATTACTCCTTATGTTAAAATCAGGAAGAAATGTAAACGTGAGTTGTTTTTGTTTTAGGTGGACCCCTATCATGGGAAACAAGAGCCACTGCCAGAACCAGAGGCATTAGACCTTCCCGATGACCTTCAGTTGGATGATGGAGAAGCAAAAGACAAAGATGGGAACGAAGAAGAGAATCCCTTTGATATTGATAAAATGAAAGGTTTGTCGGGTGATAATTCCAAGCATTCTATTTTTCTTTAAAATATTCCTAATTTTAATTTATTAATTAATCTCATAAGCCTAGCGCCAGTATATTCAATATATGTATTAGGCTATTAGTTGATTTTTATGAGTTTGTAATCACAATATCAATTTATGTGCTGTTCTGTGATTCGTCTTGGAAATAAAAATAGATTGCAAAGTACTGCTGTTTTACAGAATAAGTACAGTTTTTGGGAAACCATGCATGATGAATACTGGTGATGCTGCCAATGCAGTTAAGTGCGAGAAGGGAGCTTGATTTCACAGAACTGTATCAATTGCTGAACTTGACCAACTGATCAGTTATGAGTGTGGTCTGCCTAGATTTTATATGAAGTAATAGAGATGGGGAACTGTTAAAAAAAAAATTTTATTCCATTTATAAAAGATTTAAGTATTTTAAAAATGTATCTTGATATTGAGGCCATATTGTTTCAGTCTTGAATTTGTGGGGCTTACTAGAACAAAATTAAATATCAAACTTTTTTTTAGATTTCTAGTTAGCAGTAGTAAAATAAATAATCGTGTAAATGATTCAAATTTTAATTTCATTTTTAAATGTTGTTTGATGAGCAAAGATTTGTATAACATTTTGGACAAGATAATTTAAATCACTGAAACAGTGGTACATATTCATTACCTGTTTGACATTTCTAATATGTACAGAGAGAAAGAGTATTATCACAGATTTGAATTAACACTGCAAGGATTCTGAATTTACGAAAGGCAATAAGATGATTAGGATAACAGGTGTATTCAAAAGATAATTATTTAAAATATAATATCATCAGTGGATAAGTTTTAGTAACAGCAGGTGCATCACCTTTAAGGGTCCTTGGTTATCAATGACAACAGAGAATGCGTTACTTGAAAAATTTTTAATGGTAAGAAGAATAAAAGCACAGACTTAGAAATTTTGTTGGAAAGATGTTGTATACTACTTCACAAAAAGATATCATAGGAAATAGAAACTTAAATAATTGTAACAATGGTAACCCTGAATTATATTTCCATATAAGGTATAAGTGTTTTGTAGTGTGAATCAGATTTGGATTTTAAGTGTTAATTGGTAATGAATTGGTTTATTATTTTCTCAGAGCAAATTGGAGACAAGGATGTTGAAAATGGAGACGAAGATGATGCAGATAAGGCTTCCCAGCAAGGAGAGGATAAAGAGCCTGGAATGGAAGAGGAAAATGAAGGAGATGAGGAAGAAGGCCCTGATGGAGAGGGCCTCAAACAAGAGCGTTCTGAAGAAATGGATGTGGAAGAAGATGGGGATGTTGAGAAAGGGGAGGAGGATACTAAGGGAAAAGGGGCTAATGATGAAGAGAAAGTTGAAGAAGAAGAAGCTGAGGAAAATGATAACAAGGGAACAGAAGAAGAAGATGTTGCAAAACCCTCAGAGGATCGGCCAAGCGTGGTGCCTGTGGAGGCTGCTGCAGACAAGCCCAAAGAGGGATCAAAAGATAAAACGGAGAGTGCTCAAGAAGATGTGAGTATGGAAGGAAAGAATGAAGAGGACAGAAACGAAACACATGGAGTGGGTTTGGCACAGGAAGAGAAGAAGCGTCAGGGTCATGGAGGCGAGACAGAGGATGCAGGTGTCCGTAGGGAGGAGTTGGCCAAAGAAGAAGCAGAGAAAGAGCAGAGGAAGAGGAGGAAGCCAGGAGAATCAGATAGCAAGAGAACGTTAGGTTGGTGGCATCCCATTTATCCCATTCAGTTAATCTCCTCCAATTAAATATTTTCATCTGGTGTGGTAAATGTTACACCTATGGTGATTCAGAAGTGAATGTAGGCAAAATATTCTAAAAATGAAAATCATGTAAGTTTGCATAAGATTATGTCATGAAATTATTTTTCTCTATTATTCATTACCGTCATGGGAATGTTATGCTTTTAGAAAAACTTGACAGCTGTGATGATGATTTTTGTTGTCTGAAAATATTTTATCCAGAATGATGTATAAATAATTATGCGAGCATTCTATAGCAGCAAAACCTGTAAGTGAATTATATTTTAATTTTAAAGTATGTATAGCCAACCTCAGTGGGAACTCATTAATTGTCAAATTTAATTAAAGCAAATGATTGTTGAATCACCACTGATATTAGCTATCTTTTAGGTGAAGTTTACATTGGTTAACTCAGTTATTTTATAGATATAGAATCTATCAAGGTAATTTGTACATTACTAGTATTAGCTGTTTGCTGAGTTAGCTTATTTGGATTTGAATTCCCGAGTGACGTGATGAAATTGGCCAAAAAATCTCTTTTTTGTTTCTGTTTTAGTTATCAATGACTGTTGCCTTTTGATCGACATTTGTTTACTGTATTATGTCAATAGGAGAAACCAAGGAGCCTCTTAAGAAAAAGTTGAAGACTGTTGAAATAGAGAGTAAGAGAAGCAATGCTAGAGAAGAGGATGACAATGAAAGAGATGTGGAGGAGAAGAAAGATGAAAAGGAACAGGAGTCAAAGGGCGATGACAGTGAACTGTATGAGCACATCAAAGAGGCAAAGCAGAAATGTGATGTTCAGACTTTGGATGTTGCAACTGAGGTTTGTAGCATTAGTCTCTAGAAGTAGTATGAAGGGATGTAAACATTTTATAGCATTGCATTGGTATACAACTTTTCAGACCACATATGTGTGTCTTTTGGTCATTCAAGTGACCCCTGCATTTGCAAGAGTTCATGTGAAGCATTAACCATTAGAGTGTCAAGCCCCTAATGGTAGTTTGAGTGAAAAGTGCCAGGATATTTTTTGCCATCTTGTCCAATTTCTGCTATTTAAACTCATTTTTTTACCTATTTATGAAATACTATATTGATTGTATTAATTGCAAAACACTGTCAATTTAGAAATTATTTTGCACAAACAAAATAGAGAAGTAACTAATTTCCCATTGAAGAAACTTAAATTTTAATCTTTGGAGAAATGCAGTGTCATTATTATTTCTCTAATTAGTGCTTAATTAAGCACATACTCATTTTTATGTTGAATTGAAAAAGTTATGCCTTATTTGTCAAAATCAGTTATATTATGGAAAAAATTTAAGGTAATGTTAATTTAAAAATACTAGCTGTATGTGTGCAAAACTGTTGGTGATCTCAATAATTCACATTTAACTTTAATAATGCATTTCCCCGGTATAGGATTTTAGTGTCTTTGGCTCCTAATGTAAAGTTTGTGGGTTCAAATCTCGTTGAGAGCATGGTTGTGTGTGTGCATTGACAATTTATCATCATTTCCTTGCATTAAGGCATTAAATGTGCATGTATATACAGTAAAATGTCATTGTTTCGAAGTTCAAGGGACCAAAAAATTATGACTTTGAAGTATCCGGGTTCGAGAAATGGGGAACAAAAACATGATGTGTTGGCACGCACATGAACCTTCTGCTTGCACAGGATCGAGGTTTCGAATTAAATGAACTGTTTGTGTGTCACTGGACCAGATGATGACTTTGAATTTCATTGTAGGCATATTTTGAATAATCTGTACCAAAAAGTATGCAAAATCCTATGGTGTTGGCCGGAGACTGATCTTAGCTTTGAATTACACCATACTTCGAATTATCTGGGATCAAAATAATGGGGTTTTACTGTATTATGCAAATGCTGATTGAGAAAATAATGCAATCCTGTGGGTTGACAATAGGATGGTTGCCATGGCAACCTCCAGAAATGAACCCAAGATTTTTCACAAATACCTAACTTATCTGTCAAAATTCGAGCGATATCAAACCAAAGGCGAAAATCGATGATTAGAATAATAAACCTTATTAATTTTCCTTCAAAACACTTATAATAGTTTAATTAATTTATTTGTTAAATGGCAAAAATTCAGAAACACTGAATTATGCTGAATATCTTAAGTCCAATAACATGGACAAAACGCACGACCATGCCCTCTGCAGGATTCAGACCTGCAACCCCTAGCATTGGGATCTAGACATGCTAACCACCCCTCTACCAAGGCCGGCAAAAGAATGAACGCATGCACATCGAAAAATCAATCTTTACATGTGATCTAATGGGAAACAGAAATCATCCTCTGGGATTGAACCCAGATCTTTAGGAAAATGAAAGTAGTTTTCCAGGGACCTCCTAGCTAATAGAAACAAAACACTGTTTACCGCATAACTCTACAACAAATGGTTTTTGAGATACATTGAGGGACAGACGGATGCTTCTAAAATTATATATAAGATGGTATCCTACAGTCGATTTTTTTATATATTAAAATCTTGCAAAACAAAACCTACTCTCTTAATCAATTTACATAAAGTAACTATTATTACATGATTAAGTAAATGGTTTTGTTTTTTAAGTTCTGCACATGCAGTCGCAAATGTCAGCTCAACTTTTAAATAGTTTAATGTTTCCATGTTTTTACGAACTTAGAAACAATGAAGTTCATGATCATCTCCATAACAAACTTCTATCGAGGTTGATTTCGTGTCACAAGGATTTAGGCAGAAGCATGATATTATAAAATCATTCTTATAAAATATGTTTACTAACCTAAATTATATTTTTAGGTTAAATAACTATAAACATTCCTATATAAAATGATACCATAAATGCCTTGGTCTGTTAAATCTTGGACAGACTATTCAAACTAATTTACAGAGACTACATAGAGTTGACTTATGCTTTTTTTATGGGTAACAAATGACTGTAATCCTCTGGCACTCAAAGGGTTAATGTTAGCTCATGGATTCATTGGTGTATGATGAGAAATTTATTCTTTTTAAGTCTCTGTATTATAGTTTGTAGGTTATTTTTTGGTTTCCATAACAGGTTGTCTGCAATTACTTGGAAATAACAGTTAACAATTTTAAAGGTTTAGTGTTAATTATAAAAAGCATGGTTTAATAGAGTGGTTCAGGATGGTCTGCCAAATTTATCTAATTTATTCAATGTTTATGTTTTTTTAGTAAATGATGAAATCATTTAAGCTATTTGCGTGGATTAAAGTTGAATATATAATTTATATTGATATATTTAGCAGTTATTTTGATAAAGATCCACTTTTCTGAATTTAATTTTAATTTAATTTAAGTTGAATTATTTTGTAAAATACAGGATCAAGCTAAAATGCAGCCTGTTCCTAATTTAGAAGAAGAAGAGTCTGACAAAAAAATTGATGAGGAGGAGGAAGTTGCCATGCAAGAAGGTAATGTTATTGTTATTCAGTAACAATTCAAATTATCATTGTTTGTTAATAAATTAAGCTCATAGCAAAACTTTTACATGCATGGAAAAATGTATTAATAATGCACTCAAATGACTAGTTCATAAATTTAAGTTAGTATAAATATACCATTTTGTTGGACTCTTTAATTTTTTATTATTGTCAAGTATTAATTACTGTTACCTTTGGTATTTGCTTCATAGAGTTCTGCTTTTGATGGTCTTAAATCTTTTGCTGCTTCATTGTTTTGTTTCTTGAACAAAAATAGTGTGAGAGACAATTTAAAAAAAATCCTTTGTAGATGATGAGCCATTGGTTCTGGAAGAGGAAGATCCATCAGTACAGAACCCTGAGGCAATGGAAGAGAAAGTGGATGAGAAAAAGAGGAAACCCAAGAACAAGAAGGATGAAAGAGGAAAAGAAGGAGGAGGAGATGGAAAGGTAGATGTTGAGGGAGAAGTGATTGTCACAATGGGAGCTCAAAGGGGAGCAGAGTCGACATTCCATACACAGCACTCTGCGCTGGAGCATGAGCCAGATGTGACCCATGAAAACCCTGAAGTATTGCGCCAAAAGTTGGAACAGCAGTTAGCAGAATGGAGCCAAGTATGTTCATTTATATGCCATAATCAAAGTTAACTCTACTTGTCAGGAGAATTTTATGCTCTAACTCAAATACTAATTTTCAGGTTTTTATTAGTAATTAAATATTTGAAAAGGTTTTGGGTGAAACTGGTCAACTGGTTTATTTTTGTCATTTTACTGTTATTCTAAATATCTCATTTAGAGCTTACTCCATGCAAGTGTTTGTTATTATCAATGTTGTAGATAAAGTAATTTTCTACAAGTTTTTTGTAACATTTTTCATAAAATGGATTGTTTAATAGATACAGTATAGAGCCTTTTATCCGGATTTCAGTTATCCAGAAATCCAGTTAACCGGCGATTTTAAAAAAATAATGCATTTCTCCAACATTTGCTAGGAGAAAGAAATTTAAATTTAAAGCTTCGCTACTAATTTGGGTGTGCTCCAGTGAACAAGTGAACACGTAATTTGGAAAATAACAAGGAAGTTATATTGGAAAGTACCTGATTACCAGAGCCGGCTAGGAAAATCGTAGAGCCTGGTGCAAAGTCTGCGCCTGGGGCCTCCTACGCGCACAACATTTTTAATAGTAAATTTTAATAAATAAAGCAGTCTCTCTCACTATGACACTGATATTTTTCAGATTTTCTTTAAAAATGCATGTATTTTATAAGCACGACAAATATTTATAGAGAGCATGGGGGCTCTTTAAGTGCAGGTGTACCGTTCGCACCGCCATCAAGCATACCCTTTGGATTACTGTAGTATTACTATTACTGTACAGTACAGGCAGTGATGAGCTGGAATAAAATTAAGAACCAGCTCTAAAAAAGAAAAGAAAAAGGTCGTAAGGAAATATGGATAAGGATGGCAGGGGAGGCCTACATGCCAGGGGCACCAGATCGCTCTATGTTAGTAATACTGTTAGGCTAACATAACAATGTCCTGTTCGCAGAGGTGCAGGGCCCATGGCAAATCGACCTATATGGTGCCCCATTATCATTAACCGCCAAATTAAATTTAGACTTTCCTTGTGGTAATTTAGAAGAGTGGGGCCTCTGAAATCGTGGGGCCCAGGGCAGTCGCCCCGATTCGCCATGCCCTAGGGACGGCCCTGCCTGTTCGTAATATATTTCATTTCATACACTGCTGGTAATTGACTGTCAGATAGGGCAAAATGTACTTCAAAGGACAAAATCAATAAATTTTGACATTTTGTAAAAATTTAACAACCGGCTTGCAAAGTCAGAGAAAAATTAACAACCGGCCTGAAATGGAAAATATTACGAAACGGAATGCATGTTCTGGTGGTGAAACAAAGTGGTGGACGAGAAATAACTGATAGAACATTTACAATTGAGTTAAATTTTGATTTATTCCTTATGTACTACGATGAAGAAAAGTAAATAAAAATAATTTTTTATTTATATTAAATGAAGCTAACAAAATGGTATTACTAAATGTATGATGAGATCGAACGATATTATCGACACATGCGATGGACCAGACCATTGTTCCGGTGAGATGTAGCTCTTTCTGATCATTGTTTATGGGTATACTCCAGATAACCAGCTATCCCCATATCCTAAGCTTGCCGGATAAAAGGTTCTGTACTGTATTTCGATTTTTCGTCTGAATTTGCCTGAAGTACATTGGTAAGTGATACCTAGGGTTGCCACGTTATGATGGGGTTATTCCGGGAGATTTCCATCTTAGGAGGAGTCAGTTCCGGGAGATTTTTCTTGGCCAAAAAACAACTAATCTGAGCAATAAAACTTTGGTTATTTATTTATTAGTAAACATATAATGAAGATTCGACCAGAATTTTGTTGTGTTATTACTGTACATCGGCTTGCCAGAATATAAATTGACTTAGCTTATGATCACTGAAACGAGAGAGCGCTCACTGCACAAACTAGAGTTGCCATATCAGGAATTGCAGATTCTTGGAGATATCCACTGTCTCTACTCTCTTGGCATATTAAAAATAAAAATTAGTCAATAGTAGCTAAGCAGAACACTTACTGCATAACCTTTTATTTACGATAAAATATATATTGACTCGATGTATGACACTGGAATGAGGAGTGCAACCTTTTGCTATGATTTCTCATGGAAAGTTGCCTTCTATTGGCCACACTCACAGTGAAAAAGAACACAATGTATTTACAGGTACAGCTAGGTTAATTGCATTTTCTGCAAGGTCTGTATAAGCAGGACATTCCCAAGCCAACCTGTCATCTGTCACGATATAAAACACGACTTTAATTTACAAGAAATTTTAATAATAAGCAGGCTGAAAAATTCCACTGCGTTGGTGGTACTCACATAAAAGTGGCAAGTCATGATGAAGATTAAAAAGAAACTTCTCTTTATCATTGATTAAGAAGGATCAAAGGATAAAATAAATAAATGTTTGTTGGTAGGTTTAAATCCGGCACCCCGTTAAGAGGCATCTGAGTGACTGTTGGTATGATGCTGTATAAAAGTATACATTCAACATTATGTTTTCATTAATTTCAATCAAATCTATTGGCTAGGCTAAAATTTCAATATTCTAACTACGTAAATAAAGGAATGAATCTGCAGATTACTAATTTCTAAGAGATTTTGGTCTCCTGGGCAAGGTCCGTCGGGAGACAGGAGAAACGTATCTACATACGCTTGATTCTGGGAGACTCGCGGAATTCCGGGAGAGGTGGCAACCCTAGTGATGCCATTCTTTCCATTGCTGTGATAAAATTTTCTTAGTGTTGATGGCGATGACTATGCTGTCAGGGGCAATTTTACTTTCGAATAAATATTTTGTTACCTATAACAACAGCTTACAGTTTTGTTTACTCATTGTTTTTTTAGTCTGAAAAGTGATTCCAAGTATTTTTTGCTATGGAAATTATTCAGCTTTTATAAACAATTCACGAGTGCAGTTGCCGATAATTATTCTTGAGTATGCTTTCTTCTCTAGCATTTTGATTTCATTGTATAGCGCTACAGTCAGTCATTGCATTGCTTCTACTTACTAATAGTTCTTTCAGCTGTTCAGTAGATTACAGGAATATGTTTAAATTTCAAAAGTCATTGCCAGGGAAAATGTTAACCATTAATGATGGCAAAGTATGTCATTATCTTAGAAAACATTAATTTCTTTTGAAGTACCATATATACTCGTGTATAACATACACCCGTACTTTTTGCCAAAAAATCCACTTTTTCTTATACCCCATGTATAATGCGCACCCTTGATTTTTGTGGGGTATAAGAAAAAAATTTTAGAATTATATCGTCATGTTAAGTATTAACTAGAGTGCCGTAAATAAATACGTTAAAGCATTAAATTATCGCCAGTTAACAATTTCAAAATGCTTGGACTTGTCCAAAAGTATTACGTTCAATAATGTCCACATTACGTCTTTGAGAGACATAGTCAATAATGAAAGCGAATGAGTTGAGATGGCAGCATTTTCAAAGAGTAAGTTGGCCAAACTGATGCCGCGTAGAAAACTGCAGCACCACTGCTGCCAATACTTTTAAATCAGACAAAAAGGGTTCTATAAAATAGAAAGTTTTGATTTATAGTGGATTTTGGTTCTCTCTTTTCTATCTCATTCTAAAACTGTTTAATAAAAGGAATAACGTGAAAATGTAACAAACAAATCTGGAAACAGGAAATGCTACAGTTAAGATTAAGCTCATACACGTCATTCTACGGGTTTTAAATTACTTACATTGTTAATTGTACAGGCTTCCCTCCCCATTCATTCCCCCCCCCTGATTTTCGTCTTTTTGTTTATTTGTCCGTAACCAATTATAACCAAATCCCCATTCATTCGTCCATTCCCTAGCTTATTTGTCCATCGAAATAGCTGGGACCTACGAAGAGGGACTCTCAGACGATTACTCATTAAACAATGAGATGCTAAGGTTTTATCGTTCTCAGCAGTATAAACTTATAACCTTATGATCGAGAAATGAAAATATCATGTAGGATGACTGTCTTCCCCTTGTGACTGCAGCTAACAGCAAATTAAAGCACACCACTGAGATGATTTCATCATGACATTGAGTTTAAGAGTTTTGGGTGATCTGTTTTAGTATTCGTTCGACCAATGACTCCACCGGTCTCAGCTACTCGGCCTCGCTCCGTGTTGTTGTTCGTTCTTCCTTAGTTTGCATTTGGGCACTATTTTATATTATTGAGTACGAATTTGAGCCCTTGTGTTTGTAATTAAATCATTCAATTACGCGGCGGCCGCATTTGTAGTTGTGTTTACATCGCGCCTTCGTGGGCTGCATAAAATGCTCCTGTGGGCTTTAGGTTCCTATAGATTGTGTTTATAGTACAGTGGAAACCACTTAACACGAAAATGCTTTAAACAAAATATCGGTTAACATGAAACGCGTGCTCGGTCCCTTCCAGTGTCTATACCTTTCAGTATATATTCATTCGCTAATGCGAAACGGTTTACATGAAATACTGCTTAACACGAAAATATTTTTCGGTCCCACGAAAATAAATACATGCAAAATTCTTTGGGTAACACGAAATAGCATTTGAGATAGGGTTTCCCCATGATTGTGGTAATATCTTCGGCTGTGTATTACATCCTATTATTGATATGTATCATGGATTTGCCTATGAACCTAATTCCATATTTGAATAATGAAAATTTAACCATTAAAATTATTAACAAGAAATTCGGTTAACTCGTAATTTGGATAACACGAAATGATTGTGCTGGTCCCGAGCATTTTGTGTTAAGCGGTTTCCACTGTACCAATAACTCCATAAAATAAGGTAATATCAATATTTTGGTCTTCTTTTTTGGTTTTCAGAAATGAATTATACATTTACAACATTGCATCTAATGAAAAATAGCCCTCAATATTCGTCTTTTCGCTTATCGTCCAGTTTCTGCAGAACCAATTCAGTACAAATATCGAGAGACGCCTGTACATACTAGAATCATTAACTAAATAAAATTATTTCAATTTGCTTATTCTATGTATTTTGTTTTTGATGCGTGTTTTGCGGGAAGTCTATCTGGAAATTTTGCAAAGACTACAGCAATCAACTGATGAGCTAGTGAAATGCAGAATATTTGGAGAGGGTGGAATTAAAACTGTATAGAAGTAATTAGGTGTTCTATATGTATAATTAATATATGTATAACCTGGATTATCAATAATTATGGTTTTTCCCTTAATTCACCCAAAAAGCGAGAATCTGGTGCGAGGTAGGTTCACTTTTATTAAGTGCCCAAAAGGGTTATTCGTGTATAACGTGCACCCCTACTTTATGACCTGAAAATTTGGTCTTCAAACTGCGCATTATATATGAGTATATATGGTTTATGAAATTTGTTTTACTAATCATATGTCTTAATATTATTATTCAGCCTCCTGCTGGTGATGAAGCTTTAGTCACTTGGGAGAGATTTGTTGCTCTCACAGAATGTCTTTCAAGGGATCTCAGTGAGCAGCTTAGACTTGTATTGGAACCAACTCAAGCCTCTCGACTCAGAGGAGACTATAGAACAGGACGACGCATAAATATGCGCAAGGCGAGTAGATTCTATTTAACTTTATTTTTTAACTATTAATATTATTTGGAAAATTTATAAATTAATTACATTGGTTGTTAAATTATCAAACAATTGAGTAAAATGGAAATTGACACTTGGTTGTTATTGATAGAAACCTTGTAATGTCAGCAATTATATTTTATCTTAGTTCCTTAAGCAATACAATGTATTAGTTTTCATTTTGTATGTAAAAATTTCAAATAGCTGTTAAATTTTCTTAACTATTTCCCAAAGTTTTATTTCTTGGTGAACACATTCATTTATTTTACTAATTTATTCAAGATTTATTTTCATTTTTGTAGCCCTAATTGTCTGATAATGTGAACATTTAATTTGAATATGGTAGAAATATTTATTTCCATAAAATCAAATTACCAATTTTTTTTAGGTCATACCATATATTGCCAGCCAATTCCGCAAGGATAAAATATGGCTGAGGCGAACTAAGCCATCCAAGCGGGAATATCAAATAGTGCTAGCCATTGATGACTCTTCCAGCATGGCTGATAATCATTCAAAGGAGGTAAGGACCATAAACATTTAGACCATTGGTTTTCAAACTTTTTAAATTAAAAAGGGGTTGGAGACTATGGTGAGATAGATGTTACCTTTTTTTACTCTGGTACACCTTGAGAGCTTTTTTTTAATGCTCGCATACCCATTACAGCAGTTTTTTATGGTTGTGTATCCTCAAGTATATTTAATGAGATAAGGAAATGAATGACACTTGTGTTAAGATAGATAAATCACGTTTATAGCACTAAAATCCATAGTTTGGCATACTTTCCTGTTTTATGAAGTTATTCTTAGTCATCAAATTGCAACTTTTGATTCCTATATCATGCACAAAACACAAATAAGAAAAATTATAATCTTTAACACTTTTGCATACCCCTTCAAAACTCTTGATGACCCCCTAGAGGTACACATACCAGTGGTTAAAAACCCCTGATCTAGACTTAATAAAAGTACCTAGTGTGATGCTCAACTGTAACACCATACCAACTCCTATTATTTCTTGAAATAAAATTTTCAGCATGCATTGGTTGTTTTAATGTGTGAGGTATAATTTTATAAAATTTGTTAAAAAAATGAGCAACTTCTCTTCTTACAGCTAGCATTTGAATCTTTAGCACTTGTTTCCCGTGCCCTTACATTGCTTGAGGCTGGACAACTTGCTGTAGTTAGCTTTGGGGAGTTTGTTAAGGTACTCCATCCATTGAGTGAGCCTTTCAGCGATCACAGTGGAGCCAGGTATGTCTTTGTTATTTAGCAAATACACATAGGGATTATTTTTTGCTAACCTATATAAGAAGGCAAAATGGCAGTTTTTTTCTTTATTCAATTTCAACATAATGTAATAATTATCATCTCCTAATTTTATATAAGGTTTCTACAATCCTTAATAGCATTTGCCTGTTTATTTAAAAACCATTTATCCTGTTGTCTAGCATATGGTAACAAATGATTAATCCATTTAATTGATTGAAGATGTTTTATTTTGTGATGGAATGATAAACTATGTATTTGTATTGTAATTAATTAAATTAGTTGTTTATGTTTACCAGTTATGTAACATATTTCTTCAATCTGCACTTTATTGTAGTCTATATACAGTGTTCCCCCGAATATACATTACCTCAATATACGTTTTCCCGTGATTTTCACTTTTTTTTAAAGGTTCCATTCATTTTAGTACTACAGTTTCCTGCGATACACGCATCATAAAAATAACCGTTCCTGCATTTTATGCACATTTCGCTCAACCTTATTTTCCTTTTATTGACATTTCACTGCAAACAACCTAAAGTTTATGTTAACTGCATTGAAAAGACAATAGTGAACACGTTGGTCGAAAGTACCAATGTGGTAAAATAACGCTATTTATGTTTTGCCTTGATTTAATGCCTGGATGTGATCTTCCAGCTTCTTGATGAAACTATATGACAGTCGCTGTTGCACTGTTTACATGATGACAGTTTCCTGATAGTAGCTACCGTGATAGGGGCTGTCGTGTTTTACCCTCACCGTGTAAACTAGGCTTAAATGCATTAAAATTTTTATTATTTATTATTATCTTCAATAAATTACCATATCAACTCTTAAAACATCTTCTTCCTGATTTCGGAGAAAATCCTTAATCAATGCTGTTGATATTCAACCGTTATGTGAAAAATGGAATTTTGCGGACCGAAATTTTTCGGAATGATAACTCACGGACCGGCTGCATTCAGTGGACCATTGATTTAGAAACACTGTTTTGTTCATTTTCATTAATAATTATTGTTGAAGGTACCCTTACTTCTTGTAGGATGTCATAGAGAAACAGGAAAGCCTTATCCATGCAGGATAAAGTTTCAATTTTGAAAAAATTTGACAACCACGTTGGTACACGGATATCACTGTCCAAACAACTCAGATTGCCGATTTCGACACTTAACACGATTGTTAAATACCGAGAAATTGTCGAAGATGGCACCATATAATGCGGGTCACATGTCAAAAAAAGAAAATACATGAAGACCTCTAAATACGACAAGTTAGAAGAAATCCTTAAGGGATGGTTCGTCGGTGCAAGGGCATTGTTCTTCGGGAGAAGGAACTTCACATTGCAATGAGGCTCAACATCAATGATTTCAAGGCTTTGAACGGGTGGATCGACCGCTTTAGGAAAATACACAATGTCGTGTACAAAGCTATTTGCAGTGAAAGCAAAAGTGTAGATCTGGAAACAGCTGAAGACTGGAAACAAACGATCGTACCAAAATTGATCACAGGATATTCACCCAAGGACATTTTCAACGTGGATGAAAGTGGGCTGTTTTATGATATTCTTCCGGGGAAAACTGTGTTTCACGGGTGAAAACTGCCATGGGGGTAAGTTGAGCAAAGCAAGACTTGCTGTACTCTTTTTTGTGAACTCTGATGGCAGGGAAAAGTTGCAACCCTTGGTTATTGGGAATTCTCAAAAGCCAAGATGCTTTACAAATGTAAGAACGTTTCCTACACAATACACTTCCAATACCAAGGCTTGGATGACTTCCACAATATTTGAGCAGCAGCTTATCGCTTTAGACAGAAAGATGGGTGGACTTAATCGCAAAAAAACTTTATTTCTTGACCGATGGCCTGCACACCCTAATCTGGAATTAAACAATGTAAATGTGATCATGACTATGTGGATGTTGATAAAGATGTTATCACTTGTGAAGTGCAGTCGGTTAATGATGTAATTAATCAACATCTAGTGGAAAGCAAAAGTAATACATCATATGATGATGAAGATATTCCTTTTCCATCCTACGTGGATGCGATGGCATCAATCGAAAATTGAAAACGTTTTATTTCAGGAAGTTTTGTAGGTGAATGTTTATTAAAAAATCTTTGTGAAATAGAAACTGAGATACAAAAATGTCGAATAAAAAACACTAAACAAAATAAGGTGTCAGACTTTTTAAAAAAATTAAATTGTTCTGGTATTTTAAAATAAATTTGTTTTTTCTTATTCATCTTCATTTAATCTCATTATATTCTTGCATGAAAATATGTATGCATTCTATATAACATGAGTATTATTCTCCCGATTTACATTTTCTCTCCAATTACAACATTTTTGTCCAATCTCCAGAAAAGTGTATATTAGGGGTTTCACTTTAATCTATAGATTAAAACTTCTGAGAGACAAGAAAAATTAGTGTGTGGGTTGAGTTATCAAAAATAGCACCACCCAATCACTGGTTGCTACATAATGCATGACCACTCTCCCTGCGTTTCCCCGCAGTCCCTTGTATGTGATTTGGTAATGTTGTCCCCTCCCCCCCTCTGCTGTCAGGGCTCAAGTTAGACTGCTCCTACTATAATGATTGTATTGGATTATATGCATATATTATTAGGTATGCTAAAAACTCCATCTATTTTCAATTCTGGATACATAATTATGGCATTTTAATAAGTTAACATGAAGGGCTTCTGGTGTCAGCTACTTCAATTCCCTGAAGAAGCACACCAGTATTGGGTGTAAAATATTAGAAGAATGTTCCAGTGTATGCAGCTGACACCAGAATCCTTTCTTGTTCAAGAACAATGCTGCCAAAAATTTTAAAAGTATTCCTCAGTGGTTCTATTTATTTTAATCAAAGATTTTAAACATTATTCCTATAATTTTTCTCATTTCTAGGCTTTTACAGCAATTTTCATTTGACCAGAAGAAGACTTTGATGGGTAACCTAATGGACACAGTGACAACTATGCTTTGTGGCAGTAAAACTCACTGCACTCCAGGAGTAGGTGTAGCTCAGTTACTGGTGATAGTGTCTGATGGCAGGGGCGTTTGGAATGAAGGATCAGATAAGGTGAAGAATGCTGTTCGGAGAGCTCAGGATTCAGGCATATTCACTGTGTTTGTAATTGTGGACAATCCCGAGAGCAAGGTATGTAATATTGCCTTGGATATTTATATATTCCTTATACAGTAGAAAATTGTTTATCTTGAATGTTCAGGACCTGGCCTGTTACAGATAAATGATATTTCCGGATTTTAGATATCTTAACCCGAAAATAGCATAATGATAAGAAAAAAACGTTTTAGTAAGGTATGCTAAGAAATAGATAATTTTAAAAAGCATATATACTTAGAAAATCTTTTATTTAATACAAATATCATAAATTGAATACTCAGTCATTGATTTCCTCATTCCATGAACCCATCATTATATTAACTGTTGGATCACCTAGAGGTACAATTTTTGTTACTAAGTATATCAGTTAATTTGATTTTCACTAAATCTCAAATTCAGCAAACCAAACGTTAAGTTAATGCATGGTCTTCCATCGCCATACCAGTTCTACATCTGTGATATCTCTCTTCCCTTTCATATGAATAGTTGTTCTTTTGTTTCTACAGGATTCCATCATGGACATCCGTATGCCTATTTTCAAAGATGGTAAAATGCTTGGAATATCATCATATCTTGATCATTTTCCCTTTCCTTTCTACCTCATACTTCGTAACATCAATGCTCTGCCTGGTGTGCTGAGTGATGCACTTCGACAGTGGTTTGAGCTCGTAACAGAGATGGACAAACAGTAGTTTGACTGACTTAAGGAGTGGAATTGTCGTTTGAGAAATATTTTGAAGTTAATAAATGTTTACAATGATGGTTCTTTTTTTGATGTCAAGAAACATTTGTATATTGCATGGAGAATCTTTACAAGGTTTGTGATATAGGATTAAAGGTAATTGTTGGTAACTTTATTTGTTTAAAGGAGCTTGTAATTTCCAAAGTTGCCCACTCTTGTGAAATGACTGCATTTTCGCTCCATAACCAATGTATAGATTTTTATTTTAATAGCACTGAGTATGTCAACTCCTGTAATTTACTGTTTTTAATTCTTATGTTCTTCTAGTTCAATAAAGTCAGTTTTTGTTGAATTAAATGCTCCTGAATTTTTTTGTCAATCTTAGTCATTTGTATACGTGTTCCATCACTGTTGTATTCTGTAAATGAATAGCCATTCTATATCTTCTGTTTAACCCTCAAGTGGCAGCGCCAAATATTCTAACACCAGCGGCACCGTGGAGCAAAATTGCTACCATGCAAATTTAACATGAATAATATGACGTATAAAAACAAACCAGCCATATTATGTCACAAATAAATTTACCTTCTCTTATGCCACTATTTAAATAGATCTCTTTCTAGCTATATCTCACAAAATCCCTAAAGACTAAAAAAACTTTTTCATTTAAAATAACTAGTTCTGTGAAATGATTTATTTATACTGCACAAAAAATACATAGAAAGAAAGCTGAAAATAACGTGAATTACTAGGAACAATTATTCACGATCATAATTAGCAGTGCCACTTTCACATATTATAGTGGTTTTTGAATGGTCTTTGCAAACGAAGAATTCACATGTGTTACATTTCAACTGCGTAAATTTATTTTTACTTCTACTACAAATGACACATTGCTTCGATTTTTTAGTTGGGGGCTTTTCTTCTTCTGGCCTATAGTTCTTTAGAAAGACTTTTAAATCCATTGTTAAATTGAATAACATTGATCTCTCAGTGGGATGTGGTTTCATCGGCTGCAGGGCTAAGTTCTTCAAAAAAATCCTTCTACTAAGTGATTGATTTTCTGGATTGGCTTTATGTAGCACGTATGCATTTACTCCAGCAATATTAAATATAGAATAAAATAGAGCTAGTGGCCACCTTCTGGTTATTCATGTAACAGAATATGTTGCACATAACTGATTTACAGTGTCAACTCCCCCCTTTGTCATGTTGTAGCCTAAAATTATTTTCGGCTTATTCGTTTCACTGTCAATAGTTCCGTTATCATGCATTTTTGACAAAAGCACGACTGATTTATTTTTTTGTGAACATAAGAGACGATCGTAATGTCTTTTTGATAACTGAAGGTACTGGAGCTGGCTAGATTATTTTTGTTTGGTAGAAATTGACTGGGAATTTCTTTTTTATTTTTCTTTGTGTACCTAATGTGGTAATACCCTTTTTCAGCAAGGATAACACCAACGGATAGCTGATGTACCAATTATCAGTCATAAGATTCCTATTTGATCCAACAATTGGGACTACCAATCTGTTTACAATTTCACCGGGGCTGTTTGTAACACAAAATGGCCCTTCTGGTTGCTTACCATAATAAACTTCGATATTGGAAGTAAAAAATGTTTTTGCACCACAGAGAGCGATTATTTTTATTCCATATTTAGCAGGCTTATTGGGTATATACTGAATGAAGCACATCTGCCATGAAATGGTTCGAGTTTTTCATCCACTGGAACGAATTCACTTATATTGTAACAACTTTTGAAATTTCTAATGAATGATTTGAGGACTGTTCTTATAGGAGCTAACTTGTCAGTTTTCAAGTGGTCTTCTCTTGTCTCTTTATTATCAAATTGTACTGAACTCAAAATTTGCAAAAATTGCCCATAGCTCATACAAGCTCGTAAAATTTTAATGCCCGTTCTGTCAGATGCCCAGAGTTCTTTTACATTAGTGTGACTTCATTTTTTTGTCCCCACCAAGTACAGTACTCCAAGCAAAGCTAACATTTCACTTCTGGATATTTATTTATAGTCCTGTCCCTTGTGTAAGGAATAACACTTTTCTTTGTATTGATATACATATTAGTGAAACTTATTATTTCGTCAATTATATTGCAATCAATCAAATTGTAAAAAACCTCAGATTCCTCTTTTACTGCTCATGTGTTTCCTTTAGGCCCTGGAAAAATTTTTGTAATATTTTTTTTCTTGGTTTTTGAATTGATGGAATAAGTCTATCCTCTATCGCCACCTTGTAATTTTGTCTTGCCCGATAAAAAAATTGTCATTCTGACTTGTCGTCACTATCAGATAAATCACTTTCATGTTGTTCAGAACTGGAATCGTGGTCAACGTCATCGTTGTTTATTACCAGGGGCAGATCCAAGGGGAGGGCGATCGTCCCCTCCTTGGATAACCCCATTGCACTCCACTGGGTGCTTTCTTAAATTCTTTCCATGCAGAAATCCTCAATTATACATTGCAGATTAGGTCTGTACAGCAAGGGAAAGAAGGATTCTGATAGGGGCGGATTCGATAGGTGGAGGGGCGATCACCGCCACCCCCCCCCCCCCCCCGAGAAGTTTCTGGATCCGCCCGTTTATTACTTCTTGTTCTTCATCAGACGAAGAATCTTGATCTATGCCACTCTCTTCCTCAGATAGTTCCTGCAAAACTTTTTCATATTATTCCTGTTTTATAATTTCTCTATCCCAGACCTACAAGTGGATTTCAAATCATGTGAAAGTATACTACATGCAATTGAGCACAAGCAAAAAATGTTTGCATGCACAAATAGCCACAAGTATACTAAAATACAGACCACTCCCAAGATTCGACCAACTCGAGAATTCAACTGGTGGAATCGACCCAGTCGATCGATCGATCGAATTAGAAACTAGTTTACGCGAAGTAATTTTCGGCCTGCCCGACCACGAGAGGTTTAGTTTGTCTAGACATCGTTATTTCTGCTCTAATTGTTTGAATTTGTGCTGATTCGATGGTTCAAGATTCGACCACGTTTTCAGGAACGCATCTCTGTCGAATCTCGGGATTCGCCTGTATTGCAAATAATATTTACTCAGATGACTGGTAGCATCCGAGAAATTTCTAATCTTATTTCAAAGCCTCCTGATTTTATAATTTCTCTATACCTTTCAGAACTGCAAGTGGATTACAAATCATTTAAAAGTGTACGACATGCAATATAGCACAATCAAAAACTTTTTTGTGCAGAAATAGCCACAAGCGTAATGAAACATTGTAAATAAAATTTACTTACTTGAGTATCAGCACCGGAGCAATTTTGAACCAAATACGACTTGTGACACTAAAACTGAAAAGAGAGTGATCTACTGATCGTAATGATGTCATACATACTGCTAACTTGTTTACTAAGGCCTGTTCGAGGAATACCTAGAAGGATGACTCACAGAGCCTTTTTTATTAGCTGACAGTAAATATGTATTCCTGGTAGCAGAAATGCACCAGCACTGCCGCTCGACGGTTAAATTAATTCAAAAAATTTTCAAGGGTCTTACATTATTTTTTAATAAATAAGAGTACAATTAAATATAATCAGCCAAAAATTTCCTCCTGTTTTGCTAAAATTTTACCTTTTTTCACATTTCTTAATCACCATTTATGATTTATTGAAAAAATATTAAGAAAATACATTTTTGAATTTTATGATAAAATTCTTCAAATCTACCATAAAAACTACGAGTACTGGGCATCTTAGAAATGCCAGAGCTACATGGGAAAAAGTCTAATTACATCATAAGAGAAGTCAAACTAAGAATAGATTAATTTATCTTCTTTCAGGGATTACTGCAGTGGTGCATTTAGGTATAGGCTCACTAGGCGCCCCCAAAAAGTTTTTACAAAATTTTTTTTGCTCTATCTCAGAATTTTATGAACACATCTCTATAGTCAACAAAAACTAAAATAAAAAAAATAATTTGATATAACACATTATGCCTGTTTTCAAATGACTTGGCGGATGAGGGGGAGGTAAAAGAGAAAGTGGATGGGGACGAGGCACTGAGCGAACCAATAGGAAAGTAGGAGGAGGAGCCTAGGCGTCCGAGAGCTCACTCTTTATCGGGACTCCGTAGTGGTGACATCGTGTCTGAGTGTGCTGTGTTGCCACGTGTTATGCCGCTGAAATTGTGCAGTTAAAGTTGTTGTTCGTTGAGCTTTTTAGTTACATCTTTTGTTTTTTATCTTTGTTAATTCAATTTTATTTTTTTATTCCGTTTGTTACATCGTTCGTTATAAGTTATTCAGTTACTTCGTTATTTGTTTTATTTCGTTTGTTCAGTTATTTTGTCACTGAATATTTTTGTTATTTGCATTGCGTTAACTGCATAACCGGTACGTAAGCAATGGAGAATCCTAAATTTTCAATTCTTGGAAGTCAAGCCAAGAAAATAGTGCACAACGTGATGAAGACGATTCACAACCCTTGGCGTGCCCATTGGAATAATGCTTGTATAGCAATATCATAAATAATAAAATGCTTTATCAAGAATATAGTGGCAAAATTCACTTGTTTGATTAAGTGCATGCTACGTGTGTGAAACGATAATAAAACAAATTTTAAAAAATTTCGGATGATAAAAAAAGCCAATCAATTTATTCTATTATATTTTTCTAGTAGAACCCGGGATACCGAGGTGAAAAGTCTCGGTGTTTTTACAATGTACTCTATACTTTACAGTATTCCAAAAAATTTCAGCTCTCTATTCCATATGGTTTAAATTCTTTTGCATGTAATTAAACGGGGAATATTCTGGACGGTTTGGAATCGAACCGAGGGCACCTAAGGAAATCTTATCTTCGAATTATTGTAGTAACCCACCATAACTACGAACGTACCAAATTTCATTTCTGTAACTTATCGGGAAGTGCCACAATGTATAAAAAATATTTCCATTCGTAAATTCCCTTTAAATGCCCGCCAAACGTTGTGTGTTCTGGTGTAGAGTTGGCAACATCAAGCTTGAGCTTTCTGCTAGGAGGTACTACCCCCTCCTCCTGGCAGCGAAGAGATACGGGCGTTCCCGAGTGCGGCCGAAATCTCACCTGACAACTCATTTGAAAACGACCATAGTTGTAGCAAATACAATGTCAAGTGCAGACTCCAATCATTCTGAAGATGGTTTCTTAACAAACCGAAGTTCAATTCCAATTATTATATATAACATCATTTCTGATGTAATAAATGATATAACAATATTTCAGCTTTCTTTTTGTGGTTCCTATCCTTTAAATAAATTGCATTTGTTTTTTATTATTAGATTATAATTCCAAAAGTTTTGTATAAAAAATATTTCATTTTGAAATGTGTATGGAAATCTACGACCCCATGTCAGAGTAGAATTCGGTGTTCAACTAGCTAATATGGGACTGTGTACAGCCTAATCAAATTTCAACAATGAAACACATGTGAATCAGTTACTACAGTTACCCACTATCACGATGTCAGCACCAACAATTTTAATTTTCCCCTACTCTACATTTTCTGATTCTAGGAACTTTTTAAAATGGTAAGCTTCAACATATTTTGAAAGACCTATGACTAGAACAATGCAAATGGAGAGGATTTACAAAATAGTCTAAAAATATACAGTGGAATCCCCATTTAACGTTTGCATTGGGGACAAGTTTTTTGTACCTTAAATCAAGTAATACATTAAATGGGGGTTATCTAAAATTGAAAGACTAAACGGCAGTTCATTAATGTCAAATGTGTTTTATTAGTTAAAAAACAAATATTAAGTGTATAGATTAATTACGATCAATTTTTTCATTCGTAAAATTTCACAGAACGAAGATGGTTGAGAATAATACCAACTGTAAGTCCTCCGGCGAAGGTGATTCTTCTAGCTTACGGTTTTTTTGTGAAATTAGTGGTCATTTCATGGCTGTGACCCTCATTGCACTACCTAGCAGTGAATTTGCGATCTTTAATTTTTCCGAGACAAACTTTCTTAAAACTTTTAAGCAAATAAACAATTGAAGCACTCCTATATAGGAGGAATCAACCAAGCGTGCAGATCCTTTCAGTTTTTTAAGTTCGCATACAATAATCAATACATGATATAATTGGGCTCGTATGGGTTATATAAGATAATACAGTAAAACCCCGTTATAACGTGGGTTTCAGGAGATAGAATGTATGTACACCTGCATTATCGGCAAACCGAGGTATTTTGGGAAATAATTGAAAAAACGTGAAAGTATATGCGTTATAACAAATTTAATTGCAAAATACTATAAAAACTGATATTGTATTTTGATTTAAATGCATACCTTACTTTAATCTGTGTTTTTAAAATAGTCCGATATTTTCTTTTGGCGCGACAGCTGATGGCATTTCTTCGTCACATACGTCTTAATGTTTTGCAAATGTAAAAGATGAATATGATCACAATCACTGTGTCTCTCCATGCAATTCATCACTTCACTGATGTTATCCAATACTTCGCTTATTTAAGGAGTCTCAACCTCACACATCTCTTCATTCTCGTTGTCATCTTCCTATAATTTTTCTGCTCTTCTGCGGTTCTAGACTTCAGCTACAATTTCTTCATCATTCTTATATAGAGCGATGGGAGTTTAGCATCGTGGTAAAATTTGAACCAAATTGTTTACGAAGAAAATAAATGGAATCATTTTGGGGGACATGACTAGACCCGCGGTATATCCGAATCTGTGGTATAGTGAGGTGTGTTATTACGGAGTTTTACTTCCTTTACGAGTTTCGAATAATTATCTCTCAGTAAAGCAGTGTGGTGATTGTTGGCAGACGTTTCGAAGCTTGTTATCGGCATAAAATGACAACGCTAACAGTTCCTTTTAGTCTCATTTGTTACATTTTGGCCCTTTATGCAAAGTGGGCTCGCAAATTTGACTGACGAGTAAGAACATACATCCAAAGTTTTAATAACATCGCTGCCTCGATGCAATAATATTTTTGTGAATAAGCTTTCCCATTTTTGGGGGATTGTCTTCCTTTCGGGTTAACAAGGTAAATATGGCTGTGGTAAACGCGTGTGGCCCAATACCTAATGCATCATATTAGTGAGCGAGCGCCTGCGAACAGAAACGTAAAAAAATCCGTGTTCACGTGATGACGTCATTGCAACTTTCGTAAAGCGCGTAACAGATTAGGACATTTAAGGTGGATTGACAAAACAGCATGACTAAATATTAATTCTTTTGAGTTTATTTAATGTAGTAACAACACCAGTATGTGTTGTGCCATTGATGGTTAGATTGAATTAACATATTACATCTTCACCAAATGAAATATTCTCGAGTCACGGTGTAAATGCACCTGAAATCGAGGCAATGCCCCACAAGGGACCAGAATTTTTTCCCTTAATTGTGGGCAATTCACAAAATCGAGAAACACTAAATCGGGTGATACAATACATTATTTATATGGTGCTTTGGTCGGGGCCACAACAAAACCGCCTTAAATGCGGGTAAACCTTAAATGGGAGAACCTTAAATTGGGATTCCACTGTATATAGTTTGAGAAGACACGTGATTTTGATGTCAAGAAAGAACATCTGAATAAAATGAATGTGAAAATATACGATTCAAAAACATGTAAGTCATAGTTACATAAGGCTTAATTTATTATTTTTTTATAGGTTTATAATATGAATTAATCTGATGAAATAATATGGAATGAAATAAATAGTATAAACTAGTATGAAATAATGTGTATAAATATATAAATAGTAATAAAATATTATAAGATTTATAGTCTTTGAAATTTTTTGAGGACTACAGTTCATAAAAATTTTTCAAAGACAAGTCATTCAAATTTTTAAAAGACTGCAGATTGAAATTTTTAAATGACTATAATCGTTCAAATTTTTTCGAAGATTATAGTCGATGAAAGTTTTCCAAGCCTATAGTCGAGGGATTGACCTTTCACAAGTGGCATGCCAAATTAACACCAGTGAATGGTCTCACGTGCCAATAATAAATTGTAACATAATTAAATGAAAATTTTTTTAGTATTTGATCACCCATGGTTTACTTCAAGGAACACATTGTAAATGGTATGAATTTGTAACTATTGATCTAAATTTCCATATTGTGTGTTCATTAGTCACAAAGGTGGCAAGAGAGAACACGATACGGCAGTCACATGAACTATATGAGAACAGTGTTATAGAATTATAATAAGTAGACTTTATAGGTGAATAATTACTCCTACAATTAAATATAACGTTAGTTCACTAAATTTTCAAAAATATTTCATTGTAGCACATACTTGTAATGAACATATAAAATATAGATATATCATACCTTCTTTCATGTGCCATTCAAAATCACTTTTGGCAGGCTTGCCATAGGTTGCTGACCCCTGCTATAGTCTATGAAGTTTTTCAAATACTTTTGGTTTCAAAATTTTTTTGTGGACTATAGTCCATGAACTTTTTCCAAAGAGTATAATCTTTAAAATTTATAATATACTATACTCTGAAATTTATTCAAAAGAATATAATCTATGAAAATTTTAAGAAGACTGTAGTGCATGACATTTTTCAGACTTGAAAATTTCTAAAAGAATAAAAAGACTGGAGACCATGAAATTTTATCAAAGACATTCAAATTTTTAATGACTGTAGTCTTCGTAATTTTTATAAGACTATAGTCATTGAAATTTTTTCGAGGACTTTCAAATTTTTAAAAGATTATAGTCGCATAAATTTTTTCAAAGACCATGATCTGATATTTTTACAAATACTACAGTCCATGAAATTTTTTCAGATTATAATCTTGGAAATTTTAAAGACTATATTCCATGAAATTCTTTCAAAAACTATAGTCTTAAATTTTTACAAATACTGTTGGTTTTGACATTTTAAAAAAGCTATAGTCTTTAAAATTTTTTTGAGGACTATAATCCGTGAAATTTTTTCAAAATATATAGTTTTTCAAATTTGTGAAATACTATACTCTAAAATTTTTTCATAGAATATAATCTATAAAATCCATGAAATTTTTTCAGACTATAGTCTTGGAAATTTTTACAATGACTGTAGTCTTTCCAATTTTTTAAGACTATAGTCAAAATATTTTCAAGGGTTATAGTCGAAGGAATTTTTTCAAAGACTATAGTCCCAAATTTTTAAAAGACTACAGTCCTTAAATTTTTTAAGAGTATTATCATTAAAATTTTTTCAATGAAATTTTTTCAGAGACAATAGTCTTTCAAGTTTTTGAAAGACTAGTCTCTCATATTTTTAAAAGACTATAGTCTGAAATTTATCAAAGAAAGAAATGAAATTTTCAGACTAGTCCATGAAGTTATTCAAAGACTATGGTCCATTAAATTTTATGAAGAGTATAGTCTATGAAATTTTTAAATACCATAGTTTATAAAATTTTCAAAGACTACAGTAAATGAAATATTTCAAAGGCTGAAGTACATGAAATTTTTCAGAGCTTAGTCTATGACGTTTTACAAAGACTATAATAGTACATGAAATTTTTTTAGGCTAATGTCCAAGAAATTTTATAAAGATTATAGTCCATGAATTTTTCAGTCACTATAGTCCATGAAATTTTTAAAAATCTGGTCTTTTAACATTTTCAAAGACTAGTCTTTATAATTTTTGTGACTATAGTCCATGAAATTTTCAAATGCTTTAGCCTATGATGTTTTACAAAGATCTTATTACATGATATTTTTCAAAAAATCGAAATTTTTAAAAATTTATTATTTTATCATTTTCAAATACAAGTCTCAATTTTTTGTAACTATATTCTGAAATTTTTTCTAAGACTATAGTCCATGAAATTTTTCAATTAGTATAGTCCATGAAAATTTTAAAAAATTTAGCCTTTGAAAATTTTCTGACCTTATTCTGAAATTTTTTGAAACTCGAGTGTTTCATGCCAGGAGATAAATGGTGTTGTCGAGGAGTATTCCAATGTAATTTCCTCCCAGCTAGGTCAAACTAAGTTGATATCCCATGAGATAGAATTGCTTGATTTGACTCCGGTTCGGTCTCAACCGTATCAGTACTCTCTGCCTAAAATGACCATGATAAGGAATCATGTCGATAAATTACTAAATGAGGGAATTATCCAGCCATCTTCTTCTAACTGGAGTTCACCGGCATTCCTCATTCCCAAAAAAATGCCCACTCCTGCTGACGTCACATGGGTGAGAATTTCGCTGAGAGGGTATTGCCTGGAATTCGTCGGTCAGTTCGACAGAGCGGAAGATGCCAGAAGCCAGAAGAAACTGGCCACGAAAGTTTCCTCGTGGACTGATGTGCCAATCTATCTCTGAAGACCTGTTGTAACTATGTATCATGTCTTACTACTGATTGTACTTATGAGACAAGTTTGCGTCTCACATTGTTGTCACTTGTTTTTCATATTTGTACTAAATTTAGCACGTTAGTTGGAATTCTGTATGGTGATAAATTTTGTTGCTACATTAGTGGAGGCACCGGAGAGGGGTGCACAACTTAGAAGTTGATACGGGCCAAAATCGACGTTGATTGACGCAAGCAGACCACACTTTGAAAATTTTGTCCATAATAAAAACTTAAGTTCACTATTGTCTATATATTAATTACCATAACAAATTTTACATGCAATTTTTGTGTAAAAAAATGAAGTGGCAAATAAATATAATTTTCTTACAAATTTTATATGTATTTTTGATATAAAAGAAATTAACCAGCTGAGTTACTCCCAGCTTCAATCGGGCCAAACAAAAGGTATCAGTGGGCCATATGGAATTCATCCCTGCTATAGTCCATGGAAATTTTCAAGTCTATAGTCCATGTAATTTTTGAAAGGCTTTAGTCCATGATATTTTTGAAGACATTAGGCCATGTAATTTTTGAAAGACTATAGTCCATAAAATTTTTCAAAGACTATAATACTCTATGAAATTTTTTAAAGGTAAATTTTGAAAGACACCATTATATTTTACAATGAATTTAGTCCATGAAATTTAAAAAAATATTAGTCTTTTAACTTTCTTCTTTGAAATTTTTCTGACTATATTCTGAATTTTTTTCCAAGACTATTTTGCATGAAATTTTTCAAAAACTATAGTCCATGTATTTTTTTCATAGCCTTTGGAAAAATTTAATGGACCATATTCTGAAATTTTTTCGAAGATTATAGGTCCATCTAATTTTTTCAGACTATAGTCTTTCAAATTTTTAAAAGACTACAGTCTGTGAAATTTTTACATAGACTATAGTCTCTAAAAATTTCAAAGACTGTACTCTTGACAAAAAAATTAATACACTATAGTCTTAGAAAAAAATTCAAAGAGTAATCTTTTAAAAATTTTATGGACTATAGTCTTCAAAAAATTTCACTCTAGTCCAGGGGTCGGCAACCTTTTTGACAAGAAGAGCCATTTTTTCAAAATTTGTATAGAATCCAACATAAGATGAGCCGCAGAGCATGTATAATGAAAAAATACGTATTAAATACCGTCGAGCCATATTTAATGAAATCTATTTATTTAAAACCTTGCGCGCACACACATAAAATGATGTTTTGGAGGTAATTTGTAAAAAGAACTTGACAAACAAAAGAATATTTTACATAATTTTTTATTCAATGAAAATATAAATATTCAAATGAAGCAAATATAGAGATTCTTGCAGAAAATTAATCTAAGACTATAGATGAAAATGAGAAAGTTGAAAATTAAATATTTCCTCAAAAGCCCATACTGGATCCTTTTATTGAAAATGATTATATTATTATCAATTGAGACTGTCATTGTCGTCTGGTACGTTTTAAGCGAGAGAGTGGGTGTCGGGAGCAGCAGGCCATTCCTCAAAGAGCCACATGTGGCTCAGGAGCAGTGGGTTGCCGACCCCTGCTCAAGTCTGTTATAAATATCAAAGAAATGGTTTCAGGGACTTGGAGTCTTTTGAAAAAATTTCATGTACTATATTCTTCTAAAAAATTACATAGATTATAGTCTATGAAAAAATTTCAAATAGTATGGTATTTTATAAATTTGAAAGTCATTGCCATTGAAAAATTTCAGACCTTTAAAAAAGTTAAAAGGCTAAATTTTTAAAAATTTCATGGACAATATAGTCTTTGAAAAATTTTAGAATACTCAGAAAGAATTTCAGACTATTGTCTTTTAAAATTTTTAAAGACTATTTCATGAACTACAGCCTTTGAAAAATTTCATGGACTATAGTCTTTGAAAATTTTCATTGACTATACTGTAATGTAAGCATTCTATCACCACCCTCTCCCTTTCGCATCAGCTCTATGTAACAATTCCCTCCTCCCCCTGACCCGGCATGATGGTGTGGGATTCCATATCAGCAGATGCAACTTGGCTACATGGAATACACGAGCATGGGATATAAGAGGCAGGCAGGGCAGTTGGGGACGGGCTTTGGATATGTAATGATGGGACAATAAAGTTGTGTGAATCTTGGATGGCGTTCTTCTTTCTACGTTCCCTCTGATTCCCCTGAAGGACTCACCCCACGATCGCTCATCCATCGCAGATGTGGTCGAGTATTACATCTGGTGTCAGAAGTGGGATCTCATCGATACACCGATCGATGCTTTGGGGATAAAGACATTGTGGAAGAAGACCAAAGGAGGTAAGTCTAAGATGGCTGAGCACGTAAGTGTGGGTGGAAGGAAGGTGGAGTTGCAGCAAGTGATAGACAAGTTCAGTGATAAGATTAGGGAATTAAAATTGGAGAATGAGATGCTGAAAACATGGGTTGTTGGACCGGAGGGTGAGATTACCCCTTCTATGAATAGGAGCTTTGGGTGGAGTGGATCCGTCGCCTGGGAGCTCTCCTTCCTCCGTGGGTGAGGTGGTAGAGGATTCAGGGAGCAGGGAGGTCCTATCACCTTGAGGCTCTTTGCTCGCCTTCAAAACGCACCACGGATGCAAAATCAGCTGTACCTCCCCTTTCATAAGTGTTGGAATTCACACTCCGTACTCTATCAGCAAATGCTTCAAAATCTTCCCCTACCCCATGTTTAAGTTTCGATAGGAGCTCTCTAAAGAATCACGTGCTTCTCTTTGAAGGGATGAACAATGTGTGTGAGATGTGTGTATTGCTAGTGATATGTGTTATGATGTATGTGAGCACCCACCTTCAAAACGGTTTCATTTTTGAAAGATGGCAAAATGTTCTACTGGAACACAGGTGCCCAATTGTGATAAATTTTGACTTATTAGAATTAAGACATGATTATAAAAGACTTGAAGGTGCATTTGATAGTGTAAGCAAGGTAATAGACAAACTTCTGAGCATAAGGGGGAGTTATCAAGTAGCGTTGATGCAACTGAAAATCGAGTATGAAAATGTGAAATTGGAATTAGGGATGCTTGTAGATTTATTAGAGGGCAAACAACAGAATGCCGGAGGGAATGCATTGAAAACAGTATTTGGAATGCTTGATTCCGAGCATTTGCACGCAATTAATGAAAGAATTGCGCAGGTAGAAAAGGATCAAGGCTGAGGCTGTGACACAGTTTTACTGGAAAAACTGGAAGGTATGGTTACCAATAATACCCGGTTCATCCAAAATTTGGTGTCCGAGTTAGTGGGCTATGGTAATGGCACGGGGAATTGTGGTCTGAATATGGCTGTCAGGACCGAAGATATGCTGAGAAATATTGGGCAGACACTAGTAAACACCCGGGTTGATGCCGTAAATTTGCAGTTAGCCTTGGAAAATAGTGTCCATAATTAAGCAGCATATTGGTTCCTCCCGATATGTTGTTGCGGCTGTTAAAGTGTATTGAAGATAACATAAGGTTACCATTGTATATGATAGCTCTGTGCCCAAACAGCGTGCTTCACGTGTACTATGAGATGGCGGAGACCTTAGCTGTGGTTTTAGGGAATCATCTACATTGGATTATAGAAATTCTCCTAGGGAATAAAGAATGTACTTTCGAACAATATAAAATTGAGGTATCCCCGGTACTTAAACCAGTTTTAAATCAGCATTTAGAGTGGTAATTAGAAGAGATCCTCTTGATTAGTGAAGACAAATTCTTACACATTAGTTAATAACAAGCAATTAATAGACTGTAAAAGGAGTCCCATTTATATATGCCCTGCATGCTTTGCATTATTCAGTAGTGTGATCAACAGCTGCGAATATAATTTCTCTATGTTAAGGTTCTCCAGTAATTGCAATCGTGAAATTTTCCAATTAAAGTACCCATTTTTTAAGGAAATTGGCACGGGATAGGTATTCTGACCCAAACTGACCCAAGTGACTTTTGTCTGCCGCAATTTTATTCAAAAGACTAGACCTACCACATTAGAGCTTTTTGGTAGCGGGATAATAGAAAATGCTAGTCATTGCAATGTAGTTAATGGTGAGAGTCGCTTCCTAGCAGCTTTACACGGATGGTCGTACACTAACAGTGCCCTCCCATTCATTTTTTCACTGGCAATAGTGCGTTCCAATAAGGAAGTCGATATTCTACTTGACAGTAATAGCATCAAGAAATTGAGGAACGAAATCAATGACTATATTGAAAAGTATGAAGGAAGAACAAATTTTGCAACTATGATTAATGCCATGAAAGGATTGCATTTGGCTGAGCATTATAGGGGCCATCAATTAAAATGGGGATCCAGAATAGGTTCAACCCTCGTTTTCCTTGTGGTGGTGGGAATATTTTGGCTTTTTAGGAAAAATCGGAAAATCTGGATACGGGAACCAAGGCTAATAGCTGCTAGTAATGTCCGTGTCATCATGCCTGACAGCCATGAGATAGAGAACTTCCATAGTGATGGAAATGCAACGGACTTGGAGAATGATTCATCAAGAAATGATTAATTTTTATTGGGTATATATTTGCCAGCTTGTGCAAAAGGGTATTTTTGTATATAGTCTTAGAACTTGTCTTTGGTGAATTCAGTAAGTTGTATATGTTGTATATAATTTTTTCTTTGTTTCTTGTTATTTAATTTCACTAATATGTTTTTGTTAGTTTTAATGTTATGATATATTTTATAATAATTTTTGTGGTTATTAGATATTATAAATATGGCATTATATTCTTATTGATGATGATATGCAAAACTTCTATTGGTCACAATTTCACTATATGTGAAACTGCTGTGGAAGGGGGAGTGGGTGTAATCTAAGCATTCTATCACCAACCACCCCCTTTCCAGTGTCCGTTCGCATCAGTGCTATGTAGAAATTCCCCCCTCCCCCCTGACTCAGTATGATGGCGTGGGATTCCGTGTCAGCAGATGCAACCATACTTCTATTGGTCACAGTTTCACTATATGTGAAACTGCTGTGGAAGGGGGAGTGGATGTAATGTAAGCATTCTATCACCACCCTCCCCCTTTCCAGTGTCCGTTCGCATCAGCGCTATGTAGCAATTCCCCCCTCCTCCCTGACTCGGCATGATGGCGTGGGATTCCATGTCAGCAGATGCAACTGGGCTACATGGAATACACGAGCAGGGGATATAAGAGGCAGGCAAGGGCAGTTTAGAAAATAATAATTAAATGTAATATTTTAGCATCTCAGTACAGGCGACTCCCGAGATTCGACCAACTCGAGAATTTGACCGGTCGAATCAACCCAGCCAATCAATCGGTCGAATTAGAAACTAGTTTACGCGAAGTAATTTTCAGCCCGCCCGACCACGAGAGGTTTAGTTTCAGTCTAGACATCGTTATTTCTGCTCTAATTGTTTGAATTTGTGCTGATTCAACAGTTCAAGATTCGACCACGTTTTCAGGACCGCATCCCTGTCGAATCTTGGGGGTCGCCTGTACACAAATTTTTACTACCCTGTTTTCAATATGATTATTTTTTCTGGTGTATTTCATAATTTAACCCTTAAATGATTAAGAATGCTCTTACAAATTGAAGTGCACTTTGGGGCTTTCAAGGCATGAGTGAATATGTCAATCCTGGTGCTGTATCCAACAGAAAGTGATTGTTTATTAAGCTCTACAAAGCTCTTAACCTTTAAAGGACGGGTTTAAATCCCAATTGTATTTCCTGGGGCCCGAGACATTTAAATGGCGTTCTCTACATTTAATGCAGCTATTCAGAAAAATTGATATTTCTCGAGAACTATAAATTACAAAGCAAAGCGGTAAAGAGCTTCTTAAAGTAAAAACAACACGGCTCCATATGAAAAGTTTTTTTATTATCATTCAGGTAATGTTAATATGAATAATCTTATGTGTGTTAAAACATACAAAATTTTTATTAGTACAATATACTATTACGTGTGAATACAAATGTTAACGTTACCAATTAAATGAATATTACAACTGACTATTACAGGGTTAATTAAAGTAATTTTATCGTTTTTATCTCATTAGAAATTTCGTTTTTTATGATATAGATGGAAACATTGCTTAATACATAATCCAACACCACACTTAGCTCAGTAAATTCTTGTGCGTCTTACTATTTTCCTTTTAGAGCAAACACGACACTACATTTTTTCCCTTTTCAGGCCAATGTTTTGAATGTCTCAATTCAAGTCTATTTAGGTTGCTCTCAACAGGATTGGGTCTGCCACTCAAAGAAGTGGGACATTTCCTTCCACTCACTTCCAGTAGATCACACACTAACTGAAGTCTAAATTTCCAGTGTGTAAGTTTCTGCCCAAGGGATTTTGAAATAATAAAACTATTAAGAATAGTAACATCCATCAAGTGGAAAAACAACTTCTTCACCCACTTCCACGTCTTCCGACTGATGGAACAACTATTCGCCATTCTATCCTCTTTGTCCACGAAACCCATACTCTGGTTGTAGTCCTGAACTATCACCGGTTTTACAGCATTTCCATGCCCATCACAAAAATTTCCCACTGCTGGTGGATTGTGCATGTTTGTCAGTAAATGTATGTCACGTTTGTCTTTCCAAGCAACAGCTGTCAATTGGCCGTTCACCCAAAAACGTATATCACCTCTTTTTAATTTCAGTGATTTTCCATCAAAATTCTTTGGCATTTTCTTTCGATTATGTCTAACAGTCCCACAGCAGAAAATATTTCTTGTACGTAAGCCATCAAATAAATCAGGAGACGAGAAGAAATTGTCCATAAACAGTTTATGTCCAACACCCTCCACATCCCTCGCTCAAAAAAAATTTTCTGCATTGCGAAAATCATCAGCTGCAGTCCTTTTCAACTGCTCTCTAAAAATATCTCGGGTAAAATGGTCTTGAAGAGATCACATGGTGCTTTAAAAGCAATGCAGATTTTATGGTTTCATTTGAAACCTCACATCTAATTTCAATTACATTTAGCGGTTTCAAATGAAACCGCATGTCCTTTAAAGGTTAAAGAGGCTTATGGGGCTCTGTAACAGCAGGCTGTCAACCTCTAACCTAAAATTAGTACTCCTACCAAATAAATTGATGGAAAATATTTTACACTTGTACATAAATATTTATGTAACCAGTGAAGTCATTGTTTGGACTAGAAGTGTTTGGATATAAGAAAGTTTGTGCAATGATTTTTTAAATTTTGCCTGCACATAGAGTAGGAGATAATCCTTATGTAAAAGATGCACATTGGAAGAGGAGCTAGTTGTTCAAAAGTGAAATATTTGGAAGATTTTGAGTTGTAAGGTTCATTGGGATGGGCAGGGCCGGCCTTCTAGGGTATGCAGCTGATGTGTCACATTGGGGCCCCCTCCTTGTAGGGGTCCCAATCTACTTGGTTGCCTTCAGAGCCACCAAGAGAATAGAGATGGGAAAAAGCACCCACAGTAGGATTAGGAATGCAGACACCAAGTTTTCCGCAATAAAGTTCAGGTTTCCTTTTTTTAGACTTCAACTTTGGTTGCCCATTTCCCTCAGCTGTTTTTCTTTCTCCCCTTAGATCCCTCCGCCTTCTCCCTCCTCTAGGCCATCTTCCCTTGCAACCATTAACCCGTCTTAAAAGACTCAAAGAGAGAGAGAGAAAGCATCAACTGAAGAGAGAAGTGTGAGAATGTTGTAGCGAAATTTTTATTTCCTCTACTAGATTCAGAGATATACTATCAACGTTACACAACCCACTTCGTATGGGCCCCTGTTCATGGAGCTCTCCTGATTGTGAGCCCTCTAGGTTGAAGGGGTCCCTAAGAATGATATTTTTTATAATTGGTTCGGTTCTGTTTGTGTTTCAGTTGTGGTTGTGGACACACTCGATCACCAATAGATTTAACCAAATTTTATATAATCAACGTTGTTTTCTTTTCTTAATAACTGATTCTCCTTTACTATCTTGACAATGTTTGTTTTGCTGTCTTTCCAATACCAACATCCGTTTTCAGCTTCTTATCAATTATTAAGTATGATTAATAAAAATTAAATTACTAAAAAATTAGAATTTAAATGAAAAAAATATAAAAGGAAATATTTAACGCACCTGAGTAAATAAAACAAACAGAAAACACAGCAGAATGTTAACAAGCAAAGCAAATATTAAAGAAAAACTTCAGTCCGTCGGAGTAAGATTACACAATGAGAAATAAACACCAACTGATTTAACTTAAGTTTTCCTGAAAATAATGTGAAAGTAATATTATCCCTAGCGTGCTGTACAAAATAAGCAAATTTCAGGCAACTCCAGAATATTATTTGTTGCAATGTCCACTCCGGACCGCTTCCAGATGCAGGGGCATCCATATGCACGATGTGTGTGACATACATGGGCAGCCCATTTATCGTCAGACACGTACAGTATTTTAAACAGTAATGCAGATTGTATTATAATATGCTGTATAATCTTTCATATTTATTAGGTACAGAAATTTATCAATGGTGGATTTCACTATGAAACACCTTAATGTAAATCCTCAAGTGGAGGCTAGGGAAGGATGAGTATCATAAACAAAGAGCCAAAGAAAACCCGATGGTTATGTCATGTGGTGGCTTCCATTGAAAAGGAGGAGTTGCATGCCATAAAAATATGCCTTGTTACCCCCAGTGCGGCCCATGACATGCCTCCATACCCTATGCAACGGGGAGGGGGAAATAACTGTCCTGAAAAGTTTCTGGGCCATGAATCCATGTGTTCTCTGGAGACAGAGGAATTTGCCGCCCCTTCTTCTTGCTGCTCAAAAGAGACACCTTCATCGCTTTAAAATCGTTTTTGGCCGTATGGGAAGATAAATGAAAGGGTGGGAAAAAGGTGGTGGCAATAGGGGGATGAAATTCTCTAGGCAGAATTTGGAAAACTCGACATTGAGCGTGGCAGGATTGCAAAAATTACATCCGCCACCATTTGCGAGGTGAGATCTATAGAAAGAAATCCTTAGGTGTGGGTGTAACATCAGTGGTGTTGGTATTAGTGGGAAACCTGCAGAAGTGTGTTCATGCTCGACTAGGAAGCTTAAAGAACTGATTTTCAGAAATTGCAATCCACAGATATTATTTTTGATAATATTTATTGGAATTTTAAACATAACATCTTAATATTTTAACAAACTTGTAAATTGATGCTCCTAAAATATACCACCTGAGGCCGCTGCCTCAATAGTTCACCTCACGCAGGGTCCTAATTGTTTGGAATACAATTAGGATATTAATCAAATTGCTAACCAGATATTTTAACGTTTTTAATGATTAGTAAATGAGGCTGGTATTGTGCTAGGCTCTTATTAAAAAATGTTAAAAACGGTTAGGTCCCATTTGCCCTAATCCGTATGCCCTAATCCCACTTGCCCTAATTTTTATATGCCCTAATCCCACTTGCCCTAATTTTTATATGCCCTAATTCCTACTTGCTCTAATCTCATATGCCCTAATTTCTACCTTTAGAGGTCGCGTCACGGTCCATAAGACCGAGTGTTTACATTATTTTAAACCTATACTCTTTCAGTGTCATTTCAACTCTGGTTTTCTCAATTCCTTACCTAGAATTCATTGAGTACCATATAATGGGCCTGAAGGGCTCACTATGTGAGCTTTGAAAATGGATTTCAATTTATTAGTTTAACAGTCAATTATCGATATTGAAACACTTTTTGAACAAAAATATGCTTATAAATAAAAAAATGTTGTATAACAACATTTATTTTTCCCTATTTATCAAACATGGTCGAAATGGCAGTGTCCGACCCCACGCATCACAGCTACCGCGCGATCTTTTAAGGGTTAAGATTTGAAGTTACAAATTTTTGAAAATCAAATAAAGAAATTAATACAAATTTTAAGTTGCTCAACCATTTATTGGCTCTATACATAGATCGTTTTGAATTACATTAATCAATTAATGGAAGGAAGTAACCAACTGCTTGCACAAAATCATGTAAATCAATATCCCCGTTTTGTCGATCTGTAGTTAATTTCATTAGTTTTTTGTTAATGGCCTCGTATTTACGGTTTTTACGAGGCGGAAGATTTCCAACGTTTACTAAACTTAGCATACACTTAAAATTAGTCTGCTGTTTCTTTAAGTGATTTATCATCGTCCACACATTAACGTGATGGTGCCCTATAGATTTATTTAAGGCGAGGACCAAAATTAGCGTGGTGATTCCACAATAGTGGTGGAAAGCGAGAATTGGGTCCAATCCAATTTGTTTCAAAGTATTTAATAAGTTCTTCGCACTTATCATATGCTGGATGATCTGGTGGTGGACCATCACGAATGATTCCTGTGCAGGCTTCCCCTTGCTCATCTAAGGAAACAAATGACAACCCCACCATTGACTTCACTAATTTTCTAACAAGTTGCTCCTCGATGTATGCTGATTGGAGTCCCAAAGTTTGTAATTTCCGCCAAATTGCTTGGCTGAAATGAAATAAACAGCCTTTAATATCCGCATCAGGAAAAGTTTCCTTTATAGATCTGATAACTGCACACTCATAATCAACTTGAAATTTTCTTGGTTGAAACGTTGTGCCTATTTGAGATGCCTTCTGTTGAATTAACATGAACATGCGATTGTAAGTTGATTTTGACTTATTTTGAAGAAGGATATAAAGAAATGGAAATACTTGACCTCTATGCATGGCATGTAGAGTATATAGCTGATGAAACAGTCGAGGAACAACTTTAAATGTTCCATCCAAATAAATGGCATTGCCAGGATTTTTGCACAGAATCTGAAGGAACTGTGCAGTTCCAAATCCAAGAATTTTTTCGTCTTCTCCATCTTCGAATAGCAGAAATTCTTCATCTTCTAACTTCCTATACTCTTCTGGAATGATCAAGTCTGATAATGAATCCGGAAGTACAGGACGAGATTTAGCAGCAGCTCTATACAGCGTTGTACGTACGTTCTCATAGCTGGGCATAGCAGAAGTAATTTCTATATCTTCAGGATCCAATGTTTTGTTTAGTATTTCCTTATAAACTGAAATTACTGAAGCTTCCGGCTGGGTCGAGATTTTCTCTTTCATCTTTTCCACCACTTTAGCTCTCATTGCTTCTTGAATATCAGGCTCATGATTATGACTGCCGCTCTTCGATTTCGCTCTTCGATTTCAGTATGACTCCATCCACCTTTTTGACGATTGTTGCGCACGTCCTAAACACCCATGATAACGGGCTCGACCGCATCGAAGATAAAGGACGTCCTTCTGACCTTTTGCATTATATTGGTAGATATAGCCATCGATAAAATATTCCGGCTTTGCTTTCCTGGATTTAATAATCTCGACCGATGACATCTTAATGGACCTATTTTAAATGATAAAAAATATTACAGGACCTACTTGTCACAGTTTTAACAGTGATGGCAAACGAAAAAATAAGTTTCGTTAAGATTTGCTTAAGTAAAAAATATTATATCCTTTTGATATAGGCTACTTACTTGATAATTTAAAACGATGAAGAGGAAGACAGGTTCCGACGTACACTCTCCCGAATAGGGCTCACTTCCAAATAACCCATAAGACACTTGAGCATATATTTCTTCGAACAGAATATTACACTCAGCAATCTCTGAAGACGCCTGAGTAGGTAGACTTGCCAGTTGTACTGATTTAGGAAGTAATGATTTTCTATTGCTTTGTTTGACATGTACTTCTTTTCAATAATTTTCATAGAAGTATCACAATGTACTTCTTTTTGTCAAAAATGAAACATTTTCTGACAAAGACGTAATACAATGTTAATTAATTAAAGTAATACAGCGCAGCTAATATCATTACATTTAATTGACTTAAATCAAATCCCGCAATTCATTTATTATTTCATTAAATACGCTTTATTGCGATTAGGGCATATAAAAATTAGGGCAAGTGGGATTAGGGCATGTAAAAATTAGTGCAAGTGTGATTAGGGCATGTAAAAATTAGGGCAAGTGGGATTAGGGCATACGGATTAGGGCAAATGGGGTAACGCCGTTAAAAACAACATCTAAGGAACACATCGATGTTTGACATCCCTAGTGCCTGGATCCCTTGTTTCCTTAACATAAATCTAACCCTGACATTTTATTGCAGAGGAAGGAGCTTTTAACATTTGTAGTATATTGACAAGTAAAATGAAGAAGCCTGCATTCCTGTTTATTGCTTTGTGCTGCGGAGTGGTTCAGGAGTGGCAGAAACAGTGGGAATATTGTCTCTGCTCCCATATGCATGGTCTCGCTAGCTCCTCTTCGAAGAGCAATAGAAGCCTATCTCAAAATTATGCACTGAAAAGTAATATTCTCTTTATATTTTCTACACCACTAAAATAGTTGGCAGTGGAATATTTGGCATGTGAAATGTGCCAAAAGTGCTGCTCGACCGCAGATCAGGAATAAATTTTGAGAAAGAAAAGGATCCCAAATGTATTAAGACATGCATAGCCAGGGGTCGACGGGAAGAGAAATTTCAAGGCGATGTCTCAAATCCAATTAACAAAAATCCAATTTAACAACCATACAGTTCCATCACAACGATAAATTTTCATCTAATAAACATAAAATTTTCGTGTTCAGAAGTAATTTATGAACATATTTGCCACGAATTATAAAAAATGCGATAGTAGGAAAATGAATTTTCAGTGTTCATTCGTCCAAACTCCCATATTCGTATGATGATTATAAGTAATTTTAAAATGCGAATGATAAATATGCTGCACTTACTTCTGCAAGCATATCTCCCATATAATATAGCCCGAGGCTTCATAAGCACGCACGCAGCCTTACATATTCTTAATAATATAGATTACTTATATTTATATTTTCTCATAAAATACCTGTATTTATCACGTAAATAAATATAACTTGCAATATATTTTCTGTGTACATACAGTAAAACTCATTTATAACGATCATGCCTAAAACGAAATCTTGACTATAACGAAGAAATGTCTCGGTCCCTTGAACTTCTCCATAAGGGCATTGGTTAAATTTCTCGGATGTAACGAACACGCATTTTACGAATTCTCGGCTGTAACGAACAAATGTTTGGTCCCGTGGCAAAAAATGCCCCATATATAACGAATTTTGGTGAGCAGAGCGATAAGTAATGAAGAGTTTCAGCCCGTTTACTGCGCACTTGTTCGTAGAGGTCCCCTTCCTCCATCTACCCCTTCAATACGAATTTCCACGCTCCCTTTGTTTTGAAATTGATATTAAAAATGTGAAATGTTTGTGTAAATTAATGACCATAATAATAATATTAATTGACCATTTAAAAAATCATATGTAATAGCAGTCGAACATTTTACATGCCGTGAAGTTGATAAGCATCTCTTTGCATATGTAAGTACGGCATTGAAGTCGACTCACTGCAAATACAGTAAAAGCCATGTTATCTGGCTATCTTGAGGATTGTGGAAAGCCGATTAGGAGAAATATCCGGTTAGGGGAGCGATTTTCGATTCTGACATCGCAAATTTAGCAATAACCAAACAAAATTGCTTAGGTTCACTATTGTACTCCCCAAACATAACTATGCATGGGGTTTGCATTTTCCATTTTTATTCTTCCACACATAGATATAGACACTATTTACCCATTCTTATTTAATACGTTGCTATGCTTACATGCAAAACAAAAAGACTATTGAAAAGTTTAGGGCGTCTGGGAAGTTTGGGGACTACGGCAGTGAACCTGTTCCCAAAATTGAATTTATTGGATTATATCTTTCTTATTTATCTTTATTTACTCTATTAGAAAAGGACGAAATTATTTAATTCTTCTGAACATTTCTGTGAAAACCAGTCATATAATATCCAGTTCCTCAGTTTTTGGTTTATGAAGCGTAAGATGATTATTAATTGATTTACTCGTCTCAGAAGATGACACAAATTTCATTAATTTAGCCTTACGAGCCTTGATATCGTAGAGCATGGAAGATCCGATGTTGAATTCTCTTGCTATGGCTGCTCTATTTTCTCCTTTTTCAATTCATTTGATCAGCTCCAGCTTTTGTGTTAGCGTTAAACCAACCTTTTCTCTCCTGTTCCTTGCTTTTAGGTATTTATTTTGTTGCCATATTCAATGGATGAATAATTTTTTAAATAAGAAAAAGCGATAGAACTGGAAATTGTAGAAGTACACCAAAACATCTAGACAATGCAAATGGCTTACGTAACCAAAAAACGACATGCTTACTTGGCAGCCACAGAAGTATACGGAGTAAATACGTTATATATACATCTTATATTTTAAGAAATTTTAAAGTGGAAGTTGTGGTATTACACATATACAACTCACACAAAAATTCATAAAAAAAGAAAAAGAAATACAAAATGAATTGTATTTGTGTAATTGCCGGTATCTAAGGCTGGCCGGTTCTAAATAGCTGGATAGCACAGCTTTTACTGTATGTGTCACACTTATAACGAAGCAATGAGTCGGTCCCCTCAAATACGTATTAAACGAGTTTTACTGTATTTAAAAGAAATAATCGTTATATAAACATCAAATTCCTATGTAATGATGAATCGCTGACACACAAAGAGGGAGGCAATTTTTTCCCTGCCTCAGGCAGGCCAAATGTCTAAAGTCAGTCCTGGTCTGCCCCTTCTCCCTGACGGCCGGCCCTGGTGATGGGTATATTTCAAATAAATCGTCCTGAGCAATGGAATAAAAATTAATATGAGTTAGGATTAAAGTGACAGCTTAGTTACATTTTTCAATGATTTACACTGTTTCAGACAGTATTAAAAATTATTCAATGATTATATGTATATTAGATGATGTGGTCAGAAGCAGAATCAACATCTGCCATTAACATTTTTATGCACGTTTTATATACTAATTTGATTTCCATGATTACATTTCTAAGGCAATTAAATATAATTAAACTTATAAAATCAATCTCCATTACCTAATAAATATATCATCAACGTTTTGTAATATGCAAATTTCATCTGACCCGCCTGATTGCGTATCGCTTGTGTAGTCGAATATTGCATACTCTATCGAGATCGATGGTATCGAACTCCTGCATGCCGGTGCGATAGTCTCGTAAGTCTCGTCGTTCACGAGAGTTTCCTTCGTAAGCCTTTCTGGATAGTGTTAACCTCGTGGCAAAATGGGTAAGAGACAATTTTTGGCCAATTACAATAAAATTTGCAATTTGAGTTTTCTTAAGGTTACGAAAATGTTTTTAATTATAACTCGTTGAATTTTTTTATATACTTTAGTACGTTAAATCACACGGTAATGCAATGACACCCATGTGGTGGAATGTGTTTTCGCGTGGTTGCTATGGCTGCTTATGACAACTGCAGTTGTTTAATTTACTTTTAGAAAATATTAGTTTGTTAACTAGGGAAATAATTTTTATAGGTAAGCCCCGTGGTTTAAGGACTGCGAGAAAACATGTAAACCATCGTCGCGAGCAGAGGTGGGCCGATAAAGATTACAAGAAAGCTCATTTAGGTTCACGATGGAAGGCTAACCCATTTGCAGGTGCTTCTCATGCCAAAGGAATCGTCCTTGAGAAAGTGTACGTGAAATTTTCGGAGTGAATTCGTATTGTAGATATAAAAATCTATAACTTCATTTATTGAAATTATTTATTTTTCGAACAGGGGTGTGGAAGCCAAACAGCCGAATTCTGCTATTCGTAAGTGTGTCAGGGTACAGCTTATCAAGAACGGAAAAAAGATTACAGCATTCGTGCCGAGAGACGGTTCTCTAAACTCGATTGAAGAGAACGACGAGGTCCTAGTGGCAGGTTTTGGACGTAAGGGTCACGCTGTGGGTGATATCCCCGGTAAGTTTTCTTTTCTCTGCCCATAAAAAGAAACCTGGACACAGCCCTATTGCCCTTAAAGTGTCAATTCTAAATTGAATAATGTGCCGGTTTTACCCGAGTGTTGGCTGTGATGAATTTACATATGACTTAAGCAGATTGGCAATTACCTTCGTCACCAAATTATTTAGTATAAACGCATGAAAATCATTGGATGCGATTGAAACATGTAGCTACTACCGCTTCAAGTTTTATTGGATTGTAATGAATAGATGATATCCCTTTATCTCGAGTAAATCACTCACCGCACCTAGAGGTTGTTTTACAGCGCTGTACATATTCGATAATTCGGTAACTGGGATTTGTTTACTCGTTCTATCTTTGGACGATTTGATTTGAATCTATGTAATAGGTAACTCAGTTCGAGATGAATCAGGCATATTTGTCATTTTTAGATATTGAAAACTTTATTTTTATTAGAAAAATTCTACGGTTGTGGACACTTTTTTCATACTTATAAATTGACCCATTTAGGTCGGAGGTGACACTTGTTTACTAGGTGGGTCGATTTCGTAATTACGAATGCATAAGAGTGCTGAGTTTAAGTTTATAAAGGAGTTTACTTGAATGCTCTGGTTGGTCATATATGCACCTTATGTCACACGCCCCTTAATTAGTTTTGATTTTTCGTTTTTGTACCATCTGAAATTATTACTTCTAAGGGAAGAATTAGGCATTTCAAGTTTGTGACAGCTAATTTTATTGTGACTCAAAAGCCATGAGCAGATGGGACTGCTGTTTTTATTAAACAATTTCGTTTGATTAAAAACACATTGCAATTGAAAAATCTAAAATGAGGTATGCAACATATTAATTTTGATGTAATTTCTCAAATTTATTTTTATTGTTACAGGTGTGCGATTCAAGGTTGTCAAGGTGGCCAATGTATCCCTCCTTGCCCTCTACAAAGAGAAGAAAGAAAGACCTCGTTCTTAATTTTTTTATTCTGATGTGTAAAATTTAATAAACCGTAAAAGAGAGGCTGACTGTTTCAATTAAACCCTTATGTTCTGTCCAAGAAATTCGTAATTACAACTTGTGTATAATATTAAACGCAAAAGCCAGGATGGTGCTGCCTGCAACCTTAGTTGCATGTGCTGTGATCCATTATGAGTGCCTTGGGATGCCAGATATGAGTTTATATCAAGACTATTTCAAAGGATAAATTTGGCAGGTGGTTTTTTTACTGTGATTAAAAATTTTAAAATATAATATGTTAAATTTTACCCATTGCTTTTTCATCAAAACTTAATGGGCCACACCGGCTGGGTTAGACTGGTAGGCAGTGCACCTGCCTTCCAACCCAAAGGTCATGGGTTCGAATCCTGCTTCAGGCATGGATGTTGTGATGTATGTTGATTTTCTCGAACAGAATTTGACTGCAAAATAATCTTATATGTTGATGCACCTAAAAACCTAATTACTACTACTACTACTTAATGGGCCACGTATAAAGCTGTTGTGGGTCAGCTAAAGGCTGCAAGTTGTCATTTGCAAGTCCTAGGAATTGTATTTCATGGAGTACAGGCCCGAGGTGATAGTATTAATCTCATCCCGAACTAGGTCATAAATGCTCATGGTTCTCAGGATATGAAGGTGATGCAGTAAAAAGATATCAAACTACTCGGAAAGTCTTATACTTGCAGGAATTTTTTCTACTTTTTACCGAGGGTTTTGCTTAGGGTATGTTTATACATTCTTCTAAAGGAAATTTTATCCTATTGAATGGTGATGGTCCAAGGTTTTCTTTTTGACAAGGATGGCCAAGCTGCTGAGGCCTTACTTTCTTATACCTCGTTATGGTTAATGTTTTGGGAAGTAATTTATTGCTAGATAGGTGATAAATTAATAAGGCATGCTTTATATTATCATAGATAGGTATATCAAACAGCATTGGGATTGCATTAACACACTGGATCATGGACAAGGATTATTTTACTAGTGCCAGAGTTGGGAAAGTACACCTTTTGTAGAAGATTTGGTGTTTTGCATTAACTATTTCAGAAATTACAAAAAAAATCTTGTCTCCTTGTCACAAAAATATAGTACCTATTTATGTAAAATTTGAAATGAAATGACATAGTTAAGACAAAAATTCACATATGGGCCCCAATAAGGCACACAGGGCTGCTGGTTTGACATGCCTGTCTTAGAAGCTTCTGGACCTCACAATGACTCATTGGGGCAATGTTACGCGACCAACATGACACAATCTATGTGCCAAAAGTATACTCGGATTGTAACAGTTAAAATGCTTATTTCAAAGTTTTGTCATTTATAGTTGGGGAGTTGTACTATCAACATGAATTTAGGGAAATTTAGCACAATTCTTGGCAAGTAACTCTGGCCATCCCAGTTTACTGTAAAATTTAGGTGCTGTATGGTGGGCCAGTAAAACTTTTCTGCATGGCAAACCACATCTGTAGTTGTGAATGCAGGATATAGGTTGCCAACCTCTATGTTAAAAGTTAAACCATTTCACTGCAGAGTAGCTAATTGATCAGCTCTCATTGTAAGAATTCTTTTGCAATTGATTTTAATTTGTTTTCACAAGAATTGTGATACTCGTGATGAAAGCTGAAACCTTGCATGAACTACTGGAACATATTTGTATGTTCATTGAGATTCATCGGTGATAATGCAGTTGTGGAATTTTTGAGTAGTGCAGGCCACCTGATGACAGATATGAAGTAAAAATTTAGCAAGCACCCTGAAAACAAAACTATCGAAACAATCATAATCAAGTAATTTATCTACTTAAGTCTTGAGCATCATGCTTTTACTGGGAGAAATGTGCATGCTACTATGGTGAAAGATGAGAACACCAAGACAGCTGGATATAACAAGGAATGAGGAGTCGAGCCATAATGCCAGTTATTTTCAGCAGCATAACAATGTAAAGATGTGTTGGGTTTATTGATTTCGCGTAAAATAGGAGTCATATATATGCAAAACAGAATTAAGGAAAAATTGCACGTTCTAGTTTTCAAGCACAATAGCTACAGAGAATAATCCAATTCAATTGAGGATTGAATCAATAACAGGAAAATTCTGATTTTTCATCACCATCAAAGATGAAAAGAGTAACTATATAGCATGGTCGCTAGATTTCAGCTTTTCAAAAATTAGACTATCTATCCATGATGTGAAAAAAATACTAGTTGTATGGAGATTTTAGAAGTTATAAATCTTATAAAATTCATGTCAAATTTAAACACATTAAATATGCCATGCAATCTACTATACGGGTCTTACTGAACTTTTCATGGTTCAATTCCATAGGTACGGGACGCCTAGCAACCCCGTTTTAACGCCCTTGATAGAAAAGGTATATGTGCTTACAGTTTATCTGTCCCTTTTCTGTGTGCGTTACTTCTTTCTCTCTAGTGCACCAAACGCAGTTTCCACAGTATTATCGTATATCACAGCAACAATTTTAAGATAAAAAGTTTTGAAAATAAACCGCTTATATGAGTTGCAATGTTCCTTCGTGGATGGTTTTAAATTTGAAAACGCTGCCGCATGTGATGGCCTGCGCACGCCTCCACTCGTTCGCGAAGCGATTGTCAGAATCAGAATTTTGATTTAAATGGATTTAAAAAAATCTAATATTTGCGGTGAGTTGTAGTCGTTGTAGTGTCGTCTAGCTTATTGTTAGTGTTTTCCAACTTATTGATCACGACCCACAGATGGGTCACGAAACCCATGCAAGTGGGTCACGAACACTACTATAAATATTTTTTCAGTAAATTCCGTGTTAATAGCAGCTTTGAATAATATTTTTGTTTGAATACCTTTGGTAATTATAAAATACGCAAACTGCTGTTGAAATGTACGAAGCAGATGATTGACGAAGACCGAGGATCCAAAAATCATGTGACAATAAATCGATGGGTGTCCATACCAAGAAAACTTGGATTCGTTGGTCGCAATATCAAGAAGATTGGGAACCCCTGGTATAGCTTAAGTACTTGCCTAAATAATTACATTGTTCTCACCTACGATTAGCGGATCGTCTTTATTTCTTGTAATATAAAATTATTTCGTGCTATTTCATTCTAGTCTTCTTGTAACTTTGATCATATAAGGATCTCAAATAATATTTATTACATTGTGTCAGGATTTGAATATCTACTCGGGACACCTGGACAAACCCTGGTATTTGATCCCAATGGTTGGAGTAAAATTTGGTGCCATACTTTCAGGTATTTATAGCTGTCACATCAATTGGGTTTAGTTGACAATGGCCTAGGTAATTTTTTTGCAACCCCTATTTTATTTTCTCGCACATTTACTCATAAATTTCAGAAGAATAATAAATAAGGTAAACCTTGATTGTATCGTAATGGTAGCTATGAAATTAAAGTAGAGCCATTAAGTCAGCGATGAATGCAAGAAAAGGATAGCACGTACATATAAGGATTTCACTAATATGTCGCAAAATCAAAACCTTTTTACATTTATGCCAATTGTCGAATAAACAACAGAATTTAAGCATTTGTTAAATTTTAGATTTTTCGGAAAAAAATTACCTTATGATTCATGTAGTTGATAATTTCTGTTTCAAAGGAGCTATAATTATGTTTATATTGAAAAGTGTAACGTTTCCCATTATGTTACATAAGCTCAAACTTTCAACTATTAATAATGATTGATATTTATGGCCTGTTCAGTTTTTTTGATTTTGCATTGGCTGTTTTTAAAGCTTAACTAATTAGTGATGACTTTCAAATATTCAATATTTTTTGTAAGTATATAAGGCAAAATATCTCATTCTGATAGATTTCAAAGCAAAAAATCTTTGATGTAAGGAATGTAATGTGTATATTGAAGCCAAGCATATGTTGTAGAGATATTCCAAAAATTGCAATCAAGAATTTTGACAAAGGTATAGAATTGAATTGCTTAAGATTTATAATTTGTTATTATTATTTTGTTAATCCACGATTTGGAAGTATTTATTTCTTCGTAAATATTGTAATTTTTATTTTCCAAATACTACTACAAAAAATATCTAGTGGACTTCATCCTTAACCCATTAACAGTACTGTAAATTTTTAATTTCTTACCAAAAGTGGAATTTGAATTCATATCATTCATTAAAAATAATGATAAAAGCCGTATTACTTCTTCAGTTTGAATTAGGATACAGTATTTTATTTTTATTAATTCCTCAGTAATGCTGATGATTTTACGACATTCAATACATTGTCAATAAAAATCATTTTAAGCTCATTAATTCAATAAAACAAACAATTATAACAAAAGTTAGTGTTAATTGCAAAATGGATTCTGAGAGCTGAGCTTTTAAGTCGTTATGGTAGTTAACAAAGAATCAAACCATAGCTATACATGTATTGGTAAAGTTTAGTCATTTGTATTCTCAAAAAGTATTTTGCTTTTGGCTATCACTAATTCAACAAAATTATTGAGCTTGTTGCAGAAAAAAATTCAAGAACAAGCACTTTAACCCTTTCAGTGCTATTGACAAAACGATTTGTCACTTGCTTAGTCTCACCTCAGCAAATTAGTTTTGCATCATATTATAGCAGTGTGCTTTTAAAGAGAATAGTGAAAACTCCTGACTTTAAGAGAATAGTTTTCAAAATGGCACATACTGCCAAAACATTTAGGTCAGCATTGAAAGAGTGAAAAAAATACTTATCTCAGGTATTTCCAATATCCCCAACAAGGTTTTAAAAAAAACATGTACATTTCGGCTAAATTAACCGATGGTGTATTACCACTGAAGATGGATTTTTTTTAGCTTAAATGCACGTTTTTTTTGTAACCTTACTGTGGCTATTGGTGATACTGGAGACAAGTATTTTTTTAATGTTTGTTCTTGAATTTGAGTATCACTATGGAGTCCCATGAAAAAGTTAATTTTAAAATCCATGTTGTTTTAGCATTGCTCCATCTAATTATCTGATTAAGATTGATAAATAATTTAGCTATGTCAACTACACTTTTCAATCAAGCGGAAGTTCTTATTCTCAGCCAATTAACGTTTGATTGGATTTCCATGATAGTAGAAAATTTAAGTTGGGAAACTGATAAAAGAATAGTTTGGAAATAAAATGACCTATTGTTGTTAATGTTTCAGAGGGCCAAGGCTGTTTGAATCAGTGCTTGAAATGGAAAATGTTACACAACGGAACGCTTGTATTGGTAGTGGAACGGAAATTTTTACAACACGGAACGCTTTTTATAAGGGACAGCATTTATAAATGTCTGACGAAACGGAAGGGTATCATCGGTTCGTATGACCAGCCAGAGAGGCATTCCGGCTCATTTCGAGCACTGGTTTGAATATTGACTTGCATTAAATTTACCACTGAGACATGAAGTAGGTTGGGATGGTTATTACTGAGATTTGAAAATTATAACTGTACATCTAGACTGATAAAATGTTATGCATATATATTCGAGGCTTATTTTTAATTATTTATGTATCAAACAGTGTTTTGTAAAAGGTTCTCAGGAGATGGTTCAGAATATAATAAAACCACAATTTTTAATGGTATTGAAACAGTAATGCGATTATTCAGACATAATAAATTCGATAAACATGACTGCAGCATATGTTTTTCCTGTTCAATATAAATTAATTTAGTATTCCTTGCTTTTATGTTAGCATTGAGTTAGTATGGCTGTCAGTTTTAATTATGTATTTTGATTATTTTTTCAGAATCTGTCAACAGCAGAGGAGGAAAGGAAAGCTGCACTGGAGATGAAGAAATTTTCAGGTTTTTATAAATTTTGTTAGCTTAGAGTGCCACATTAAGTGGGGACTAAAATTTGAATGGCATGCAGGTAATAATCTTATTCCAAATATGTTTATTCATAATAATTCCTTCCTCAGAGACCCAGCTATCAGCCTTAATGGTTAGCAGGACAGGTTTGTTGAAACTAGAGTCAAACAAAACACATTGAGATATAAAAACTACGATAAAATAATATCTTTAAATATTGTTATCCAAGGACAGTGTGGTGGCTTCAAAAATCCATTTAGATGCCAGTTTTTTTATAAGGAATGTTACTAACAATAAGAGTTTGACTTGCTTTTAGGTAAATTTTGAAGTAGTTGAAAAGAAAGAGTATATATTAAAATAATATTTAATGAATTAAATGTGCAGTTAACCCTTTCTTTATGCAGTTTACATGGTTTGCAATTCATTTATTGTGATCTAATTTAAAAATGCCTCCATACTGACCAATGTTTAGTCAAAAGATGTTGCATTGATTCAAAAGCATCTTTTTCAAATGGGCTTGCCTAAAATCCCGTTATTATGAACAAGTGAATCATAGAAGAATGGTAATATAAGCTCCAGCTAGTATTCAATGCATATGAGACTGGCTTTTTTGAAAATTGATACCATTGAGAACTTAGGCATGCCTGTCCTAGTGCCATTTTTGTGCCTCAATTCTAGCCATTGTTAAATAGTAACTTTAGGATTTGAATTTAGATGTAATGTTATTCTTTTTGGAAATTAACTACAATTTTACAGGAGAATAATGAACATTCAAATCATCCAGAAAGTGCAGCATTTGTAATTTGTTACATTTGAATATTCCAATTAAGCATTTTGTATTATGTTAGTTTATGCCAGCCACATACCTTGCTCATTTTCTTACAACTTGATTTGCCAGTGTTTTAGTTCATTGTTTGTCGGTTTCAATTGAATGTTTTGGTCTTTTTCTTAAGTTTGATATAACATTGTAAGGCTAGTTTCATAGATTAAAATTCAACTTTCATGAAACAATCAATGCAGTGAATCATAAATATTGAAATGAAAGAATGAGATAAGGATATGTTCTAAGACAGTCATCTGATTTAGGAATTCATACAAAAGAGGTTCAATTCTCTAAGAGAGGTTTTATATCAAGGTGATTGGTGACGGTGATGTGATTGTGATTTTAAGGTAACTTCAGTTGCTCTTGGACAACACATTCATTTAAATGGAGCCATTTATACCAAGTTGACGGAAATGTGATGGTGATGCAACATGGAAGCGACTCTGCAACTCTAGTCACTGAGTGACTTTTCCTGCTGATCACCCGTGATTCTAGTCACGTGCCAGTCGCCTATTATCACCTTCAAAAATATAGTCACGTAAACTTCCAGTGTCTGTATGTGTCTATAATTTCGCTACCGCTTATGCTGTAAGGAAATCAAAGACACTTTTAAAGCCTGAACTTTAGCCTAATAATCTATCCTTGTCAAATTTTGCATACTAAAAATTTTCTTTTCCGAAAGTCACCCAGATAACGGCAGCATAGACATGATATTTCCTAAGTGAAAAAATTGTAAAAATTTAACTCTTGTATGTGAACGCTGGAACTTTCAACACCGTAATTAAACAAAATAGGTATTACTATTATGAATATACTAGCAGGTTTCTTATTTATTATTAAAAACGTTTTCTTTAACATTTTACTTTCTTTTAAAAGCCATACAAATTTATGTAAATTTTAATAATAATATTTTAAAATGTAGGGTCCAATACTTCTTTATAAGCCGTACTTTTTTTTTTTACTTTTGGGTAAAGTGACAAGTTTTCAGATCAGCTGAACAGGTACACTCGTTTTTTGCCCCTGGAGTGTAGGCAATTTCAAGAAGGGTGTTTGAATACAAGTTCATATTTGTAGAACATTGGGTAAAGCTTTCCAAAAACGTAGTATTAAAACAGTAATTCCTGTCTCCTTTTTCTTTGCTCATTCGCTAAAACAAGTGAAATTTTTTAGGTTGTTGGTTTAACTCGCGACTTAATATAAAAGAGCTATGTGACAAATTAAAAATATTAAATGGGTGAATACTAAATCTTCTATCATTCTGCTTACTATGGCGACGCTGCCATCATAATGTGCAGTAAAGGAGTATATCGTCTTCGCTTTAGGACATGTTTGATACTAGGGAAAAATAAATATATTATTATTATCAATAATGCGTTACAGGTGGGCAACATGCCCGGTGGTAACAGTACAATCAAGTAGAAGTAGAATACAAATACATTTATAAGTTACACTTATCCCTTCATTGTATACAGTTACAATACAATATAGAGTTTCTATGTTATGCCCTTAACTTTACTTATAAATGCCATCGTTGTTTTTGGATAAGGCTCAAAAACTCCTTCAGGCAAGCTGTTCCATTCAGTTATCCCTCTGTTTAGAAATGAGTTTTTTCTGATTTTTGGGGTAACGTCCTTATTTTATTCTTATGATCGGTCCTTCCTAAGTAGTTTGGAACGAGCAGTTTCTCTCTCATTTCACCGCATTTAGATTTTCCGCTGGCATTTTTGTAAATTTCAACTAACCTTTTTTGTTTCCTTTGCTCCTTGAGGCTTTCCCACTTTAGCTCCCCTAACATTGCTGTCACACTATCCTTCCTGCCGTATCTTCCTAGCACGAACCTTGCAGCCTTTCTCTGCATCATTTCTATTTTGTCCACTAATCCTTGCTGGTATGGGTCCCATATATTAGATCCATATTCGAGCATTGGTCTCACTAGTGAAAAATATGCCTTCTCTTTCACGTTTCTATTGCTATTTCTAAGCGTTCTTCTTACAAAGTTGAGTTGTTTGTGAGCTTTGACTGCCATTCTTTCTATATGAGTGTTCCATTTTAAATCTTTCGAGAATATTAATCCCAAATATTTCTTTTCTCTGTTTCTAAAATACTCCCCCCTATGTTATAACCATACGTAATGCCCCTTTTCTTGAAATTTACCACACAGTAGTATTAACTTTTAGTTTATTTTGCGTTATCCAGGAAGATAACATATTTAAGTCATTTTGTAGAGCTGCACAGTCCTTATTGTCCCTAATTACTCTATAAATTACGCAGTCGTCAGCAAATAATCTAATTCTGGAGCATATCTTGCTCATGATATCATTAATATAAATCAAAAATAAGAGAGGCCCGAGGACACTACCCTGTGGAACTAGGGTTGTCCTTAGCTATAGGCAAAAATTTTTTTTTTAATTTCTGCCGGGATGCCCCCTAAATTTGTTCCATTTGGTTAGAAAATAAATTGTGTTAAATATTTTTACAATCGGATAACGGGAAAACGTGCCGCATCGCACTTGAACTTCATATATTTCATCATTTTTTGTGGTATTTGGGTCATTCCTAGTGAAAACAGAGCAATTCCAATTTTGGATTTGAATGGATTGTTTTGATATTATTACCAACACTTTATTAGACATTTTTGGTGATGTATCTGGAATATTCATATAATCTGCCCAGTAGTTGCCAAGATCCGACCCGGAAAGTGAGCGCGTGTCATGCAAGTCACAGCGTGCCGCGGCGCAGCTGCTCAAATCTGTCAAATTCGCTGCCTGTTATCTCGTAAAGTATTTTGGCCAGTAGTTCCAAAAAACACAACTTATTATCATTTTTGGCAGTTCTTTAAGGTTATTTACTTAAATATACCTCATGACTTCCATATTTTGAATAAAAATACGCGATACTTGAGAAATATTCAAATTTTTTCATTTCACTGTTATATTACGAAGCCAGTGGTGTAGCTACCATATAGCCAGAGTAGGCAATGCCTAAGGACCCTCGAACAAAAGGGGCCCCACGAGCGAATGACAACGATTAGTTAAATGTCACTGATGAATTGTAATGAGATTATCGTTTTCACCTCTTTCTGAAGAGGACCCCCACCACAGAGAAAAATAAACCAATAAAATAGTATATATAAAAAAATCTTTTTACTAAAATATTTCCGCTTAGGGGGCCCATCACCGGTTCTTGCCTAGGGGCCCGAAACATCTAGCTACGCTACTGTACGAAGCCAACAGTTTTCATATTTGAAATAAAAAGTTTGAAACCTTTTTTAAATCAATAAAGTGAATTTGTGAGGTATAAAGAATGTGTAATTTTTTATATTTCTATTTATTTAAAAACTTCTTTTTAAATTTGTGGGAAAACATTGTTACATCAATGTATGAAAATAATTTTCTCTCAAGGTCTTATGATCATTAAAATAGTAAAGTACCTTTCAGAGAAGTTTAATTTAAGAGTATATTGAAATTATAACGAGTTTTTCAAAATTCTTCTGACAACATTGCTCTGTTGCAGTCTGGAAATTTACACCGGTAGCCTGCAACAACTTTCAAAATGAACTGTTTTTGAGATTCACTTGTAGTAAATAATTTATTAAAGTCGTCCATTATCTTAACTCTTTCTGCAGCGTCTTTGACAACTTTCAGTTGTTTTGCAATCTCCATAGGTGTGATCATTCTTCCACATAAGGGGATCCTTAGAGAGAAATGTCATTGAAATATTGAACCTTTTGAAAAATTGTCTAGATTCATTGAAAATGAAATGTTCAAATCCCTTATCTACGAAGTGTTTTATGTCTTTCGGGTGTACGGAAAATCTTTTGGTTGAGTCGTCTGAATTCTTGTTGACATTTGATTGCAAGGCTAATAACATTCGTTTCTTATATAGTGTCTATTGATATCTTGTCGTTGAAAAACGCTGGAGCTGCACTTTCTGGTGCAAGGTACCACAAATGGTTACAAAATTTATTCATTGTTACACGGCTAATTTCACTATCAGTCTTGTCGTACTCGTAAAGACTTTTCAAAAACAGCAAATCTCTCCGAGGAGCTTCAATGGCAATCGGCGCGATAATCCAAGCCTCCACGTACAAACGTACTAGAAAGACGCACACGTCGCGGAGTGCAATTTCTTCTTCGGCAGATAAGGAGAATTCATCGTGAAGAAGAAACATTTTTAGGCAGTATATAGCTTTAGCCACCCACCTAGCATGGTGAAATCCACCAGGAATGCGAAATGATATTCCTCGAGGAGGAACCCCCCCTCCCAGAAAAATGACAGTTCAAGGAGCTCTCGGTAATCTTCCCTGGGGTGATTTTCCTGTAAATGCTGCAGTGCGAAAGCAAGAATTTCGTCTTCCGCGTCCTTTAGATCTTCTCGAACCCGCCTGTCTTGCATTCCAGGTTTAAAATTCTCCCTGTTAAGTTGAGGCCATGCTTCCTGAAACCTTTTGAGGATGGGAACATTTGGGCATGATGATTTTCCAAATTTTTCGTCAAAGACTCTCCTTAAAACAATGTACCTTAATTGTACAATGTAGATGCCAAGTATATACTAAATTTTTAGGAATATCACAGAAGGGAAGATTGCCGGAAACTTTTATTCACTATTATATTTCATGGAGGTACTCCGACATGAGGGACATAATACATAAGTGAAATGAAAAAATCTGAATATTTCTCAAGTTTCGCGTATTTTTATTCAAAATATGGAAGTCATGAGGTATATTTAAATAAATAACCTTAAAGAACTGCCAAAAATGATAATAAGTTGTGTTTTTTGGAACTACTGGCCAAAATACTTTACGAGATAACAGGCAGCGAATTTGACAGATTTGAGCAGCTGCGCCGCGGCACGCTGTGACTTGCATGACACGTGCTCACTTTCCGGGCCGGATCTTGGCAACTACTGGGCAGATTATATGAATATTCCAGATACATCACCAAAAATGTCTAATAAAGTGTTGGTAATAATATCAAAACAATCCGTTCAAATCCAAAATTGGGATGGCCCAAATACCACAAAAAATGATGAAATATATGAAGTTCAAGTGCAATGAGGCACGTTTTCCCGTTATCCAATTGCAAAAATATTTAACACAATTTATTTTCTAACCAAATGGAACAAATTTAGGGGGCATCCCGAAAGAAATACAGAGATCGAAAAATAAGGACCACCCTACTGTGGCATACCTGAAGTAATTTTTATTTCCTTCGAATAAGCTCCCCCTATTCTTACTCTTTGCATCCTCTCACGGAGGAAGGCCTTTATCCAACACGCTATTCTAGGGTCTATGGTCATATTATCAATTTTAGTCAGCAATATGTTGTGGCAAGCTACATCAAAAGCCTTTGAAAAGTCAACAAAAACAGCATCAATTTGCTGTCCATCATCATATGCTTCCACTAAGTCTCGACTCAAACCAAGAAGTTGTGTTTCACATGAAAATCCTTCCCTGAATCCATGCTGGTAGTCATAGAGCCAATTATGTTCATTCCAATAACTTCTGGAAATCATTCTTTCGAATATTTTGCATACTACGCACATTAAACCTATAGGACAATAATTACTTGCCTTGGATTTACTACCTCCTTTATGTATGGGTATTATAATAGCATTTTTCCAGTCATCGGGTATTTCTCCGTTGTTTAGAGATATAATGAATATCTGCTGTAAATATGGCACTATCGCCTTTCCGCTATTTTCAATAATTCCCCCCGTATACCATCCGGGCCACTTGACTTTCTGTTTTTAATTTTCGAAACCCTTTTTAATGTCATTGTACCCAACGTGAAATGTCGAAAACGCATAATCCCTCTGATTCGATTCCCCAATGTTATATATGGTATTTAATGCATTTACTACGTATGTACTTTCAAAATATGCTCTCATCTCCTCAGCCTTTTCCCCTTCATCGGTCAACGCAATGCCATCCAAGCATATTAGGGAATTTATCTTCTCTTTACCGGGTTTCCTTTTTCTTATGAACTTATAAAATGAACTTCTACTATAATCCGCCAGTAAATTTTCTATAAAATTACTCTGCGCTTTTCTTTTCTCTTTGTGCAACTCCTTTAAAAGTGTTTGATATTTCAGCTTATAACTATCCCCGTTATGCCTATTCTGATAAACTGCACGTATTTTTCTTTTTAATTTCCTAATTTGAGCATTGTAATATTCAGGGTTGGTGTTTCCCTTCAGGCATTTGCTGGGGACGTATTTTTTTACACCTATATCAAGAATAGTTTTAATATTCTCCCAAATTTCGTTAACTGCGGCTCCTTTATTGGACCAGTCTGCATATGCATTAACTAGATATGTCTGTCACAATCAAAAATCAGTTGCTTTGATATAAATACATTGGTGACAGTGATTTGTGGCAACTTCAGTTGCCATCAAATCAGATCACTGTCACCAATCACCTTGGTATAAAACCTCCTTAAGAAAAACTTCAAAATTGTATTTAAATAGGCAGAGCTGAGGCATGTATGACAATATATCATACTTCAACATTCTCATCAGTTCTATTAACAGAATTTAACAACAATACTTCTACTGTGTTTCATTTTGTATTTCTCTGTTAGCTAGTTTAATCAAAGACACTATAATATAATTTAAACATTTAATGATTTTGCTTCTTTATAAACTACTTTAATAATAACACAGTGATTATTCATTAAGTTTAAATGTGATTGGAGGAATTTGAACCAATGCATAAGTGTCATGCAGTGAGATGATGGTGTCTAGATTATATTATAGATAACTAGTTAATCATCCATGCCTGATTTTAGGATTATGTATGTGTTTGTCAAAAAAGGTGATCTCTTAACAAAAAATAGGCGCTGCTAACCCAAGTCGCTTACTCCCTATTTCTCATTTAATCAAGGCCTTGTCGTTCACTGTGTTTCCTTGAGAACTGCAAGGGTTTACTGTATTTTGTAAAATACTACAATATGAATGTTTCAATTTCAGTTGTACTTGATCAACAGACATGCTAGGAGAAAATGCACAGAAACACAATGAGACTTTCATGATATGAAGCCATAAGTTAAGAAATTTCTTGAGGGGTTTCATGCACACTGCTTCACTCACCCACAAATGAATCACCTAGGTAGCTTTTAAACTGAGTAATATCAAAGGTAAGTAATCGGTACTATTACACAATCATTATTGGCGTAAAGGTGCTTTCATTGCTTGAAATACGAGAGAGAGGGAGGGAGGGTGAGAGAAGGAAATGACTTTCAATACAATTAATGTTTCTGATGCCAATTTGATCTCCATAAATAGGTTGAACGATCGAATCTTTACTCCCGTTGATATTTCAATGGGCATTACACTAGTAAGGTTTTAAAGGAGAAATATAAGACTCTGATTCCCATTAAAAATTTACCCATATGAAAGCATTAAGCTGGTTGCCTAGGCCGAAGTAAGGGAGATAGCGCGGCAAATGAACATACCGCGTGCAACAGTAGGCCGTCTACATAAAAGTTGGAAGACGGAATTATCTTTTGAATGTATCCATGCACGTTGATCATCCCAATAAAAGATTTGTTATCATGGTTGTTACCGTTTTTAAAGGGATTAGCGTTTACGAAATTGCGGTAACTGCAAATAAATGCTGTCGGGTTAATAGCGATCATGAGTCAGTGCCCGATTATTAAGTATCAATTGCACTTAGGATATTTTAAGGACCCTAGCACAGTTTTTATTTCAACGTTCAGGTAACTTACCTCGAAAATACTGGTTCACACATTGTTGATTGATTGCTAGAGTAATTTTCAGTGAATATAATAACAATTTTCGATTCATTTTCCGTGAAAAAAATTACTTGAGCATCACGATTCCGATTAATAACGCAATTTCTGTAGCAGCGCCAATGCACCGCCGAGCATCTTTCTATGTTGCCACAATCAGGGATCAATATGTAGGCTAAAGTAATCCCTTGAAGTCATATCCATGCATGTGGATCATCCTAATAACAGACATGTCAGCGTGGTTATAACCGTTTTTAAAGAGAGAGAATAAAAGTTACGAAATTACGTTATGTGCTAATATTGCGATCGTGATAATAGCGATCATGAGTCAATGCCCGATTATTAAATATCAATATAGGGTATTTTACAGACACTAGCACAGTTGTTTTTATTTCACCGCATCATTTGGATCACAACAAGACTTATTCGAAGCTCGCGCGCAGGCCTTGATGCTAGAATACGAACTCATTTCAAGTGGGGACTCGGCCTCACACAAGTTTTAGGTCGGTTGATTTGCTTAGCAGAGTGACGAATACTGGCGGGACCACTCTTCTCCTCCCCCCCCCCCCTTTCCCCTCCTCATCCCCTCTTCTCTTCAGCAGTGTTGTCATTCAGTTTGTACTCTCCAAAAAGTTCCCCAACTCGCCGTTAGGAGAACGTTAAGGTGTCCCAGTTTTTTCTTCCGTGATTGTACCCTCTTCCCATTAAAAAAAGTATTTTCTATAGTTTATTTAGTTATTATTTTATTATTTATTTTTTGCACCCCTTACTTAGTTGTACCTGGGGCAGATGCCCTGCTTGCTACCCCAAAATTACGGTACTGACCGGGAATGTCTATACTGAACATCAGAATGAAACACACTGCATACAATCCAAACCAGCATTTCCCAGTTTATGGTCCACAGACCACTTGTGGTCCATGAAGGTTTTGTTGGTGGTCCGTGGAGGTTTCCAAAGTGTAGTTTTTCTTTAGGCCTCACCTCATATTTAGTTGGAACTTTTTTGGGAAAAGTTATGCAAATTTTACACTATAACGTATTGAATATTGTTATTAATTAAGTTTGTAAAATTATTTCATATTTCAAAAATTTTTCCTTCACAAATGTTGAAAATATTTGTTTGAATAAAACAAAAATAATCAGGTGATCATCAAAAATACTGAAGCATGTGTAATATATTTCAAAATGGTCAAATAAAATACGTAACCAAGTAACACCTTTTCTTAAACATAGATACAGTAAGTAGGTTAGTGTAAGAAATGAGCTGGTCCGCAGGGCTTGGAAGAGTTGCTGAAATAGTCCACAGAGTTCAAAAGGTATGGAAATGCTGATCCAAACCCACATTAACAGTTTTTGAAATGGGTAATAGAAGAAGACTAGTTGGCCATAATGAAAGGTAAAGAAAATCTATGCAGTAATTTTTTGTTTTATGATTTTATTTCACATAACTTTTCAGATTCACTTTGTTCACATCTCATTGTTCATATTTTGTTTTATTAAAGTGTCCATTCGGATGGTAAGTAGTTGAAGCAAAGAGAAAAGGAAAAGATATTAACTTGTGGTGACTTTATATTTAAGTGATTAGATTTGAGTTTCCTCCTTCCTATTCTTAGAGGGATTTAGTTTGTTATAAGATGTGTAAATAATTTTCTTCCTATTTAAAAATATTGGACACATAGGAAAATAAAACGTATTTTTTGATATTGTTCATGTTAACAGTAATGAAGTAACCATGCAAGAAATTTTCTAAGTTCAACTCGAACAAAGACATTCTTGTTTGATTTTCTTGATAACGGCTACACCTATGATAAAAATGTATAGGAAAAGAAACACACTATTTTACTAGTTCTACAAGTTTTATTTGAAAAATATTTTGATATGCGCAATACTTTACGAGATATGACGGAAACTTCATTTTTGTCACCATTAAAGTGCTACCCCTGATAGCCAAACTTTATGTGATTCGTTTGTGTTCTTATTAGCTTTGACTGTAAGTTGTTAATAACAGATTTCATGAAAATCTGTTCGGTAGAAGTCGAGAACAAACATGCGGACGGACAAACCAAATAGGCGCTCATGCTGGAAGCGAAACGCCCCCAAAAAGCGGACGGCTAAAAATACCTACCTCGGCGTTTTCCTATCATTTCTTTCTGCATTTGCGCGCCTTTGTTAGTAAGACATTAACAGGGTCTGTGTGATGGCAGTGCCAACGGTGCGACTGAGCCGGGCCCGGTACTTACAGAGGCCTCGCTCTCAAAAAAATCTGTTGTAGTTATTGAGCCCACGCATTTTTAAAAAATCTGGGAAATATCAACAGTGCCATAGTGAAAGAGAGTGCTTTATTATTTTTTGTCGCGTAAGAGGCTTCGCGCGCTCACTTGGCACCAGGTCCCGCGATTCTCCTATACGGTTCTGGATATCACTTAAATCTCCGATTATGACTGGGATTGTAAATAAATATCCCGCAGCTCCAAGGCATCGAGCATTTTCGATAAACCCTGTTTTCTCGACCAGTACGTTACTGTGGTTTATTTCTCTTTCAGAGTCCCTATTGAAGTTTTTTTTCGCGATTCCTCGGGGTGGCTCTGTTAATCGTAGTGGCAATCCATCATAATAGGCTATATTTAAAAAATGTTATTGCATAAGTGTTGAGCTCATAATTTTTATATAATCATGCGGTAGAATTTGGCGCGTTTTATTAGTTACAGTATCGTCTCAAGTGAACGTAAACTGATCTTAGATTTCCTCGTATCAACGAGTGATTGGTGATTTTATCCGGAACAACATTCGCCAGGTATGATAAACTCGAAGATGCATCAGGGCCTCATTAGGATTACAGTTGTTTAATTAGACCCAGAGTTGTAAATAAATATGACTTTTTCTGGAAGATTGTCTATTTTACAAAAAACCACAATTTAGAAAACGCGTTATACTGTATCATAGTAGCTATGAAAAAATTGTTACCTATTCACATAAATGAAATACCTACAGGAGGTCGCCGAGTTAGGAACGGGTTGCGTTCCAAAAGTTAGTCTTTTGTTCGGAACCATAGACAATATTTTATAATTGGTGGTTAGATTCCCAAGTCACTCCACAAATGCCTATTTAACCCACAATTAAACAAATCTACATTTGCTCTGAATAATAGTAGAAAACAATACTGTTGTAGACATTCGTTTTGTCTTTCATTACCCTTCCGATCGTCAGACGTACAAGTAACTTAGAACGTAACGGGCCACTGCGTCGAAGAACACGTACGCAGAGGGTTGACGCTACACTCCACCGTCGCAATTAATTCTCGAGAGAAAAACAATCGTACGTGCGAGTTGGGGACCATATGCCCTATTTATTAAAATACTTTATGGAGCTTCGTTCCTAAGTACGGATTTTCGTAAGTCGGGAACCTGTATTTATGTAAAATCTAACGATTTAGTCGAAACGAAAATTCGCATTCGGGCCGCACTAAGGCATAGAAAGTGCAGCCGGCAGTTCGACGTACCTGCATTACGTGAACGACGAAGGGGTGTACTGTATTAGTCTCAAAATTACCCGAGCGACTGCCAAAATAGCCGCATATCAGCCAGATGAGTAGCGGTTTTACGTGAAGGTATTGATTTATTGAGAGAGTTGGTACGCAATTATCACTTTCTTACAGCAGAAACGGAAATTCTTCATGAATTTCATTAATATACAGAGAATACGGCAAAGTTTTTCCTGGACTTCAAATGACAAATACAAAATGTTTGCATGTTGGTTTATTTATAAGTTCTAAGTTACCAAAAAGGAACGAAATGTTATTCAGTTTCTTCTGAATACCATTAATTCACTTTTTAGCAAATATGGATAGCTTTTTCAAGTAGAAAGAAGTCCGTTAAATGTTTTGGAATTGAGAAAAGATATTGGGAACCAATGTACCGGTAAGATATATTCACGTTTCAAAGTAAAGGGGAATTCTTTTGAATTGGTTTTATTGTAATAATTTCATAAACTAGATAGTTTTTGCTGGTGGAAAAGGTAAAAACACCTACTTTTGTGCCTTATAATTGAAGTGAGAGGAGCGGATGACCTCTTGAGCTGATTTCTGTTTCTTGTTTCAGATCCATCGTGATGAGCACCGTGGAAGTTGCTGATTTTCTTGCAATCACTGTCGCCCTTCAGTTATTATTTTATGCAATTAGGCGAATGCCTAATTTGAAGCGCATTCCGAATTGCTACCGGGAAAATAAAGGGGTCATTTGGATCATAGTATCTTCAACCTGACCAGCCAGCTGTTCTAATAAAAGTTTTGTATGCTGATTTCCTTTTTGTTGCATAAAAAGTGTTATGTTTATTACTTAAATGTTTTAAAACTTTGTAGGTTACATCATTATAACTGCATAAATAAAAATGTGTGAAATAATATATTGTGAAAAAATTTTATTTTTCAATTACCTATTATATAGGGTATATTCTCTATTAATAAATTATTTTAAAATATTGTTTCACGCGAGGTTTGAGAGAAAGATTTTACAATATAAAGAGAATTAGATAGAAAAAATCTTTAATCTTATCAAAACAATGGTTTCTTCGTATTTCGTGACAATTGCCCATCAAGAATGGAAATGGAAGCGTTATTCACTTGTTATGCGAACGCTCCACCACTGAGCTAGAAAATAACATGGCGAAACTCTCCCCAACAGCGAGAATATTGAATAAGTAAATATGACGTCAAAGAACTGTTACGTCAAAGGGGGGAGGAGGGGAGCTGTTACGTCAGAGGGACGTAGGAGGGGAGCTGTGACGTCAGAAGCAGTGACCTTGAACAGAAGGCGACTTTCACTTTCTTGAAAATTTTGAGGAAAAACCGAAATTTTTGAAAAACCTGTATAAGTAGACCAAAAACTGCGTTTGACCTTTATTTAACCTTATCCGACCGCTAACTCACCTCAAATTAGTTACGATTTCCGCCACCTGCCCAGTAAATGGCGCATGTCTAGTTGAAGGCGGTGAATGGGCCAGGTTGTCATTGCGGTATTAAATCTAATAGCCACGGTAGAAGGTTAGCTAACATATCTGGTTACAAATACTTAGCGCGCGAGTTCGAATCATCCCGTGTAACTGGATTTGTTTTCGTGATTACCTTTGTTATATATTAAGATGGTCTCGGCGAACCCATAGTGGACTATAAGTTTTAATTATAGTTATTTCCACAAAATGGAATATTTTAAATGCATTTCTCCAATTTTATATCGCTTATATGCTTAACGTTTTTAAATCGATTTTCGCTTCTAGTATTTACCCAGAAGAATTTTGAGGATAGGACGTAGAATTGACTCGAAAACTTTAAATACAAGTAGATTTATTTACACTTTTTACTCATATATACAAATATAGGATTTTAGTAGTAGAATACGTATCACAAGTACATAATTACACTCCTGGCACTGCGTCGTAAATCCGTGGAGTCTATACAATTTCAAGTTGGCGAACACGTCAGTAAATCGGCCAAACTCCGTCGTTGTTCCCGAGACTGGGTTATTCCCGTGGCGCCTTCAGGTCCGCTCCACGTGTTTGAACAGCTGACTTGGAGTATTTTCTTCTTGACGCTGCTTATGATGGTTAAGTTTTCGCCCGAAGCACATGGCCGGAAAAATGAGCCTGTAAAAAACACAAAGAAAGCATTAACATGGAATTATCGTCCTCTTTGTGATCGAAGTCAGTGGCTCTTGACACATAGAGTTAAAAATTGCTTTAATCTTGTATTTCTAATTTTATTAGTTTCAACGGTGAGAAGGTGCAAAACGATCTTTATTGAGGCGTAATTCGTAAAATACCGCATAACCTGAGACATAGGACTTTAAAATTTCATTGTGGGTTTCACCGTAAGAGATGCGTTTCCCGTGTTTTTACGTGGCGACCACAAAAATACGCATGGTGAACTATGGAATACAAATGAAAAAATTAACAAAGATTAGGTCTACAACATTTCGAAAAACTAAAATTCAGTAATTAATACCAGAAAAATGTACAAAATATAAATATTAATGACAATAATGAACTATTTCGGAGAATTATCTGGGACCGATCAGGAACATATGCACATCGCCGTATACAAAGGACAATACAGCTGAAAGAACTACGTGAAAATCGTGGGACGCACAGTATTTTACACAAACATCCTGCATGCGGAAAACGCTAGATGAGGGGCTAGAAGGTTAAAATAAGACTTCGTCGTATAGAATAGCAATACTATAGTCTTTTTTTAAAGACCTTTACGCGTGGCATGCATTCCGAGCGTCGATACGGCTGTTTTTAAACGCAGATCTTCCATTCTAAAATGCATTATTTAATAAATAGATAAAACGCAAAGAGAAGAGAAATCGGAACACATTCCAAACCGGAACCAATACCCCCGAAATGCTTACCTGGAAGAACTATGATTATACCTTGGCATATGTTGGACTACGCCATCTCTCGCGGCATCTTTTGCGTTTCCGGTAACTATAGCCGGCAAAAACTAAGAAAATTGTATGTATGAAGGCATGTTCGGTCGATTCTACATTAAGAGAACGCGTTTGTCAGCACTCCGTCCTTCGGAAGCGACGTTAAGCAGTTGGTCCCCTTGGTGCTCTTCGTAAAGAGTAGCCTATTGCTGGCACCGGGTTTCTCTAATCTTTACTGTGTTTGTCCGGTGTGGAAGTAGTTATGGCCATAATAATCTTAGAGGTTGGTTAGCCAAAAATACATATAAAAAACAATTAAAGCGTTCTATATTTTATATGGATGCTTTACTTTTATGAAAAAGGATACAATGTTCTGTCATTATTAGTGAGGACCAATGTTCTGTCATTATTAGTGAGGACCAATAAAGCATGTTCTGTAAATTCTTGTTTTTAATGCCAAAAATTCCGTCAAATCTTCTAGATTAAATAATTTTTTTTCCAAATCTGGCCCTCATTAAGAAACTGCAATTTTAAGCCCTTCTATAACATCTATAGCTTTAATGTGGCGCTGACGCCTCTTCGAGTTTGACGTGTCTGGTCTATATATACATTCATCCCTCTCGTTCTGAATATCACTTCACTAAAAGAACCGCGTAATAATTGAACGAATTGCCTGAAGTATATACTCCTTACTCCCTTTCCGGGAAGTTAAGGTGACTTCAGGGGCGTACTTCAAAATAGTTATCATATAATTTACACGCAAATTTATATATATATATATATAAATCTGAAATTCTGTTTTTGTTTGTACGCTATATAAATCCACACCTTTGAAGATATCATCACGACACTTAGCATAGGTGTATAATTTTACACTGCGAGTAACATAGACTATATGGCGATACAAAATTTGGAGGTGCTTAATTCAATAATTATGTTTATAATCTTGCTTAGCTAGCTTGCGACGCGTGACCTTGGTCGTAAGCAGAGAGATACTACGAGCCACGGGTGAGGGGAAGTGGAGGGGAAGGAGATGCATAAGTTATAAGCGCATTAGTAAGATAGAGACGTATACAAGTTCGTCCGTAACTTGTTTGGCATAGTTAGAAAAAAATATTGTCAAAGAAGTTAAGGTGAATTTAGGGACGTACTTCAAAATAGTTACTATATAATTTACGCTAAAATGGTCATCATATAAATAAAAGTCTTAGCAAACGTTGTGTGTAATGCTTTTTGAAGCTTAATATCTCGCAAACGACTTAACCGAATATGATGAAATTTTCAGGATAGCATTATAATATAATAAAAAAACGTTTTAATGTATCCAACTCGAGATCAAAGACCCAGGGGATAATTTCCATTTCCCATAAGGTAACAAGTAAAAATGGACATTTCGACGTGCAGGCTTTCATTCTTTTTTAGATTAAAATTAGAAATAATTGACCTACAATCTTCGGATATAAACCATTTTGAAGAAACCATTATAAAGTTTCTTATTATTTTCATCTTTTTTCCGCGTACAGTTCGAAATCGCTCAATTTAAATGTTTAATTCACACTGTTTGAGGAAATCTTTCCATTTTTAACGGGATGTTACCTTGCCTACCTATTCCATTGTAAGATGTCGATATCATATTGTTATTTCAATCCTTATGGGTATAAACGTGCTTTGAATGCTTTTAATACGAGATAGAGGGAGAGAGAGAGTGGGGGAGAGGGACGGGGGAGAGATGGGGGAAACGATTTTCAAGACAGTTTTTTCTGATGTTAATATGATCTCCCTAAATAGTTTGAACGATCGTATCTTTCCTCCCGTCATTTTTGACGGGCATTACACTAGTATATGATAATACTCAGATTATCTGAAATAATAAAATTGGGACCAAGACTGATTCGAATAAACAAATTTTGTATATTTGCTGAAGAGAAAGGACTTTGACTTTTAAAAGTTTTTATTGCCTCAAAAAACATGTAAATAACATGTCTTTTAACAATAGATTTAACAAATAACATTTAACAATTGAACCTCATATTACACACGTCTTTAAGGACAACGCCCGCTTAGGCTAGATGTCTCTTCTGGATGGAAAGTCTATATAATTCGAACAGTTTGTAAGCCACCTGGCAGGAGGATGTTTATCATATACACGGGGAGCTTACCCTGGCATTCGCCCAAAGCCAGAAGGGAAACCCGGAAAACCTTCCGAAGGTTGCCTGCATCTTTTCAACTCGATATTTAATGTAACAAGGGAAAGCGAAAGAAGAAAATTGTATACCTATGTATAAAGCTCATGAGATAACAGAATTAGTCTAAATTATATAACACTTCTTTAAATCCCTGCAGTAGTTAAAAGCAGTTGTTTTTTCGAAAACATTTACAAAAGTTTGCCTTTCATTATGTTAAAATCAATGAAGAAAGCATATTTCTTATTTTAGGATTATAACGTCATCATAAGATTACATATTTGGTTTAAATCGACGGCCTCATAATATAGATTATAAATTCCCATTAAAAGCATTATATCAAAGGACAATACTACAACAAATAAATATCAGCACCTAAGCGTATTTTTTGTAAAAAATCAGAAACAGATGCCAAAGTGAAACGATAAGCGCATTAAAAAAAGAGCGCTAAAAATACATACTAAGTATTCTTAAGGTGATTTTTTTTTCTGTTAACAGTTACTTTTAGGCGGATGTAAAATTACACTGCCTTCATTTAATAAAGAAGCATATATATTGTTTGCATCACGTGAGTCAGGACTTTTCATATTTTTCCAGGATCGCCACCTCCGTAAAATGCGAGAGCAACCGCTTTTACAATTGACACGATATTTGTTTATTCGCAGATACGGTATTTTCCCCAGAAACGAAGAGGAAGTGGAGGCTTCCGGATTTTCGAAAGCTAAGAAAATTTAAGCTACGCGTAATCAAGGTTCGAACTTGGCGTGAGCCAATATAAAATGATGCCCATAGGGTTCCCGTTGCTAAAGTTTTCCAATTCAATGTATAATAACGTTAATCCACCACTCAAACCGATGATTGAAATAGTAAAAATAACGACTGGCTGATGCATTAGTCGCATAATTTTTGCGTGCTATACAATTTCAAGGCTTACTTTAAAGCAGGGGTCTCAAACTCACATTGGTGTGCGGGCCGCATGACGGCTCTCTGACGATCCCTTTTCACAAGAGAGGAATCGCTCTATTACGCGTCTTACAGGCAGTCATTAAAAAAATGCCAGATTTGGCGTCGAGGGTTAAGTCCTTCTGATACGCAAGAAACTCGCTGGCAGTGGGATAAAAATTCTTCAGTAGGTAACTCAACCGTGCAGGCTGATATAAATTGGAATGATTTAATACACTTCTTAGATTCTTTAGAAATATTTGCGTGAAATATTTCATAAAAATAGATTTGAGTTCGGGTCGGGTAGTATAAATTAAATTTCTTCGCGGGCAGCACAAATGCATCGCGCGGGCCTCATGCGGCCCGCGAGTTTGAGACACCTGCTTTAAAGCATACATTTTTTATTTGCTGGCGGTTATAGATAGCCACGATTCTACCATGAGAGAAAGAAAATCTTTCGGTTGGTATGGCAATATGTTCTAAGCAAGAGACTCCTCTTCCGTGCAGATTCTCTACCCTCGGCGGGGGTGGGGAACTGAGATTTTAGTGTTGAAGGGGTGGCAGCTTTCATATCGGAGTTATCGAAGGTGGTTGCAGGGTTCAATACGGACACTGGATATTTCTTTCCCGGATTGAGAGGCCTACCTCCAGGAAGGTGATGATGTGTGGGGAAGAAACGGTAGATTAAGGATAGCGCAGAATGGGAAGAGAGGCGTGACAGAAAGGACTGGATGGAGGCGTAGTTCACCAAAACCGTAGTTGCGCTCTCGTACAGCGGTTCTCAACCTTTTGCATCTTATATCCCACCAACCATGTTGTCAAAAAATCTGGGTCCCACGACGATGGCAGGAGAGGTTGAACTTTTGAATAAGGCACAAGGAGAGACCGCGGAAGACGAGTTCATTATCCGCGAGGATGAGATCGTGAGAGGTTGGCTGCATGAAATCCCTCTAATTAGGAAGGGCTTGTGGTGTGGATGGGTGTTAAGGAGGAATAGTTCATCAAAGATAATTTTGAAACTATACACAAATATTTAACTAAGAATATTAATCTATTTACTATTGAGGTTGTAGTAGGACATCAATACATTCACAGATCTGTTGCTAATTATATCTGAACAATTAATATTCAGTATAGGAAACTTCTTCTGACTTTTATATCAAATGGAAAATGATATAATTTTTAGTTTTAACCAATTCATTAACGAATCTTAAAGTCGGTTCAAACTTAAACTCGGGATTATGGGCGGTTCTCCTCCTTATAAGGACGGGTCTGGTCCACCAAGACATTCTGATAGTTACTCCCCGTGAAGTCCCTTCGAATAATTTTAAGAAGACATTTAAAAGTTTACGCTGACTTCTTTATAAGTCCTGAGAAATGAAAACGTCGACTCCGTAAAAAACTGAAGGAATGCCATTGATATTCCGCCTTTTCAGAGATATTTATTACTGGAGTTCGTTGGGAAAGCGCACCATAGTCTATGGTCCATAGGTCATGGCGTCCCAGACAGCCGTGGGTACCTCAGGCCAGGCATTTTAACCGAGTTACTCTAGGTCAGGGATGGAAAACTTATGGCGCGCGAGATTTGGGTTGGCACGTAACATATGTATTTATTCACTGTTCCCTTAACACTTTTCCATTCTGAAACAGCATAGAACAATGGTTCTCAGGAGATATTTTGTAGTTGCCGCAACTGCGAGCAATCCCTCGTGGCCGCATCAATGAAATATTAGAGGAAATGTAATTATAATCATGTAAAAACTTACACATGCCTTCTAATTCAATGACAACGGTTACTTATTTATCATTAATAAATGTTTTTATTTAAATAATTCCAATTATCGAAATTTTAATGTGACCGCACCGAAATTGTCTGGTGGCCACACTTGAGAACCTCTAGCATTGAAGACATTCTAGCGATCGTATAGGGATACATTTTTTGTGCCAAAAGTACTTGTTCGGATCGTAAATGTTAATATAACGTATTTCTTAAAAAACAATTTAACAAAAATTTTAAAAAGGCGGCACAACAGCCGATTCCAGCGTCAGAAGGTGCAGTGACCCTTCTGATCCTCCGCTGGACACGCCACTGCCTCGGGACGGATAAAATAATGCCGCCAGTTGGACAGCGCTACTCTACACCACAAACTAACAATCCACTTACTTTCATCGAACCACACTTTATAACACATTGGCGTGTTGTTCAGAGCTCAGGCAGTGGCAGGGGAAGTGGGATAAGGGCCATCGACCTCTTCTCCCTGAATGCGTTCTTAAATCCATTCCGCGCAAAATTCCTCGGTTCGACGTCGCGGGTTAGGTGCGTAGAGGAAAGAAAAGGATTATAATAGGGTTAGGTAGTTACTCAATAACGGGTCAGTGGCAGCGGAAGAGTCGATGTGAGAAACGTCCCCCTCCCCCATCGGGGAATTTCTGGATTCGCTCCTGAGCTCAACGAAATGTTTTCGAAAAGAACATCGCAAAATGCAGCTCCATTTCCGCATTGAGTAATGGATAGTAAAGGTGTCCCTTTCGAAGGCCTTCGACAAGGAAACCTTTATCTAAGAAATGTCTCTGACCTTTTGTAATGGAGGTGCGGTTTGTGATGCCACGTAAGTTAGAGGGTCAAATTACTCCACTACTTTCCATTAGTTTATATTTTACAAAGAAATAAAGTGAATATGTATTAAGGTTTTTTTCTTTTCATTGCCTCTTGAACCTCATGAAACATTATTAAAAACGGAAATTCCAATAGAAGATACAGCTAGAGAATAAATATTAATGAAAACCTTTATTATAATGATATCATTATTTCACCCCATTATCTAAAGTAAAATATTTTCTTTTGATCGACCACTTTTGTCTTAGCTATAACCAATGGTAATGGTGATGGTTTGTCTTTACTATCTCACACTCACACTATGGATGGAAATGCAGGATAGCATTAAAATATAAAAGAGCTCAAAGGAAATAATTTAAATACAGTGTTACCTTTACTATATTGTGTTAACAAAGCTACGAAATACCAATAAAATAACATTAAATGCGTAAGAGTATCTCAAAAAATTCAACATAGAATCTATTTTTCATTATTTATTACCATTATAATGCATTCTTTTAGATTAGCGGTCGTAAATGTACTTTAAGAAATTATTTATTATTATTATTAATTTTTCTGTTGAAATTTCTTAGCGGATTACAGCTGTAAATTGTATTATAAGACGCAAAATATTCACGAAGTAGGAAGAAGTTACGGTTGTGAATTTCTAAAACTGCTCCCGGCAACCTATAACATTATGAGATTAGCCCAAAAATGAAAAAAAAACTATTTCTCAAAGACCATGATCACGATCAGGAGGGTCATAATTTTGATAAGAATGACACGTTCCAACACTTCGTGACTGATCAACTCGAACAAGGTGTTGCTGCGTCTAGTCACAGAACTTTTAATGGGTGTTGGCGATTAACCTGAACACAAAGTCACCAAACCATATTCAAAGTGAAATTATAACTGTTGCATAACTTTCGGGTCACACGCTATGCTATATGATAAACAACAACCGATGGTAATGCTACGAAGGGCTGAAACCAGCACCGAGAAGAACGTGGTCCCTATCGTGTGGGCATAACAACGTCGCTTGAGACACTATCTTTAATCCTATGATTAGAGTCCGCCAAAGGTGTGAACAATTGCGAAGACCACTTGCATTCCCTTTTAACTCTGCCGCGATGCTCTGTCGAACGCACTGCACGGAAATCACCGTCACCTACCTGCAGCCTTACTCATTGTGGCCATCTCGATAATTGCTGCCGTATCCTCGCTCTGCCTATCTCGCGGAGAATCCCACAACTGTCTCGAAGGCACTCATCACTCTGCGCCGCCCTCGCTCGTAGCTGCCGACGCGACTTCCTCTCCCCTCCCCCTCTCCCTCCTCCCCACTCTCTAGGATGTTTCTCCCCCAAGGTGAATAGAATAGGAGGTGGTCTCATCTGAAAGTATTGGTGTGAGTGCGTGACGTCACAAAGCACCTCGAGCTTCTTGGTACTGTGAGGGACCTCGTGTAAACCCTTGTATCGAAGTAGTATTTAGGTGTGGTTCAGCGTGCGTTACTATTGTATTCGCTCTGTGTGATAGATTTGCGGACTTAATTGAAGCAGAAACACTCTTCCAGAAATACTGCAAAAAAAGAAGATTATACGCAAGGGTGTTACTAACAAATATTCCTATATATAATTTTTGAAGTGTCCGTCCGTCCGTCTCCCCTGTATCTCAAAACCCGTTTGTCGTAGAGATATGCGGTAAACTTCGCTTTGATCTAAAAGCTAGGAAGTCCCTAGCAAACTATTTTGACTTTCTTAAAGTCCCGGGTTCGAATCCAGGAGACAATTATACGTTTACACGGGATTTTCGATTTTTCAAAGTGCAAGGTTTTTTTCCTTCATACATTAAAACACGTAAATATGAACCGATTTTCTTCGTTTTTGCTTTATTGGACGGATAAAACTCTATACTATCTTATTTTTGCAATGTTTACTTGTTACACGGTCGAGATTTTCAAAAGTACGCAATTGTTTTCGAAATTTTGCGGATATTTCGTTCTCTTTCCGGGCGTTGCCAAGGCGACCGTCATTGGTACCTCAGATTCAATTACTGTCGATTAAAATTTCAAATAGATGAAAGAATAGCGTTATTCACTTCGCACTTTTGTTTAAACATCGAAAATAATGATGCATAGCAACATAAATATTTACGGATAATTATTGCGTTGACTGCATATGGGAAACGTTTCTAACGATTTAATCGAAGCAATTGAATCTTCATTTCATCATTTGAATGCTGGAATCTTACCTTTTTGTAAGTAAAATTATTATATTATACAGCTGTAATGCATATTAACGCAAATAGGGTCACGGATAAATTAAAAATTTGATGAGAATAGGGACATACGATATTTTTTAAACATATTGAAAGTTACACAGTTATCTTCTCTTCGTAGCTAATCTAAATAAACGGTTGCGTTGATTGTTATGTAAAAAAGAATGGACATCTTATTCAACAATAAGAAACAAAGAAAATTATCAACATGTACCTTACTGTAAAAATAATTTTCTCTTAATTTTGCTCATTATTTTAAAATTTCCTGTATGTATATGTTGTATAAGCATTTGTTGTATATGTATATATTTTATGTATATTTCTTTTATGTCTAGCTAGATATGTATATGTTACGTAAGCATTTGTTGTATATGTCTATATTTTTCTGTATATTTCTTTTATGTTCTTTCCTTTTAGGTGTCTGTATTCAAATCCCTATTCTTTATTTCCTAAATTTTTTTCTCCATCTGTATCTATTAGGGAATCTTCGCGGTTTTTTTTACACCACCCTCCTCTTCGTAGGTTTTTTTCCGTAGTGGGATTTTTTCTGTGCTAAACAAAGCGTTTGCACAATTTTTTTTCAACCCACAAAACTAACATTATTCTATGGTAATTCTCTCTGTTCAACTAACAGAATTTTATAATAAAATGCATTACGACAACATCATTACCTTTATTTATTTTGAAAGAAGAAGCTTCGATCTTCCTAGTTACGTATTTCTTGTAATTTTTATAGTATGTTTTCTATTTTATAATCTAAGTAAATTTTGCAATTGATTTTTCATTTTTGCCAAAAATTACGTTGTTACTGCTTCTAAAATCGCTTTTCAATGCACTAGGAATGCTTTCCTTGGCGTTTGAAGTGAGGTAAAGGGATTTTATATTCTCGAAGAAGAAAGAATCTTTCTACCACACTGTTTTTTCCTTGTGGAGCCTTGCGAGAATGGTCGTCTGCTTGAGTAATAAAAAGAGGTCTCGTATCTGTTTACACACAACCTACTACGATGCAATTCATTACATCTGGGACTAACTTGAGGCACATTCGTTTCCATGACCAGTGACCCTTCCACGAAAAGGAAACCTCTTTCCTTTCGCTTTCTTCGCAGTTTACCAAATTTTCTTGCTTATCCAAAGAAATTTAGTTGAGAAGGAACCTATGATTTGCACGGAGGCGAATTCTTAGATTCACTCCATTTTTTACTTATAATGTACGTTTAGTTCTGTGATGGAATTTTAATTTTTGCCACGGACCTACTCACTTTCGGTCTCTCAAGTTGACCCATATAGTGCGGATGACCTACAAAGAATGGGCTCGCTTTGGGCATTCAAAGGACTTCCTTTGTTTTGCTTTCTTCTGGTGGCCATGTGCGCCGTCAGCACTTCGGTGCGAGCAGACGAGAAAAAGGTCACGCTCAGATGATTCATGAAAATAAAACATTGGTATCTTTTCACAGAGAAGCTTACTAGATAGTATGTTTCGAGTGTTATAAGGTAAATTTCATGCTGTATTCAATTACGCATGTGTACGTTTTCTAAAACAATCGGGAAAGGACTTGTGAGCTAATATGTAACTTTTAAAATTTTTTCCTTATTCTGCGCCTAAAAGCATTTAAGATATACTAGTAGAAATTCCCGGCGTTGCCCGGGGAAATTTGGTTCAAATACGATCGGAATTCCAGATGATACATGGTATTTAAGAATTCACTTGGCCGCCGTTTTGAATAAAATGGGCAGAGAGAAACAAAAACCACGTATGAATTATTTCTGAGAGCCCTCCACAATTGTACCAAATTTGATTAAAATCAATAGTAGAACTTGGGAAAATACGCGTCCCGCTGTCCAATTACGGATAAGGAAGTAGTTTCTCACATTTCTCACTGTGTATAAGATGCAGAGTTACCTGTTCTTTGAGAACAGGAAGTTCATGAGAACTGTTATTTTACTGAACAGTTTAGGCATCAGAACAGTTCGAAAAGAACTGTTCTGTTCTTTCTGACCCATCGCTAGTGTTATGAACTGCCATTAGCAATAGCATACAAATTTATTTTGCTTTTTGTACAATTAATATAAAACATTTGGGATTAAAAAGTACCCTACGACCTTCCTATTTGTGAAGAAAGTATTTGTTGAAAGTTTGATTATTCTAGCTTTAACGGTGTGGAAATATATAGATGCACCAACAAACAAACTTTCATAAATATATATGAGATTGATCTTATACTTGTATTGCAAGTGACAAATATCAAATTTGAATTTCCTAAGTTGATTTACTCGAGAGTTATCGTCGAAAAACCAAATCGATGCCCCCCAAACCATCACTTAAATTTTTTTTTTTGAGATACACCACATCTTATAAATATTTTAGAGTGTATGTGTGTGTGTATGTTCTTTATACGTTTTTATACCGTTTAAGGTATCGAATTCAAAAGTTTCATGGGCCATCCCATGGACCAAAGGAAGAACATGGTCTAGGTTTGCAGACTGTGGAGTCTCTTATACCCCATGGGGTCAGTAAAATACTATTTCCATAAGAATGCATGGGAAATAGTGTGGAGAAACCCCAAAATGCCATGCAGCCTTTCACTGATGTGGACATAAATATCTTCTACTAGTTAATGTGTGCTTGCATTCTGCAAGTATTTTAACATTTTAGCATGTTTAATATTTCGAATTATTCCCAATCGATTTTCTACAAAATCATGTAACCGTAACAAATTTCAACTTTGTACCTCATTAAGAAGTGCCTTGCAGGGGCGTCGGCAGAAAATTTTGCAAGGGGGGGCAAAACACAAAAATGCCTATTACCCAGGGGCGGACGCAATTTTTTCTAACCCGGGAAAATTTTACTTAACCGCCCACCGTCTGACCACAAATACCCACCAATGACTCACTATGAATTATATTATCACTGTACTGAATATCATCTTGAAATTAACTTAAAGTAGGTATATTTTAAATGACTAATTTATTCCGCGCGTGATGATTGGCCTTTCTTTTGAAGCAGGTTAAAATCTGTGCTTGAAATGGAAAATGTTACGAAACGGAACGCTTGTATTGTAGTGGAATGGAAATTTTTACAAAACGGAGCGTTGGTTATAAGGGACGGTATTTCTAAATGTCTGACGAAACGGTGTGACGAGCCGAAGCGGCGTTCTGGTGCGTTCCGGCTCATTCCGAACACTGGTTAAAATCCAGTTCGATCGGCTAAACACTTCGACACAAATAAATATGTATTAATCTTTTATTCGCCTTAATTTTCAGGAAACGATTAGCGTCCAATATAAATATTGCATGCTTATAATATACTAGCAGAATTTCCCGTTGAATTTCAACGGATTTAGTGAAGCTACTACAGCGCAACATACAAACTCTTTAAAATATATAGTAAATACTTTTAAAATTACAATTAGCTTTCCTTAACAATTAATCATATTTGCTTGTAACAATCCGTTTCCGAGCCTATTTCATTCAAATATAACGATAATTTTATTTCCTATCATATTACTTTCGCCAAAGTCATTTCTCGTGTAATTATGCCTCGCTGAAATATTTAGTTGTATGGCTTGAAAAATCAACGTACAGTTGTCCATGATTGAACACTGACTGGTAAATGTACACCAGATACGTGAGCTTATTCACATGAATATAAACATTATAATGTAGAATATAATGATTTTACTTTAAAAAAATGTAAGATTCCAGTATTCCATAGACGAAAGAAGGTTCAAACTTTCGTCTATTTGTAAGCTTCCTTGAAGCTAATTGAATAAGATAGTGTGGAGTTTTATTCGTCGAATGAAGCAAAAATGAAAAAAATCGGTCCATATTTACGTATTTTAGTACTTGAAGGAAGAATACCTTGCAAGTCAAGAAACGGATTCATACGTGTTATCTTATGGAAAAATGTTAATCCCCTATATTGGCAGCACTGATTAATCCCGGTTGACCAAACCTTGACAGTTCACTAAGTGAGGATGTAAGGAAGAATCGTACCAAATTTGGTTATTCTAGCTTTTATCGTTTAGGAAGAGTTCCACGAACAAACACACAAACCAACAAACCCACGCTTCAAAATATATTATAGTAGATTAAAAATATCCACCTTTAACAAACGACAACGAATGTTCTGGCACATGAAAATCTTACCTTAAGCCTTCTAATACCCTTCCCCAGAAAAATGTAATACTGTTGGTTTGTTAGCTCGGCGTCAAAGAGTCTGGTATAAACATTTCAAGTTCATGGAAGATTGGGTTTCAAATCATGCCCCCAATTTAATTTTTTATAAACACAGTATTAAAGTATAACATGAAAAAATATTTTTGGTGCATTTATTTCGTTTGAGAAAGAAATTTATTTCATTAAGCTCTCCTTTTTTTAATTTTTAATAAGATCAGTGCCGTCGCGTGAAGTGAGTTCGAAAGGCGACCACCTCAAGTAATACTTTTCTATGAGCAGCATCGTAGCAATGCAGCCGCCGATCTGAACTTAATGTGTCGTGAACTGAGGCGGTATTTTGTATTTCTGTCTCAGGCGGCAGATTTTCACGCAACGGCCCTGGATAAGATGCTTCCGAAGGGAGAGAAATTCGTTGCACGAAGAGGCACGCGCCGCTTCGAATGATGTGTGACTAGATCGTTTAAATTTAAAGTAATAAAGGGACATAATAATTTGAAATTTTTATTTTTACAACAATACATTTCTATTTACACTTTGTGCATTACAAATTGAGAAAGAATTTCTGCTGCTGGTAGCTAAAATCTTGCGGAACATACACACAGACACTTTTTAGAACTACTGTTTCATAAGAAATTGTCACCGAATATCATATTGCAGTCATCAGAACTAAATTTATATTACAGTCAATTTCATAATATATTTAATGATATTCCTTGCTAAGAGCTCTGCTCGATTTTTTGTTGCCCTTGACAGCTAGGACAACTCCCCTCTGCTCCCTTTACGCCTTCGTGGCCCCACCTCCTCTGCCGTGAAGTCCGCTCCGTGTATGCTGGAGAAGTCGATTAGCACTGGTATCCCCAGCTTGGCGCAATAATTTTGGCGGGTTGGTCCACGGAAGTGCCTGGACGGAAAGTGGTTTGCCATCAGGCAGAAGACGCCGCCCTGCGACCACAGAATAAGAAGGGAATAAAAGTTAGTTTTTAATCACTAGTTTTGCTAATATTTAATGTGATGTAAGAAATGTTAAAAGACCCTGATATGTTATAAAATACTGACATAGATCTAAGGAATCGACGTTTTAACGTGTTTAAAGAACAACTGGCGAAAAAGGTTACGGAGACGAAAACGTCGAAATAATGAAAATATACGTGGAATTTCTGCTAGTGTATTTCTTGCTTTATAAGATCATTCATCACTAAAATTTATAACTTGAATAATTCGGTAATTATGTATTGAATGAAGTACGTTGACAATATCTCGAAACAATCGCAAAACTTTGAGACTGGTCCACATAGTAGGCAACATCAGAGCCTGTGCATCTCGCGACCAGCGCGTGCGCAATATTCATCAAAATACAAACGAAGTTTTTCAAGAGCCAGAGAGTTACGGCCGCGATTGGCGCGAATTAAAAAATTATAACAAATGTTAATTAACAAATAATTTATATAGTATTGGGCATTATTTGAGTTTACAAAATTATTTTCTGCTTATTAAAAGAAAGTAATAATCAAACTTCGCAATTTTAAATTCAATATATAAGTAGAGTAGAGTCCTGATTATCCAAGGTGCATGAGGAAAAAAGTAGCAAAGTAATTAATAATAATATGTTCGTACTTTTATTTCAACACATAGTACAACTAAGGTATGTATTGTTAAACCCGATATGGGCAACATTCCGTATTAGATGAATTTTTGATTTACCAAGGTCAGTGCAGTCCCGTCGACTTTGAATAATCAGGACTCTTATGTATAACAGCCTTGCAAATAGGTCCCTAGTTGCCCAAAATTTTTTTTGCAATTTTCGATGCAACTCATGAATATCATATATTCCACATTTAAAAAATGAAGTGGGCCAATAATATTTAAATCCTTCTTTGCCTGGCTAATTTATAAATAACTGCTTGACTGGCAATTGCATTTTTACCGTCTTTTTATACCAGAGAATCTCACCATTCTACGGCAGTGGCACCCAAACTTTTCAACTCAAGGACCACAGAACCCATTTCTTTACTCATCAAGAGTCACATAGTCCACCATCTTCATGGGTCACACTCAGTGGAGTTTAAGAATAATTTAATGAAACTAAAGGGTTTACTTGTGGTGAGCCAATATTACATGATTTGTTTTAAATGTTTTTAGAAAAGAGGGGTAATGACAAAATATGTTTTATAATTTTCTATTTCCATTTATGTCCTTTAATTATGTAAGTCACAACAGACTGAATGTCACCTGCGGGCTTTAGTTTGGGCACCACTAAGTTATGTATATGTAAAATGTATACTATCAAATTTGTTGCAGGTCACACTTTGGGAACACCTGCTCTATGGTAAATGTTACATATTTTAAAACCAACTCCATACCAGCATGTCCTTATTCTACAGGGCATTTCAAAAATTGTGCAAACCTGTGTATTTCTCTGTGATTTCCATGCATAAGTTATGATTTAAAGGAAGGCAGTGGTAACTTCCAAAACTTGCTATGACATGGATGTTGGGTAAAGTACATTTAATATACAACTGATGTGTTAATATTACAGTGAAATATATAGGGTTGCACAACTTTTGAAACATTCTATTATGATGTTCATAATCAAAACTTAATCATAGTAAATGTTTTATGAGCCTAAAAATATTATACAAATATAATGAAAATAGAAAAAATGTGACCTAAAATAGAAGTGATCAGAAAAGTAAGGACACTCAAGTAAAAATGTTGATATGTATTTACTATATTCTATGAATGCAAGTCCAAAGGATACCCGAGTACAATTTTGTAGAAGATTCGCTATTACCACAGCTAAAATGCTAAAGATCAGAGTCCAATATTATTGAAAGTTTTATTTAAAACACTGCAACTAAGAGTTAACGATGAACTTTATTAGAGAGACAGACAAATGACTTCATTAAGGGTGAAATTGAGACTATATAGTCCCTTCTTACATTTAACCCATTAGGGGATGTTCATATATGATATTATGAATATAAGGAGAGATTTGGCCAGATGTGACATTTGGTCACAAGAGGGAAGGAGGGTTGGACAATTTGACATTACAACACTGCAATGCAGAGAATAAACATTTAGAAATTCTGAGTCTTTTGCTTTTAATCACTCAATCGTATTTTTATAATATCAAAACATGAAATTTTGAGTAACTCAACTCGAATATTTTTTAGTCCATTTCTATAATGTTTCTGGCAGTTTCTTTTAAACCTAGTATAACAGAAAAGTGTACAAAAACTGAAACTCTAGTATTGCACACAGAAATTTTTTCAAAAGATGGTGAAACAAATGAACATTTTTCATTAAATAGCTAAAATTAAACAGTTTATCTAAAGTGTTTATACGGCCAGATGCAGATGCACTACTGCATATAACTTAATCCCTTATCCCTCTTTCTTTCTGGAAAAGTTTCTGTGGATGCCCATGGAAGTCTGACTTCATTTATGAATAGCCCATTACAGATATTTCCATAAAAATGATTATAACAAGTATTGTAATGACTAGCAAGACTACACTCTAAATGCAAGTGCATCTTACCTCACAGCATCATTATCCTGAGCAGATAAATACTTCCCGAGTCTGTTGTGGAGTGGCACATTGTAGGTCACAGAAATTTTTTTCTATTTCTTCTCAAATAAATTTTGATTTCATTATTTGATTCCAAAATGTATCAAAAATTTGTCTTGAAATTGTAACATTCTAAAGGAATTCCACCCAATCTGTTCCTTAACATTGAATATAATCAAGCTAATTCGTAAGTATGTTTGATTTCCTTTGAGAAAACTAAATAAGATGATACAATCCTTGATTCAATTTGATTAGTGAACAATTCTTGAAAAGTGTAGACTTCTGTCTATAGGATTTGAATAATACCAAGCAATGATCTAGGAAAATTTTGTTTTGCAAAAAAATATCCAAACTCTCAGAAAATGTTATTTGATCTTATTCACCATTCAAAATTTTTAAATGCTGATTCAAATTAATTGTTAAAATTTCAAGCTCAATTTCAAGGAAAATCAATAATTTTTCTTCACAAATAGGTCTACAAGTGATATATACTAGAAATATACGTTTAAGTTTCTTTATAAAATCATGTTGATGTTTTAAAAAAGCACAGTTAAAAAAATATTGATTTGATTTTACTAAAATTTAGCTTGTTTTCACTCCTATGAGCAAAGAAAACATAATTTATCGCATCTCTTGCATTACCAGATTCTTATTTGACACAAAATATCAATTGCTGCTTTAGGCATTAAATGATATCAAAGTATAATTGGTGAACTGGGTCATGACATACTCAAGGAAATTGTAAATTTTTAAATGTAAAATTTAAATTTAATTGTATAAAATGAGTAACTTATATAAGAAATACTCTGTACAATTATTAGGAATACAAGATACAGTGCAATATGACATAATTCGATTCATTGAATATCTGTCAAAGTCATCTGAAGGCTTGTACAAATACCTTTAATGACTACATTATTTCTTTCCACTACTTATGGCTGAAAATTACCCTGAGAATAAAGTATACTGCTAGTTTAAAGGTATATTTTTGCTTACTTCAAATGCTCACTCAGTGCATTGTGTAAGGTGGCGGTATAATACTATCATTCATAATGAATGCAATTAAAATGAAGTGGATATAAATTGAAATACACTTGGTTCACAGTTCTGGACAAAATACACACATTCCACGGACATTGTATTACAAATTCCATGCTCATTCAACAACAAAGCACCATATTTTTTACGCTCACAGTAAAAACCTTTTTATAAATGACTTCAATTTAAGGTTTATTCCGTAAAACATTTAAATCCCAGTAAGCATCATATAAAGTTATCTCAGTATTATTTGCTTTATACTGATAATAGATGCACTCATATTATTTCCAATCTTCAGTTTCTATACAATTCCAATAAGTAAAATCCGTAAGCCTTAAGACCACCACACAAAATTAGGATGAAATCTTAGATACATAGTATGTGCACATAATGGAAAATAATATTCTTGAGAGGACTCAATTGAATATGGTATGGTAAATAATGCACCATTTCAAATTTTTTTGCTTATTAACAAGAGAATATTATAAAATAATTCTTCTCATACTGACATTGTTAAATTCTTCAATATAATAATTTGGGGCAAAATTTATTCATAGGCAAGTAAAATCCCTTGAATAATGGAAAGGGACATCTCTAAATTCAAAACTGTATGTTTTAAAATTATAAGAGATCTTGTTATAATTAAATTCAAACAAATCAACATACCAATAATATCAAACTTTGCTAACTAGTCACTATTCATTTATAAATCCTCTTATGTACATTTGAACTATAGTTCCCTTTAATCAATAGGAATTTTTCTTTGTAAAAATATCCACTCTTGCTTTTTATATATAAATATATACATACTTAAATTTATCACACCTTAAGAAAATATACCTCTGCTAACATTAGATGTATCAGTACATATTTAATGCTTCTGCTTCCAGCTTTTGAATGAATTGGTGGTGTAATATGAAATAGATATCTAGTATACTAGATGCAAGGAACTTATTTTTTATTCAGTCGTATCATGCGGCAAGATTTCATTTTCTGCCCGAGCATTGTTCTGGACACTAAACACTTCCTTAAGAACTTTGGTCTTTAATTCATAGCCATCACTTGGTTTTTTAAAAACAAAATTACATTTGCAAAGCAATAATGATCAAGTGGAAAAATATGAATAGAATTTAAAATCTCAAGGTATTTAAGATCCAAAGAATGAATTCAAATAATCATCTCCAAGATATTATTATTAGAATGAAGTGATAAAACCCTGTTTGAAAGTAATTTCTGAGATGATGCTGTGAGAATCTTCATATAATTATTCTCCTTAGAAAACAATGTAAAGATATTCTGACGTGGTGGAAGATTTTTTGGTTGGCTTTTACATATATGAATTAATTTTATGATTTACTTACAAAGTTATTTTGTTTAAAATAATCCATTAATATCATCAAAACAGCTAAAAAATAACCTATAAAATGAAGACGTTGACAATAGCATGAAGGTATGCTTTTTTGTGAACAATAATGATGAAAATACATATCTGTTATTAAATGGAATAGCATATAATATTAAATTAAAAGATCAGGTTATTAGAAAAGCTTAAACATAATCTACAGGAATACCAGTGCTGTACCAATACTGATTTCACTTTCATGAGTGTAACACATTAATAAGAGCAGTAAATATTTTATGAATTCATACCTAAAGCAGCACAGATACATAGTTCTACACTGATAAATTGTTTTAGTATAATCCTTTCCTTCATTCATAATAAATCACCTCCATGACTTGCTTATACTTAAAACCATAAAAAATATATTTACAAGAAGAAATTTTATGATTCAAGGAGATACGCATAGATGTTTACAACATATTTAGAGCCTAATAGCATTTATGAAGGCAGCATTATTTATATGGCTTTTAATATGAAACTTTCTATTTACAGTGAGGAAAAATTTTCCTGGTAAATGCAAGGCTCATCTTAAAGAAAAAAACCTTAACTTCAGAAACACCTTGGCAAAGAAAAAAATTCTTCTCATGAATTTTAAAGTCAGCAAATGCAAAATGTGGGCCTTGTCCATTTAACACTCAATGCCCTGTGATCAATACATAATTTTTTCAATTCATTAAAATTGAACATGGTCTTGCATACCTGTGACACTGTCTTTAAAAGAATGAACTGCTATATACAAAACCCTTCCTGCATCTCTATATATTTCTCATACAAAAAAAAACAATGAAACACAATCATTACCGTGTATGATTAGATAATGGTCAGAACTCAGTAAATTCATTTTCAAATAACTTGATTGAGAATTCACCAATTTGGGAGAGACAAGAGCTATGTTTGTTTAAGCTGTTTGTAATTTTTCTCCATTACAAATCGCATAGTTTCTAAGTACTTGTTTTTGCAATATCTCAGATGTTCACACCTGCAGCCTGTGTTTGACCAGTACCTCCGACAGCTGCTTTGAGCTCCAAGTATTGGTATGGTACGTGAAGTGTACAAGTATTATGTTCCACCAGGAGGTGACCTCGACGTGGCGATGCACCAATCACTACAACTGTTTCACCCTTATGAAGGGTATTACTAGCACCATCAGCACCATTGCTTCCAACAGCACCCTCATCTATTAAAAAAGGCATTAGTGTTAATATATAAGGGATGTTGTATTATTCAACAGGTTAAATAAAGACCAAGTAGGATTCTGCTAAAATTATTTAACCCTTAAACACAAATGTGTTGTCTGGAAGGTTGTACTAGTTTGGCTGAATTCCTGAATATCTCAGTTTGTTTAGCCCCTGAACCATCTTGTCAATGTACATTTATGTAAAATAACCTCCATGAGGCCAACTGCTATTACTGTGTTTGGGAAGCTTTGGGGGGCTTATTTATTAATGACCTTTGAAATTTGTACAGTGATCTGTGAGACTATACATTTGTGGTTAGGCATCATTCTAATGGACAGAAAATCAGATCAAGATAATAAATCCTCTATAAATTCACAATTCAGGAGTTGTTTAATGAATGTGGCTTTGAAAAAATATCTTATTTGCTTTCTTGTTACAGTCATCAAATAAAACCAAAATATGCAAAAAATCATTTTTGGTAATCAGAATTTTTTCAACCAAAACAAAGTATGTGGTGTCTACAAAATTCAATTTTTTTTACAGATTTAAATTAACTCTTAGCTGAAATCAATTTTTACATTTTATTTACTGTTCCATTCTTGATTAAGCTTAAATACATGAATATTGAAATTTTATTTCAGATTATCTGGTGTCTAATGACTTGATTATTATTAATGAGTGTCACTGTATTAAAGGGTAAAAAACGAAACTTGTTGAAACAATAATTATAGATTAATTTATGTCTATATAAAAATTGAGAATACTTTTTGATGATATTATTATTTACATTTGCAAGTCATATGCTTTTTCTTTGTGCCAGACATGTATTGCAAATTTGATTTATTTTGCTTTGCCATAAAAATCTCTTTAATAGTTTTTGACATACAGTATAGAACATTTCATCCGGATTCCAGTTATCCGGAAATCCAGTTAACTGGTTATTTTAAAAAATAATGCGTTTTTCCAAAATTTGCTAAGAGAAAGAAATTTAAACTTAAAGCTCTGCTGGTAAATTGGGTGTGCTCTGGTGAACAAGTGAACATGTTATTTGGACGATAACAAGGAATTTATATTGGAAAGTACCCGATTACATGAGCCGCGGGACCCGGTGCAATGTGTGCATGTGGGGCCTCTTACACGACAAACATTTTTAATAGTAAAGTTTAATAAATAAAGCAGTCTCTCTCGCTATGACACTTAGATATTTTTTCAGATTTTCTTTAAAAATGCGTGTACTTTATAAGCATGACAAAAATTTTTTAGAGAGCGCGGGGGCTCTTTAACCCTCGAGTACTTGCGTCAAAAATACGTTAGTACTCGCGTTGGGTTGAATCGACCCAATGTATTTTGAAGTTTAAAAAGACTGACTGGATATACAGAACATTTTAAAAAATTATTAGAAATGCTAAAACTATTTCAAAAGAAAAATTAATCCAAACCAAAAATTTTAATTCACATCTTCGTCCGTACTTTCAACCTACTGAAATCTTGTCCTTCGAAAACAATTCACACAAATGGTAGAACAATGCTCTCGGCAAATTTATTTAGTACAATTTTGACAAATTGTTTTGGTTTTGCCGTCCTTTTCTGTCTCACACATTTGGCACACTTATCCTGATAGCACGGGAGAGAAACTGCTTTTTCGGGAACCCTTAGCGTACTTTCTGGAGACTAACGATTACTCCCCTTCTTTCTTTAGATTGCCTTGCCAGTCGGTATACCCTCAGTCAAAGGAAATATAACAAACATTCCTCTTCCATTCCCATTCACCTTTCCTTTGTTGCCGACGCTACGGCAAAATTTTGCCCTCAAACATGTGGCACCATAAAATTTGACGATGGGTTATGACCGCACTAGGAAGCAGTTGTAAAAACCAAGGCAGAGACAGAAAAGAAAATGGGTAAAAGACCCATCGCTGCCCGTTACTCTCGGCCGAAATTTTCTTGCTGCCATCCCATGTGGATTGCTGCAAGGGTGCAATGCATTTCAGGCTGGCCTGCCGTCATGCACAGACTACATACTTATGGATACCACTCCAATATAAGGTGATTTAGCGAGTTTGCTATTTGTGGAGATTATAACTAATCGTCAGTAAAAATTGTATGATAAAAATCATTTATTTACGCTTCAAAACGGAAAAAATGGTTCATATATGAGAAATGTTACCAATAATAAATCCACTTGAGTGGGTACTTTTTTTTCAAAGAGCGAACCCTGTTTGGGTATTTAATTCTGAGAAATAAATTTTTTCAAATAATTCAATTTCCCCCTCAGATTCACTATCACTTACATCAGTGTTTATATAAACGTCCACCAAATCTGCACTGGTATCACTTTAGTCCATAATATCACAAATATCCTTCTCATTCTTCTGAGAATATTTCTTCACGTTTTGCATATGAAACATTCATTGCAATGGAGAGGAATATTTTATTGCTCCAGTTGCCTAGAAATATCCCATACAATTAGAGGAAAGTAGTCCAACTGGTTAAAATTCACAAGGGGATGCGAAAAAGGCATTAGAGGACACCCCCGATTTCACTACCGCAGGGGCAGGTGTAGGCATCCCCGCATTGCACACGCAGGGTTTTCGTACGAACCGTATTTTTTCTCGGCAAAAGGAAGAAAATACCATCTATGGGCTCTAACCTGTACTAAAAGGACACAGCTAAATACCGGAGAAGCTTCATGAAGGACTATTTCGGCATACCCATAGCGGATGGCCCGCAAAACGGCATGACGGATATATATGGCATATGCACACGCATTACGACAGGCCATGACGAATATATACGGTATACCCACTGAAGTGGATAATCTTAGAAATTAATCAATATCATTACAAAATATAACAGAACATGAAAATATTTTCTTAAATTTTTCTATCGAGTAAAGCGCAAAATAAATCAAGGGCGCAACATTTTACGTGCGAGTTTCTAGGGCCAGCAATCAGTTATTTGCTCTTATTCATCATTCATTTTTCAAAGCCGAGTCCGTGGACTTTTTAAATAAAAAGATATGGACGTTTAAAGTTGATCTGGGTCGATTCGACCCAGAAGCGAGTACTCGAGGGTTAAGTGCAGGTCCCGGCGCAGTTGCACTGTTTGCACCACCATCAAGCCTACCCTGTGGATTACTGTAGTATTACTGTTACTGTACAGTACAGGCAGTGATGAGCTGGAATAAAATTAAGAACCGGCTCTCTAAAAAAAAGTCATACGGAAATTTGGATAAGGATGGCAGGGGAGACCTACATGCCAGGAACATCAGATCGCTCTAGGTTAGTAATACTGATACACTAGCTTAACAAGTGTCCAGTTCGTAATATATTCCATTTCATACATTGTCGGTAATTGAATGTCATATAGGGCAAAATGTTCTTGAAAGAACAAAATCAATAAATTTTCATATTTTCTAAAAATTTAACAACTGGCCCGCAAAGTCAGAGAAGAATTAACAACCATCTCGCATGAGCCAGCTTCAGCTCATCACTGAGTACAGGTATGTATTAATAGTGCTCGAAACGTAAAGTATTACAAAACAGAACACATGTCCTGGTAGTGGAACTGAAAGCAGTGGACGCGAAATAGCTGATAGGACATTTACAATCATATTAAATTTTGATTTATTCCTTATGTACTATGATGAAGAAAAGTAAAGAAAAATTTTTTATATTATTTTTATTAAATCAAGTTAACAAAATGGTAATACTAAATGTCTGACGATATGGAATGATATTATCGACACATGCGATGTACCAGAACATTGTTCCATTGGGCTCTAGCTCTTTCTGAGCATTGTTTACGAGTATATTCCAGATATCCGGAAATTCCAGGTAACCGGCTACCCCCATATCCCAAGCTTGTCGGATAAAAAGTTCTATACTGTATTTGTGTGGAATAAAATAATCTGTTTATATATTAAAATATTTTGCAAATTTTTTAAAACTGTGATAGAATTTATTAATATACTGTAAAACTCACCACTGAATGACATTTTCATGACTCTTGTTTGTGGATAACCTAGTTTTGTGTTTCCTGCCACAGTGTAAGATCGACTTGGTGGAACAGGTGGAGGTCGCTCCTGAAATATAAAAAAAAGCGATAAGTACGAGTGCTTACTAAAAATAAAAATTCCTAACACTTGACAAATTTACAAAAGAGGAGAATTTGCCATAATATGTCACTGTTGCAATTTAAAAAAAAATATATACATTAATAAATTCATACATATCATCTTGCTTTGTCCAGAGCAAAGATGAGTTACCAGGGCTTATTTTAAATACACGAGCATTCATAATGAGTATTTGGATACATGAACCAATGCTAGAAAATATGAATTCATAACACATCATTCTCCGATCCGCGAGTTATCATTCCGAAAAATTCCGGTCCTCAAAATTCCATTTTTCTCATAACAGTTGAATATCGGGAATATCAAGAAGAAAATAAGTTTTAAGAGTTGACATGGTAATTTATTGGAGAGAATAATAAATAATAAAAATTTTTAATGCATTTGTCTCATTTACATGGTGACTGTAATATCGATAGCTGTTATTGCGGTAGCTACTATCAGGAAACTGTCATCATGTAAACAGTGCGACAGCGACTGTCATGTAGTTTCATAAAGAAGTCGGAAAATAGCAGCACATCCATGCATTAAATAAAGGCAAAACATAAATAGCGTTATTTTATCACATTGGCACTTCGGACCAAATTGTTAACTATCGTCTTTTCAATGCAGTTAACATAAACTATAGGTTGTTTGCAGTGAAATGCCAATAAAACAAAAATAAGGTTGGGTGAAATGTGCGTAAAATGCAGGAACGGTTATTTTTACGATGCGTGTCTTGCAGGAAACTGTAGTACTAAAATGAATGGGACGAAAACAGGACCTTTAAAAAAAAGTGTAAATCTCGGGAAAACGTATATTGAGATAATGTATATTCGGGGGAACACTGTATATATATATATATATATATCCAGCTTTTTCATCATATATCTTTTTCTTTACCACGTAAAACCCTTACAAGATCTAGACCAAACAGAGAGCATGTTTGCTGGATCATCTTGTGGTCACATTTCTCGACTCCAGTGGCAAGGGCACCTCCTCCTGCACCATTTCCTCCGGCAGCACCTGCACCATTTCCCCCAGTACCTCCCTCCTCAAGAGGTGGTGGTGTCCCTGATATGGGTTGAGGGCGAGGCCTAGACAGTGAGCCACCCTGATTTGCTCCAACCCCTGCTGCTGCTGATGATCCATTGCCAGCTAATTTTCCTGCACCTCCTCCAACAGCACCAGTCCTATGATAAATGAGAATTTTGATCAGAATGTCCTTTAAAATTTGAATAACATACCAAGACAATGGGTAAAACTTATTCTTAAGGATTTTTCAACATTCCTGCCTCCATTGCTGCAGAAAATGATATTCTAATATATTCAATTAATGGGCAAACTAATGTTATTAGTGCCCTGATTATATTTTCAGAATTTATATCATGAAAAACGGTAATTCTACAAAATTACCCTATATCATCATACAGATATATTCAGTAAAAATGCATTAATTAAGCTTTTAGGTTCATGCTCATCAGCTAATTTTTAAGAACTCATTTTAAGTTAATGTCTCAGTCTTTAATATGGATATATTGTTCAAAGTGAAATTATTAAAGCATCTATTTAAAAAGATAGATTTAAATTACAAAAATCAATATACACAAGTTACTCTAAGAACAAATTACTAATTGTAGCTATTTCTATTCAAGTTTTCTATTTGGCTTTTTATGTTGAAAACTTTTTTTACATTTTTGCATCATGAAAATTTCAATTCCATTAATGTAGCCAACTTCATCTGGAGATGAACATGTACATAAATTAATTCTTATTAAGAATTGAAAGCAAACCTGTAATCGAGCTAACATGAAAGACTCCTAACTACTGAAATACTATAATATTGGTTGGTTTACCTGCATTTACAAGCTTCAGAATCCAGTTAACTGGATATTTTAAAAAATAATGCATTTTTCCAAAATTTGTTAGGAAAAAGAAATTTAAATTTAATGCTCGACTCACCACTGTGCGCTGGGTGTGCTCCGGTGAACAAGTAAGTGAACACATAATTTGGAAGGGAACAACGAATTTCTATTGGAAAGTACCCAATTACTGTAGTATTTCTATTACTGTACAGTACAAGTATTTTATATAATAATAGCCGTCGTCCGTTGGTTGGTTGGTCACGCTATGCAAACGCTAATAACTCAAGAAATAATAATGATAGAAACTCGAAATATGGTAGGGATGCTTGATTAACACTTATTCAGAGAATGACGAATTTAAATCACGAAAAAATTCCTTGGTTTGTCTCCAAGAGAGGCATTTCCATTTCCCATTACTTAACATGTAAAACGCGATTTTTCGACTTGCAGGCTTTTATTCATTTGGAAATTAAAATTAGAAGAAATTAACAGACAACCTTCGGATTTGAACCATTTTGAAGAAAAAGTTATAAAGTTTCTTATTCCGTTCGTCTTTTTTCGCCCACAGTTCGAAATATTCCATGTTAAACGTTTAATTTGCATATTTTGTGGAAATCTCGCCATTTTAACGTGATGTTGCTATGTCGACCATTATCATTGTTAGCTTCAATACGAGAGAGAGAGAGAGAGGAAGGAAGGGGAGAGATTGACGTGTTTTGCAGAAAATAAGTATATTAACGTAAATATAAAAAATTTTAAGTATCAACAGTGTCATTTTAGAAAAATTGGAAATAAAAAGCATTCTTAAATTAAATTCTTTGTAAACCATACGTGCTTACGAATTTATATTGTTATTCCTCGAATTAATTTCATAACAATGGCCGAAGTTTGGAAACGAATATTAATTAAAAGGGCATTTAAAACTGTTAACAACAGTGGATCTTTTAATGAAATGATTTGTTTTTATAAAAGGAATTTTGGTGCTTATTTATTACAGAGTAAGTTCTAAGGCTTATAATCCATTTAAATCTAATAACAGTGGCTATTATAGTTTAAAGAAAGAACTTTATTTATTCACTTTACAGAATGAATTAATTTTAGGCTAGCATTGTCTATTATAAAAGGAGTTACTTTGGAATTTACAGTATGTAAAGTGGAAGTTGTACTGAATTGACTCAAGTATTTTGGGTACTTTCCTGTTAACAGGAATACCTCAAAAATAAACACGTATTGTTGTGATATGTTACGACTTATTTGTTTGTTAACAATGCGTAACAACGGGAGAATTACTTAAAAATCACACTTTTTTGAAACTTATTTATTTATAAAAGCAACATAATTACTAATACAATCTAAATTTATGTTACTAGGGGGCCAATATGTCTATATGACATTTAAAATAGCTGGAAATATGTCGATTTCTTTGTTATGTTGTCGCCACGTGAATTCTTCTGCTGACAGGTTTTCGCGTTGCATTTCCAAAATATTCTGTCTCAGAAGTAAAGTTTCATAATATGGCCCTTCTTGCACATTCGCCCTTAGATAAAATATCATGATCTTGAAACAAAGATACAGCTTCTTCTTCACTCCTCGGCAAGCTCCACAAATTCATCATTAAGGGATCAACGTAAATATCTTAACGAGATTTGTTACGCATTGTTAACAAACAAAATATCACAACAATACGTGTTTATTTTTTGAAGTATTCCCGTTAACAGGAAAGTACCATTTCAAAGCAAAAACCAATTTAAAACTATTGAAAGTTGTTGTTTCGGAAACTGAGAAGTCCAGAGTGGTGAGCGGACGCTAAACGATATTAAGATACATTTTATTCAAAAATCTATTTAAAGTATTAACAGAGGCAACTGAAGATTGAACAAATTTTTTTGTTACCGGAATTCTGCTTATTTCATGAAATTGAAATGCTAATGCATTAATCCATTAAAATCTGTTAAGAGTGGCTATTTCAGTTGAAAGAAATATATGTACCTACATGACACTTCTATTCACTTTTCAGAATGAATGATTTCTAGGTTAACATTGCATATTATAAAAGGATTTTCTTTGGAATAAGAAGTTTGTTATGTGGTTATTTTAACTGAATTGAATGAAGTTCTCTTCTAAGTTTGAAATCCATTTAAAACTGGTGAAAGTGGTTGTTTCAAAAAATGAGAAGGCAAGAGTGCTGAGCAGATGATAAACGATATTGAGGTACATTATATTCCAAAATCTATTTAAAGTATTATCAGAGGCAATTGAAGATTGAACCAATTTTTTGGAACCGGAATTCTGCTTATTTAATGAAACTGAAATCCTAATGCTATAATCAATTTAAAACTAATAACAATGGCTATTTTAGTAGAAAGAAAGGTACTTGCGATTTTTACATGTTGCATTGACGAAAATTTAGACTCATTAAACCCATTGAAATTCAATGGGCACTTATGCTAGTATATTATAATAAGGCTCAAAATGGAAAATATTATGAAATGGAACTCATGTTCTGGTAGTTGAACTAAAAGCAGTGGAGACATAATAACTGATAGAACATTTACAATTGAGTTAATTTTTGATTTATTCCTTATGTACCACGATGAAGAAAAATTTTTATATTATTTTTATTAAATGAAGTTAACAAAACGGTATTACTAAATGTTTGATGAGATGGTATGATATTATCGACACATGCGACAGAACAGAAAACCATTCCAGTGGGTTCTAGCTCTTTCCAAGCGTTGTTTATGAGTATTCCAGATAACTGGAAATTTCAGATAACTGGCTATCCCCATGCCCCAAGCTTGCCAAATGAATGGTTCTATACTGTATATTCAAAATGAGTTATAAATTGAAGTCATTTCATAAATATTTTTGCTTCCTCTCACCTTCCAGCCCCAGCTGTTGGCTTTCCTGAGGATGGACATGTCAGCCCACCTCCAATTTGTGCATGTTGTGGAGGGGGTGGCGGAGGTGGAGGAGGCTGGCTTGGAGGTTGTGACGATCCTCCTGGTTGAGATGGAACACGTTGCCTCACATCCCCAAGGCTGAGCCTTAGAGTAGGCCATCGCCTGCGTCGAAAATGCCAGCCCCGCCATGTGCTCTGGATGGTTACAGCTGCACGACGCAAACGCTCCCATCGCATGGCTTCCAACTGTTGACGAGCACCCTCACTGGAATACAGAGATCAATGACTAATTTAATGACCAGTCAAAAAAAAAGATAAATTTTACCTCTTAAAAATATTCAAAATAAAAAAATGAAACATATGCATTGTCAGTTAAGACTGATAATATTATGCTATGTGATCCCCCCACCTATTTTCCAACTCAATTATTTTTTATAAAAACATACATAGGTCATCCAATTTATCTGATGCTGTCTCTCAAATCTAATAAACGTCTAAATACACTTACCTTAGGAAGATGTGCCTCTTCCCTGTTGCCCATGCAGTGCTCACATTAGACATGGGAAGCAGGCCACTGCCTGCTGCAATCATTCCCAATGAAAGACCTTTCCCTAACTGCTGTGACTGGTTGCTATAATCAGGAATTAAACAAACATTTTTATAAAAAATTATTAATGTATAATTATAAATGTATCCTAGTAAATTTATTTTATAGTATTTAACTGAAAATCTGAATCTATTTTGACTTTGGCATTGTCTTTTCAATAAGCACCATCTTTTATCAAAACAAAATTTATGAGCACCTACGTATATCATTAAATTAATTTTATCCATAGAATTTATGAAAAGTGGTTCTTATAAGACTATCTTAATATTATGCAAGATTATTAAAATACAGAGTATAAAAAAGTTATTAAAATTCTTCTTTTAAAATGCATATTTTTGTAATTATTTTATTAATTACCATGCCATATAAAAATCACTTTGTATGTGATTATATTATTATTATATAGAGGAATATTATTATAGAGGAATGCCTACCGTGTTATATGCTGTTGCGCTTGTTGACCAGCACCACTTCCAGCAATCAATAGAGCCTGCTGGAAACACTGCAATATTAGAACACACATTTCTGCTCCTTCCTGTTGCCCTCCATTTCCTCCATCACCTCCAGTAGGAGCCACACATGCTCTCTGTCCTGTGCTGCGTAAGCAATGGGATGGAGCTAGAGATCGATAGCGGTTGTTGAAAGCCTTAAATCGCATTCTATGTGGAAATCCTGAAAATGCATGATTAATAACAAATTTATTTCTTTTTATTTTTTGGTGGGATGAAACGTAGATGCACACATGAATTTTTTACTTTCTCATATGAAGTATCGAGAAAGTATTGTTATCGTGAAAAAATTCGACCTCGAGATTTTTACGGAAATATACGTTTTAGGTGTCGCTGAATCTGAAAAAGTGGTTTTCGCAATGCCGTCTGTCTGTCTGTTACTGGCTCTGGAGCCTAAACAGTAGGGTGAAAATGTATGAAATCTCATACTTAGGCATTTTATCATACTGAGCAGAGTATATATAGAAATGGTTGACATTGCTCAATAATTAAGGGTAGTTTATTCTATGCATTTTTAACAACAATTCGATTTTCTCAAAAACGGCTCTAACGATTTTGATCAAGTTTCGTACAGTTACTTAAGTTAACGTCTGCAATAATACTATCTTGTTCATATTTCTCAAAAAATGAATATAAGGTTAGTTTATTCTAGACAACTTTAACAATAATTAGATTTTCTCAAAAATGGCTAGAGCGATTTTAAACAAAGTTCGTACAGTCACTTGAGTTTATGTCCGCAATAATTCTACATATTTCATTTTTCTCAATGAATGAATATAAGGATAGTTTATTCTTGGTCAACTTTAACAAAAATAGGATTTTCTCAAAACCGGCTAATACGATTTTCATTTTCTAAAGATAACTAAACGACACATTAGTATATGAGAAAGTTTTACAATGTATGTTGTACCGATTTTTATTCTTTTCAATTATGAAAAATAAACATGAATCCATAAAAATTTTTGTTATTAAGACATTAAAAAGAAATTTAAAAGAAAACTAATTTTATGTTTAGAAAACTTCCTTCTTTCTTTAGGAAGCAACAATACATAATTTTTTTAAATGATGCATTCCCTGCAAAGCCAATTTTAGGCTTGTCTGCAGGTAGGGGGAAAACCCCAAGACGAATCACAACATCCATGTCCGAAGCGGGATTCGAACACGCGACCTTTGGATTAGAAGGCAGGCACACTACCTACCAGTCTAACCCAGCCTAAATATATCGTGCCTAAAGTAAAATATACATTGAGCTGTTCTTTGGACTCTTGAGTTCTCTCAAAGTTTGTTCATCGGGCATATGGTAATTTGCATTATAATGATAGATGATTTTTAAGAAAAATAATACAATAATATAATATGAAGTATATCATTAAACAAGGAATACACATGACTTTTGGTGTTCCACACATAACTTGTCAATAATTATGAATATAGAAATTTTACCAACCTCCTGCCATAAGATTCACTGTTTCTAATATCTGAAGAGATCTGATTTGCCTTCGCACAGCCTGTCTTGCAAATTCTTCTGGAGTGCCTCCTCCTTGTGTGCCATTTGTACCATAAGTAGAGCCTTCCTCATCTGCTCTTATGCATCTTACAAAGTGAGGACGAGCATGCACCAGTGTCCTCAGAAGATTATCTAGCCTTGTGTGGAAGTCCTGGGTTAGTGTTGACACAGGTTCATCTCCATTTTGCCTTAAAATAAAGGTTTAACCCAAGTTAGGCTCCATTGATTCTAAATTGTAAAGATCATGATATTTCTCTAGATAATTCAACTCAGAAAAGTATATAAAGAAAAAGTTTTTAAATTTCTAGACTGGAAAATATTTTGAAACCCTACAAGGATACAATACAAGGATAAGTAATTTATTGAAAGAAATTTGAGTCTTTATGGTATAATGAGGAGGGAGTTGGAATAATGTTCAGTTAACCCCCAATGTATCTCCACCACTGCTTAGCTCCAATTAAAATATGTCAATAAATCTTTTGTTAACTAATTATATTACAGCAGCATGTACTTTGCCAACAACCACTTTATAAAGCCATTCTTTGAATAGAACCAACACCAGCATTAAATGTATAGTCTGATTGAAAGCTTATGGCAGTGCGCAGTAGACGAATTTGAGCCTAGGCAAGTCCATTGTTGAAACAGCACTACCGCAGGGGTGAGGGTATTTTAGGCGCGGGAGAAAGTGCATTCAATTAGCTTCATGCTTCCGGGTTGCCAACTGCTGCTTTGCTCTTGCTGTCATTATTTGTCATTGTTTTGATTGCTGATCTGTTATCAAGTTATTGTTATTTTATACTTTGCGTTCTTTTGTTCATTCGTTTGTTGTTATCCATTCATGTTGTTGTTTGTTATCATAATTTTGTTTTAAGTTTTGCTATAGAGTTATTGTTATTTTCCATTATTTTATTATTCACGTTTTTGTTACTACGCTCTTGAGATTGTTGTTCCTTTAGTTATTAACAACTTCAACAATATGGATCCCACTCCATCCACCTCAAAGCTAGGGAGTAGGAAAGTTATCCGTAGTCAGGCACGGGAAATTCTTTATAACATACTGAGTTTTATGAAGAAGGAAGCTGCGGAAGGAATCAGCATTCCTATTAAAAATGCTTATGAGCGGGCCAAAGCAGCAACAGGCATGTCACGTCACCCATTAGAGCAAATTTCAAAGGAAGAAGCAGATATTGAAAAAGGTTGCAGGACAGCCTTCTTGTCTCCACAAAAGAATAAGATGCAGAAGAGTCCAAAATCGATGGTTGACGATTTTGATGCCCATGTAGTGAGAAGAACAGTGCATCAATTCCATGTCAAAAACATTTTGTTTAAAGAAAATTAATAATATTAGGTTATACCCAAATTCGAAAAAAAAGCAATCAGACGGTAAAAATCGGACAAAAACCCGAAGTCTCTATACCAAATGGTGTGGAAGTGGTGTGCTAGGGAGAGGAATGTTATTTGTAAAATTCGTGGTAGAACAGTAGGTGGTGGAGTGGCACTAAAGGGTTAGAAAGGCAGGAGCAGGGGGTAATTCTAGGAAGGTCTGGTCATTAACCATTTTGTTCTGGAGTCCTTGCTGCTTCTTCAAAAACTTTTCCTTCCCTGCTCACAATCATAGGTTGGTTTGTCCTATCTCACGAGGTCTTAAGGAGATTGCCCCAAAATTTAAATAAATGGCATTTTAATAAATTTATCTATAATGCTTCTTTAAACTATTCTTTATTGATTCAGTTCAAAAACCACACTTGTTTTTATAAAAAATTCAATTGAATGTCAGGGGGATTCCTACGTTTTCATATAGCGCAATGATGGAGAGAAGCAGCTAAGGAGAGGAAAAAAACTTTTTTAAATTCTAAAGTAAATGCCATTTTTCCCAGAATCTAGTTGGTATATTACACAGTGATATTTCCTCTATCTAAAAATGTAAAAAAACATACCTTACCGAAGTTATTGAAGAGAAATTAATGGATTTATTCACCATAATCTATGATTTTTACCATTTAACCTACACTAGTGCCACTTTCTCTAAAAAACTTCATGTTTCCAATCATAGGTTCTTTCGTCCTATCTCACGAGGTCTTAAATAAGGAATTTCTAATAACTACACGTATGCCATATAAGAATTGCTTTTACTCTCAACTTATGACCAATTTATTTTCTGAGAACTAGTAAAAACATTCTTTCCCTCTCCACTCGTCTTAACAACAAACCTACTCGGTACTGCAAAGTGAATTTTATTGATAAAGGCTACAATTTACTTAAAAACTGTCTAAATGCTTTGCGCGTTCTACATCCCGAGTGTCGCCCATTGCGTCACACGTGAAGACCCATGTAAACACGACTAAGATGGTGAACCTGTTAAGCTCATTGCTCTTCCCCTCAAGCGTTCCTCCCCTTAAGCACTTTCCCCTCCAATGCCAGGCAGTCAGCGCATCCGGTCCGCCACAAGCTTTCAATCGGACTGTATTTGCATATAACAAATGGGAGAACAGATAGTCCTCAACAATAAATTATTTGTTTTTCAAGCTAACTGGCCTCTTGGACTATTATAGTCATAACTCCTTCCACACCAAAATCACAGAGAAGGCTGTAGGGAAACTCAGTGATGGCATTAGCCTATTCTTTGCAAAGAGCCACAAGGGGGCCAACTGCTTATGTTCCTTCCAAAAGATTGAGCATTGACTTGTGTTGTCCCCTCAAACTACACAAGTAGGATTTTAACTCAGGACCATTGTAAGGAAGGCTCTAGCCATTCCATCATCTCAACCTAGTCAACAGTAAATATTAAAACAAGCTGAATTCATAAGAAGCCTAATAGAATGACTCAAAGCCTTTCCCTAGGTTTATAAGAGATGATCTATCATTTCTTATGAGAAACCATGCCCCGAACCTGAGGAGAGAAATGAATTAACAATTTAAATGTACTCACAAGTCGGTATGCGAGGTAGGTGAGATTCTAAATGCTACTCCTCTTGGAAGAATTGCTCCTCCTTGCTGGTGGGATGATGGTACTGGAGGTGTCATGCCAGGTGCTATTATGTGTGTGGAGGATGTAGAGAGGGCCTTCAACTCACTTCCAAACAGATGTGTGGCAAAGCCAAAGTTGCAATGGTGTCGATGAAAGACACTCACTAGATCATCTGGCACCACATCACGATTCGTCTCTGTGTTAAAAATAATTAATGCAACATTTCACTTCCCAATCCAGTTAAGGAATTTATATAGATAATTATCATTATAGGAAAAAACTGAAAAGTATGAGTTTTAAGAATACATGCATAATAATTTGGACCATTATGAACATTGAGTTCTCATCTTGAGAATAAAATATTTATACAAAAAATATTAAAGTTCTATGGACATCTCTTTATTTCATATATATTGGTAAGATTGACTGTTATGATCTATAAGATACTTCTACACACCTAGGAAATTTGCTGAATCATAAACCACTATGCCAGCAAAGTGCCTAATGGCAAAAGAAGTAGCTGCAGATGAGTTCATAGGAGTCGCCAGGTGTCCTTGCCGGGCTATTTGGCTTTGCTGTCCATAGTGATATCCATTGATATGGTGTTGAGGTGTTCTTCCCCCACTACCCACTTCTGACACCAGGCGAGGGTTATGACGATGCTGAACACGAACTTTCTGAACATAAGATTCTGGTGTCCCACGAACTGAGCACTCAACATCAAGCATACTCAAGAGACCTGTGCGCTGTACAAAAGTGATAAAAAGAAAATCAATGAAGAATATTAGCTATTCAAGTTGAAGAAGTACTTCAAGCTTAAAATTATTCTTAGCATTGAAGTTATGTGTGTATTTATGTTATTCCTTAAATTTCTTTCATTAGTAAATAAAAATACTGATTTTTAGTGATCAATCGCCAGAAATGTCATTTGTTTATTCAATAGCAAGTTCTAAGAGTTAGAAAAAAAACAATTTTTTTTGCTTTATATATCCTCTGTAATTTAAATGACATTTTCAGTTTCCAAAGATTAAAAAATAGCTATAGATCAAAACTAAAATATTGTAAACAAAATTAGACTAATATTATATTTATATATTTCAATGTGTATTACTTACCAATGATGAAATTAGATCAATGCAAGGCACATTATCAACATATTCTGCTTGTACACTGCACTGAATCCCTTCATCCCTACATGACTCAATGCTGGACTTGAAGACATGAGTATTGTAAAAGTGCTGCATTGTCTCTGCACACAGATTGATACACAAGTGCTCAAGTTGACTTGGCTGTTTATATTAAAAGAAATTTTGCATTAGTCCTTGAGTGTGAAGAATAATAATATCATGACTTTATAAGTAAAAATTTTTCACATATCAGCCAAATATCTGTTAGAGAACTATGAAACATTAAATTTTGTACACATATATATTGATATTTTATTTATCATAATATAAATTTTAAAGATGATATTTATACAAATAAATTTAAAATTGCCACTATTCTTTTAAAAATTTTAGAACTTTTTGTCATGCAGCATATAAAAGTCATGACATATTATGGAAATTAGGTGTAAATGACAATACCTTAGGATCTTCAAATCCAAACATGTCAAGGATTCCAATGAAGCCATGGGTGGCATGCCTGACTGCATTGTTTAGAGCTACCATTGACTTGCTTGATTTAGAACCAGCTGTTCCTATTGTTGAAGCATGTTGGCTGCTCACCTTTGAAAAAATGACAAAAATATGTAAGAAGGTGAAAAAGCATATGATCATAAGTGTAGCAATGTTTTTGATATTTTATCAATAATAAATGACTATCTACTTTGAGACAGCAGTTTTGATATTTCATTCATGTTAGTACATATAATAGAAAATCCTGATAATTATTATCCATATCACATTATTATTGGAAACAAAGAAAAATTATAACATGATGAAAAAGTAGAAACAGTAAGAATTTATCTCAAAAAATTTCTCTTCATGAGACAGGAAAAATAGAAAAGAGGAAGACCTTTTTAGAATTAAGATAGTCTAGAGATAAGAATTAATAACTAACATTCACTATTCTGTGGAATATATGGGAGAGTTGATAACTTTCATTCAAATAAAAAACAAAAAAAACATGATCTGATTTATCATGAACAATTTGAGGTGATTCTGTAACACAGTCAAGTGATTAATCTGTAACATACATTGCTTATGTAAACATGGCTACTAAAAATCACACATTCTTTGGAGTCTAAACAAGACTCTTTAAATTTTAACAAAATTACTGCACATATCTTTCATACCTCTGCTGCTTGATTGTGAACAGAATCATTGGAATCGGAACTTAGAGTCCCTGACGTGGAACCAAGAGGTCGTTTTAGGCTGTTGGCTCTGCGAACAATTGTTGCCACAGTGCGGCAGTATAATGCTTTGGCAAGGGAGTCTCTTGTAGCATTGCACTGTAAAAAAAAAGCCATCTTCATGAGGAAAATATTCTTTTAAAATGACATTTTACCAATCCTTACATGTAACTATAAAATAACGTGGCTGGTAATAAAATGTATTCTTCTTCAAAGCGAAAAAGCTGAAATAAATAGCTTGAAAATTCCTTTTCCTCAAGAACTCAAATAGTTAAGTCAATACAAGCAGATATTATAACGAGTTACAATTTTTTAAATTAGATTATTCCTATTATTTATTTTTAACATTTGAATAACAGATTTATAGTAAGAGAATAATTCATTTACAGATGTTAAAAAGACTCACTATATCAGCATCGGATGACGTTCTTACAAGCTGCCCTCTGACATTGCGAGTCCTAGTCGTAAGTCCTTGCATCAAGGCATCTGGTGCCACTCCCAGAAGTGAAGCAACAGAAGCCAAAAGTTCGTCTCCCGACCCGGCACCCCCATTCCTCCTTCCATTCCTTCTCTTGCCCCCTCCCTCTTCCTCCTCCCCATCCTCCTCCTCCTCTCCCTCTTCCTCCTCCCCATCCTCTCCCTCCCCTTCTTCCTCCCCACCCCTCGCCCTTGGAGCAGATCTCCTCCTCTTGCCGTCCTCCTCCTCCCCTTCCTCCGCTTCCTCCCCTTCCTCCTCTCCTTCCTCATCCACTTCATCCTCCTCTAGGTCACCCTCCTCCTCACTCGCTGTTGGGTGCCTCCGAGATGTTCGCTTCCCTCTCCTCCTCTTCCTTCTTCTCCGTTTCTTCCAACCCGAACTGGCACCAGTGTTTCCGGAGGATGAAGAATTACTTCCGCATACTTCTATAACCTCTATTACCCTTGATCTGCTTCCCTCGACAAACTGAATGTTTCCCAGAAGTAAGACAGCTGACAGGACACGCACTACTTCAAGGAATGGAATTCCTAGGATTCCTGGAATAAGTTAAATTATGCAGTTGAATTTCAAATGTAAGGAATTGGCTTCGAATAATATTATTAATAAATAACTCTCTATAAATTGCCATTTTTTAAATTTAAATTTTAAGCTAACAATATTATTATCCTCATCAAAAGGAAACCTTCAATCATAACATCAGAATAAAAGGTTTGGACTTTAACTAAATTTATTTGGCATGTAGTGACAGATATAATGAAATTTACAAAACTAATTTGACTTTCCAAGTTCATGTTTACTTTAAAATTTCTTTTATAATATCTGTTAATCTGTTAATGCATTAATATTTACTCCAAAGCACTAGTTCCAGTGCTAATGCATTTTCCATTCATCATAATGTTGTTTTAATTTTGAAGTTTATGCATATCCTAAATCATACTGAATGTGAGTTTTTTAAATGAAGAACTTCATTAAAATTACAATAAAGAAAATATATTAGAAAATTTAATGGCTTACTAGTCATTCATTAAAAATGCACTCTAAATGGTGCTACTTAATACCATATTCACTCGTGTACCCCATGCACCTTTTTTCCAAAAATAACAGTAAATAAAATATTTTAAAAAGTACTTTAAAAGAAAAAAAATTTTAATTTTATGTAATGAGGATCGACTAACCAGCTTAAAACAAGCTATGTAAGTATGGACTAATGGGCAGTAAACAAGCTCCATAGAAAAATCTACATAATCAGGAAAATTTTTTGGACAAATTCACAAAATTGCAAAGTATCATTTAAAAAATAAACATTAGACCGTTGAGAACTGAATCAATTTGTCCAAAACATTTTCCTGATTATGTTGATTTTTCTATGGAGCTTGTTTACTGCCCATTAGTCCATACTTACATAGCTTGTTTTAAGCTGGTTAGTCGATCCTCATTACATAAAATTAAAAAAATTTTTCTTTTAAAGTACTTTTTAAAATATTTTATTTACAACTTTTTAGTTAAAAATTTATTAAATAAGTGCCCGTTGAATTTCAACGGGTTTAGTGAATCTAAAATGTCGTCCGTGCAACACGCAGACATCGCAAGAATAAAACAGTGCACTCCTATAAATAATATCTTCAAAACTATAAATGTAATTAAAACCCTCAAGAACATAATGATTAACACAAAATGAATGAACAAAAGAAGTTAATTAATTTAACGAAAGACAAAAACGTAAATACATAACGTTTAAGAAATATTTGGGATTAAAGAAATGATTGATCCAGTCACAATTTGTGGGCAATCTAATGTGTCTAATTATTTCAGTTATTTACGTTGTTTTAAAAACGGTTGCTATGTAGAATACAATGCCATACAAAAATATCACTAAAAAGTAGTAATATAATTAGTATAAACGCCCATCAATAATACAGGCAATCTTTAATTATGGTTATATTGTTGCCTTCCTCCATCTCTCTCCCTCTCTCCCCCCTATAAGCAACAATAAATTGCAAGAAAGGGCAACTTCCTACGCGCATGTTTCTCCACGGCGAAGTAAAGAGTCTGTGCGATTTTGCTGATTTTAAATGCTTTTTTGATTTTTCTCAATTTTTCTGACCATGCTATCTACAACTTCTGAAAATTACAGCTCTCCAAACATAATATTTTCTTTCTTCTAACGGTAAAATTTTTGAGAAAGTTTGAAACAACTAAATAAATAAAACATCTGTCGAAATAATTAAAATTTTTTTAAAAATGGGACTGCACATCATACATGAAGATTTCTGAACAGGTTATATAAATTACGAGTCTCGATAATAATATTACTGTAACATGCTTGCATCTACATTTATACTTGCAGAAGGCGAAGAATTCTAAAAAGTATACGCTGAAGGAAACGTTTAAGGTTTAAATGCGTGGTTTATATTGCCATTGGTGCATCTTCAAGATCATGGAAATTTGACGATTAAGATGTTATATTTTTATAACATTAAAACCGTTCCTTTTAAATGATTTTTAAGTTTATTATTGTTAAGCACTACTGTCATTAAAAGTTTCCTATCAATTTCTACCTATAATTTTGCCAGAATAAGTTGGCACCTGGTATCGGTGTTTGCCAAATTCATTGCGAGTTGCTGATGCTCCTTTAACATATGAGTGGCGACTATCAAGGAGGGGATTTCTGCTGGTATCGGCATAAAGAGATCACTCAATACATTGCGTCATGCCACATATTAACTTGGGCAGACCTTGTTTCAGGGAGGGGGAATCAGTGAAGAGGACGACCATTTTAAAAATCCTAGATGTCAACTTATTCCGACACAAATTTATTTTTTTGGCCCAAAAATAGGGGTGCATGTGGTACATGAGGGTGCGGGTTAGACAAATAAATACAGTAATTACTTCACCAATATTTTCTGCTTCCAAATTAATCTAATATACAGTAATGCAATGATACAAACTGACAGTTCCAAAGAGCAAAAAATGAAAAAGGTCATAAGATTCTAAAAAATATAGAGAGCTGTTTTTGAGCATTTAAGAAGATACTCCAACATAACTGAATTAACTTACCTAAGCAAGCTTTCCAGGCAAGAAACCTAGCTGCATCCCTAGACTCATCTTGTGCGGTGTTTCCTCTATTCAAGTATCTCAAGTTGTGGATGCCATAATCTTGAAGGCCAAGTTTTTCTGCAGGAACAACGGTCAATAGATTATGGAACAGGACAAAATTTTCTTTTAAGAATTACATGAAATTTAACACATTTACTGTGTAGTGACAAATAATCATTTGTAAAAGTGAGGCAAAAAAATTTCACAGATCATATTATTGATATACAAGGTAATAAAATTAGCCAAATGTGATTTAAAAAGGATATTCACACCATGTGAATTGGCTTTCTAGTAGAATAACAAGTAAATCACTAAAAATTATTACCTCTCTCTTGGTCTGTGAGACCAGCTAACATTTGGTAAAAGATGTGGTAATTCTTTTCAGAACTATCCAGAGGCCTCACCACTCTTGTTTGGTCTAGGAAATAGCAGTGAATTTTTGTGCGGTAAAGAGATCCATCAGTCACTTGCACTTCAATGAAGTGGCCCTTAAAGCAAAGAGATTTAATCATCATCATTGTAGTCAACTCAATGAATGTATCAAGTGAAATATGTAAATATATTCAGCAACTGTATGCTTAATAAATATTCATGATACGTACTTTAGTTATTTTTTTGGTAAATATTACATTAATTTTCTTTTCAATTTAAAATGAAAGATTAATTTTGAAAAGAATCCAGAGACACAAGTTGCATGAATGATATATTATATTTATTTCAATTTCTCAGAAACTAAATTTCAACAGATACAAATAATGATCTCTCTAGTTTTTATCAATCAATCTTTGCATGACTAAATAAATAAGTACATACAGATAAATTAATTGGTGATTACATTTATTTGTTCTTCAGAAATGTTTCTCTACCATCTATGCAGACAGGGCCGGCCTTAGGCCAATTGTACCTATTGGACCCAATCGGGCCCCGCGGTTAAGGGGACCCTGCAATGGTGCAGGGGCTCCAAACTATCTATTGGTGATGATTCTTTTTAGATTTATCCATAGTCCCATCTATACCCAAGTTGTCTCATGAGAGGCCATCTGATGCTCTTAGAATGCAGGAAATGCATGGCGGCCTGGGATCCACCCCGGATTCCCACCTCCTGGCTCTGCCTTTTAGGCCTCGTTGCTTCGGTCCTTTGGACCTCGCTTGCTGTACCTTTCACAAATCTTTTTTTTTCAAACTATGCCTTTTAGATGTAGGAGCCCTGCCAAAAGTTTTCTAAATGGGCCCCACAATTTCTAGGGCCAGCAATGTATGCAGATACCTCTGACCAATAGCATTAGAACAATGGTTTATACGACTTAATATACAACTCAAATACTAACAATGCGACTGGATTCTGGATTGGAGGCTGTGCGTGCTGAACCAAGAGATCGAAGTACAGTGAATGCAGCAGCCAAGTGTTTGAATGCATCAGTCTCTGGACCACCCCCAGCAACTTCAAAGAGTTGACGAAGAACCAGCATGGAGGTGAAAGTCTTCCCTGAGCCGCTTGAACCTATCAAAGTAACATCCTCTTACATAAGTAATTATCACCAATAAATAATAATTCTATTTAAATGTAATGGATCAAAAAATGTATTTTTTCTTCTGCTAAAATGATTTTAATGAGATATATTAGTAGAGTCCATTATTCTTTTTGATGTTTGAAAATGAACTAGATGAGAAATTGTCAATTGAATATGTATTTCCAGCTTTTCTTATTTTAATCTAAAATACTGATTTTTGAATTTTATATTCACAAAATTTCGCAAATAAGATCCCATAATTACATCTTAATAAATTCACTTGTTAATGACTGACATAGCTTATTGTGTTTTTGAACACAGTTTCAAAGAAGTAATGAGATCAGGGCTGCTAGGAAAATCGCTGGGCCGGGTGCAAAGTGTGTGCACAGCCCCTTATGCATAAAAATTTTTTAATAGTAAATTTTAATAAATAAAGCAATCTTATGACACTGTTTGATATTTTTGCAGGTTTTAAAAAAACAATTTGATAAAAAATCATGATAGGAGCACATTGCTCATCTTTTTCTAGTTAAACTGTGTTCATGAAAAATTAAGGATGACTGGGAGCTCTGCAAGGAATTTTGTTTGGGGGGAGGGGGAGGGGGGCATTAGTGTCAGAAATAAATAATATTGCATAATAACAAGAATTGTGCATCAAAACCTATACATTACTATATACGTATATGTATTTTTATAATTTAAAAAAAATTAAATTTAAATAAATGTTAATTTACACAGAAAGTCCATCAAATTGTTTGGGAAGCCCAAGCCTGTACACCCTTCCCTTTCATCTAATTGTGACACTGCTTAAATTGTTATAAGCGTTAGTTCAAACCAGATTAATTGGTTTTGATTTAAACTTAATAAATAATAACACAACAAAATAAAAATTTTAAGTTATTTAAAGTCGAAATTCCCACAGATATTTAAACGATGTTTTCACCAAGTAATCTATTCGAAAGAAATCGGAGTACAGTTTTCCATCTAACAGAACGCTATTAGATCATTTCCACGCTGCTGCCATTCGTGACGCCTACATCGAGCTTTTTCTAATTTGAACAATAAAAAGTTGCTATCTAGCGGATAAAATGTCGGTTGCGGTCGCTCTAACTTACCTGAGAGTATGATGGCTTGTGGGTAACCTGTCTCCGATTGCTGCCGCACCGCGTCTGTCACTACCCTTGACAACTTAGGATCCAGCGGGATGCTTCTGGTGCTGCTCAGAGTCAGGGGATTGCCGTCATCTCGGTGGCTGTTTACGCACACCAAGATGGGACCGACGTTGGTCTGTAATGAAAAGACGTAACATTTCTGCGTGAATCGTGGAAATCTAAGATTTTAGGTACTTTAATGACTTAACAATTTCCTCCGCGAATCAACGACGAGGTACAAAATGAAGCAATTAACGGGCCACAGAAGCGGAATTGCAGCTTCTTAAGCTCGCATCGTATATATATGGTGAAATGCAGGGATTAAGTAGTAAATACGTTGATTCCACCTTGTAATTTGTCGCACCATAGAGCATACCACCGGGGAATTACAGTAAAAGCATTAAGAAGCGTAAGAGGAAAAAATTAAATTGCGATTAGGTGGAGTTATTTTAATATCGTGACTTAATTTTTCTTTACTGTTTTCTCGGACGACTTGAAAGCTTCATACCTTTAATTACGACCAAAACCATCATCTACAGCCAATCACAACTCGTTGAACACGCAACTTCATCGAGGTCTTAAACGAAAATTCGAATCTCCAGCGATTATAATACAATTATTCTACGCGCATTATCCTCCGCCGATCGTCAAAGAGGTGATTCTCCCATCCGAAATCGCGAAAATCAACCGATATACAATGAACGAAACGTGCCATGTGGACCTGATTTACAAGCGTTGTTTTGCGATGCTGGTGCCGGCCGTTGCAGGCGCCCAGAGACCGGCATTCCAACCCATAAATGGTCGCGAGGAATCTGCCCAGTCACCCCACCAACTGGTTCCCTTTCATTCGCAACCCTTATGCACAGCACTGCGCGGTGTGGTGACAGTCCGGGGGATGAAAGAACATACCTCATCCCTCCCTTCCATCCCCCCCCCCACCCCCTTCATCTGTAGGTGTTAAGGTGGTCCCGCGAGGAGATGATCACCTCGTGGCTGGAATGTCGCTTGGGAGGGTTAGAAGGATCCGCGATGCCTCCCCTCTACGCGTCTTCTGCACGAGATACCATCGTTTCTCCTCCCCTCCCTCCCTCTCTCCCCCTCAATCTACCCATTTTCTCTCTTTTCGTTAGATTAGAACGAATAAATATCACAGGAAGCGAAGAATGAGAGAGGAATTGGAAGAATGGTTATACAGCAAGCAATTTGGCAACGTGTTAAAAGCGTGAATTAGTATATCCTAACTATAAGGGTACGACGGTAGTTTTTACTTTAAACACATACCTAGTGTGTACGAGCATAGGGTAAAATTATCGATTAACCGGACACCGGATAACCGGAACTGTTGAAACTTATGACTTGAAAGTTTCTTTTACTGCATTAGCTACGTATTTATGGTTTTACCTTATCCTATGCCAAATGAATGCATTCCTTGAGTTAACTGTAAATTTACTTTTCTTTAAGTATTTTTTTTACTACCTATCTTAATAGTAACTTTTTCACGTAACACGTGTACAATAGGCGAATCGATGAACCGGAAGAGGCTGGTTCCAGAGGCAACCGGTTAACGGGTAGATTACTGTAAATCGACTGGACCATCCATGAATTTTTTCGTCAAAACAAACACTATCTTCCGAATAAAATATCATCCTTTTACTTTCTCCATACCTATAAGTAGTATAGAGAAAGTGTTGTTTTCATGAAAAATATCGAATTCGAGATTTCAACGGAAATACAAGTTTTGAGGTCCCCTGAATACGTTTTGACGGTTTTCTCGATGATGTCTGTGTGTCCGTATGTGTGTGACAAATTTTGCGTGCGCTTTAACTCAAAAACTATTCATCAGATCAGCATGAAATTCTATATTTGTGATTTTATATATATTCTTAAGATATGAAAAGATTTTGATAACAATCGGTCAACCGGAAGTAGCGGTTTAATCTTGCAAAATTTTAGTTTTTCTTAAATATTTCGCTTAAAACTGAATTTTTGTTAACATACATAAATATAAAAGTTGTAGATATTATTTTTTTCTACAACTTTTGCTTGAACTAAATTTTCATATGAGAAATATTTCAAGATATATTCAATTTTCTTCGAAATCGACGGTTAGTGGGCAGCTCGCGCACGAGGTAGTAAAGCTGATATGTGCATTCATATCACTCGACCGTTTTTTTTGCCAACAAGAATTACTTAGATGATCTGACCTGTTTTTTTTCGCTCGGCAGCAACTGAAGGTAGTCCGACCATAAAGCTTTCTTTCCAGACATTTATACACGTGTAATTATTCCCATGCTCAGTCCAGCGAAACGTTTCGGTGGAATCCGAACATTTACCATTTCATTTAAACCCAACCCGACCCCTGGGGACAGGTTCTTGTAATTCATCACTTCTCGATATGACACTAATGCATTCAAAATATCACAACTTTTTTAAATTTTCAAGATTTTGTAATGAAATTTAAAAGTTTTAACCATTGATGATGCTCTAATTTTTCTATGGCTGGGTGAAGATTGAAGCATGTTTTTTATGCAGAAAAATCATGCAGAAAATCTAACATATCTAGTGTCTTTCCTAATTTTATTTGCTGGAGATACATGCAGCACATTTATTTTGCATAGTTCTTCTGTCCTGTGTCTACAATCTTCTAGATATATTCATTTTTCATGCCGTCTGAAATTTCATCTGGATGATCAATTACTGAGGCTAGCTGCGTCTGTTTTTTGTTCTTTCGTCTTCTACGCCATCAAGTTTTGTCTTTTCTTTCCTCTATTTTGTCAGAGGGTATGTTTTTTTCATTCAATAGAGTCAAAAATTCTATCAAACCAATGCCTCTTGTGTAATCCTCGAATGAAGATAATATAAAGTGCTGTTTTTCAACTTGTGAAGATTTCTCATTTCGAAAGCAGAAGGTTATACGTAGAGTCACACTCCACCCTCCGAAACGCGTTTTTTCACCCACAAAATCCCCTATTGTCGTATTGAAGTTTTAAACTTAAAAAACTAAACACGAAAGATCACTGTTTGATTTCTTAAGCAAGACGTGAAATATTGGCAACGAATTTAATGCAATAGTGTCATGGAAAGGAAAAATTCGACGAAAGTTTAGACCAGGCATCTCCAACCTTTCAGCACCCAAGATCTACTATTCATTTGTAAATTTACTGAGGATCGACCCAACGGAGTGAGCCTTGATACGAAAAATACTGTTAAGCAGGGAGGGGGTATCGTCGCAAATTTCTCTCAAACTTGAAGAGACATCGAAATCAGCATCATAAGATGAAATTCCCTGCTTACCACGTCAATCCAATTTAATCGTAAACAACTTTTTATTCGAGTTTAACAAGCTCGAATCAAGTTTTATTGGAGTATTCGTTCTGTATAAGAGAATATTTTAGTTCAAATAAAATTGTATCCATCAGGATAAATCAATGTATTACTAAGTTTTAAGCTATTGGAAGTTGAAGAAAAAGGCTTTTAAATAAATATACAGATGGAAAAAATCAACCAAAACATAACTTGAATTAGTTAATCAAGTTACACATAAAGCCTCAAACTTGTGCCTTCTGCAATAAATCGCGATTGGAACACCACGTATCGAGCTACACTTAAGAATACTCCGGGTCGATAAATATCGATGTGCTCGAGTCTCACTGCGAAAACTGACATCGAGATATATCTGATATTATCTGGTTTATGCATTCCAATTTCTCTTAATTTTTGAAAGATTATAAAATCACCTGCATAGCTCGATAAAAAAAATTTCCAACTGTAAGTTCAAAATTTATATCGGCTCAACATTTCTCACTTGATTCAATAAAAAATAATAGCGCTGAGGCAAGATTCAGCGATCGACTTTAAAAGGGCCAATGATCGACTGGTAGATCGCGATCGACTGGTTGGAGACTCCTGGTTTATACAATACATGGAGAACAATTACAAATTTTCTACAAAGGATAATTGTCCGTGTCTTAAAAACATAAACACGTAATTTGAAAATAAAACATTAAATGTAAAATCGATAAAAATGCGAAGCGATAAATAAGATGTTCAAAAGATGGAGATCTCCGTCAGCGGTCGCCAACTTTTTGGATATGATAAACAGCTGTTAGAAAAAGTGTGAGATGGGTGGAGATGGTGAAAAAGAAAATATACCTTAAATAATTTCTTTGATGCCTAAACTAACTAAATCCTTATCGATAACCGTAATATACCCCCATGGAAAGCAAAAACGATCCGTAACTCCGTAAGTGTGCCACCTGTGCCTCGCAACACGTTTCTGCGAGAACGACGTTCAATCCGAAACTTAAAAAAAAAACTAAAAATAAATCGAAACGTTTCCTAAATAATTCTGCGACTACGCATCGTCGGTAAACAAGCCTTGGCAGTATCCTCTCCCTTATATCATGTAGCGTTTAGCTGTCACGCAAACATCTTTCCCCGCTTATTACGCTGTCTCCCGCCTTCTCCTCCCTCTTTAAAACCGCGCTCCAGAGGTATGATGGGTAAACGACCTCGGCGGTAATCGTGCGGCGTTTGTTCAAGTTTCGGCCAATGGAGTCAGGAAGGAGGGATTTTTCGTGAGCGTGATGTTCTGGAATTCGTTTCTGTCTCCATTTCTTTTATTTTCAATCGTTGGCTCGCCTCTTCTCCTTCACTTATCTCCGCGGTGCGTCCAGTCTCCGAATCGCATCGCGAGAAGCGTTTCGCTTTTTCCCCCCTCCGGAATCCCGCCGGCGATAACCTCTCTACATTTTATTTATTCGCTAACATTCCGAGGCATAGAGCGACGACATTAAAATCTCATTCCATCCCGATTAGTTCCACATCGTCCCGTCTTTTTTTTACTGCGGTGTCCCAAACAAAAAAGCAATTCGCGTGCTTTTTAATCTCTGGTCATTTTCGCGTGCCTGCAACACGAACGAGAGAGTCTTTGACTTAAGACTGCGAGTGGTAGGAAAATCGATTTGTCGAGAACGTAAAATTCGTTTCCAATATATGCGTCCAAATTCGCAAAACGTTAACGACGCAATTTTGTTTTTTTGCGTTTTTCAAATAATGATACATGTAAGTTGACGGAGCTCAATTATAAGCACTCTAAAGAAATCTTGTTTTAACTGAGGATGCTATATCAAGTTTTAAAATCAGTTGTGCCGTTAAGATGAGTTTCTCGAAGGACCGATGTACAGGGTGTCTCAAGAGCCCCTTTCCACCACGTGTTAAGACGGAGTAGGGAAATTAAAACATTTCCTGTACACGTTACATTTACTTTTATATTTATGGTTGATTTAGTCGTCAAGATTATTTATTATAATCAAGAACTTAAGTATGGCTGTTCTTTAAGCACTTTTAACACTGGTTGTAGTGAGATGCAATTGAGATGTTTGTTTTATTGTCGCACTTTTATGAGTGAAAATGAATGACCAGAGTTCGCTTTAAAAGAGAAATGTGTGCTTTATTTTTGTTACTCGATCTTAACAACTGGGGGTAAAGGAACTTATGGGACACCATTTACTTGAGAGAACATGGTGGCGGTTGTCCCAAAAAAAACGCGTACAACAATTAAGTTGCAATAATTTCTTTAAATTAGAACGAGCGGAAAAATTCGATCAACTCTCCAACATCCCGTTTGTTTGCTTTAATTGACGCCGCCGATTATGAAGTTTTCTTTATGCAAACGATTTAACCAAAATATTGAATCACTCCTAAAAATTTCCCAAGGAATAGAAAATAAAGAATAAGTATAACGACAAGCTGCTTTTAAGGCGCAACGCGAAAATAAATCACGCGTTAAAATCTCCAGACTATTATCCACATCATTTTACCTACTATAAGAAAACATTCGCGTTCTGAAACAGGAAAATTAGTCTGCTACGATAGTCCAATGCTAGAATATCCTCCCGGCAATTGAATGTACTAAACCTTCCAAAAACGTCTCCGGCTTCCCCTTCCGTAATAATATTAATATTTGGAATTTTTGCACGTCGAAAAAGGATGGAATAATAAATTTTAATGAAAAAATGTAAATATACTGACTTTTAGGCAGTGTTAAATTTTATCTTTTAATTGAGAATTGAATTTTTTCCAGTGAGGTGGGAAGGGTCGCATATGAAAATTTCAGAATTTTATAATACTTTATATATTTATTTTTAAGCTCATAAACAGGAATTAACGGTATTTTTAAAATAACAATAACAAAAGCTAGTACAAACAACCGTGCCTTTGGCAGGATTCGAATACGCGATCCTAGCATTGCATACACGCTACCACCCACCCCTCTACTATTGCCGGGAAAAAATGGCCAGATGATGAATATAATGAGCATTTTTATCAATAATATTTGAAATATCAACAATTAAATTTTAAAATTCATGGATACAACATACTTTCTCCCGTTTATAAGAAAAAATTAATATTTGACGTCCAGATTGGGAATTTCCATAGAAATCTGTAGAAGAGACATTTTTTTCCTGCAAAATTTCACACTTGGATATCAACACCACAGCATAATCATTCCAGAGTAATTAAATGATACTAGCAGCCCGTTGCAGCTACACTTGCAAATAATCTAAATATCTAGGCCCTAGGTTAGATCATCTTTGTTCCTTATTCATTTGACGTGTTTTCCTATTTCTTTGTCTTTCTTGTACTCTCCGCTCCTCATCTCCACGGGCAATTCTACGAACGGCCGCATCCCTCTCTTTCCTGCGTTCTCCGCTCCTCATCTTCACGGTCAATCCTGCGTGCTTCCGAATTCCTCTGTCTTTCCTGCGTTCTCCGCTTCTCATCTTCACGGACAACCGTATGAGCTTCCGCATCTCTTTCTCTCTCTCTTTCCTACGATACTCTTCGTTTTGATCTCTGTTTCCTCTTCCTTTCTCTGGCAACTGTAGCTGGGTTAATAGCTCCCCTTTTCATTGGTCTACCCCTTGGCATTTTTTAATTTTCTGCGATTTTACAGCAATATATTAGAGCAATTACGTGATCACAATATCACAGAGTTACTCAATGCTAGTTTAACATCGCGGTTTATTCAAAGGTGAAATTTTTAAAAATCTATCTTACCTTAGTTCCAATGATTATCGTTGCACCCTTATAGACGAACTCACAAACAGTCGCTTTCCTTAAAGTGTCTATCAACGACTGCTTTTAACTTCTTACAGGACCTACTATAAAGGCGACGTCAATGCAACCGTTTATTTAGATTAGTATCAATGAAGATAACCATATAATGTGTTAAAAAATTACGTTATGTCCCTATTATCATCTAATTTTTAATTTATGCGAGCCTATTTGCGTTAATAAGCATTACAGGCGTGTAATATGATGGTTCTACTTACAAAAAGGTAAGATTCCGGCATCCAAACGATGAAATGAAGATTCAATTGCCCTGATTAAATCGTTAGAAACGCTTCCGATACGCAATCAACAGAATAATTATCCTTAAATATTTACTTTGCTATGCTTCATTAATTTCGATGATCAAACAATAGTTCGAAGCAAATAACACTTTTCTTTCGTGTATTTGAAGGCTTAATTGGCACTGAATGAATCGGAGGCAACAATGAGAGTCTCCTTGGCAACGCCCGGAATGAGTACGAAAAATCCGCAAAATTTCAAAAAAGAACGCGTATTTCTGAAAACTTCGACCGTGTAACATATAAATATCGCAAGAATATGATAGCGGCTTTTGAGATACAAGGGGGGACGGACGGACAGACAGACTGACACTTGAGAATTATTATATAAAGATCCGTCCCATTTTCTTAACCAGAACCCACTTGTAAATCAATACGTTTTCCCCATCCACTTTTCTTAGCTTCGTATCTCTAACCTAACTTCTCTATCTCTTAAAACGAACACACTCCAAGTCCCCAATTTTCTTTTGTCTTGTCCAATGCTCTTCTTTCACAGTACAGCAGCCGTAGTGGGCGGGTGTCCTACAAAGCTCGCGGCTCAAAGGAAAAATTCTCTCTCTGTGCGAGAAATAAACATGGCGAAAAGCACTTGTATTAAAAACACGAGATAATGAGGCCCAAGGTTTCAAAATTGCAGAAAAACCGATACTCAATGCAAGAAAACTTCAAGAATAATATAATGTGAAATGTACTACATATTAATGAAATTAAGTACTTCCAGTGCTGAATTCACAGGAATAAGAAAGTCTAACGCACAAAAGTATGACGATGTTGGTACAGATGTTTTTTGAAAAGTTATGGTGCATGTATACGTATTAAAAACTTCGTTATAAAATATCTGCCTTCTTTTCCTGCATAAGAAATCACTTTTACAAAAATACGGGCATTTTCTTCTTGATAAAAGGTACAGAATGCCGTTCCAGAGCGTTCCGAAACAAATTAACTCCTGCGTATGTCAACTAATAAAGACTTCCGAGGACGAATAGCCGTTTAAATCAATAAGCTTTATTGGACATAAATTTTGAAATGCAATCCTAGACGAAAACGTGTTGAGAATTTCTTCAAAAATCAACATTAAGTCATTTAAGTTGTTCGAAAAATGTCGTAAATATGGAGAGCGTGGCATTCGAGAGTCTGTCCCTATTTGGCCTTACATCTTCCCTTATAAATCGAGGAATAAAATTATCCGGTCCCTGAGGTATCGTTATAACCGAGATCCCATGTAATGTGGTACGAGTCGGCTAGGATTTTTATCGAGTTGAATTCTGCGCGCAGGTTTCTCAACTGGGGAAAGTAGACGTCTTGGAAACTGAAGATATTAACCTTAGACACGCAACTCCCCATTGCTAGGTACGCATCTCTCCTTGTTATTGTCGGGACTCTCCCACTGTCCCCGTCGTCATGCCCTCCTCCGCCCATCCATCATTAACGCCTCTTGTTATTTCCATACCTACCACCGGAGCGAAGAGAATATTTCTTACTCGCGTTTCATTCCTTCTTCGCCTACCTCTTCTTCATATTTCATTCCTCCTGCGCATCTCTTGCCTTTTTTTTAGAGACAATTTTTGCAGTAACTTTTTGGTATTCGCACGTTCCTAAATATACTCCAGCGCGGCTTTGCGTAAAAAATAAACAGAACACAAACGTTCAAGGCATCTTATCGTCAGAGGATAACGATAATATTAAGAAGACAAAAAGTAATAAAAATCGACGAAATTCACGGAGAAACTCCGTTCAAATAATTTAAAAAACTAGGCCGCTTCTGACCAGGGCCGGCGTGAGGCATGTGCAGACGGTTCCCCCGAACAGGGCCCCGCGCTTTATCAGGGGTCCCGCACAAGACTTAATTCTCATGTATTGAGATTTAGACAATTTAAAAAAACATATTAATACATTCCGGACGGAGAGGCCGACTGGAGGGCTATCTTCAACAAAAATTTCACAACAAAAAAAGTCCATCACCAGAGGGGAGAGAGGGAGGGAGGCACTACAAGCGTCATTTCTTGCGCCACCTGCTTTGTATACATACACACATAGGACCCGCTCACTATCGAACTAGGTCCCGCAAACAATCACGCCGGTCCTGCTCCTGACTAATATAACAGTTTTGAAACAAAAATAATTAACATCCTCTTCGAAATGTATATTCACAACGGCGGACGGCGTCGTCCGAGGCGCGCTTCCGAATTCGAATTCAACCCGAATTTAAACATTTTTCGATAAATAAAAACGCGCTAGAAATTTTGGTCGCGGTAATTCGACCGGACGCTCGAGAAAATCGAAACGGAAACGTACGACCGCGTCGTTCGCTTTAATATTTAAAAGCGTTCTCGTTGTTATCGCATCGTCTCTCCTCAGGATTCCCGCCGTTGGGAAGGATTCCTCAAACTGAAAACAAAAATCCGAACGAAACCGCCGATTTGAATTTACTCCCCTTTTCCTCGTCCGTTTTTTCCCATTTCATTCTCCTCCCCGCCGTCTCCCTTCAAACCTCCGCATTCCTGTTTCATTCCCCTTTTTTTTACGAGCTAACCTCCCTCTTATTCCAAACTCTTCCCTTCTCCTCCTCCTCCACCACCAACCCCCTCGACGACTCCTTAATCTTCCCATTTCGCTCTAACATCGATTCTTTCATTTCTCTCGACTCTCTCAACTTCTTTTACCTTTCCGTACCCATTCCTCCCTCTCTCCTTCTTCCTCTTTCTCTCACTCTCTTTAAAAGAATAACAAAAAACGTCCTCTTCTTCCATTTCATTCCTTCCTCTCTCTCTCTCTCCTATTTCAAATCCTTACCCCTCTTACATGTCCCTCCTATTTAGCCCGTCTCCCTCCTTCCTATCCTCCCCTCTCACCTCTCTCCCCTTCCTCTCGCTCACCCACTTCCCTCTTCCCTCCCGAACACCTCTCCCCACCACTCAGCTCCAGAGGCTCTGGAATGCGAAGAACCGGTTTTCTTTTTAGTCGGTGGCTCTTGAGGGTGGCACATAAGAGATGGAAGGCGGAGAGAGGAGGAGGGGGGGAGGGGGGGAGGAAGGGGAGAAATGGGGAGGGAGGAAAGGGAGTGGGAAGAGGGGAAGGTGAAATGGGGGAACGGACGTCCCCTCTCGCTCTTATCTCTTCAACCCCCCTTCTCCTCACCCCCTTCTCCCGTGCCCCCATCTCGTCTAATTTATTCACCGCCTGCTACTGACCCCCTACCCACGCCGAGACGCGAGCTCACACGACACACGCACGCACACACATATACACGGCCTTAGTGCCCGAGTGGAAGAAGAGAGAGGGTTGGTTGTTGAGAGGATAGAGAGAGAGAGAGAGAGGTAGAGAGGGAGTTTTGTGGACGACCGCGCCTACCTCACGATCTAAACTCTCTCTTTCTCTCGCTTCACAAATCTCTTCGTCTCTCTCGTTACATATTCTCTCTCTCTCGTCTTGTTTTTTTTTCGTCCTTATCGGTCACATCTCTCTTTCTCCTTCCTAGTGGTCCCAATCTCCTTTCCTTCCTCCCGAAAATCTCATTTTCCCTTATCTCGGTTTAATCCGTTTGTCTCGTCTCGTTCGAAATGCAACCTCCTAAGACGAGTCTAATGCCATCAGGCCTCCATCTCTACCTCTTCCCCCTCATAGGTGCATATATATACACATGATATGTGTGTACAAGGCCTGAGAGAGGTGAGATGGGACCCGGGCCAGTCACCCCGTTAACCTGGACGACAAAATATTTTCACCGAAAGGACCGTGAAATTTTCTCTATCTCTAGATAGTCCAACCCTCCCTTCCCCTTTAACTGTTGATCGGTGCTTATTTGCGCCAGGGTTATTCGTTCAGTATATTAGAATATTGAGCAGATAACCTTTAGAGTAAATTTTGGGGGCCCCTCTGGGCCCGGGGCTCGGTCCAAATGGCCCTGCTGCTCCCTCCCCTCTATCTGACTCTGTGTGTGTATGTATGTGTGTATTTATTTACATATGTTTTTCTACTAGCCATCATCCCGGTGACTACGCACATCTTCTGATGTCCATGGGACCTCCTCCAGCATCTTGTTGCTTCCCAAATTTACCTAACCTTTCCTTTTCCAGTAGTAGGGAGGCACAAAACACAATCGCACCTCGATAAATGTCTACTACTCGAATTGTCGATGAGTTGAAGTACGGCGCTTTTCGCGTTCCTTAGCATTTCGGTAGCTACAATCTTTTTGCCTTTACTTGAAGCTCGATTAATCGATGATCGATTACATATTTAATTGTGAGAATACGCAATAAAAGAAACTTCAAGGGACTATAATTTCTAGTTTATAATAAAGAGGGCTCTTTTAATAAACTAATGATAGAGGGGTTTTTAGCGTGACTGTCTCCCAATGCTGGGGTCGCGGGTTCGAATCCTGCTGCACGTTAAAATTCTGGTAACAGCTGTTGATGAGCTAGATCAATGAATAAATACGGCAATAATATATTTTCGCAAATATTATTTACTTGCCTTTCTCATGGAATCCAAAACCTGTTTTTTTTCCCTCCGCAGTCTTTTTGCTGACCCGATCGTCCCCCCCTCGCTCGTTCTTTTCTTCCATTAAACGGCTGTTTCTCACATTCCCGGGTAACAATCCTTTCTCTCTCTCTCTCTCCATTAACCGCGCAATACCGTCTCGTTTTTGTTTAACGAGTTCTCCTGCATCCACCGCGGAGGCGCAATTAGTCACCGCCAACTCCGCCGCCGGCTTCGATTTTTTTACCCGGCTTATCGCGCTCGCGTTTCTCTCCCTCAATCGCCGCCGCTTGAACTCCGCGGATTGCGCGACGAGTCTTCGCGATCTCGAGACACGAAGAAGAAGAGACGTTGAGATTTCAAAGGGGATTGGTAGCCCGCGTTCTGGAAAAGAGCGCGCCACGCGAAAATCGGAAAAGTTTTCACGTTTTTTTAGTTGCGTCTGCGTGGCGTCGTTTTTCGTTAACAGCCGCGTGAAGAAGCAAAATTTTCTCAATTTAATCTCTGGCCTCCTAATTTTATATATATGTATATGTGTGTGTGTGTGTGTATGTATGTATATGTGTGTGTGTGTATATATATATATATATATATATATATATATATATATATATATATATATACAAATAATATTTTTCTTACCGATGTATTATAGAAATACTGATCAAATGCTTTTTAAATATTAAAGAAGTCAGTTCAGAGAGGATTAAGGAAACACGTTTAAACATTCGAAAACACTGAGCTTTTTTTTCTCTCTCTGGCGGAGGAGGATTCGCTAGCGAATTCCGCGACGGTTTTGCAATATTTTGGAGATGCGATGACCCTGGAAGTGCAATGCGAAGAGGGCGGAGCCGGAAATTTACATAAAGAGAGTGCGCGTGCGGGGAATGGGAACGCAGACGAGAGGAGGGAATGAGACGGAAGAAAGGAGGAGATTGAAAGAATAGGAGAGATAAAATTTAGGGTCGAAGGAGAGAGGAGTGCGTACTCAGTGAAAGGGAAGGTCAGACAGACAGACAAACGATTTTATTTAGGGCAAAATTGTCACTGTAAAGTCCCTTCTACATTTAACCCTTTCGTCAGGGTTGATATTATATACAAGTTAATTACAAAATTTCACAGACATATTGATTACAAATTTGGTTAGTCGAACATAAAGAACTACCACAGAATAATGTTAGTTTTGTGGGTTGGAAAAAAAACTGTGTAATAGCTTTGTTTAGCACAGAAAAAAGTCCCACTGCGGAAAAACACCTACGAAGATGAGGGAGATGTAAAAAAATAGCGAAAAATTCCTAAATAGGTACAGAAAAAATGTATTAAAGAAAGAAAGAATAAAGGATTTGAGAGAGGATTGGAGAAAGTAATATGATGCGATGAAAATTAGAAGAGGTGGTTGGAGATAGGAATGAGAATAAAGGGCAAAGAGGGAAAGGAAGGAGAGAGAAGAATATTAGGAGGGACTTAGAAGAATGGAAGGATTGAGGGGGGGATGGAGGGGGGAGACAGAGGGATATAAAAAGAGAGGGATGGAAGTAGGTGGAGGGACTGCGGCATAACTGGAGAATGAGAGGAAGGGGTTGCGTTGGAAGGAGAGGGGAGTGAGGGATGAAAATGGAAAGTGTGGGGGTGGGTGGGCGACGGTTAGCGAGAACGAGGAGCGGACATGGATGGGGAACGAGAGAGGGAGAAATCGGGTTGAGTTCACGTGAATGACGAGAGACGTGAGAATTATTTTTAACCTAGCGTGCATTTTTTATGGTCGTTTTTCTAAACTTCAGACACCAACGACAAGATTAAAACAATTGCATCTCAGACACTGAATATTTCGCGGGAAAATGAGTCATTTTAAAATAATAGAGATGAAGATGTAGTATAACTTCGTCTATCCGGCCCTTGCCTATCCATAGTTCCGGTTTTTCGGACCGTTTTCCGCACATAATGTTTATTTTCAACACACAATCTACATTTTATCTTACAATTCACTATACTGGTCGATATCAGGATATAGCAGTTAACTGTAGTTACGTTTCAAACGGATGTTTTTTTCAAAACCTTGGATTTGAGGGAGTCGAGGATGAAGACATTTATGAGTGGTTTGCGTTCTTATAAGAGAAAGTAAGACAGCTTTACAATAAATTTGATAAAAATCAAAATTTTCCTTATTCCAACATGGGGGAAGGGTCAATATGGAAATGTAAAGAGGGGGCCCACCTACAAAAATTTTCCCAGGGCCACGCGATTGTTTAAAGCGGCTCTGGAGATAATGCCACTCTTACCGACGACTTAGATGAATTTATAATGTAGATTTAGAATATGAGACCAGGGAAATACTATGCATGAAAATATAATGCTATATTAGGAATTCCAAAGCGATAGGATGCCGATATATATGATTTACCTCAGAGGTATAGGAGAGAGGGCGGCAAGAATACGATTCTCTCCTACGAAACAACAGAAACTCTGCGAGTTATTTGAATAAAAAATGTCTTAAATTAAAATATAATGCACATTATTTGGTATAGTGCAATTTCTGAATTTAACAACACTAACCTTTGTATTTCACTTAATCCAATTTATAGTTGAATAAAATTCTACCTGAAATGCTTTCGTTTTAGGACCTACTTCACGCCATATTATCCTGATTTTCGATAAGCCGGATAGTTTCCGGACAAACGAAGTTCTAACACGTTTAATAAAATTTTACATCGAGTTGACTCGAGGAAAATTCATTCGTGAGGCTACTAGTACTTGACTATTTATGATCTTACATGTTTTAAGGTTACCCTATTTTTCTTTTAATAGTGAAACCAAATTTTGTGAGGAAACTTGGGAAGAGAGGAGGCGGGGGAGAAAGAAAATAGAGAGGCACAACGAGGGATGCAAATTTTCCAGATATCGAACGTATTGTCGGGTGCTTCCTCGGTTGGGCGTGGCTTTAACACGTTCTGTGGGCGATATTCTGTCTTAGCGGCAAGAATATTGAGCTGACTCGGTCGGCACTTGTACCAGCAATTGCACTCACAAGGTGCTGCGACGCCCATATCATGTGATGTCAATTGCTCGAATATTTTCAACAGTTTTCGGTCAGCAAGAGGAAAGAAAACAAGTAAGAATAAAAAAAAATCAAAAATATAATCTTTTTGCTTTAAAAAATAGGCGACCTTAAAAGAATAAAACAAGAAAATTTTCAGATTATTTGTTGTTTATAAAAGACTGGTGTCATATTCTTTTCATTACTGTTGCTTTACGTAATAATTTCGCTTTGAGAGGTTTTCAAGGTTGAGCTTCATTAAAAAAATGTTTTGCTATTAACTTTATATGCAAAATCCATTTAATATACCTTATGGAATGAGATTATTAAGTAAATGATATGTAAAGTTATAGTAATGACAATTACATGACACCAAAATCTTTTATAACGAATAAATAATCTGAAAATTTTTTTGTTTTATCCTTTTAAGGCCGCCTATTTTATAAAGCAAAAGGATTTTATTTTTGATTTTTTTTAAAATTCTTACTTGTTTTCATCTTTTAAGTGCGAAAATGAATAACATTCAATGAAAAATAACGAACATAAATAATTTACCTCAATCGCTTTCTTACAAAGTTCGTGATTTGTGGAACTTTGTGATTTCATACGACTCTAGCACTAGTAGGCTCGTCAGTTTAAATCACAAAGACAATAAGAAGAGAAACCCGGTACAGGCATTAGTCTCCTCTTTTTGAAAAGTACCAAGGAGAACCAACGGCTTTATGTCCCTTTCAAAGGATGAAGCGTTGATTCGCGTGCTCTCCTCTAAACACGCAAAACCGGGGCCGCAAAATCTATTGAAAAAAATGCAACTTTCGCAGGTTTGCAATAGCTCAGCGTAGCAGACTCACGCACTCGCCACTAGGCCACGGCACCCCATTTCGCAAGTTTTGAAATTTCGAAGATACTTTTCTACCCAGAAGCCATCTACCGCAGCGTGAGGAATAAAAATAATTCCCAAAGGAACCATCTACTGATTACGAGTTGTTAATTGTTTTATGAAAAAGTTAAAAAATTGTAAACCAATAGTGAACATTATTGAGATATAAAATGACAATAGAAAAAAGCTAAAATTTTCGCACAATTACGCGTTATAACTTCTCTCGCCATATATTGGTTAAAATGACAACTCACGTTGAAGTCCGTATTTCCCGCTATCATTTCTAACGTTGGGGCACAGAATGCTGTGAATATGTAGTAGTTCAATTTCTTGCTACTAAAACGCCCCCAGACTCACCAGCAGAACCAGCGCAACCAAACAGACTTTTGGATGTATGAACATTCACAGTTTAACATCTAGATGAGATAAGAAATTGGTAATGGGCTAAAAACCATCCGCAAGTCATAAGTTTTCAAACAATGTAACATTCTTTACGATCCGATCATTCGTTCGAGAGATACGAGGAACAAAAAATGGTCTACCCCAAAATATATAAATAAATAAATATCGGACGAACGCATATAAAAGATGTTATAATAATACAAGAAATCTAACGCATCGAATGATTCAAAGGCTTAAACTTTGTATATAGCTTGTAAAAGTATAAATAAAATTTGGTAAAATACTTATATTTTTACCCTCCATAAATGTGGTTTATACGCATTAACATAAAAATTCTGAGAAAGTTTATTGCTAAGATATAAAGATTTCCACAGCGTCAAGATTAACAGCAATATTTTTAAGACCAATGGTTGGTTTCTCTCGCCCAAAATTTACAAATGTGGGCGAGATCGATTACGTGGTAAGCACCTTTTCGAGATGTATTAAAAACACACATCCCCGCATGAATAGGTTCCATGTTTTCTATTTTTCGAGATGGAATTAAAGTAATCAATCTCATTTCATCGGCATGCAACATCAACACTATTTTTCAAATAATTTAAATCGCGGCCTCTTTTCAAGAGAGAAAGTATTAAGACAACTTTTCCTCATTCTATTAAAAAATAGAACAAAGCAGCCAAGTAAAAATTACGTTTCAGAAAATAAAGGTCGACACTTTTTATGATTTCGCCGAGTGACGTAAACGTCCAACAATATATCACGGCGTCGTATCTTGACAAAAGCATCGCATGAAATTTCCTAAAAAATATATGCATTTATTCTGAGAGAAAAACGAGGAATCCGGGTGAGGTCGTCAGCTGTAGGGATATATACATGGAACGTAAAACCGTGATACACGCGAACCTAAGGAGAAAGGTACTGGGATATTGGCTACGTATGTCAAACCGAACGACTCTTTTCCTCCTCCCGTCTACCTTATCCCCACCCACCGCACGACCATCTCTACAACCTTATAGCTCTTCCCACGCGACCACTCTTTTTGTTTTTGCTAACTTCTCAATCTGGCCCCGCTCCTTTTCCGAGAATTGAGTCGAAATGTCCCTTTTATTACGCGCTGTACCAGACCATGCATATCTTAGTCCTCGGCCGATAACGTCGACTTGGTTTTCTTTTTATATGAGTGATTCATCGATTAAAACTATGCTATTTCTCGGATGGATGTAAAGACGCCGGAGCACTTTCCTAAGGAATCAGGAGCTACGTAACTCTCGATCTTAGAACATTCGGAGTATCAAGGAGATCGTATTGCGTCTCTATAAAATACGGTTTTCTTCATGCTCGTGATTTATCACGAAAAAATTATCTCTTATTACTTATGAGGGGGTCTCAAACCCTCCTCATCAGAACTCCCAAGATCATTCACCGATTTTAATGCCTTTAAAATATGAAATATTATTACTGACCCAATTTCAAAAGCTGTAAGAATCAGCACCCACTTTAGGTTACTAAATTTTAAAAAAATCATACATAGTCCAACTTCTACAAGCTAAACATCTATAACTCGAAGTGAATTCATTTTAAGGGGAAAAATATTTTTCATGCTATTTTTCTTCTATAACTCGAATTTTCTATTAGTCGATTTTTTTGTTTCTCTTGGGGTTCGAGTTATAGAAGTTTCACTGTACATTCGTGCGCGATTAAAATTTTTTTTCGTCCATAGCGAGCTACACGTCCAGCTGAGGAAAAAACGCTCCCGTCGTAAAAACATGGCACGTCACTCCATTACTTGGTGTGATATGTAGATGTGATTTTTCTAGGCCCTGTGGTCGCCTATTTTCGCGCCGCGCGGGCTTTCCTTACGGAATTCCTCGAAGCTCTTTACTTCGGTTCCCACCCTTGCTCGTGGGGTGGAGAGGGGGAGGTTGCAGAGGGCTGAGTCACGGAGACCCCACGCCCATATTGCATCATTCGCCCCGACTCCATGTTCTCCTCCTCTTTATGGACTCTCTTTGCTACGATCCTCCTATATATATTTCTCTATCTCTAACGACTCTCTTTCTCTCTAGACATCATATATTCATCGAATTATTTATTCGTTTTTGTTCCCAATCGGAGAAAATTCAAAAAGGTTTGAACAAAGGAGTTTCTATGAGATTAAGGTGAATGACTCCATCTTAAAATCGCCACGGTTTTTCAAGTTTTTTTTGTTACGATTGCCACAGGGAGAATTCAATTTGTTGAAAAATATTAATGAATGCGTCAATTTATGGATTTTAAAAGATACAAAAGTCAATTGCTGTAAAGAACTAATAAAAATTACACAATATTGTATTCATATTTGAGGTAAGTCATAATTTTATTTTTATTAATCATAATGCGAATTGTTATGAAATAATTTTTGTAAAACTTAAAATAACAATTATACAATATCGCATTTATATTTGAGGCCAGTTATCGTTTAGGTGTTTTTCATTTAATCGTAATGCGAGTCGTTATAAATTTTTTTTAAATTTCAGTCATTTGCAATAAATTAGGCTGCTAGTATAAATATCAATCCTGTTATATTCCACATACACAAAACTATATTTAACAACAGTTGAACAATTCTATCATATGATCAGATTTCAACGCAAAGCATCATTATTCGGTTATCCGACCTAATGATGATGCCATGAACTGAATCCTGAGTCGATTGTTTTATTTCGTAACTTTCTTAAAAGTCAATTCCCTTTAGTTTATACTTTCTCCGATACACACTTTAAATCACTAAACATCTTTGCTCGGAATTGAATAGATCATATAAAAGAGAAAATGAAAAAAGTAAAAGCATTAATATTTTATATTTAAATTTCTTCTACACGAGCATCTTCTGTCAAAATTTGGAAATTTTGGAAATTAAATGGAGCAACAAAATTCTGGTGTTTTCACTGTCTTCCTGTACTTTAAGGCTCATGAAAGATATCGGCGATCAAATCTGCAGTCTTTTGAGAGACTATCCTTAATGCAAAGCTATAACATAATTGCAGTTTTAATGCGATGATAATCAAACCTTTATTTTCCACTTTTCCTTCATCTATTTCGGGTATGCTGCCGGACGTCCAAAGCCATTACTTGAGTGAGAGAAGAGTTTAATGGAGGAGGGTGGTAGGCAGGCACGACATTAGTCCGACAAAATACTCACGTAGAACTGCGAGGCGCAGAATCGCGAATGCAGACACCTGATGACCGCATCCTCCGTCAGCGGCCCCGGCAGGTGGATGAGGTCATCGATGTCCGCCGTGGAGGCACTTGGGACGGCACAGCGAGGGGCTGATCCCGGATTGGGTGCGGCGCAGTGCTGACCCTGGTGCAGGTGGGAGGGGTGCGCACCGGGGGGAGTGGCCGGTGCCATGGCAGGTGCCGGTCTCCCCATCAAAGGACCGCACCCAGCGCTGCTCCTCACTCCTCCACCGGATAGGTGCAGCCTGCTCTTGGGATCTGCGGTAGACGGGAAATCGAATTATTATTAGTGAGGTCCCACATATAAGGATTATCTAATTCACGAGGCGTAATTTTAAAAGTTTAAGCTCACGAAAATGAAACTCGAGCTTGTGAAATGTATTATTTTCTAGCCAGAGAAAGAAAAAGCACAACTTTGTAAACGAGTCCATTGAACAAAAAATGTTTGATTCATAACCAGGTTTCGTGGTAACTCTCTCTATCAGAGAAAAATGAATGGCAAACACGATTTTTAATTTCGATACAACAATATCTAATGCAATGGCGAGGATTTTCAATTTCCATAATTTCACTTTTAATTTACTAAATTCATGATAGATGGCAATCTATTCCTATTAGTATTCCTTCAGCATCCAATTCTCTATGAGCTCAACGCAAACGAACCAAAACGAAAAAGTCCTCATATATTGGAAATAATAACAATAGGTCATAATTCAAGCTATGTACTGCCTTATCAGGTTTCAAGGACAACTTTCGATAATTTTTCTAATTTTGATTCTGTAGAAAGACTTATACGTCGTTATGCCCAACTGGTTATTAATCCTTCCAAATTATGCGCATATACAGCTCAAAGCATGACGCGGAAGAGGTTTATATTCTTCTTGAAATAAATTAATTTGGGTATTCAAATTATACGAACCAATTTCTTTATAATACAATAAGATTTTGATGTGTTTAAACCAGAAGGGTACAGCCAGTACCGTAGTGACCACTTTTGGCGCCTGTGAAGAGGATTTTTTGGCACCCCAAGATGATCTAATAAAATGATAAGCGCATGTTTTAAAATGGGTATTTAACTAAAATAAACAATCATTTTTTAAAGATTTATTTTTCAGGCTTTACTTGCAGTAAACATATTGATTGTGTCATTGAAATATATTTTTTTAGCAGACCATAAATTTTCCCTTGCGTTATTGATGACCGTAGGTAATTTTTGATCAATTTCAATTTACTAAAAAAATTCTCCCCAGTTGAAATTGATATGGCGAATATCAAGAAAATTCTCCGCAAATTTTCCACATTGGGAAATGAACTTAATAGTTCATATTAGCGGAGAAATTTCAATATTAATTTCTGTGTAATTTTACACTTTTTATCGAAGGCAGATGGTGTTTCAAACTACGACCTTCTTCGATTAACTCGCGTTCATCCACATTGTTTTTATACATTCTAGCAACATTTTAACAGGAATTTATCATTTCATCTTCAGTCATATTATATAAAGCACAGTTTACAATTTTTAAATCTATCAATTTCGTATAGAGATGTAGGAGTTGTCTTTGAAGAGAATTTATTGCCCGATGCACTGCATCGTAGACAGTATTTTCTTTTATTTCAGGTATTGAGGGTGCTTCAGTTTCCATCATGTCATGAAATTTCCATTTTCTTCCTCTTATTTTCGGGAGCACATCAGGTAATCCTTTTTTATCGCAAAATTTCTTTGCCTCTTCCATGTACTCTTCCAGTCGTGACTCTGAACTTTTTTATGTCTGGTACCAAATTGCGGATCATGTAAACGGCTCTATCCACAGTTAAATCAGCATCCTGAAGAGACTTAGTGAGGCAGTTGACCTGGAGGCAATCGTCACAAAATAACAAGAAAAATATAAATTTCAGGTTGATCTGTTTTTAGCAAACCTTCAGCATCTGTGCATTCATGTTCATTCTTTAATTAAAAACCCTATAAACTTGCTTCAATTGTAACCTCCATGAATTCACAACATTTGCTCTTGATGACCATCGTATTGTGCCATGTTTTTTTCACCGCCACCTTAAAGACCCCCCATTAGTGCAACCCATCTCGATGTGAAACCAGTGAAATAAAAGAACAGTTTTTCTACCTTTGCAAAAAATTCTCTAATATGACAGTTAGTTTTTTCAGTGGAATGATAAAAAGCTAAATTAAGCGAATGCTCTGTACATGGTATGAAACGTGTAAGAGGGTTATGTTTTAAAATTATTTCCGGTAATTACGTATTAATGGGGAACCCATTATAAAATATTAATGGGAAATTCAACCGTTCAAAAATGTGTTTGTTATATGGTACTTATGTATTAACGGTGGACCCAATAAAATAAACAAAGAAAATGAGAACTTGTAAAAAAAAATTATTTACAAGTAACCGAGGATGTTGGAGAGCCTTCGGCTCGTTTTATTTTTAGATTATAATGCCTTTTATATCGGGTGTAGCCGTCTCCGGGCGCTATCGCGACCTTCGCCTCTCTGTAACGAAACTATCCCTCCCCATTGTCCGGTGATCGGGTGGGTAAATGTCGCCACAGGCTGATCCGTCATGGGTTTGCAAGCTTTCGTTTTGCCTGAAAGGGTTATCTCAAAAAATTATTTTCATAAGGGTTCCGGGATAATCGAAGAGAACCCAGTTTTCTTTGAATTTTACATTTAAACTAGTGTCTCCCGTTAATACATAAGTACCACAAATCAAAATGTGACTGTATTTTTCCATTTTTGTTGAAAACATTTTCAAAATGTTAATTTGTTTAATTTAATGTTGCTGTTGATGATTAAATAATTATTTTAATGGTATTATTATTGTTATTACAATTTTAAAATGGGTTCCCCGTTAATACGTAAGTACCTTATTTCCTTGCAACCGTTTAATTTAACGGTCATATAAGGAGCATTTTCATATGATTGAGCTCTTGTAAATTTATTTCTGACACGATTTCGTCACCTTTTTCGATTTGACAGCAATAAAATCAATAAAGGTCTCTTCAATAATTACTTTTCTATCGGCGACTTGAATAAAAATTCTGCTCGACTAATGCAATGCGATACATTTTTTGGGACGAGGGTGAAAGAAATTACATTCAGAGCATAAAGAGTAGAGGCAGCCGAAAACCCGCCAATTAAGTTTGCACGCGTTAATCTATGACTTGGTACAGTCATGGTCCTTCAGCTGAACCTCAGGTTGGCCGTTATAAGTTGCTAAGAGATCGAATAAAACAACTGTAACCACATTTTATCAAGTGTATAATAAGACTTCCATTTGGCGCCCCATTACGAAGCTGCGCTCTAAGCACGTACCCCGGTTGCCACGCCCTCACTACGTCTCTGGGTACAACCTACGGCTCACGGGCCACATCCGGCCCGTGAGAGCATCTTATTCTATCCGCGAAGCTTCGACGAGGATGCGATCTGCGATATTTAATACTGATAATTTTGTATATTCACAAAACCTTGCCTGGTGAAGTTTTAATGCTAAAATGTGGTTTAGACTTGGTATTAATTTTTAAAAAAATCACATATCTACGTAAAAAGGTATAGACGGTATAAGTTTACTCATTTAAATTGGAAACAAGTAAGGAAAGTGTACAGCGCATCACAAATGGGCTCGTTTCGTGCAATGGAGTATTAGAAAGAAATGATAAACCTGTACGTAAGGGAAATAGCATTTTAAAGTTCTTTCCTTCATCATAAATAATCCATTTTCTTTCTACTTAAAAATATTGCATCACACGTAAGGAAATAAAACGTTTGTTTGTGAGATTGTTTATGTTAGCAACAATGAAGAAGTAACTGGAAGTAACCATGCAAGAAAATTTCCAAGTTCAACTCGAATTAAGACATTCTTGTTTGATTTTATTGATAACGGCTACTCCTACGATAAAAATGTGTAGGAAAAGAAATACTCTAATTTACCAGTTCTACAAGTTTTATTTGAAAAGTATTTTGATATGACCAATACTTTACGAGATATGATGGAAAGTTCATTTTTGTCACCAGTAAAGTGGTACCACTGATTGGCTTACATTAATCATTTACGTGACTTTCTTATTCTCTTTCATTGTAAGTTCTTAATATCAAATTTCATGAAAATCCGTTAGGGAGAAGCTGAGAACGAACATGCGGACGGGCGGACAGACAGATAGGCGGACGGACAGACCGACGACAATAGGCGCTCACGCTGGAAGCGCCTAAAAAGGACTATGAACAGCTTTAGCACGAAATTTGCATCTACAATTAGTGCTACTTATTATATCACAGATGTAACTAGTATCACAAAAACTAAAACGGTCGTATCGCTAGTTTTTCAGCAAAATTAAAACTCAAGATTTTCAATTAGGATGTTATCACCTTTTTATACAATTTTCCTCTCGCATTCAACTTCATGAAATATTTAGAAATGCATCCAATAATGCAAAGAAGGTCAGTTCCTCACCGTCTGGCGATAAATGTGGGTTTCCAAGGGCCGCCACGCCTCCGTGGTGTCCTCCAAGGTGGGGCTGGTGTTGCGGCGCCCCGTGCGGATGGTGGGCGGTATTAGCCCCCTGATGGTGGCCCTGCGCAGGCGCATTTGCACCTCCGCCGTTTGGCTGCGATACGTGCAGCCTGTTCCGAAGCGTGACTAGCTCCGTGCTGAGGCTCCGCAGCCGCTGCTGGAGGTGCACGGCCTCGTTGGAGGATGAGGCGTCTGGAGGAGATAAGGCAATGCAACGCGTTAACACCATGTTGGAAATGAGGAACACGAGGTTTATTCGTCCTAAGTTTTCAATACGTAAGAAAAAACATTTTTTTTTCGAGTTTCACCTAGTTTAAACCAGTTAACTTTTTAAAAATTAATAAACGCAAGGCAAGGCAAGGAAATATTCATGCGGATTTCTGAGAATGGAACAGGGATCTCTAAAACAGAATTCGCAGTATTGTGCATATAAATGGCATCCAGAAAAATGGAGATTAATTTAATCGGGTTCATCCTCTTTCGGCAATATGCTTGATATAGGTGATATTACTTTCAAATATGTATTCAAGGTAAAATTTCTGGTCTCTCTCACTTACCCATAGCCGTGAGATACGATGTTCTCTGACACAGTAACGTACCTAACGTCAGTCATGAGCTACTCATTAAATACCCTTTACATACAACTTTTTCGCCACGTTAAAATAGTAAGCATTCTCCTTTTAGATCTGTAAAAAGGAAGACAACTTGTATGGTAAGAAACCAAATTACTGCCACAAAATTCAGTTAACAATTTATCCATCTTCAATCCAGACTTTTAGGAGCATTACATGATTCTAAATTCTAAAATAAAAGTGCAGTTTACCTATGTTGGTATATTCATAAGCATATTCACAAGTTTATCTCTTAAATACATGCCTGAGGTCAATGTGACCACACGAAATGTTTCGCAATCCATAATAAATTAACGAGGATTACTGACCTTGACCACTTCTTCAGTTCAGTCACTTTGCGTTTCTGATTTATTCGCAGTGTTCTTGATTCGGAGTGGGTTGATTTTGCTAATTTGCATTTACTCTGAACCTACGCGACCATTTCTGTTACAGTTTTACTCATATTGGACTCTGTATTTTTATTAAACTTTTTGCTATAGTCCGTAGTCACCAGCAAATTGTGCGATTGATATGAACACAATAATTTTTTACTTGTATCATTTTTCCGAAATGTGAGCGAATAAACTATAACAAAAAATTATAATCAATAACATTACGGATATTATTATTTATGAAGTTATAATTTCAGAAATATTTCACGTAAACTATACATATAAATTATCATATGAGAAAATTTTTATTTTTCAATACGGGATTAATACATTATAATTTCTTGCAAATAATCATAGTAGGGTCTTATTATTTATCCTATGCGAGTAATTAGGAAACTTTTATCCATTCGAATAGCACACAATCAATCAACTACAAACATAAATTGAATGTTAGCGTAATAATCAGTACCGTGGATAGAGTAGGACGAAGGTGGTATTTGCCATAGGCGCCGCTAGCAAAAGGCGCACCGCAATTTCTGCTAACATGAGTAAAAATACCTATCGTTTAAAAAATATTTAGTCATTGCTCAAATATCACTATTGTTTCAACGAGCATTTTTATTAATTAAAACAGAGGAAAAATAATGTACCAAAAAACTTTTATTTTGATAGGCGTTAACATTAACTCTGCCATAAGAGCCGAAGTTTATAGCCAGGATTCTGGTAATAATATTTGGTGATGATTTGTTTTTCATCCTAAGACAGATGTTTATTATGTACAACACCGAGTTATTTCCTACTGTGTTCACTAATATACCATTTAAACTCGCTAGAAAGCGTCTAAACACAAAAATGTGTTTTGGACAAATAAAGACGAACATTTGAATAATTTCCCTTCGACCAATATTAATCCTCTGGTAAGTAAATTGGATCAATGCCCGATATTTTGGGGAGTAAGGTTAATTCAGCCGTTCAAGGCTATTTTCCAATGGACAAGGCGATCATATTGATTTCCATGTAGACACCACAAACATTCAACCCACCCGCCATCCTCCTTATCCGATACCACAAGCAATTCCCCTGGTTGTGGTCACGGGGGTAGGCTTCAAACACGCGTTATACGTCATCTCATTCCATCCCAACCTGCACACATGCAACCTCACGCACTATGGACCGTTGACTGTCGTCGCCACGTCCGGATACTAATGAGTTTTCACCCTCCTCCGAAGCTCTTGTACGTGTCCAATCCGTTCAGATCATCGGAGAGGAAATATCTCTTCTCAATCCGATCGAGCGAGCGGGACCAATCTTGCACGCCGTCTCATCTTCGGAAAGCTGTATCGATTTTCTCGATTAGGTCGACAAAATAGGCCCTCGACGACCACCATTACTCATTTTCTGGTGCGTTCAGAAATAACATACCAAAATATACCTCGTTGCGTGATTGACTCCCTCGAACGCTTCTTGGCCGGCCAATCGCATTACGTCGTCACACTCGATTGCACCACAAAAAAAAATCATCTCAAATTGTAGCTTCGGTCAATTTTTTTGATTTTTTTTCAGCTGGAAATAGAAACTCGGAACAAAATGGCGTATAACGACTATGCTTTTATACTATTCAAATATTGAATAATTTAAAATCGCGAATAAAAAATAAGGCACCGATCTTAAAAATCTGACCCTTATCTAGGATACAGGGCGCAATCACAATATGCGCGATAAAAGTTTTGCGCCAAATAAATTCTTGTTTTGAGACTTTTCCAATTTGAGGTTTTATTTTGTAGATATTAACATTTTTGAGGAATAAAATTAGATGGGTGAGACGCGTCTTTACGGAATCGATTCCGTAGGAATATCATAGAAACTAGTTTCGAATCAACGCATAATTTTACAGGAGATCTAGGAATATGTAAGATTACAAACGTAACGTAGACTCTTACCTATTACCATGGAGAAAAGGCATATTCGTAAATGGTGCTTAATTAAGATTGATCATCGTGAACCACTAAGGAGCTTACAGAAACAAATTATACGTTTTTGCGGTTTAACACAACTATTTTATCGAAGCAAGATGGGGGTGATATAAAACAAAATCCGCGCGATGTACTCCTCCTTGCTCATGGATAATCGTGAGGTTTATTTCGGAAAAAAACGCACATCTTTTCGTTAATATTTTCAAATCGATAGAAGAAAATTGCTTGCGGAGGTTAACACCATTAAAGAGAGATACGATCCTTGGAGCGCCCGTGAAAGTACGTGAGAAAAGGCAGAGGGAAAAATACAAACGCCGAGAAATAAAACCGTTTCGATATCCCCTTAATGTTAAATATCGCCGAGTCTCAAGACACTACATAATATTTACGGCGACGTATTTTTTAGGATTATTTAACTCCGGCTCATACTACTTAAACCTAATGCCATGTACTGTGGGAATCGTTTCATTTGAGATAATTCCGCGCGAGGCGAGACTCAATTGTTACTTTACTACCGTAACCGAGAATTTTCCCCCCCGCTAAGTCCATACATCACACGTGGGAGTGCTTCGGCGGGCAAATGGCGATTGCCTACCAGAAAGGAAGAGGCATAAAAAGGAGTGTTAATGGAAGAAGGGAGAGCGAGAGAGAGAGAGAAAAAAAAGCGGAGGGAAGAAGGAAGGGAGAGGAGGAAGATGAGAGGGTTGGAGACCATAGGCTGCCTTGGGCCGCGTGTGCCGCTGTGGTCGCCGCGCAGGTGTTCGATCTTAAGGTCTGAAATCACAGGAGGGTCACGCGGCTGTTCGGGAATGGACAGAGAGATGTGTTATCGCGAGGAGGGGGAACCTTCTGCGTTTGTTTGTGCCAATGCGGAGGGAGGAAATAGGGTTTCGCGAAATACGGGTCTTAAGGGGCAGACAGTATTCAATTACCGGGAGGAATGGTTTCATTTTTTTCGAGGTGTGGTACCTCAGGTGGCGTTGGTATTCTTCCAGCACTCGGGATATTTATTTTGGGCCTTTTTAGATTATCAGATGTTCCCTAAACTCTCGAATCGCATAAATTAAACACGTAATTCCCATTCCCGTGGGATGGTCGAGTGTACCAAGGGCGGATACGAATGTATGGTGGTCGTAATAATTGGTAGTTTAGCGATCGATGATCGGCTATGGACCAATAACAACGAAAAACTTGCCGTTCAAAACCACATAGAGATTTTAAAACGTTTTATGGCCGATGGAGGTTGACGTATCATTTATTAGAAGCAACTTTTTAGACGAGTGAAGAAATTCGACTTTAAATTTTAAAGCTCGCATATTCAGAGATCGATTAACATTCAGCTTACACTAGAAAACTAAAAAGGGAAAACATCTATCCTTATAAAATTACCGTGGTCTGATCGCTCCAGTGGCGCCACCTAAGATAAATAAATTTGAAATCAGAAAAGTCAGAAATTAATTTACTTTAAATTAGATGAACGAGAGGTCGATTTCGGAGGCTCCCTCCATTTCCTCCTCGATAATTCCACCTCAAAAAGGAGATAGGTGTGAATAAATAAGACCCCCTCCACTCCATCACTTATAAAGCGTACGTCAAAAAATACAGTTACAGGAAAAGAAATATATAATTAAACGGTGGTGGGCATACCATAAAAAAATGAAACGTCGTCCGATTTACCACGCATCGGAAAAAATATTGACAAAATTACGAGTCTAAATAATTGGTAGGCAATCCACGCGGCAACCGACAATGATACGTTTCTCTTCAAAGACGCTCTCTCGAATTCCGGAAAGGCGGTCGTTTTCTTGTTGTAACCAACTCATCGAAAAAAATAAACATCGGCTTTTACGTTGTTGTTGCAACGCAGGGACGTTGGGAATGAAATCGAAACACTCGAAAAAAAAAACAATCGACCACCATCCGAGCCCCTCTCGCAACTTCCATACTTACACGTCCTTTCTTTAAAAATCCCTAAGAGAAAACAATGTAGAAGATGTTCGAGAATGAGGGACCGCAGCCTCGCGCAATCTGACATCATGCGCCCTGAAGCGCAAGGAAGAAGTAGCTAATGTCGGCAGAGGAAGAGGGAGAGAGAGAGGAGGGGGAGAAGGAGAGAAAGGAGAAGAGTCGGATGGGAGGAGGCGGGATAGGAGAGAGAGAGAGAGGAAGAAAGATATATAGAGAGAAGGAGGAGAATAGACGGTGGGAGGTGCTTTGGAATGGAGGAAGGATTGGTCGGGTCAACTTCTTTAAGGCGGCCGCCAAATCCCGTTCGTTCCTTCTTTGTGTCCACATGATAAATCCATCGGAGAGAAGTGTGGGAATAGATGGACGATGCGAGCGAGGATAGGAAGGGAATAGGATTTAGACTTAAGGGGAATAGGAGAACGGGATGGAAAGAGTAAGATGGAAAGGTAATGTGGTAAAGGGAATAAGACGCAGAGAATTGGGATGGGAGAAGAATAGATTGGTGAGAGAGGTATTATAAATGGAGGAGAATAGAATGGATGGGCGACGGAGAATGGTGAAGGGCGGGGAGGTTAAAAAAGAAAGGGGAGGGGAGAAAGGATTAATGAAAGAAGAATAGAATATAGAGAAGAGAACGAGAGGACAGGGGGCGCAAGAGAGGAAGAGGTAGCAAGCGGAAATCCGAGAGGTGTAGAGATGGAACAACGTAAAAAAGTACATACGACAATGAGATGGACAATGATAATGGGCGAAGGAAGCTGTGAGGGAGAATAGTTAAAGGCGTGCTATCGAACCTTTTAAAGAAAGGCTCGCACGAGAGGCTTTAGATACCGCTGTGCGGGCCACGTACGACCATTCAAATGATTTATCGAGTCGCGTATAAATTTCAAAGAATTATTGTTGAGAATTTCTTCGATTGTATCATCCGCCTATATTAAAAGTATACTGTATATCTACGTACTCGAGAAATATCGTCAAGATTTCATAAATGATACTTGATGACATCTCTGCTGCTGGTAAATGTACGGATATGAATGTTAAGAGGATTTGAAAGGAGAAGCGGAAAACGGATAGGGTAAAGAAAGCAGGATCTCATACAAGATCAATTTACATTTAAGGGTACACTTTCAAGCGCAAAATATTTACGACTCGTCATTTCGGAATAAGACTGTTAAAGGGCATTTCACATTTCCACGGAAAGACAAACAAGCTAAAAAGAAAGAACCGGTGACGCCGTACGTTTTTCATCGTGAGCGGAGAGATGCCAACGCGATTAAATTTTCATTCGTTACTGCCATAGAGATCATTTTTGAAAGCCGCCGCTCTCTGTACTCTGGAAAAGTTTTCCCACTTGAAATTTACCTAATGCGACATGAGAGAGCTCCTCAGAGACATAAGTCAATAGGACTTGACAAGCGGAAAGGAAGAAAACAAAGAGAGGTAACTACATTCCCGAAGCGTTTCGCGGAATTTACCAGGGGGAGAGAGAGAGAGATATATCCGTTTCGCCAATTTTCACTCGACAGTTACGACGAGAGCTTATTCAGACGGAAGAGCTATCCTGTTCATAAGTGCATTTGATCAAATGAAAAGAGTTTAAAACGTTGAGACTTACTCTGATATCGAGAAATGATTATCTTGCCGGTCGTTTTTTCTTCATTATCGATGTTTCAAAATGTCACGTGGGATACATATGTACATGTTTTTCGCTTTATTCCTCGTCCTTGAGCATTCCACAGTGACAATTATTTTACAGGATCCTACTTTAACAATAAAAGGCTTGGTTTGTTGGTATGTAACCCTCGAACGTTGCGTCATTATTATGAAAGTAGATAAAAGGCGAACTAGGACATATTCAAGCGAAATTGTTATGTAAGATGCAAATAAAGCGAAAAATCTGAAAATATATCAAATTCTACAAATATCAAATGAAATCTACCGCACATAAAGCCTATGGATATTAGCTTACGTACTACCAAATGCACTGAATTCAAATTTTTTGCTCGGCGCCTTAAAATTTCTTACACAATCAGTTCATTATTTTTAACGGACGACACATTACCCTTATAAAAGCCGGAATAAACTGTGGTTTATATATTTTTCAATTAAGTTATACCCCTAAATAAGAAAGGCGAGAAAAACATAATCGCTCAGAGGCAAAACGGACGTGAGACTGAAGAATACATTCTTGGCCAACACAATTAGATTTTTAAATAAATTTTTTTCTTATCGAGCAGATAGAATGAGATTGGAATCTTGAAGATCAATAATGAGTTATAATAAGCCAACGGGAAAAAGTCAAATTTTATCGATTGTCAATTTTAAGTTCAACCGTATGGTATACTGAGTACATACCGAATATGCCCATACATCAATGAATTCAGTCAAAAGAAAATTGCGTTATAGTATATAGGTGAACTACAGTAAGAAGAAAAGATCGCGCTTAATGACCCAAGAGCTACAGAGAAAGTGTGCTATACTGGCAATTCCCTCCGAGAATCTCTCGATCTGAGGTCATTTCCCTCTTAGGGTAGTGTACTTACATGCATGCCGATGATGGCTACTTTGAAACCGAAATAAATTTCGATCTCCATTCATGACGATTCACGAATGTTTCTTATTTAAACACTGATAATGCTCCCCGACGAAAAAGTTGTTTGGAATTAATAAAAAAGGAAAGCTTTTTACCGCCCAATAGTTAAGAACGAGGAAAATCCGATGAGAAAGGCGCTAAAAAACATCTCCGTTAATTCTCGAATAGATTTGAAAAAGAAATGAGTTGGATGTACCATACGTACAATCACCCAAGCGAGCATTCCTACACTTCCCCCGACTCTGTTGCCGTAATTTATTGCGTATTTAACAGCTTTATTTTCCGAGTAGTTCAACATTCTTTGGGGTGAATCCGAAGATTCTTCTCCGGCTAAACGCGTTCCATTCACCCAGAACATCCCGTTAATATATTTAACTTTTACTATGTGCGCAAGAGGGATATTAAGTCCTCGAAATATGCGAGAATTCTTCACGGAAACCAACGAATGGTTCCGGAAACGAATGAGAAAGTTCTAAGCGTGAGCGCAAGAGCATAAATAGGATTAAGAAAGGACGACGAAAACGTTTTGGGGGACGGTAAAAAAAAAAATTCAGAATGGAGGAAAGGAATATTTTTACGGGGACTTTTCAGGACATATCCAAGAGGAATTTTTTTTTTGCAGGAATAAGCGTCGGCAGCGAGAGAATATAATAAAAGGTAACCTGACGCAATTATCTATATCCCAACATACATAGGTGAAAATGAAAGCTTTCCTGAAGTCAAAAATCAATTTCAATTTTATTTTCATGGTTTTTTCCCCACCCACAAAATTTTCCTGTTTTAATAGTACACGTTTCATCATATCGTTTTTCCATATTTCGTCCACTGAAAAAATACTATATATAAAAAATATTTTGGTACATCTCGTAAATTTTATCGCTAGAACTTTATAGAACTTAGAGAAATAAAAAGGGATTATTGTAAAAAGAATCGAATCTTTCTTCTGGCACATTTCAAAAATTTCATTTTTCTGTTGGGCGATTTTACTTCCACTTAAGTGAGGCGAGAAGTTCGGTTATAATACATTTTTTACGATGACTTTTATTCCTGAAACTTAAGTTCAAGAATTTAATGATAACATAACTGGTAGGTAGCAGGTGATATGATAACATTCATTCATGTGATAAATCAATTTTTAAATTTAGAAGCTTGAATATAAGTATAACATTATTCAAACAACTTTTATTTTATTTGTTGATCCTATGCCGTAATATTCTATGGATTCAGTGATTGCGGAATGTTTTTTGGAGCATGATACTTGTGAGAAACTCACTAATTATCACGTAAGCTAAAGTACCTCATATGTACGCACATGCATTGTCATCGACTTACCTTTAGGAGGTTATTGTAAATTACTAACTACTGGTTCTGAGATCTCTATTATGTTATTTAGCACATTAGTTGTGTCCCTTCAGCAGGGAGGCGTAATAAATATGGAAAAGGAGTAAATAGCCATACTTGGAAGGTGCCGTGATAAAATTTGAACATCTAACAATAAACGAGAGAGTAATGACGTTAATTCTAAAAAGAAATAGCGTTATAGATTGCCACAGAGAAGAGAAAGAATCCAACCAAAGGTCAATTCAGAAACAAAACATTTTTCGTGAAATGGGTTAAAATTCAGGATTTAAGCAGAGAGAAAAACAGCAACAGACGAGTGAAAAACTACCTAAGCTGGAATAATATCCTACAGACATTTGAAAAAAACATGAACGAGGACAGGCGCAAGAAAGGCAAGAAAACTCTCGAATGGGGTGTAAACATATGCGGCTGACTGCAATTACTCAATAATTTTCCCATAAGATGTTATCAAAAAGACAGACTTGGGAATTACAATGCGAGATAGTATCAACAGGAAAAAAACATATGGCAAAACTAAACCGTAGGAATTTCCCTTTTCCTGACGTGATCACTCTCATCCTTCCTTTTTTAACGACCATGTACTATTTCACCATTTATACCCGCATTTTAAATCAATATTTTTGCGGGTTGCCATCTCTTACGTGCTCCCCTACTCGACGCCGAGGGACGGAGAGAAGATCGCTCTTGTAGAAAAAACAATTTTTAAAATTGTTCCATTATCGGTCGAGAGATTGAGAATTGGATCCGTGAGAGGCGACCGCAACATCCGTCTCGCAACGGAAAATGACCGGTCATTCGTATTGCAGGAAATGATATAACCCTCCATTCGGCATGTCGAGAATTGCTTCCAAAGGCTTCGGAATTTCCGTTGACTTTTCCCCTCCCATTCTGGCGATCTTTGCGTTTGGGAATGGTTTCGGCGCCCAATCTTCTTCCGCCTTTTTCCAAAGGGACTCATTCATTTATAAGCATATTACAAGAAACGAGGCGCAGAGACTGCTGCGACGATAAAGGATTCAAAAATCCAAAGAAAAATCTACTTTCATTACGATCCATTCGTGCAGAATAAGAAATAAACCGGATATTAGTTTCATGGAATAAATTTCGTGACGAAACTCTGGAGGTTTTGTGACAAATGTTCGTCCACAATCCACAATGATAAGTTACTCTGGGGCAAAATTTGGTAGGAAAATAGTTGGCATTTTCTACAAAGAAGGAAGGGAGGCATAAATAAGGAGCTAACATAAGTTGGCGTAAAAATTAAGAGTATGTACCTATAAAACGTGTCATAAATTTTTATCTTGACGCAAATGTGCTTCCTACCCTGAATGGAGTAACGTGGTATCTCTAACAGAAATGTAGGAATTTAATCGATAAATATACGATAGGTAGTACTATTCGTTCTAATACAACACATTTCTGAAAAATCTTAGATTTGAAAAAAGAATGGAACGGCAATTATAACGAATGAAATAGATAAGCTTACGGATAATAAAACCACATTAGAATAATTTAATTTATTATACACCGTTCCAATGAACCGCAGGAGACGCGGGTTCGAATCCTGCAGAGGGTACGGTTGTGCACGGTTGTTTTCTTTACCGTTATATGCTCATTGTAAAAGTCTGGTAAACACTGTTTATGAGCTAGTTAAAACAACTAAATAAAATTAGCAGACAACCGATCGAAGAATCCGAAATTCAGAAGAACGCTAATTCCATGAAACAAGTGACAAACCTGGCAAGACAATATGGTAATACTTCGTACAAATTCCACTATGCGAAATACGAATACGATTTCGCCTTTGCAAGATGTCACGATGGTATTCTGAACCTTTGCCACAGAAAATTTTTTATTCATTTCGCGTCCTAATTTCATTTATAATGAAATTAGGATGAACCTGCGACGTCTCCAAACACGCCGGGATGTGGCAGAGGTAGGAGCGAATTAGATAAAAGACACGAGAAACTGTCCGAGAGACCGATCGCGGGGGGAAGATTAGGCAGAGACATGCGCGTAGGCAAACCAGAATGCAAAGCGGTGGCGAATAGGAAAGAGACCGCGGTGGACGGTAAATAAAAAGGCGTCGCCGTGGACGACGCGTGAATCGGATCCGTCGGCATTATCTTCGACTCGGTTTGCGTGAAGCAGGCGTGGTAAGATTCTCCAATTAACCCTTTCGCCTCGAACCGACTCGACTGCTTAACCTCCGTTTCTTGTGCACGCCACCACGTGCGCCGCTTTTAAAAGAGGTATTTTCCAAGAGCAGTTGTTGCTCTAAGAAAGCTGTCATACTGCCAAAGACGTCTCCAACTTGGAGAAGATGCAGGGAGATGGGCAGAAATTTTTTCCGCAAAAGCGACGCCACCCCCACCCTGATCCGACACCTCCGTACGCCGCGCTTATTATCGGAAAGGCTATTTCGCCCGACGTTTAAGTGTTCGAAGGAGTTAAGAAGCGATTCCAGAGTTGGAAGGAAAGGGACTGGAATTTTGCTCGGATGGATGAGAAGATCGGAATTTTTGGAGGTGTAAGAATAAAATGACACGGAGAGAATGGGAGAGGACTGAGTAGTAAAGATGTTAGGAATTTAGGCAGTCGAGGGGGAACGGAAATAGCGGAGATGGAAGAAAGGGAAAAACCTTCTTTTAACGACAAAATTGAGATTTTTACAAATTTTAAATTTTAAATCGGGAAAAAATCTGGGAAGGAGACTTGCTGGGAAGGAGAAGGCAGGTCAATGGGGGTGCAGGGAAGGGTGAATAAGGAAAATTAAAGCATTTTACGATCAGAGAGGGGTGACCTGGGAGAGTAGATAGGGAGAAAATTGCCTCAATTCGGGAGGCAGACGTGGAGGCTGGATAAAAAGATTTGGTCGGAAGCATTTTACGGTGGCTTAGAATGGGAGTAAGTCGTGAGAGAGAGAGAAAGAGAATGGAGGGAGAGAGGAGATTTCAAGAGCGTCAAGTCGTGAAGGGAGAGGAGTGGCGGAAGGAGTGGTGCCTTTTACCAATCCCTTCCAGTCCGGCGCTCCTTTGGCATTTCCTCCGCACTAAAATCTCCTTGCCAACCGCACGGAGAAAACTTTCCCGCGCTAGAAGAAGAAGACTAGATATCCCAAAAGAAAGAAAATAAAAAAGAATGTCAAGGGACTCTTGTAAAAGGGAACCATCACGTTTCACGTTTCTATAACTTACAGCATGTTTTTTTTTAAGTTCTCATAAATCTCCATGATATTTTTACGGGGAAAAGGCACCGCAATTTTAAGAACTGTAACTGGACTTTAACGCTATTCGACGTTGTGTACTGCTGAACTGCCCGTAATAAAAGACTTGGAATGACGTTTTACGTCAAAGCCTAGGACGTCTACGTGTTTAACCAGTTCGTTTGAGAGGTCTTTTACAATTTTTTTAAACTTATGAGTTGTTTTTCTTTGCGTCCTACTATTTAAGGACTCCTACATATTTGTTTTTCGAAAGTTTACTACTCTTTCTCACGTATTCTGTCCATCAGAGAACTGCCAAAATTTCTTGAACACTAGTTATTATCCGCCGTGATTTATCTATATTTTAAAGACCAACTCAAAATTTTCAACACTAATGGCAATGGCTTAGTGAGAAGAAGTATTTAAACTACTTGTAATAAATTAACAGCAATCAATGAAACCTTAAAGATTTACGGAGATTACATGCTTCAATTATTTGTGAAATATATATTTGGAAAGAACGCATGAAAACGTTAAATGGTAACTTTTGTAACAATGACAATCCCTGTTCTGTCCTCGCTAAATCTTTGATACCTTCATAGCATTACTGTAAAAAGAGTCTTTTCGCGGTTACTGTTAGCACAGTGTAATAATCAATAAAAATGAGGGGTGCATCGATAAGGAATACTTCTACTTCCAAAAAAATTACAAAGTTTGAAAGTCTGGTAGATGGGATTTCATTTAGTAAAAAATTCTGTCTTTATATTTTTCGAGAGGTAAAAAATATCGATTTCATTGCTCCAAAAATATTACAATTCTCAAGTACACTAGAGTGTTCTTTAAGCCACTGCAAATTTCTCTCGAGAGAAGACATTTAATAAAAATTATTATGATAATCACTCATTAATAATAACTCTAACACAACGATACCCACATATTTTATTTGTTTCTTCTTGTTAAATTCGCGAAAAAGGAAGCGGAACGTTCCCCTCAAATCCTTTCAAAAAGATTCTCCGAAATTCATCCAATTCGGCCAAAATTTTAACAAAAGGACCACAGTAGCTTTCACGGGTGATAAAAACAGCACCCATACATCTGTTAGTTGGTCTCTTTACAGGACTTGGCGATTCTGTCGACCCAGCGCAGAGGACACCTTCAATCGCAAAAGAAAAAAGAAAAATCCTTTTTCGTCATAGGTTGCGGACATCACACACGTTCTCGGGGCGGAAAAAAGGCTTTGTTAACGAATCCATAAAAGTACTCGCTTCCTTTTGAATTTCGGCGGCGAGTTGATTTAACCAATCGCGAATGACTTCCGAGATACCTCGTAAGATGGTCATAAACGAGGGATGCGCAAAATGTGATAACAACGGGAGGTAGGAGGAGGAAGAGAAGAAGGGAAGTGTCTTTATTTTTTATTTTTGGGAGAAATGGAGAGAGCGGTGGTATGGGTGGCCAAAGGGTTGAGATGGGAAAAAGGGTAGGAGGAAAAGAGGAGAGAATGGGAAGTAGGAGAGAAGGACCGGTATGGCGGCGAATGTGTTGTCCGACACAAAATCGCGATCGAGGGCACCTAAACTAGAGATCTGCATAGGCATCCGCAATTTATCCGACCCGACCAGCGGATATCCGCACGAAAAATTGCGGTTCGGGTCGGATTATGCCCAACTTTTTGCGGGTGCGGGTCGGATTCGGATATATAGCCTGCGGGTGCGGAAACGAAAATCAGTATCCGTGCTAAACTCAAAATTCAGTATGAGAAACAATGATAACGTTGGTTGCACCCTTCTCCTACCCCGTCCAAGCCGATAACTCTAAAGGCTTTGAGACTCTTTTGACCCTCCCCCTTACCTTACGAGGGACGTGGCTTTCTTTGGGAGCTATCGGTGGGATTTTCCAAAACATTCTATGCATTAATTAATGCCTAGACTTAGCTTTAGCTACATTGGCTTTGAAAAATCGTATCTATTTTTAGAAGCAATATTTTGAGGTCCTATCCCTCTTGATATGTGAGGGTGACCCTTCTCAAGTGGGATTTTGGTCCTTGGAGAGCTGTGCGAAAGTCCAGGTAGATTTTAGAAATTTTCCCTTACGGCACCTATCATTCTTCAGTCTGCCCTTGGAAGCGAAGATATGTACATCTACGTTTCTCGGTCGGTGTGAAGGATTTTGTTTTCTTTTTTGCACCGTTTTATCTTCAATATATACCGATTCTTGAGAGATTATTCGATAATTTTTAAAAGGTAAGTGATCTAAATATTGAGATTTATTTTTGACGTAGCTTTAGCTACGTCCAGGAACTCGTAACACTAAAATATTTTTTGAAAACTTTAGCTGCAGATTAGTTGCACCAAACAACGTTTTGGGGATAGAAGTGCTAATTTCTTAAAATAACGATAATGTAAGTAATTTTTTATCTTATTTTTGGAAATATTACTTAGATAATTATAAAAATTTTAATCTCATTTTTATCCTTTAGGTCAAAATCTCCGACAGTCAATAATTTCATTTTGCTATTTGAGGAGGCGGATAAATTTCATGGTACAGTAACCATTATAATTGATCCACCTTGTGAGGACCCTAACATGCAGACGGATGAAGACTCCGATATATCCGACTCGGAGACCACCGGAAACCCGGAACATCTTCCAAGGAGAATATTACAGGCTGGAGCTCTCATTGATTGCCCAGAAGAATCAGGAAAGGAGAGACCCAGCAATGAACCTGATATTCTTCCTTCTACATCGAAGGCATCAACGATAAAAAAATCAGCGACCAAGGTTCAAAAAAGGTCACTGAAAAGAAAGAGGGCAACAGAAGGAGTGTGGACACAAAATGTCGAAAACGTCAAGTTCAACATTCCGAATTTTGTTCCCGTCAATTTGCCCAGCAATATTTCTGCCAGTCAAACTCCTTTTCAGTCGTTTTCAATATTTTTTAATGATGAAATTATTAACCTTATTCTTGAACAAACTAATCTTTATGCTGGAAAAAAAGGTATTCAGAACTTTGATTTTCAAATTAACGAAATGTATAGTGTTTTAGGGATATTATTGTTTTCCGGGTATCATATTTTGCCTAATCGAAGAATGTACTGGAGCTTAGACTCCGACTGCTCCTTGGATATTTTAAGAAACAGTATTAGGAGAAATAGATTTGATGATATTTTGAGGTACTTACATTTAGTTGATAATTCAAAATTTGATGGTACAGATCGGTTGTTCAAGGTTAGACCACTCTTCGATATTTTAAATAAAAATTTTAAAACTATAAACCCCAGTGAAAATTGTTCAGTTAATGAGTCAATTATACCCTATTATGGTCGCCATGGGTGTAAACAGTTTATCAGAGGAAAATCAATTAGGTTTGGATTTATATTATGGTGCCTCACTGATTCTAATGGTTATCTTCATCATGCCGAGCCATATGCAGGGAGTAGTACGCGGTTGCCTAAAACAAATTTAGGCCAAGGGGGCGATGTTGTTTTAGGGTATAGTTGAAAAATGCAATTTGCCTCCAGGATTGCGATTATTTTTTGATAATCTATTCACTTCAAATGATTTGCTATCGGCACTTTCCGATTGGGGCATAGGAGGAACGGGGACCTTACGAGAAAATTGAGTGAATTCATTTCACAATTTAAAGATAAGAGAAAAGTTTAGAAAAATGGAAAGGGGAATGATGGAATGCCGTATAGATGGTTCAAAGATAGTAATGCGATGGAACGTCAATAACGTTGTCACTCTAATGACGAATTGCATTGAGCATTTAATGAGAACAGCCACACGCTACTCGGCAGCCAAGAAAAAGAACATTGTTGTTCCAATGCCTAAAGCCATTGCTCTTTAAACGAGCATATGGGAGGTGTAGATCTTTCAGACCAATTTTTGGCAAATTATAGAACCACCATTCGTACAAAAAAAGTGGTGGTTTTCGTATTTTCGTTGGGCAATAGATATTTCTGTGATTCAGGGCTGGCTTTTACACAGGATGTTGGGCAGCTATATACCATTATTACAGTTTCGAAAGGAATGTGTCCTTTATGTTTTAAAACAACTTGGAAAACCTTCATTGAGAAAAGGGAGACCCTCAACCTCTGGAGGTTTACATGAAATTAGGAAAGACAGGTTGGACCACTTAGTTACAAAAGCTGAGACTAAAAGTAAAGTTTGCGTATTTTGCAAGGGAAGGACTGCATATCTGTGTTCTAAATGTAAAGTTCCTTTGCACCCTGAGAACTGTTTCTTGGAATACCATAAATGACATTTACATTTCCATAAGTATACATATTGATCAAAAAATATTTTTATAACAATAATATATATATGTGTGTGTGTGTGTGTGTTAATAACAGTGTATTATATTCTACATTAAAACATGTGTTATATTGATAATAAATAATTTAAAAAAATACTTCTTTATATGTGACGACACAGCTCATTTTGATATCTTTACTTCCTAGACGTGGTTGAAAAAGCAATATGGAAATATGAGAGAAATTTTAAAGAATTTTACCATGATATATTAATGCATATTAAGTAAAAAAAATTAATAAAAACAAATGTTTGTTTTAAAAAGCGTTCTGGGCATTAATGGGTTCAGAGAGGGTCATTGATATGTTCTGCTGAGAGTCATTTCCTTTTGAATTTTTGGGTTTTGGTTCGTAGATGTTGCTCCAGATAATGTTTGCCTGCGGATACGACTTCTGCTTGCGGGTCGGGTTGGGTTGGACAATTTATTCGTGCGGGTCGGATCGGGTCGGGTAATTTAGAAATGTTTGCGGGTGCGGTTCGGATACGGATATGTAGCCTGCGGGTACGGGTCGGGTGCGGGTACGGAAATCTGTATCCGTGCAGATCTCTATCCTAAACCAGTGACCACCGCTAGACTCGGTATGAATAAAGGGGAGAGAAGAACGCAAGAGGAAGAGGATGAGAGAGAAGAGGAAGAGGACGGGTTCTCTCTACGGCACCAACCTTTCCCACTCCTCTCTTTTTCTCTCTCTATCCTTGAACTCCGGCGCTTTCGGCGGCTAGTGGTCGAGAACCCATCCCCTTAAGGGACAAGGAAAAAGGTGTGGTCAAGAGAGAAATAGAGGGGAGAGAGAGAGGGAGAGAAAGGGAAAGAATATGGGCAGGGTATTTAGAGAGGATGGTAGGATTTTTAGGAGGTGGGTAGGATAAGAGAGAGGGAGGTTGGGTTGGGTGTGTGGAGAGGTTAGGGAGGATGGAAGGAGTTGGGGAGTAGGAGGGGGGGAGGAGGAGAGGAATAGGGAAAAAATGGGAGTGAGAGGCCTCAGGATAGAGGACGGCGAACCGAAGTGAGGAGAGGAAAGGGGAGTCGACAGGGAGGGGAGGAAGGAAAAGGTAATAAAGAGAAGGAAAGGGTAATAAAGAGAGGGAAGGGTAATGAAGAAAGCCAGGGAAAGGAAAGGTAAAGATACGAAGATGGGATGACGAAATTGCTGGGCAGGTGTGAGTAAAGAAATTAGGCTGTTATAAAAGTGTTTTTGTATTCAAATTATACAGGCTTTTGACGTGTAGTCGAAACTTCGATATCTCAACGAAGGCAAAAACTTCGAGTTATCGAAACTTGGATCTATGGAACTTCCTTCTATGTACCTACATAGGTGAATAAGGACGGGAAATATACCTCCCTCGAGTTACAGACGCTCAGTATTATCGTGGTTCGATCGGTTAACTCCAGGATGACGATTTCCATGAACATTTGAAGAGTAATTCACTAGAACGGGTTCTTAAACTCTTTTCTGTCGCGATACGCACGACAGTCGATGCTCACGTGCGCGACACACTGCACACAACAATTCGCCGAACTAAAAAAAGTAGTGTGTAATAATGAAAAGTTTAAACCTAAACGTTTTTTATGGAAAGGATGATCCGAAGATCCTTATGCGACAAGCACAGGCTGAAATGATGTGAAACGTGGAAACATTTTCGTTAAATACTTCAAAATTAATAAAACCACCTTAACCGTATAAGGTATAATATTTAGAGCCGGTAAACGTTAGAAAAGGATAAAGAAAGAAAGAAAAAATTGACACCAGGTCACTAGCGAGGAGTTATTTTTCCCCGTAAACCTATAAGTACACTTTTTTCTTTCTTTTTTTTTATTCTTTTCTAACGTTTACCGGCTCTAAATATTCTACGTTATACGGTTAAGGAGGTTTTATTATTTTTGAAATATCCATCCCGCCGTAGTCTCCAAATTATTTTTGTTAAAAATGACGCAATATAAAGATAAAAACTCTGCTTTACAATCCGTTATTAACATTTTCGGTCAAAAACCTTCCGACTATTCGCGAAAAACCACTACGTCGCGAAACACACCGGTTGAGAACACATACACTAGAGAATTATCAACCTCGTCTTATAGCTGAAAACAAATTCAAAAGTGCTTAAATATATAAATATTGGGAAAAGTATTATTATTAGGTATCTCCTATAACCTTTTTGTGGCTATTGGAGATACCTAAGATAACTAATTTTTTCAATTTTTTATTCTTAAGTGCTTATTCTTGAAACTAATATATTTACAGAAATTATTTCGCAATGGGGAACTTTATGCAGACAGTCGTTGGTCCACAACGTTTGCTCAAAGTTTGGACAAAAATTATGCGCAAGTATCAACTCCTCCATGAAAATGCTGTGGTAATCCGGAAAAGTAAATTCGTCGTGCATTTCGGAAAAGGCACACCCGTTATAATGTTCCTCGAGCGATACCTGCTTATAAAATCACGACGATAAAAAATATATCGCAACATTGATGGATCGAGATTTCGTCTTTCTGGTTCCTAGTCTAGGATCTAATAGTGACAACGACCGAAGGCGTGGCGGAGAAAGAGATGTACCGAAAGAAGAATGGCAAGGCGTGAAGGAAAGGGGGAGTATGAGACGAAGACGAGAGAGGCGAGGCGGTGCTTGCAAGGCGCAGACGACATGTAGGAGGATAACGAGAGATAGGAGGGAATATACAAACTCGGCCAGCGGTCAGGATGCTTGGAGAGGACCCAAAAGGGGTATATCCAAATTCGGCCAGGCGAGTTAGCATATAAATGAAGAGAGACTCGCTACGCCCGCCCCCACTAGAAGGAAAGACTCGCTACTGTCCTTTTTCCCATTCTTCTAGTCGCTTGTACTTCGACTGGTGCAACAGTTCGTTCGAGTGCAGTATAGTTAAAATGGAGTTAGTTCTTAGCGAACGAGGCCATGAGCAAATCATTTATAAGAGTTACCCGTTTTGCTTCGCGAACAGACGACAAGACAAAGTTGAAAGATGGCGATGTATCAGTAAAGATATCTGTTCAGCTACGATCTACATCAATGAAGAAAAGAGGACGGTGTTAACAGAAGCAGGTGTACGTAATAATGATGTTCCAAAGAACTTATCTAGTAGCGTTGTGAGAAACTCAGTGAAGAGAAAAGCAGCGTGATATATCCGAGCGGCCAATCAAGTTAATTAGGAACGAAATTACAGCTAGAGCCAGACATGGAGATAAGTCATATCGATTTCAGTTTAATAAAAAAATCGATTCACAAAAGTCGTAGTGCAGTGCTGCCTGAACTGCCAAAATCCCCGAGTGACGTTCATGATCTTATTAATTCGATTCATATAAAAACCAATAAACAAGAAGACTTCGTTTTGTGCAATGAAGATAAGTTGAACATTATAATTTTTTCGTGAGAAACAAACCTGAAATACTTATTTGAATCTAAAGAGATTTTCGTTGACGGAACATTTCGCTATTGTATAAAAATTTTCTGCCAGCTCTTCACAATTCATATAATGAAGAATGGATTTACATTCCACTGGTTTATAGTGTATTAGGGAATAAATCCAGAAACACCTACGCAAACTTATTCCGTTTAATTAGAAAGAAATATGAAGAAAAAGACATGCATTTCTCTCCAGAAAAGATTGTTGCGGATTGTGAAATATCTCTACATTTGGCAGCGCAGTCAATATGGCCGTCAGTTAGTATAAGTGGGTGTCGATTCCACTTAGGACAGTCTTGGTTCGGTAAAATACAGCTGTTGAATTTGATAGAAGCCTACAAGTCCAACACAGAAGAATCACATTGGTTAAGAAACGTGTTTGGGCTTCCATTGCTGGACCCGAAATAAGTTGGAGACTGCCTTGTGGAAGATTTTATGTCAATAAAACTAGAAAGTGAAAAAAATTGATGCATTTTGTGATTATCTCACTGACAATTACATTGCCGAGGACGCAAAATTTCCTCCAATAATATGGGCTACAAGTGACATACCTAAACGAAAAACTAATTCTTGCGAATCCTTTCATTCTAAATTTAATGGAAATTTTTATAGTGCACATCCTTCAGTGCACCAATTTATAGATGTTTTAAATTATTTTCAAATAGATACATATTCCAAGTTCATTAGCATTCAGAAAAATGAGACTAAAAGTGGGCAAAATAATAGTTTAGTTAAAAAAATATTACAGCAACATACAAGTAACGATATATCAAGATTCGATTTCGTTAAAAGAGTGTCTCACTTCTATAAAAAATAATATGCTGGGTGAATTAATATGATATGGTATATGGACAATATTATGATTTAGTATAAGTATTACTGACAAAGAAATAATGTTTTCTGCCAGTTTAGGGTTAGTGAATGACAAGGAGAAGAATATTCCGCAACTTTTAAACACACCAGCGCGCTTTGTGCTGCCAGTCATAAGACTGAATGAAAGTGTGAAGGGAGGTTGCAGGATACGGAGGACGCAGGTGCTTAGGCGTGGCCGAATTCGGATGGCGTTTTCAGGTACCCTTATAACCGCTGGCCGAGTTTGGATACAAATAGTGGGGTTGACCCAATCGCTGGTCGAATTTGGATGCAGCCAGACAGGAGACGTGGGAAAAGATCAGGACGCGGAGGAAGGCGAAGGAGGGAACACGAAGAGGAAGAGGGCGAGCAGGAATGGACAGAGGAGGGCGAGAAAAACAGCTACGGGATCAAGGTCTGGAGTAGGGCGAAGAGGAGGAGGATGATGTAGTGCAAAGGGGCAGAGAGGGCGGAGAATGGAGGATGAGGGCGAAGAGTGAAGGAGAAAGAGATGGGAGTGGAGGTCGAGAGGAGGCGGAGGAGGATGTCGAGGGAGTGGAAAATGACGACGAGGGACTCGTAGGAGAGACGTGTGTGTGTGTGAGGGCGGCGAAGGGGGGTTGGAAAAAGGACGGCGAGAGGGTGAAGAGGGGGATCGCCGGGGCGGGGGTGGTAGGCGAGGGATCTGTCCGCAATTCCCTATTGTGCCTTCCCTCAGCGGTCCACCTCTCCGGAGGCAGAAGAGCTCTGGTTGGTGGGAAGGAGCGGCTGGTGGAGAGGGAGGAGCCGAGACCTGGTCCCAGGGTTGCCACAACCGGGGAACCAAAGGACTACAAGGTGCCTGCGAGGTGGAAACGGATTTTTGCTTTCTCGGATTTGCTCAATTCCCGGACACGGTACGAATGCCGACTTGGCGTTTATTTTGGTCGCATGTGGGGTCTTTGGTGCCGTCGCCGGAGGGTCCTTATAAATCTCCACGAAATAGAAGCAGCGCTTATTCGTCCGAAGTTTTTCTTCCTAAGAGCGTTTCTTCGAAGTCTAATGTTTATGAGTAGCGTTAGTGTATGAAGGATGATACCCATAAATATGATATGCAAACCTTGTCAAATTATATTTTTATTTTTTAGTTAATTAATCATCGGAGTTATTGATGTAGCAATAAAACGGCTGAACAAGTCACGACGGATTAGAAATATAAATTCAGTGGTAAGTAAATTTTTTTCAAGGTTATCCCTAATTTAGTCGAAACTTTGGGCGCGACATAACATGATTATTGTGATTTAAGAATTCAGGGTTATTTTTATATGGTCATACTTCCACATTTATTAAAGAAATAAAAATATAGAAAATAAACATCAAAATATCAAATATAAACAATAAATAAAAAGCAATTTCATCGCGATCCTCCGAAAACGTTTCGTTTCACAGCTGAAAATTGTGTCGCGAACCACGGTATGCGAGATACTGCACCAGTTCAGAGAACGATATTCTAAAAAGAATTACCGGGAAAACGGGTACTTTGAAGCGATATTGCGTTTTACGGTTACAGCGGTTGCCTTGATTATGTATTGGGTGCGAGCCGCAATGTTCGTGTTTGAATAATTCATTTTTGAAAATGTTCACTAACGTACGTATATTGAAAGATTATATGTTCCGTAAGTTGAATTATTTGTAATTAAGAGATAAGAACGTTGTTTTATGTGTGAGAGACTTTACATCCATTTCAACGGTTCTATTTTTTCAATCGAAACAAAAATAATCTTCCATAAAATGACTCAATTGAAAGCATGCGTATTTTATCACGAATCTCAGCTAAAACAATTTCAAGCCAATAACACGAGTTGTACGAAAATATAGCTGGTAACTAATTTATCGGGACTCCTATGCGTCTTATGTTGCCTATATCTATATAGGCGCGCGAAAATACCACTCCCACAGAGTAAAAAATGACGTAAAAACCCGAGGAATTACGCATCGCAAATTGAGACGAGCTTCGCTTGTTATATCCTGAAAGACGCAAAAAAAGAAACCTACGATCATCCTCGTCTTAATTACACGCCTTGCCAGTCACGCATTTGGCAGTTCCGGATGGTATGAAAACAGTCGGGAAGGGCCGCGTGGATGAGTCGCTAAGAGAGAGGGTGAATTCGTTGTCAGTCCGAAATACACGGGTCAGGGGTGGTATGAGACAGTAATTCCACAGCGCAATGGTATTCAAAGGGGAAGCCGTGGCCTGTCGGTTCACTCATGACGGACTTCAATAGACGGCCGACAGAAGATACTTTGCCACTCCAACGGGCTAAATTTCCGCCTGCTTCAAGGAAATTAAATGGGAATTTTTAAAGGAATTTATTTTAATGAATTCACGTAATACCGCAATTCTTTCTTAACCCTTAAGTAGGCGATAGGGGTCTATTTATGACCTCACTAGATATTTGAAATATTATTAGACCGTAAACAATTTTATTTAGTTTGTTGTTATTTTTGTTCAAAATGTAAATTTTTTGCTCATCCGTCACTTCAGCATTTTTCTATCAATACAATTCATTAAAGAAATAAAATAACCAACATCATGATGAATAACAGTAAAATATAACATGTGGTAATGACCACCCCAGGCGCCTATTTGTGTGTACACGCCTAAGAAAAGAGCAAAACCTTATTGTATACGTTATTCAGCACAAAGTTACATATTATTAGATGAAAAAGTTTGGTAAACCGGGAAATAAAAAAATGTTTGAAAACCTATGGTATAACGGACGCCCTCGTAACGAAGCTTGCTTAAAGAGAGCATAACAGGTTAAATTTAAATCGAAAAAACAAACAAATCTCCGTTATATTAGCGCGTATTTATACCGATTAACTTCATTAGCCTGGGCCAAGAAGTCAAGCTCGGTTTCCCGTCACATCGACGGCGGTACCACATCGATTTCGAATTTCGTAAAAATATATACACTATCAATTTGTCGCATTCCTAAGTGTACGCACGACTTGGAAATTATAGGTGTCACAGGACACACTTTTAAAAACACATTTCTATCCACAGGAGTTTGTAGTGTCCGGATCGTTTCGCCGTCGTCCGCCTTTCAGATGCTCCTTTGTTCGGCAGACGTTGCTGGAATGTTCTGCTCATCCAACATGGCGGCGGCGGCGGTGTCCTCCGGCTCCCTTAAGTACAGGTGCTGAACGTGGACGCGGAATGGGGCGTTCTTTCTTCTTCTCTCATCTTGACACAACAGGCGGATGGCGTCAATGCCAACGGGGCCGAGGCATCCAGCGAGTACGTCAACCCGTATCCAACGCGGCAGATTCCTCGGAGGCGGGTTATGTTAGATGAGAGGTCTCGCGAAATGATCTCTGAGATGCTCGGCGGAGAAGTGAGACAAAATAATTTCCCTGGTTTGACTTTTACAGACGCCCCTCCGATACACCAGGGCGATTTTAGGAAGCATCCTAATGATACTTAAGTATATATCCGTGGGAACTCTGCAGGGCTGAAGCGTAGAAAAGGGCGCATGGAACGATTTCGGTTAAAAATTAAAGAGCGGATATGACGTCACGAGACAGAGATTCTCGGGTTCTGTACTGCGTCGATGTTCGCCGGGTTTTAGCGGCGGATTAAAGCATTTTGCGAACCCTGGAACTAAACGATTGGGGGCCCTGCAATCTAAATATATAATGAAACCTCATCTAGCGACTATCACTTAACATGACCTCTCTTAACGATCGCATTTACAAATGAAGTATCGCGGAGCAAAACAACGAAAATTTCTTCGTCGATTCATCAAGTAGATATTTAATATTTCTGAGATTATATAGAAAAACATTTTTTCGGAGCCCCTGTCGCGCGGCAATTGCGACCCCCCGGTAAGTCCGCCACTGCCGGGTTTGAAAAAAATAGAACGAACGAGGATATTGAGTATCTGATTTTCATACCCCACCAATGAGAGAGATTCACCTCATTCAATTCCATTATACAGGAACACAATACTGACTCATGCGGAAGTGTAGTTATAATGCTCTCATGAAAAAAAAATCGCCACATATTATGCTATATTAATTAGCCGGATAGGCGATAAGATTTTTCCCTTAAAATTTTTTTCCAAAAACGTCTCTCACTTCATATACAGAAAGGAAATGAGTTACTAACCGATTCGTAGCAAAAGTATGCGGCAATGGAATTAACCGATAAACATTTTCAAGCGATACAAATATGTAACTCATATCACGTAATCTGTATCAGTCACCGAAAAAAAATACTGCCGAAGCTGAACATCTGCCAAAATGCAGACGCACGCGACGTAAAAAAAAAGTGTTTTAATGGTGCTTGGAGTAAGAAAACACTGGACTGGCAGGAAACGTCTCATAACACGAAAATGCGGCAACATCCCTCTTTTTTTATCCCGTGGTAGCTCTCACGTTATGGTAATTGGTCAGGTAAGGCTTTGGTGACGTAAACCGTGAGATTGTATCGACTTGCCTCTTAACCGCTCTCCTCATAAATTACGCCGCTTGCTTAGCATCCGAGAAGAGAAAGTCATATTCAAGGACACGTGGGAAAAGTTCCCGAACATGAGAGATGATGAAGTGGTTCCAGTCTATAATCTAAGCACTCAGCATCCGAAAAAGAAACGTAGTGGCGCTAGGAGGAAAACGTATGTTGCGGGACGAGGGGAAATAAGGGACGGAAATTTTCAGAAGAAAATCAATTAAGTAAATGACCTGAGAACGAAAAGAAAACGCTAAGAGGCGGAATTACTTACGCTGATTGAATGTTCCAAAGAGATATTCTAGACAATTGGATGGAAGACAAGAATTTAACAAAAAAAATAATAAAAAATGTTCTCGCCGAAATAAACCATTTTTTGAAGTTCAAACTATTCAGTAAGGGTTTTTTTTTCCTGACAAAATACCAGTTTTAACTCTTAATGGTACGGTTTCAGGTATTTCTTTCGATATGTAACTCCACAATAGAAAGTTATATTAATGAAAGCCCAACAAAAAAACAATAAATTATTGGTGTTATAATATCGATTTTGGGTATTAAAATATAGATTAAAGCACAATTTTATGTTAAGAACAACTTTGATTAAAGATATTCCCACCAGAAATAAGAATAAGTCAACGGTGGAAAAACTTTGTTGGTGAAGTCGAGAGATATTTTTTATTATTATCATTGTTTCAAACACAGCTTTCCCATAAAAATTGATTTTTGTCCATCATGGTTAAAATGCTTAATTTTTGACGTCTGAAAAATAAAATTTATATTTGTACCGAAATAAAAATAAGTATGCTGTACGCATTTTTTTAATTAAAAAACGCCTCTTATTTTCATCGTGAGGCGTTTTTCTCGATCGCAAAAATTTCAGATTTTAGATTCATTCAAAAACTGGTCATCATAAAATATTATGGAACCGATTACCTCGAGGACCAGATCAGATTAAATTAAACGGGAGGTTATGGAGCTTGCACGAAAAGTTACTTCATAGCCACACCGTTTTGCTTGCAAGATTTTCGATTTATAGCACAAAAGACATTGGATTTAAAATGATTAAATTTCAGGAGTCCGACGGAGTATTTTCAATGAAAATGGAAATTTTATAAGCAGCTGCTACGGATTTTCGCATGGGCAGCGGCTAGCGAATGAATTTTATGCGGCCGAACCAATCTATAACTCATTTTTAAATTTCTCCTCCGTGTAATACATTCATCTTCATAATCGCAATACAAGGAACTTCAAATTTTATCCTACGAATAAATTCTAAGCTGAAATACTGCCGCAAAAGGCGCCAACTTCTTGCGGAGGTAGGCCCCGTAGAGTGCGCTACATTAAGAACCTACTCTACCTCGCAATGCCATTAAAATATACTCAAATACCGTTAATTTTTAATTGAAAAGGCTTCCCAGGAGAAATACTGAAGGAAATTAAATTTCGAGGCCAGCATAAGGGACGCGTATGACACTGGAGAAATTAAACGATGGGAATGACTGAAGTCGAAGGGATATTAATCTCCGGGTCACAGATTTCCGGCGAAAACGGCAGCAGCAGATGGAACGCAATCTTAACGGAATTTTTAGCGCCGAATAAAATATTCCATTCACGACTCGCTAAGACATTTTAACTACAGAAGGGTTGGGCAACCGTGATCCTTCCCTCGGATTTTTTTTTAATGGATCGAGTTTTGTCCAAGAAAATGTTTTGTACTGCTGCGAAAAAGATCCTATTTCAGAGTTATAATTGTGTAAATCAGTTTAGATCTATTGGGGATGTTCTAAAGTAATCCCAATCAAAATCGGTCCCAAGTATTTTGGCACCCCGTGCGAGAAACCGCTCCAGCGTTCCCTTTTGAAAATTTTTTGAAGATATATTTTTCAAAGAACTTCATTTATTCATTGCTCTGTAAAATAATTGATAACAAAAAATAAGTTAGATTTCCGCCTGTTCCACGATATGATATAGTATTCAACATTTATTTGAAACTCGCAAAATATACAGATAAATGACCTGGTTGGCGCCCTCAATGCTTTGGCGCCCCGGGCAGCTGCCTCGCTCGCCCGTATATCGTACCAACCCCGCTCCCCAACGTTCGAATTATTTTCTTAAGGTAGAAATGGCTACTTTCAAATCCGAAAAGAATCTCATTTGAATGAGAAACCGTTTGTATTTTTAATGCTGTATTTGGTCGCTGACTAGTTGTTAAAGATGTATTCGGGCAAGTGCGTTGTTACATTGCGAGAAACGTACGTTCAGCGAGTCGGTTGAACCTGACCACATTTAAATACAATCCAAAGGAAAGCCCTGCTTTGAATAAACCTCGTCCCCGAGGCAGGATAACAGTATGGTTTTTTATTTAAAAAATCAGCCTACTCTTTATACATGTATGTTCACCGTGGGGGAGGGAGTAGAGAGCAGTTAAACGCCTCGCACAAGGGACCTCAAAAGTAGAAAACCGGGCCTGGTTCTGGCAGATTTCTCCTCCCTCCGCGACAACGGGAAGTAACAGCGGGGTAGAAACAAACGGGACGGCCAGTGTTCTCCATGCGTTTTGAGGGTTTATACGCACAGTCACCCAGAGACATGATGGGAAAGGGAGAAAAAAGGAGAATTTTCTAACCGCGACAGCTTTCCAAAGCGATTATTACGTCACTAACAAGCAAAAAAACTGACGATTCGAAAATAAATGATGTATTTTACTGCTAATTGTAAATTACGGTCGACTGAACTATACTGGTGTTTTAAGCTACAAAGTAGGCGCATTCGTTTTATTCAACGACCGCTAAACATTCCATATGTGGGCGTATACTTTTCATAATTCAACTGCACCTACGGTTTACTCCGCCATTTGTTGGGATAAGAAGAAATCCACATATTTTAACTTGCAAAACCCTTAAAATGAGATCCAAAGTAACTTTAACCCTTAACTAGTGAGGTGAAATTATGATAAAATTGTAATTGAAGTGTGCTCACAAAGACCGCTCTTGCTTTTAATCATTATTAATTAACTAGCAATGACTACAATTGAATTTTCGGGGATTAGTAATTAGTTATGAGTTAAATTGTTAAGAGGCAATTAAAAGAAATACTAATATCCACTTTATTTCTTTGTAAAATATAAATTAGCTCAAAGTAGCGGGGTAATTTTCCAATATAACAACGACTTCTGGCAGGAGGGCCATTTGGCCTGAGTCTCAAGCTCAATGGGGTTCTAATTTTATTTGCGTTTGAATGGATTCGCCTTGCTAAAATGTCAATTGCGAAATTGCACAAAAATTATATTTTTCCTTTACTAGTGGTGTAATTGCACGCAAAACTGCTAGAATGGCATTTTATAAATAAAAGTATAAAATTTACATTTCATTGTTCTTTAGCTAATTTTGTTTTCGTGTGTTTTTATTTTCATTGGGGCAAGGGAAATATGGAAGTAAACCGGGCCTCTCTAAAACCTCTTAGATGGCCTTACTATAACTTAGTGGTGTCTCACAGACCGCAGTTTGACTAATCGACGTAACGACGAGATGAAATTCGACATCCATTTTCGCTAATGTAATTTATTTTAGATTGCTTACACCATCTTCAACGTTTCTCCTCCTTGCTGGTCTCGTTGGATACCCAATAAAAAGAAACACGTACGCAACTCGAGTACCGTTGCGACTGAAAAACGCTCTAAATAAAAAAATGGAACAACGGTCGATAAAATGTTCAGCACATCATTATTCAACCCGTACCAAATCACCCACGCTTGAATTTTTCGCGCCAACCATCCATTTTGAGGAGGCTGCTCTTCGAAATTGACACACATTAGAAGACGCCGAGGGAAGAAAAAAAAGCAACGGCGGAGGAAGAAACAAGGAACTTGTCTTCGATGTTATTTTCCAAAGAAAGGTCGGGTGGGCAGCAAAAGCGGAGGAGGCGGTACAAGGGTTGATTGGGTGGGGGAAACCCTTTGGGCCGATGGCAAGGTCTGCCCGAGTCTTTTAAGATGCACCGGCTCCTGCGAACGAGGTGAGAAAGGAGGAGGAAGAAAAAGGAGAGAATGAGCAAAGGAAAGAGAGGGACGAGGAGGAAGAAGAAGAGGCCGAGTGCGAGGTTGCCAAGTTTACTCCCCATGGGATGTGACCCCGCCGTTGGAGGGCAAGGTGTCGGACATCGCACGCCGGTTCCTCCTCGCCCTCAGCAGAACTCGCGCCATTCCGTGCCCGACCGCAAATCCCGAATAAGTAAAAAAAAAAAACGGCGTCGAAAGCAAACGGCGTTAGATTATCGGCCGAAAACAAACCCAGCCACGAGGGTGGGACGATGCGTATCTCGCGCCAGTTCCATGCGTACGATTACCAGCTCCTTGGAGGTTTCGCATGATCCCCTTCCCCCAACCGATCAGTATCAAGAACAAACACCTCCGAACTGTGATTTACGGCGTGCCGACTCTCTGTCGGAACAAAAAACTGTTTGGGTTTTCATTAGGGAGGAAGTTGTAAACGAGGCCGCTATCGATGAAATATTCTGTTGGCAAATATTTGAGCTTTACCAATGCGGCATGATTCGCGAAACATGTCCAAAGCGGTAAACCGAAAGATGTACACGAATTTAGCACAATAAATAAACCAAGGATTTTGATATACGGATGTTATGATGGCCTTCTCCATTTGCCGGCCAAAAATCTTGGGAACGCTTCCTACATGTCATTTGCGAACAGGTAAGCGTTTGACTAGCGATGAATATCGCTGGACGGGATGGCATATCTTTACTTTTATCTTAGTTGTTGATTCAATTTATTTAAACTTCGTGAAAGCAGCAGCAAGTAAATTAACAACTCCATACTTAAAAAGTTTCTTCGTATTGAGAATGGAGCAAAAGAATGAATTTTTGGTCAGGACGCCAAAATACCTCGAGTCGGCCTTGGTAGACGGGTGGTTCGAGTATCTGCCGACGGTTACGAAGGTCGCGGGTTCGAATCCCGCCTAGGACATGGACGTTTGTGTTCGTCAGTTTTATATGTAAGAATGGGCATTAATATCTAAATATCGACCTAAATAAATACGGCTTATTATTATATAAGCAACACAGAGATGATATTTATTGCATTTATCAATCATTGAAATAATAAGATACCCTCTATCATTTAAACATTCACCCGCTCAAAGTTATCCTGATCCACGAAGGTGTTGCTCATACATTTGAAATATAGGTTTAAACGCTGAAATCTTTTGTTTTGACGAAAATTATTTTAAAAAACGAAAATTCGAATGCTGTAATGGAAACAAAGCACCGTACAACGAAGATATATGTGTATTATTTTACGCTCGCTGAAATTTCTCCCGAGTATTCAGAAATAATTAGTGATGAGATTCGTCTGTACACGCAAACGATGAAGAGCATGCAAGGCGTTTCAAAATTTGATTATCGCATCTCTTCAGTGAATGAACTGTTCGCTAACATTTAGATTTTTGTGATTCAGGAACTGAAAAATTTTGTTTGAGAGTGAAACGAACATTTAAAGAATAGAAAATCTTAAAACTTTTTTGAAGAGTAAGGAAGAGCTAAAAGGGAGCAGGGATGGACACCTTTGAACCCGATGTCCAGCGGAAGTGACAGCAGAAAATAACATCAGTAGGTTTGCACAAATTTTAATGCTCAGAAAAAAGCCCGCAATACGTTTGAGAAGGGAGGGCTCGAATCCGTGATCCTCTCACCGCGCCATTGGGTGCGCAGCTTTTATTGGAATTTTCGAGAAATCCTAAGAACCTTGTTCCACACGATTCTTGATTTTTTAGCGAAGTGGCAATCCCAAGATGCTTTTCTCCTCGGTCGAGAAGGAATAAAGCAATTACGTGGAAATGGCGACGACGATGACTCAACTCCATAATCTCCTCCTCAGATCGGAAGGTCAGTCACTCCGTCGGGCGACGCGGGATTATCGCCTTCATCGATACGCGAACAAAAGAGAGTAACGAATCATCGTTCCGCTTTTGCAAAGTGACGCAATTCGGAGAAAGGGGAAGGAAAGGGAGAGAGAGAGAGAGCGGGCTGGCGAGATTTAGCCGCTGTGGGCGCTTTATTGTGAAATGGAGCCGCACAGCCTCCCATCTCCTCCTCACGGTTCGGTCCAAGTTGCCATGGTGGCCACTTCCTTAGATGCCACGCAGTGTCAAGGTCACAACTACCGAACCTCCCCCACCCTATAATTCCCTCGTTCTCTCTTTCTCCCTCTTCCTCCGATTCTTCACCTCTTCTCCCATATTCTTGTTCTCCTCCTAGGCCTCGCTATTCTTTTTCTCTATCTACATCCTATTCTTCGCCTTTTCACTTCTTTTGGTATTCCGTTCTCGAACGGTAAAAAAGGCAAGGAGGCAGCAGGGGCGTAACCACGGTTTAGGGGCCCCCACGCAAGTCAAGTTTTTGGGGCCCTCATTTATATAAAAATATATGAAATTATTATACCGTTTAGATTTTTATCGTTATTTTTTACGTCTTAATTCCAAAAATACATTGAGACTTCTATAATTCTAGCATTATAAGGATAGGACAAAACAACTCCAAACACTCGAGATGGGTATTTTCGTCTTCCCGTAAGGATATTACTACTTCGAATATCTTACGGCAGATTACGGGAAAAATTCTAAGAATTTTTCGGGGCCCCAAATATCTTGGGGCCCCCACGCACTGCGTGGGCCTGCGCCCCCTAAGTTACGCGCCTGGGAGGCGGAGAAGGAGAGGTGGGAGGCAGGACAGGGAGAGAGAGAAAGAGGGGGGAGAGAGAGAAAGAGGGGGGAGAGAGAGAAAGAGGGGGGGAAAGAGAAAAAGGGGAGAGAGAGAAAGAGGGGAGTGAGAGAAAGAGGGGAGTGAGAGAGAAAGGGAGAGGAGGAGGATTTGATACATCTTTGCCAAACCCATCCGCTAAATATTTCCGTCCGCCATCCTCTCCCCTCTCCTACATCTCAACCTCCCTCTCTCCTCACCTTACAAGTTACATCCTTTTATCATAACAAATAAGAACCATAAATCAACATCGGAATATTTTGCAAGGAGGAACGAAAAAATTTGCCGACGGACGTGTTTAAAATTGACGTATTCCTGATCATAAATTTTAACCTAGGCAACCGTTGACGTATTATCGTTTACCATTTGGTAGGCGCCTACGTGACGGTACGTCACCCATCTTGAAACCAAAGGAACTCAAAAGAATTTGTTTTGTGTTTGAGAACGGGCGTCGGACGTTGCTATCCCCCAAATTGGTTGCTATTACATAATAGTGAGGTAATATTGACACCGAGATTCTTTTTATATAAAATATTCTTCTTGTAAATATTATATTTGCAACTCGAGAGCTCAGATTTAAGAGGAAATTAACTCATTAACAATAAGAAACTCTAACCAGCAACTATTTTACTAATAACGAAGCCTTACTAACATGAATTCCCTGGAGAGCCGCGTTTCTCCATATTTTCTCGCGAGAGAGAAGTTTAATTTTCCTGAACACACACGCATGCACGCACTTATTTGCACAACGGGAGTTCTTTAACACGGTATACAAATCACGCTAAAAATAAAAAAAATCCTTCCCGTACACGTTACATAAAAGAAAGTCAATTTCGGCAAAAATTCGACGCTAACCAGGTACGTGCGCAAATTAGAAAACAGACTTATTCGAAAAGGTTACATTACCGCATTCCAAAGCGCGCTGCGCAAACGTGGTACAAGTGATGAGAAATAAGTTGCAACTGTCCTAAAAATACAACCCGGAACTTCTCAATCGAAGATCGAATCTGAAATACCCGTCTGAAGTCTATTAACTCGTTCACAATCGATCTCAACGAGCCCAAATAACAAAAGAAAGTCAATTTCGATTCTACACCGGCCAGATGGATAGATCAGCTAGATTCGTTACATCGGTACCACTCGAGAAAAGGAGCAATGTCACCAACGGCCGCGATAATTACGCCAGCTTCGACCCTAATTAATCTCAACGCGTTACTTCACCGTCAAAAAATCTGAAAAGGTGTGGGAAACTCTTTTGAAACCGTTGCGTCCCGGAAAAAAGATTTATTTATTCTATAGGGTTGTCGTGGCTGCAAGAGAGCCTCGTGTGACGCACCGCCTGAGAGCGGTCGACTCGCCACAAAGAACTCGTTTTTACAGATCGGATCATCACGGAGAACACGTGGTCTCCGCCTGCCTTCCAAAGCAGTTTCGAATTCTTCCACCCGACCAGTGAATCAGTGCCATCTACCGGGAGGCTGAGCTGTAAGAAAGAGCTAGAAAGAGAAGAATGCTCGTGGGTCGGTGTGACATAGGCAAAAGTGAGAAAACCAGGTTCGAGACGCGGTGAAGTCATCATTTCCAGCGAAAACTGTCAACTCAATTAAGAGCGTCTCGCGGTCCCCGTCTATTGCCTCCGGGAGATCAACCAGCGACAAAAGGCGGCATCCGAGAACGGAAGGCGATCTCAACGAAACGCATGCGATTTCTTCGCCGAAAGAAACATCCTTCAAAACGCTTACCAGATCCAAATATGGAACTTCAAGCTTTAAAGTATTCCCATTCTCTCTTATCAGGAGGGAAAATAAACAAAGATGCGTGTACATTTCACTTTCCATCCATCACGTCTATCCGCGTGAGACGACTAATAACGAATGGAGGCTGCGGAGATTTCAACGGGCGGATAGGAAAAAATGAGCGCGAGCGGAGAGAGAATGGTAAAGGAGAAGAGAGAAACAGCCGGGTAGAACGAAGGAAGGACGAAGAGGGATAGATAAAACATGGAGGCAAAGATAGGGAGAGGGGAAGACGTGGAGCAAATGGATTTGAAGGAGTGGCTTCGCCCAAGGCTAGCGAGCCTCGCTTCGTCTCCGGGAGAAATCTTTTCTTCCCCAAGGGAAGAGGGCACGGCGCTGGAAAAATGTATTTTATCGTTCCGGGTTCATTAAGAATCAAATTAAATTACCCATCTCGGTGATTTTCGCGCGATTACAATGTTACATAAATTCTGCAATCAAGAGGGAGTAACACAAGGCGGAACGCGTGTATGCGGAGGATGATACGGAAACAGCAAACAGACGAGTAATAAGATAAACACGAAGAGAGTAAGATGACTGGCGGAAAGGAAATAAATATCGGTCATTACGCAGCGTGTGCGAGCGAAAATTTGATGACATTTAAATTAACTTTTTTATGAAGTACTTTACGTGGAGGATTGCTACTGAAAGTATGGTAAAGCCTTAAAACAGAATTCACCACTTGACCATTTTCAAGTTACCCTGCGTTGATGATTATAGGCACAGTAAGTTGTCGACCATTTCAAATTAACAACATTAACGTGATTGATGAGGGTGTAAGGGTCTGTTTAAGAAAAGTTACAACAGGACGGAATAGAAGGGGGGAAGACACGAAAAGCCTAGTTTCTCAACAGAATCAAGCGAGGTAAAAATGTATACTTAATGCAAACAACATTTATGAAAATTATGTTTTAAACGACTGGGGAAAACTGAACGCGAATGTTAATTTCGAGTATTTTTTTTCATATCAGTCAGAAATTTGAGAAAGTCGATTCGCCCTCAAAAAGATGACCACTTACTCTTACACCTAACTATCTAGTGAGAATTATGACGCTCCGTATCCCCGAAATAGATTTTAATTTGTTTGCTTTATTTATTTGTTTAAATTTGCCTTCGTTTTGATGAGCCGATGTTTATGGAATATAATTTTCACGTCTGAGTTCATAATTATTTGTCATGTTTTACCGTATAGTAAATATTTGCGAACAAATCGAGTGAGTTAATGTTTCGAGTGCTAAAAGATGAAAAATTCTTGCTATTACTACCAATAATAGTGAGCAATACGATTTCTTTACTTTTCTATTTAGCAACGTTCTTTACCATTCAAAAATGATCTTAAAAGTAAGATTATTCGTAACAAATTTAAAAATGTTATCTACTCTAACGACGCTTAACATTCGTGGAGAACTGAAATTATAAAGATAATAATATTCACAAGTATGAACATTTACAAAATTGTGGATTCAGAACAGGGGCACTCCGTGCCTCACGGCCGCCCGTGTGCAAGTCTCTCATTTGCCGCCCTTTTTAGGCGTTATTTACAAAAATTATTAAAAAACGCCTTTTGGTTTTATAAATTTCCGTAGCCAATAAATATGAAAGAATATACGGCATATTATAATACAATCCGCATTACTGTTAAAAATACTGTACGTGTCTGACGATAAATCGGTCGCCCGTGTGCGTCGCACACATCGCACATACGGATGGCGCGCCCCTGATTCAGAAATAGAAATACATATGGAATATCCGATAAAAATACATATACAAAGGTTGGGTATGCCATATACACATTTCAAATACATAATTAGCAGTCGACAGGGTAAATTCCTCTATCACCCATTCAAATATTCTAGTTAACTATATCAAGAGCGTCTAACTTACAAATGAATTGCTCATATGGTTTCTTCGGATTTGATGTGTACCAAACTAAAGAATGGTTACGTTTTGGGTAATATGATAATATTATTCAATATTTTGGTTTCTTTTTTAGGATTCTCTAAAATTTAATACGGTCTTAGTTAATGTAAAATTAAATTTTAATATTTTTGTTAAGGGGTTTGCAAAACTAAACTTGTAATTTTCATCGTATATCCTGATCATCGCGGAATTAATTTCCTAAGTTTTGACGTGTAATATATTGTTCACTGACATGCATATATACATACACTAACATATCGAAGTGCTTCTTTCATGATATTTTATTTACAATGCCTATTAATGATCCTAAATTCTCAAATTTCATTCAGCGGTTGATTATATCATTTAATTTGTATTTTCATTTCTAAAATCACCGGAAGGGCGGCCGTTGCCAGAGTATTATGAATATTATTTTAAACTGTCCCTAAGATAATCGCAAATTTTTATTACATTTTCAATATTATAGGCAAGAGAAAAAATGTCAAATATGGATTTTCAATCTAAGTGTAGAATGCAGGCAATAGGCCAAGCAGGGGAGTACTGATTTACCCCGCAACCCCCGCAAAGCGGGAGGGGGGTGCGAGATTTAGGCCCCCCCCCCCCCCAATCATTCAAACGGTACGTACTGATGAAGGCGTCTATACGGGGGGTTCCGTATTATTTGCTTCGGTAGGCCCCCAAGATTTTTTGGCACGCCCTTGAGGCCTTTTAATGCAGGGTTATTATAAAATAAGTATCAAATTGACATTCTTTTGCGAACAAACTTTCTGATATATAAATAATAATAATTTTACTGGAAACCGTTTTCGAGATATTTCGCCTCAAACTCGAGTCTACATACTTTTGGCGCCGACAGTAGACTTTAACACCACATTCCTAGAAATCTCATATTCCAAACTAACATATCGAGAATTAATTGAAGAGTATTTCGGGTATAAAACAAAAATTCACAGCCACTTTGCCACGTTGCCAGCGGATGAAATACAAGAGAAAATAACACCCCGTTCTTATACCGAAAACATTCTTCAAAACAGGTACCACAACATACTGGTAATATAGATTCCATTATTTTGTATTTATAAGTAGCATGTTGATTATGATAAATCCAATGTGATCATAAAAACTCTGAGGGTCCTTCTATTAATAGAGGAAAGACTGAAATTCTTTTAATTAATAGAATACAACTCCAAAAACTCCTATGCATGAAAATACACAGAAAATCAACCAAAGGTGATTCTTTTAGTCGTACATCCCCTGATTACCAATGGAAATTCTTCAGCGATGCTACATGTTTAGGCACGTTTAACAATAGGTGCAATTACATCCGGTGACGCTTCCGACACGACTGATAATTTTGCGAGAATTACTTATTACTTTAATAACTCAGAATCAGTAATATATCCTATTGAAATGACAATTACTTGTAATTTTTACGTTTTTTTTTGTCTGGCATCTAGCGGCTATCCGGAAAATCTGAGCTTCCTCAGATGTGCGATAGATTGCGAGGTACACACACCGTAGTTCAACTGTGAAAACATGAAGGAACTGTGTTTATTATATCGTATATTTTTACAAGTTAAACTGTTTCGTAGTTTGATACCTTTTCTAATGTAATTGATAACTAAGAACCAGTAAGGTATAGAGCAACGATTTTTACGTATAATTAAGTATACCGACACTTGTAAATGTAGTTACTCGGTTGTCTTCATTCGTTTGTTTCGGGTTGTTATAGAGCTTTTAACTTACTTACACGTTTAATTATGATACGTCATACTGGTTTAGAAGGTTTGAATGAATGTTAACATTTTTAGTTACGTCAACAATTAGTTAGAGATAAAATTTATAATTTAACACCCATACCTATAGGAACCATGGAAAAATGTGAAATTTCATTGTTTGAGAATAAAAAGAAAAAATAAATTGGTTAAGAAAAGGTTTTTTAGAAAATTAACTTTTATATTATGCACTAATAAGGAAAAAATAAATTTTTATTTATTTATCGATCGTGAGTTCGCCTGGTAAAGAGGCACAAAATTTACAACACTTTCAGTGGAATAAATTCCTTCTTGCTCAACAATGTTGATTTGCTAAACTTTATTTAGAACTTTTGTAAAAGTTATATGGCACCTTACAGGTTTATCTTGCGCCATATACCTTTTACAAAAGTTCTAAATTAAGCTTAGTAAATCAACATTGTTGAGCAAGAAGGAATTTATTCCACTGAAATTGTTGTAAATTTTGTTCCTCCTTACCAGTCGAACTCACGATCGATAAATAAATAAAAATTTATTTTTCCTTTATAGTGCATAATATAAAGGTTAATTTTCTAAAAAATCTTTTCTTAACTAATTTATTAATCCAATGTAAGTAATACACGCTAGAGAAATTCCGCCTTTTCATAGGATAGGCTAAACTGAAATTAAGACCGCTTGACCTTTAGAAAATTATGCGTTGAATGATGATTGGTTTAACTTTGTGGTTTTTTTTAAAAGTTGACGTAGTAACTAAATAAGCTTATTTTCAATTTTGAGATGTCCAATATGAGCTATTTGGGTAACCCTAGCAATATCCAAAGATATTCTAACTCTTTCCACACTTTCCGTGAGGTATCTACTGTTTGACGAACCATAGTTTTTAGACCTCCCAGGTTAGTTGGCACGAAAAGAACACACAAAAGATCATTAAAGATTCATAAAACAGTCGGAGTTAGATTAGGCGATCTGGTTTTGGACCTCAACGGCCAATCTACACAGTGAGCCTTTTTACCTTATCATCTTCTGAGATGGATTGAAGTAACTGTAACTTGTTAGGCCTCATTTTTAAACGTTTCCGAGATATTTTCCACGCTGATTTTTTATCAGAAAATGTTTGATCGTAATTAATTTTTGTAACTCTAAACTTCTTTTATTATAACCCTGTTCAATGTAGATGTGAAATCGACAATCACCATCATCATCGGTAGCCTATCCGTCGACAGGTCCGTGATTATTCATGGTTAAACTTGGTTCTACATATACATACTCCTATTTTCCGCAGTTTTCTTCATGTCTTGATAGCTCTCTTTCCCTTTCAAGTCGTCTATCAGCTGAAACCTCTTTCTCTTTTTCCATCCAGTTTTCCTTCTAGCACTTCTTTAATCATGCACTCTCTCCTCAGGTAATGTCCAATCCAGTTCACCTTCCTCTTTTTGATAGTCTGTATAATCGTTCGCTTCTCTCCTATTCTTCGTAGTACTTCCTCGTTTTTCACCCTATCTGTCCATTTTATCTTCAGCATTCTTCTCCATGACCACATTTCGAAGCTTTCCAAGTTTTTAATATCATTTTTCCTTAGCGTCCACGTTTCTGCCCCATACAAAACTATACTCCATACATAGCATTTTATCAACATCTTGCGGATATCCTCCTTTATATTCCCCGTTAGTAGGAGTTTCTTTCTTCTGAAAGCGACTTTTTCTTTCTTTATTTTAGTCCTGATTTCATTGGTACATTGTGCTTCTCTCGTTATGATGGTTCCAACGTATTTATAATCTGAAAGTTGTTCTAATGGCTTTCCTCCAATACTTATGTTCAAATTTTCTTCTTTACTTGATATTCGCATGACCTTGGATTTTTCTGTATTTATTTCCATACTGTATTTTCTACCTGTTATCACTAGTCTATTTATCATTTTCTGGAGTTTCTTTTCCTTTCTTGCTAGAAGTACTTCTTGATCATCCCCGTATTTCACTGTTCTTATAATCCTTCGTCCAATTTTGAAATCTCCATGGCCTTCTAACGATTCCTGCATTAGTCTCTCTCCATATATATTGAATAGGATCGGCAACAGACTACAGCCCTATCTCACTCCTGTACCGATATTTACTCCGCTGGTGTCCGAATTCTCCAGCCTGACCATTACAACTTGATTCACATACAGATTCCTGATCAGTTTCCTGTCTTTCCAGTCAACACCTATATCCTTTAATATCCTCATCAGCAGTACCCAATTTACTCTAGCAAAGACCTTCTGCCAGTCGACGAAACATACGCAGCAATCTTGGCTGTACTCTAATGCCCTTTCGGATATGATTCTCCCTACACCGATAGCATCTCTGGTTCCTCGTCCTTTTCTGAAGCCGAATTGATCTTCCCCTAGCATTTCTTCGGCCTTTTTCTCTAGTCTTTTATTAATAATCCACGTGATGATTTTCGAAGTGTGTGAGAGTAGGCTTATCGTTCTGTAGTCTTTACACTGCATTGCCCTTGACGTCTTCTTTAGACGGATCATTGTTACATCTAAGAAATCCTGAAGCCACTCTCCCGAGTCGTAAATCTTGTTAATTAGTTTCGTAATCACTTTTAGTCCTTCCAATCCCATGATTTTAAGTACCTCTGCCGGTATTCCATCGCTGCCTGTAGCTTTTCCTTTTTTCAGTTCCAGTATCGTCCTTTCTACATCGCTTTTCATAATACTTGGTTCCAAGTTGTCTTCTTCAATGTTATCCTCTTCTTCCAGATCTATTTGTGCCGATCCTGCCTGCTTGATGTATAGTTCCTTAATGTATTCGGCCCATATCTGTGCTACATCCTTTGGTTCTGTGACTATTTTTCCATCTGTATTAATAATTCCTTTACCACGAATCCCATTAGGCTTCTTATCTTCTAACTCCAGTGCCCTAGCGTACATAATATCGTACCTTCCTAACTTCTCCATCTGTTGTATTTCCTCACATTTTTCTTTTATCCAATTTTCCCTAGCTTTATCTGTTACCCTTCTCATCTCATCGTTTATGCGTCTATAGTTGGCTCTACCTTCTTCACTGTTAACGTTTTTCCATTTTCTTCTCTCATCCATTTTCTCCAGCATTTCCTTAGTGATCCATGGTTTTCTCATTTTCTTCTCTTGTTTCCCAATCTCTTTATTCAAGGTATCTTTGATGCTGGCTTTCACTTCCTCCCATTCTGTATCCACGGTCTTCGGTTTGTTTTCCAAATTTCTATGGCGATCTTCCAACTTTGTGCTGAATGCATCATTCTTTTATTTCAGTTATCTAGGTCCCAAATCTGTCTTTCTCTTCTCGTTTTTCTTATTTCTTTAAGCTTTGTAGTTACATCGGCTATTAGAAGGATGTGATCTGAATCGATGTCTGCTCCTGGTAATGTCTCAGCATTTTTATGCTGTTCCTGAATCTTTGTTTTACTAGGATGTAATCTATTTAGCATCTAATTCTATCTCCTGGGATTTTCCACGTGTCCAACCTTCGTTTATGGATTTTTAACCATGTATTAGTCACTATTAGGTCGTTATAAACGCAGAATTCTACCAGTTTTTCTCCTCCTCGGTTTATTTCTCAAGTCCGTATTGACCGAAAACTTTTTTTCTTTTTCTTCTCCAACGATGCTGTTCCAATCTCCCATTATTATGTAGTTTACCTTTCCTCTTCCGTCTTCTTCGTAAATCTCGTTCATTTGTTCATACATCTCGATTTCTTCTTCTTCATGAGCGGACGTTGGCATATATACCTGGATTATCAACATGCCCACTGGGACTAATTTTAGTTTTACTGCCATCAACCTATCGTTCGTTGCTATTATTTTTGCCACGCTCTTCAACATATCTTTCCTAAGTACCAGAGCTAACTCCCCTTTCCCATTATTTCCTCCAGAATAAACTACCGTGAATTCTTCCGAGTCAAACTGACCTCCTCCTCATCTAGCTTCGCTCAGCCCTATGATGTAAATCCTAGTTCTTCTCATTTCTTCTTTCAGGTTCTCTAGCTTTCCTGCCTCCCTCACGGTTTTTTACATTCCAAGTACCTATGCGAAAGTTACCTTCGACAAATGCTTTCCTCAAGGCAGTCCCCGCTCGGAGATCCGATTGAGGGACTATTTTACCTCCGGAATGTTTTACCTCGAGAGGTTCATATTGTCCAACCATTTAATCATTACTACGGAATTGTACTGTGGTAGTTTCCCTCTTGCTTTCCACTGTAGCGGTTCTAGGTGAATTCGTCGAAAGTAAATTTGTCAGAAGCATATTCGTCGAACGATCAATTCATCGAAAGGCAAGTTTGCCGAAAATTACGAGATCGTCTAAAATCATTTGTAATTATTTCAAAGAAGAAAAGTTAATGAAAATGATTTGCATTCAGACTGATTAATACTATCGAGTTTTAATGGAGGGAAATAGCTTGAGATTTATACTAACGCTTCGGAATATGTACTTAGTTTTGAATGTCATTTGGAGTCATTACGTGGTAAGGTTTGTAAAATTTGTGAAAATGAATTTATCAAATGGAGAATGGTAATTTTCATATTTATATTATTCATTTATAGAAGTTTCAATGGAAACAAAATCCTTGCAAAACATTCGGTACATTTATTTAAAATTAAAATACAAAATCACTAAGTAATAATTCGCTAATAATAAATTGATATTAATTGTTTTTTATACTCTCGCTAAACGTTTTTAAGAGAAATAAGTTGCTTTAAAAAATTCATAATACTGTTATACGTCTGTGTTAACTGAATTAAATGGCGGAAAATGGCCAATTTTTTAATCTTTTCGAGAAAAGTACGATTGTAAAAAAAACTTTAACTCTGAGTTGCTCTAAATTTTGTCTTCATTACGATGAGGGACCAGAATAATATTTAAAACTCTATCTAGGCTTCCGGTTTGTTTCAGGAAATTCATGTGGTATTCTTTGAAGCATCCCTTTTTACTTTCTCCATACGTAGTACAGTGAAATCTCGTTACAACGTACTTCACAATTACGTATGTTTCAAATTAACGTACTTTTTTTAAATCCCCGTCAATTTTCCCGTATAAATACTGTATAAATATTTCAAAATAACGTACTTCAACTTCACGCACTTTTCAATAATACGTATTAAATTCAGAGCTCCCGAAAAAGATTGTGGTTTTAACGTATGATTTCATCCGTAAATGACTCAACTATAACCAATTCTTGCACATTCAAGTCGCTCACACCAACTTTGAAGGCATCTTTAGTCTTTAGCACGAAAAGATCTTCGGAACTCCGCCAAAATCCCAAAAGGTGAGATTTTCCGAATTGAAAAAATTTTAAACCGATCATCAGTTATCCCTATCGTATTTTCACAATAGCATTGAGATAAAATCTTAAGTTCTAGGAATTATCTCTCTTGTCAGACTCTCGTTCTTCCCGGTTTCGGTTTGAGCCGGACTTGCGAGAATGCCTAACCCCTACCGAGATACTTCCAGAGAAAATAATGTACTCCTTATGGGTATTTCAGTATACCGCACTTTCAGTATAAAGTATAAGAATTCATGCTCCGTAGAGATACGTTGTATCAAGACTTTACTGTAATCGGTTTTGTCGGTTTCCGTCAAATATCTCCTTAAAAACGTCGTTATTGGTAATCTTCGTGAGGACCAAAGTTGTAGAGAATAATATTTCTTCCAAGTTTTGTTTGAAACAAATTTTCGTAGAACCATCCATTTCGGAGATATTTTGCTTTTTCTTAATTTCCAGTAGGTATACAGCGCCACCACCAGGTAGCGGTGAATTCTGTAAACATTCAAAATATACCTAATTTACAGCAATAAGGACGACTGTATTCTTTTACGCTATGAAATAATAATTTTGCCTTATAATGCCATTCATAATAATTTAAATACCATACCCCAAATATGGAGAAAGTCGTGTTGGCCACATCAGATTTTTTCAAACATACTTTAAAACTCAATTTTTGTAAATAGTTTTTATTATACAAATTATAGATAATGTAATTTTCTACAAGTTTTGTTTGAAACATTATTTTATAAATTCGATAGCTTAAAATATGTTTTGATCCTTCTAAATTTATGTTAAATACGTCGCTAAGTGATACCATCGTTTCCGCTGCTATGGTACAATTTTCTAATTGCTGATAGCGTTGCGTACGCTGCCAAGGGTCATTTTAATTGTGCATCGAAATCTTTTTATCCATATAAAAAGTAAACAATTTCCTTATTGTTTTTTAAAATAAAGACTAATGAAAATGTTTTAAAATTATCGAGTGTAATCGCTGATAATTATTTCTGAGAACGCTGATGTCGAGAGCAATCATATTCATTGCTCTGTTTGAAGATAGTCTTGTGTCGACCACATAGGATTTTTTGAAGAAATATACTGTGTAGTGGCTACATTGCTGGTCGTTTCCATACAATCCTCACATGAATTCTATGTACAATCCTTACAATCTAGGGGCAACCCACTTTTATCTTCGACCCATCCTTTCTGCATGGAAAGCAATATACAATAAGTAAAGACTGAAAAATAAGAAATAACAGAAATATAAGAATTATTAGTAGAATAAAGAGAAAAATGTATATTAAATTAATTTATAAAATAGTAATAATTTTAGTAGTGTTTTCAAAGGAATTGTATATTTACAGTGAAAAGATGACATTCTAGTGGTCTTTCGAGAGAAAGGATTCGCAAATTAGTATGGCCAGGTGCAGATATCTGCAAGCTTCTATTTTCATTATTCCTGTATTTATATTATTCTGAGTTTGGTTTTAGAAAGCTTAGCTGAAGAAATGATGCCAAGCAGCAATGTTCAGAATATATTTCCTGCGTCATCTCTTAAAACTAAAACAAGTTGGAAAGTTTTTATTTGTTAAACTGACTTTCGACGAACTCGTCATTTTCGACAAATTTGCCCTTCGATGAATTGATCGTTCGACGGATTTGTTTTCGACGAATTTGTCTGTTCCCTACTGTAGCCGTAAAAATCCCCGATCACGCCTACAGCTCTATTGGATATAGACCCATCCAATATAATTTGTTTTCGGCTCTATACTGACGGTACTGCTGTCTACTGCCAGGCACCGCTGATAGTTTTTTTAAATTAATTAATTAATTAATTAATTTAAAAACTTTATTTTGTAAAGAAAACCTCCATCCGCGGGGATCGAACCCTGGAACTTTGTAAAGGGAAGCCGACACGCTAACCACTACACCACCAGTCCAATATAAACCCGACAAATCAATTTCATATGACATTAAAGCAGGCCCGGATTAGCCTTTATAGGACCTGGGCACTCTCATAATCTTAGGCCCCCAAGATAGATCTATAGGTAAATGTTTGCATTGTATACGATGTATAGGTTCTATCAGGGCCGGATTAAAATATTTGTAGGACCATAATATAATCATACATCTATATAATATATGCCTATGATATTTTGTCCTAAAACTTTTTCGTAGTCTCTGGGCACTGTTCCCATTGTGCCCAATGTATAATCCAGGTCTGCGTTCAAGTATATTATGCACAGTTTTCATGTGGATTTTCAGCAAATGTGTTAATATTGATGTTTTATGGTATTCCATTATAGGTTCACTGTTTATAGTGTCTGTTGATAATCAGGTATGGTTGTGGACTTAACTTTTATTAACACAAGTTGAACCAGAGTTTTTCATAGATGCGATACCAAAATAATGCTACGTGACAGGAATACTAACATGTGTGTTTCGCATTAACGGCATTTTAGATAAGAAAGTCTTGCGGATATATTCTGCTTCGCAACAGCACGCGATGTTGTAATTTAGATCGGTTTCATTAGAATGGGACATTTTAAAAATTACAAAAAAATAAATTATGGGCACAAAAACGTTAAGAAATTATTTTTTATGTGCATTGAAAATGGAGATCAACATACAAATACTCAAGGCTAATACAATGAATAAAAATTCATCAGTGACTTCATGCATTTCATTCCACCTAACAATAAATCTACCCAAGAGGAACATTACCGGTGAAACAACAGAAAAATGAGGATACTGGCGTCTCTCGGTACTTTTCGGCTCTCACTAATAGATTCATGTAAAATATATTATAAACTTATAAAGATGCTATTTTAAAAAATTCTCAAAATTCGAAACAATACTATCCAGGTATTATTTTAAGAATCTCGGATAATATATTGAACGTTATATCAAGTGTCAGATATACAGAAAGACATACGATTATTCTGAGCGATAATTCACGGTGGTATTCCAAGAAACTAAGACTTTCAGCAGAATCCATAAAACATTTTTTCACTTCGGTAGAATGCGTCGAAACGTTCGTGCGCGTACGAAAAAATAAAACGACCAAAGCAAACACTTAAACCGCAACAGATAAGCTCTCTCATTTTTTTTCATCTCGCGCACAATCGCCATTTCCGGCGCCACTCGGTTAACTGCTTCCATTTCTTGCACGCAAATCGCAGAAGCTTTCGCGTCCCATCCGCATTCGAGCGGAAGGGGAGAGAGCGAGAGGTTAACGGGGCCCTACCTCTCCATTCCTCTCGCGGTATCTCCTTCACCTATTCATTAACGTAAATTACGCGCCGACGCTGGATGTTTCGAGGTATCTGCCGCTTCCTTTCCTCCCTTTATACTCCCCTCCCATTCCTACAAATGAAATCTTAAGAGCGCTTCTCCCAACCCTGAATTCGAGATGCCGATCACTTGAGAGCGAGACGTAACTGGCGATCATCGGGCGAAAAAAAAAACGATCTTTCCCCCGTCGATTTTTTTCGCCGCCTACCAGAGAAACCTTTTTGTGGCCAGGATATCAGGGATCGTTGGATGGGAAGGAGAGAGAGAGAGATCGAGGGAGGAAACGATAACGAACGCTGATTAATGAGCCGTACGACTCCCATCCGATGACCAAATGGGGAAGAAGGCGACCGTCTTTCCCTCCTCCGCAGATTACGACCCTCCTTCAAAACACGAGGCGACGGCACGGTGCCAAGAAATCGCACGCGACGCGTACAATGGGGGAAAAAAGGATTTTCCCGTCGTTCGGGGAGCGCGACAGGGGCGGCGGTAGCGGGAAGGTGCGGCGTGGGCAGCCGGTAGTCTACGATTCTCCATGGCTACTGCCTATTCCTCCTCCTCCTCTCCTCTCCATCCCCTTTCCCAAGTCCCGATCGCCCCACGAGCGACGTAATTATCTTTTCCCACCCGTCCCACCTTTCCCTTCTCTCCCGTGATCTTTTTCCACGGCGGAGTCAATCCCCCTTTCTCTCCGATCCTTATAAAACCGCCGCTCCAGAAATCCGACGTCCGCCCGATGATTAACGACCCTCCGTCGACCAGAATAATGTATTAGAATTCCTCGTATTATTATTGGAGCAAAAGGTGGAAGGAGAGGGTGGTGGGAGGGGGTCGAAAGGAGTGGGGAGGACGGAAGGAGACGAGCGGGGAATTGGGATGGGGAGGCGAGCTTTTAAGTTCAAGGTTGGCCGACGATCCTAAATGACTCGCGGCATTCGAAGCGCTTATCCACTCATCAACGGCGAACTTCTCGCATTCCGATGGTTGGAAGGTGTAGGGCGTGGCGGAGGGAGGGAGGGAGAGAAGAGGAGATGGGAGACGGGACCAAGTGACGGAGCGGTGGGGTGGGCGATGATGATTGAGATTGGATTTTAAGAGGGAGGATTATTCGCCCCTTTTCGGGTGTGACAACGCGGTTGGCACCGATTTTAAGGGTTGTGCCGAGGATTTAAAACAACTCTCCTTCCACGAATCGTCTCTTCTGGACAGGAGGGAAAGGGTTTCGGTCCAGTGACGATATTTAAGAGCTGTATTGATTTCGATCTTTTTTTTGCTTCAAAAAGGCACTGACGGGAAAACACTTCCGTGCAAACATTGCGGTTTGTTTTTGTCTCCGCTGCCTACGATTGAAGCTGTAAGCGAGCGTACCCGAATTTTTCTTTTTGAAATATTACGTCCACTTTTTCCCCCCCTTACGATTCCTCGCGTGTGAGTTTTAAAGCTGTTTTATTAATGTATATTAATTTAAGCCGCGAGACCGAATCCATTTTAATAAAGTAGCTTATCGAATTGGGCCTTTGACCAGATACTTGTTTAGATAGGTTGTGGGCGAAAGGAATGGACGATTGATGGGTTTTTTTACGATCCAGAATCTGTGAGCGGGGAAACAGTCGATTAATCGGAATGGTGGATGGAGATGAAGGGGATTCATTTGAGACGGCGAGGGCGATGGGATTTGTATGGGTGGGAATTGCAAAGTTGGAAAGAAGCAGGTGTCGTTCCTTCATCTTGTTTCATTTCGCAATGTTGACTTGATAATTTATTCAGAATGTTAAATTTCACGTGGCGAAAAAAATAAATGTAGAGCTGGACACTTTGGTGTGAAAGCGTGTGAATACGCGGCCAACATCGCGAAGACAATGGAATAAAATATTACTCGTCCTTTCGGATAGTGAGTTAATTTTCAGAAAAACGCGTCTACACAAAACAAAAAAACGCGTTTGAAAGAAGTAATGCTCAGCGAAAAATACAGAACGATATTGAGACCGCCTCTATTGGCTGTAATAAAGATAAAGAAAACACTCCAATAAGTTAATTCGGTCAGGAAAACTGCGAATGTTTAGTCTAAAAAAAAGATCTATTTGAATCAATGATCAGTTGAACACCACTGAAGACGGATTCTTTGCGACAGAAATGTCTTGTTTTTCCTACCGCATCGTGGCCATCGAAGTACTATTCATCGTGAATATTTACATTAGGACGATTGGTAGCAACGAATGCCATATCAATTAATCAGCCACAATCTCTCAATTTTCCATTAGCTCCGCGGTGCACTCGGAAAAATTTCACTTGAACTTTTTTTTGCAACTATCTCCTTTTAAAGTACCGTATTCTCTCTCTCTCTCTCGCAATGCTCACATTTTTTATTTCGTTTTCTTTATTCAGTCGGATAATACGGGAGCAACCACTACGCGAGAGGTTTTTAGATAAAAAATGTCTCAATTTTTCAAACGTGAAGTAGGGGTGCTATCTTTATATGAAGGTCACCGTTACACAGCATATGTGGTACATACAATCTATATTTATCCTGTAAATACAGTCTATATTTATCCTGCATCTTTTCATTCAAGCACTCTTCCTTGGGTCCCTTCCTGTTCCTTTTAAACATTACCTCATACAATGCCCACTTTAAAAAATGTTTTTTTATTAACCATTCTCGTTCGCCTACTACATCGGAAAATCTCTGTTCTTTTGCCTTAATTTCACTTCACTTAATCCACATGTATCTGGAATACTTTTAATCTACGAAAACATTCCTTCTCCGTAGTCTAAAAGAGGTAATATAAATTAATACATGGCTAATGAAAACTGTAGGACAAATTTTTATGGTGTGTATGTACATGACTTGTACGAACTAGTTCTGTTAAATGAAAGTATTTAGTCAAGGGACTGAAGAATGCTCCGTATAAGCGAACGTTTTGTAATAACCGATTTCCTAATTACTAGGTTTCATATACTTAGTTCCACGTCAAAACGTTAACAATCGTCATATATATGGAACTAAATCTTTAGAACGCTCTGATATAACTCCGAAAAATTAAACATTTCGCCGTTTGACAGCTACATTTTTCGTATCCGTCTCACAATTTCAAATACCGTTAAATCCAAAGTTGCACCTCCCACCATCACCCGACTTTTGGCATCAACGGTACAAGTCGTACACAGTTTAACAACCGACGCGCACAGAAAAACTGAACTAACGCGCACTCAAGTCCGCATCCCCAAATTATGTTCGTCGCAAAAAAAAAGAGGACACATTTTTTTTTCAACGCACCCTCGAGAAGAAAACATTCCGAAGATATCCAAAGTTCCTCATCGACGAGGGACAGGTGTTGTTTCGGAGTGTGAAGGAATCGCGTCAATCCGATCGACGTCCAGGAAGTGAAGAGACGAAAATGGAGGGAGGATAAAAATTGCCTTGTCGTGAGTCATAAACACATCCAAAAGAGAGTGTGGGGGATGATTTCCCTCCTCCTCCTCCCCAAACCTCTTCCTCTCGCCCCCACAACCACCCTCTCCCTCCCCTACCTTTTCCTCACCCCCACCAATTTCCCTCTCTACCTTCCACTCCCGCGCGCGCGCACACACGCGCACACGCACGCACACACACTCGGTGAGTGAGGCGATCGCGCTTTGCTGTAACCAGTATCTGCATAATCACCTCGTAAATCGCGATGATTGGCTACGGGATGGGAACAAGTCTGGCCGAGATGAATGATTAAATTTGCACAAAAATTATGTGGAACAAGGTCAAGAGAGCCGCTTTTGAATATAGACCGCGGCATGATTCCTTTATAAAGTGAGAAGCCAGGTCTTTCGCGTGAAAAGTCAATGTTTATTAAAGGATTTCATCCCGCGTTAAGGGGTGAAGGGTTAACATTACGCGTATTAGCCATTCGCGGAGAGAGAAAAAGAGAGGAGGGTGGGGCACGGGGTGGTTGGCCTGCGGGGAAGGTTGAAGAGAGAGAGAGAGGCCAAATGGAGGAGGAAGGAAAGATGTTGATGGGAGAGACTTCTTTTTACACTCTCCCGGGCAAAAATTCCCACGCTATAGAATACCTTCCGAGATTTCGTGCGGTGTCTACGTAGCCTTGATGATGCCTTTGAGACATAATTTTGAGATGATATCGACGTCGAAATGAAAATTAGAGGCATGGAAATGTCGTAAAACAACCTGGAAATCATTACTGACGAGTTCTGAGCGGATTTAAGTTGAATTGTAATACACAGAAGTCTCAGGTTCGTTGGAGCTAGAACATTGTTTAATATGTTAAATTAAAAAAAGGCAAATACAGACAGGCGGATGTTGTTGTTCAGTAAATAATTGAAAAATTAATTATTCATCTATCAAGTAGGTTTCGTGATCGTGAACCAGTGTTCGTTAAAAAGGGAAAAGATCTCTCAAAATTATTGGAACGCCTCCAACCCAAACACAAGTTCAAGTTTTTGAACTGTCAATCTCAAATAAAACTTCATATTTTTTATTAAAAAATATGAAAACTTCACAACTTTTAAATAACATTACATTCCTCTATATAAAGAATATTAAATTGAACGCGTGGATTCATGCGGATATGGTAGCTCAAAATGAACCCACCCACGTTCGCAATTTCTATTAATTTTACTCATTTGTCAGACACGGAAGAGATCTAAATAAAAGGAACGAGTCTTTATTCAACAACGGCTACCAGTTACAATAAATCGTGCTGCGCTAGAATCCCATAATTACTCTTCCCTCAGAAAATATTTCCAGGCGACCAAGTAAACTGACGACTTTTAACAGAGTAAACCTGATTTATACGTGGTTACGCATATCCGCTGAAGAACTTTGATTGATAAATGACCGAATCACGATGATTTGACGTCGAGGAAGAAGATTAATGCGCCATATATCTCCGAGAGGACGAATCAACGGTCCCTCTTAAAAACCACAACTGCTCGATTCAAACCGACGATTACGTACGCTTTGCCTTGCTGGAAAATCGTGCGAGTGCTAATGAATTTCACCGGAGTCGCATGCGCGCGCTTGCGGTGGCGTCCCGCCTGAGGTACGCCGAGCAACACAGCCTCGCTATGGTCACCTAAGCGAGAGAAAGACACTCGAAGGGCAATCAAATGCAACACCTCTGATTCATTCGCATTCCAAGATGCGAACACGGGGATGCTAAAAAGAATTCAAAACTTCGCCGACGAAACGAGAGATAGAGAGTCGGTCTCTTTGCTTAATTTGTCCAAGGTTAATTTTTCCGTTTAATTGAGGAGCTCATCGTACATCTGAAACAGTCCTGGAAAGGGTCATAGATTTATAGTCTAATCTTTCAGTTCGCATTTCGAGAGCAGTGTCGACTTTAGCTTCCCTCCTTAAAAGTAATTCAAAATCGACAATTATAACTGCTCCCACTAAAAACAATTACATATTTATGAGTAAATGAATTATGTTCAACTTCAGTCTAGTTCCGGGAAGTTATACTTTTAAATGGGAGATAAAATTAATAGTCCAGATTATTTCAATCTGTTGAACCTAATAACTTAATATAGTTAAAAGGAACTTAGAAAAATTTAATAAAAATATTCTAAAATGGACATTTGGAAGACCAAGGACTGATACACAGAACATAAATGTCTTAAAATAAAACGTTCTTTAAGTACCTATGTTACCAATAAGCAAAAATGAAAATAAACTACTGCTATGACATCTAAATATGGACTTTTGGTGTGATTTCAATTTATTCTGCCAGCAATTAAAAGATAATATCTTTTTGCGACGCATCACCCTGAATCAAACATTTCGAGATCATATTGCACATAATTTTTAATAACTAATTTAAGGTATTTCGAAAAACTCGATTCCATCGACAAAATAGGTTGAGGATGTTACATTTAGAAATAAGACACTGTTTTCTTTACAAGTATTGCCGAAAATATTTCAATAATTATACATCAAAATGCCTCTCTGAAATGCATTGAATGGCCTATAATTAGTAGTAATTCGCTGCTTCGATAAAATACAAATTCTATTACGCATAATATGAAACAGCCAACTACCTGAATGCCTGATAGTTTTTTATCAGTTTAAATGTATATATTAACACACTTTTTTGCATTTAAGTAGATAAAAAAGCAAAAGCGATGTGGTGCTTAAAAAGTATAAATTTATTTCTGATCATTCGCTAAATGTACATGACTTTCGTGCATTAAAATTGCTATCGAAGGGTTGGTTTATCACTATCTAGGCGTTCTATTAAAAATGGGTCATGCACCAGTAAATTCTCATATCTTTTATATGTTAAAGGACATAACTTACATGAAGTGACAGGAAAGATTTGAAAGCAACTAAAAGGATAATTATACATAAAAGCGTTATCAAATGGTGATCATGTTTCTCACAGAACCTTAAAAGAATGTAATTATCTCTTTTATTTCGGTAATTACGTACAAAAATGCCTGTAATACTTCAATTTTTATGACCGACATTAACTGACTTCATTCTCTATTTTTATGTAAATCAAAAACTAGCCAAATTGAATTATTTCACCTTGCTTCATTTTCTGTTCTCGTGAAAATCTCAAATTACAACAGCATCTCAAAGAATCGGCACATCTTTTACTCTCTGCCAACATCCCTTAGGTGCATACCAGGATGCATGCATAAACTTCACAGTGAGATGAAGAGTTTCTTCACAAACCTACCTAAATTGTTACTGTTAATGATAATGGAATGGAAACCACAACACTAGGTTATTTCATTGAACATATATGTACATATTTTTTAACCTCTCATAGATCACCTGTTATTACATGATAAGATTACAGAGAAATCCGAAAAGAATGACATGTAACAGTGGGTATAAAGTAAAAATGTCCAACGTACCCTGCAGCTTCTTCTCCGTCTCCCAAAACTTCTGCAGCTCCGTGAAGTATTTGTCCAATATGAAGACTTTTGATAGCCCCAGAGTGGCCATTATAGTAGAGCTGGTGTGGTGGGACTCATGCAGAGAGTTCGGGTATCCTTTGCAGAAGGAACTTATTTCTCACACACTACGATGCACTATTGCTGTTATTACTTGGACTATTATCTAAAGTCCATAAAGTGAAGCTTACATTTTCTTGACAACCGTGATAATTAATACACTGCCTGTATATATCTTATCACCATTTTAGTTTTCGTTCAATTTCCTACACGTTCATTAAAGTCACCGAGTCGAGCGTTGAAGTCTCTCCAGCCAACTTCTATTCTCAGTGATTATTATTCAGATTACTTTTCTTTCTAACTCGATTTTTTTAGCTCGAATTAGTTACACTTATAACGGTCCAAGTCTTTTAGATTTATAAATTTTACATGCACTCTAGTAGCTGTTCAAGACAAAGATATATCTTCCATCGCAAGAGAAAACAGAGATGAACATTCCGAAGAGATTTTCACTCAGAAAATACGGGATAAGGAAGCAATTGAGAAGTCTCTCCAATAAATCACTGTTTGCGTAAAGTGCTTTAAGTGTCATTTACGTCAAACTCATTCTCTTCCTTACACCTGTTCAGAATACGGTACCGGCCAAAAAATCTCTCACATACGCCGATATCGTAAAAACAATCTTGTCCACATGTGAACGTGTGTAGAATGTAATGGGAACTTTTTCTCCTTTTTTCACTCTTCTCTCGTAACAATTCCTACTTGTCCAACAGCGATCACTCGTTTGATATATTTACAGTTATTTATGTGTATTACAACTTGTAAATTGCTCAAAACTTATTTCACGTCAGATTCCTGGCAAATTTGATGGAAAATAATTCTAAAAAACTATAAATAATATTTGCTGTTGCGTCATAACAAAGAGTGGAACTTAGTAAAACCATTTCCAGTTACAATCTCCTCATTGATTTTTACACTGCTGTGCATGAAAATTTTATAAGGGTTATGACTAAATCCTCTGATGGGCTAATGTTTCATTAACATTTATTCTGTAAAAATGATTACTTTTTATAGGTAATAAAAATATGGTGCAAAAATTATTGAGTACACTTTCTTAAATCATACACAAATACTATATTATTCTCACACTCATATAACCGATAGAAAAATTTTACAGTATAAGATTCTTATGAACAAAACTATTTAATTTTTTTATATCTTGTAAAAGATAGAAAATGATGCCAATTTAAAACTCGGCCCCTAATTCAAAAAGTTTTCCAATTTACTTTTGTATTACACTTCTCTCCTCTTAAAAGGGACACTACTACTGGGACAAGAGGTCTTTTGGGACACACTCCCCCCCTAGTACTTCACTCTGCATAACAAACACAACGCCATACACAATCACCGGCACACCCTTAGCCTTCTTCCTAAGAAGGTGCAATCACAACAGACCGTTCTCATGGCAGCCATTCCCCGGCTTAACTGTTTACTGACAATATGAGTCGATAAATTCCAGTTTTCGCGAACTCTACACGTTTCAGAGCTGATGTCCATATCACGAACACTTTGAATAAAAAATCAGCCGCGTAAACGGGCACGATATGCTTCAGATCGCCACTGCGACTACCGCCGTGTATATTTAGCTTTTCATAGCGACTAAGCAACTTCCTCAGTACTCGAAGTCTCGGACCCGACTGACCTGCCACGGCGAACGCTGCGGTGGAACCTGCCACCTGTCGGAGGAGTGGACAATCACCTCCTCACCCTCTCACAGCTGCCTCTCATAGGATTTGCCTTCTTTCGTATCGCACAATGAAGCGGAGCAGGTGGATTTGTTGGCCTGGCTCGGAATTTTAACCTCGTAACAAGTGCATTGGGTTAAACGGTACCTATTCGTGTAATTTTCTTCTCTTCTTTTTTATTAGGGTGTTAGTATCGATGGAAGCAAACATTGCTCGAATGTTTTCTCGATTTTCCGGGTACATCCTGCTCCAAAAAAACTTTGGGTAATTTCAGCAAAAAGCGTTTTTATCCTCTTTTATGAGATATGATCTTTAACTGATACTTCCGCAACCATAAGTAAATATAACTCGAATTTTCGAGCTTCCAATGAATACTTTTCCCTTAAGTAAACATATGATAAAATTCAATTCTGTAACTCAAAGTTTCGATAATTAGGAATTCATCGGTCTTTCCTTGAGTTCGGGTAATCGAGGTTTGATTTTAAACTTTTATGTATGCATATCGTGAACCGGAAGTGTCTGGGAATTATTTGCAGATTCTTGGGATCGTAATACGCTATTGGTTACGGTTAATTTAAAACCTGGAAGTCGTAAGCCATTCTGCGGCCTAAATTCTACTTTTTATATCAAAAACCTATTTACTATTTACTAAGCGCTTTACTTTCTTGAAAAAGAATATTATCCTATAAACCAAGTACAATACATATAATCAATTATTTCCCCTAACAAGTAAATAATCGTTCAATCCATTCTCCCATTGCGTCCATCACGGTAAACTTTTCGTATCAATGAGGCCCTGATGGATTATCGTGTTATTAAGTTCTAATATGAAGCATTTCTTATACCATATGCCTTTAACAAGAGGTAATAAAATTCGTGGCATTGTAATTAATACCAAATAATCTCAAATTTGTCAAAGGGCAAAAAGAAAACATTCAAAATTATGAGTACCATCTTCTTTAGTTCAGTCCATGATTTAAAGTATCATCACCTTGGATAGTGATTTTTCTGCTGCTTTTTCGACGGGTACAGATGGTATTTGTACCATCATATGATAACTCAGCAATTTTTTGCGAGTTATTTATGAAGCTCGTTATCTCGAATCTAAAGGTAAATAAATTCTCTACGCTGAAAAAAACAGTACATTGGGCTAATAGCATGCATTCCATTTTACTTATTTTTACTCTAATATGCAGTCCTCACATAATGATTTGTGGCTTCATTTGTTTAAGAAAATACCTTCGACGTCGGAAACGTCTTTGGGTACAGATATGATGATGTTATTTTCCAATTCATTTGGCGCGAAATCTCTTGCGGTCTGGCAGTGTTAGGAAGAGAGCAGGTTACGTACGAGATACAAGCGACGAGGTCAGATAGAGAAGAAGAAAATTGAGTGAGGGAGAAGTATGCAGTCAGGGAGCTGTGGGGGTAGTATTTCCAGGCAGGAAAAAAAATAAATTTCGAGGGGAAGGTGACCCAGGGATAGGATGATGGGATAAGAGACGGGCGAAAGAGGCCCAGGTAGACGACGATGAGGTGGTCCCTAGGCATCACTCCCATTGGCGGTCAAGTCGTCCAATGGAATCCAAGGTGTTCGTGATTATCTTAATTCATTCGCTAGAGGGTTGTCTTGAAATGTCGTTTGTAGAGGTTGTTGAACACTTATGACATGTTTCACTCGCTTAGAAGAATACTGGGCTTTGTGGGACAAACAGAAAAAGGCGACCGAATTAGCGACCTCTTTTGGAAATGAAAATCGTAATATTGAATATTTGTCAAAGAAAGTTTGTCTCGAAATTATAGTATCGAGACGTTGTTTTCGGAAACAGATTTCTTTCCCTGGTAACCACAATAATATTAATACTTTTAAAGATTTAATGAGGGAACTATAACGACATTAATCGACTTTGCCGAGATAAATCGTTGATTTTTTGTCGTATATCTTATAATAAAAATATAAAGTTTAAGAGCGAAGTAGTTTTACAAACAATAAACAGGTTTCGAATTTAATTTTGTGATTGAGCAATAATTTTATCATCGTTGAGAGTAATCGCTGGATATTCAGTACCGGAACATCAACCGTAATACTCACGAAGGAATGATGTAGCTATAAAATTTTATTATTTTTATTTGTTCTCGTGAACACGTAACGACATCCTGTTGATTATTACTATAAAAATGGGGCGACTTTGGAGCAGTAGACAACAGAAAAACGTACATCAGAAATGGATGTAGAATATGAAAAGTGCTTAATATTTACGAGCATAAAATTTTATTGCCTCTCAATGGCTAAGAACGTGACTCATGCCATCAGAGAATTTCTTTCATCTATGAAGGAAATTCCATTCGATTAACTGGGCCTTCTATCATTAATGATTTAATTGACTGACGTATCGAGCAAAGGAACGGACATTTCAAATTTCGGATGCCACACCAGAGTGTATTATAAAATATTTTCTTCGTACATGATCATAAATTTAATGTATACGAACACAAATATCTCCGACGGAAATAATCCTCCAGATGTTAAAAATACTTTTGACTGATTCACTGATATTGAGAACTTGATATTGTTACCATATTTACTCGCTTATTAGTCGAATCAATTTACTGAATATTAAGTAATTGTTATATTTTAGTTTTTATAGTTGTAAATTCATAATATTGGCATCATTTTTAATAAAAAATTATTTACAATTATATCAGTTTGAGTCTTTTAATTGTCCAGATGTTCAGATATAAAATTTTCAGCATTGCTATTGTCATAGATAAAAATTATTTTATTTTGACAAATCATGTAATTGCATTTTTTAAAATCATGAATAAATTGGCGACCACCACGCAATCATTTCTCCAATTATAACATGGTATGTGCTAAATAGCCTGCATCTAATAGTAAAACTGCTATGAAATTAAAAGTGTGGCTCGTATTGTTGTTAAGTTTATATTTCATAAAATTTAAATGGCTCGTGATTAAAAAACTGCTAAGAGTTTATTCTTCGGAGTGAGGAGCAATAAAATTTAACTTAAATCATTTTATATACGCGTGTACATATCTGATTGTGAGACGTATCTCTATCCTTTTTCTCTTGCGCGCTTTCTCCGTCATTCCATCGAGCATTCCCTGCTAGAGCAAATTCAGTGCAGACTTTTCCGATCGTATTTATTGCTGTGCGACCGTGAACCAGCGGAATAAAGATAGTACTAATATCTTTATGTATGCCTGTGCGATGAGAATAAATGATTGCTTTCTCCGCTAAAATTTTCGATTCAAGCACTCCTACTAGAGGTGATCAAAGTCCTTCGATTATGGTGAAAAAGTACGAATCGTCGTCGACTATCGTACTTCGCGAAGGATAAGACGAGTCTTAGCTCGTTCTTGGAAATAGATCAACAACGGGGTTAAATATGAGTCGTCTTGTTCCTTGCTTAATCATGCGAAACGTAACTTAAGATTTACTTTGTTAGATGAAATTATGACCACATTGTAATTCCCAGAGCACTATTGTTTATTATACTTATGTATTCACTAGCTATATGTACAACTGTATTTCGAGGTTAAATAATGTCGTGAAGATTAAGAAGTAATTAAAAGAAAAATGTAATATTCATTTAAATTCTTTGTGAATTTGCAGTGACTCATTGACTGCAACTCAGTATTTATAGCTTAATTTTTGAATCAATATGAAAAGCAGACGGTTCGTCTAATCCAGAGATAGGAAAAATTTTGACGAGACAGTTGCGGTTGCTTCGGCGGGCCACATTAAAAGATGCAATTGCTTCGGCGGGCCGCATCAGAAGTTACTTGAGAGAATTCGAAGGATTCTATCAGTGAAAATCGATAATATATAAAATTTTAGCTTCGAAACTTCACAATAAAAGGTTTCCCGAACCTAATTTTAACCAACAAATACAAAATGAATACATTACACGGTTCGCTTTCATGAAGGCATATCGGGCAATATAAAATGCGTAGTTTTCCCACTCCTGGTCTAACCGCACCTATCTACTGTGGCGTTGGGTTTAAGATGTCCGCTTGTCGGGAGGACGATGGGAAAAGGTGGCGTTTTAGACCGCTACTATCATGGGACTGTGGTTATTTGTTGGATAGGGACAAAAAAAGGGGACCTTGCCTTTTGAGGTAAGGTGGGCGGGCATTAGGAAGAGGGAGAGGCGCTCATGGGTGGTCTGCGACACGGAATAGATGAATCCATCTCTATTGTTACCTATTGGGAAAATTGTTGTATTTTAATGAATTACTGATAATGAATAATTGCCATTCATTCTATTGCTATTTCCATATATGCTTTATATTCATGAAGCTCAAAAGTTCGGATGCAGCCACTATACGCAGCAGTTTTCAAAAGCCGTCATAGGCCGAACATATGATATACAGAAATAATCACGTGCACCCACGATTAAGAACTTAATTTGTCCATATGAAACAATAGAAATTAACAAGGTTAAGTTTTACATAACGTCGTTCAGTGTTGGGAAAATACCTATATATTCTCTCCGGAGAAAATAATTTACAAGTAGCGATGCCATAATTTCAATTATGTTTGCTTATTTAAGCAAACAGTATTCTCATTTAACACAGCGGAGTTTAAACAATGAAATCATGATCGGCATTAATAAATTTTTGCAAAGGAAATTCCGAGGTCGCAATTTTATTTTAGATGCAAAAACGAATTTCAAGAGGGCGCCTTTATTGGAAGACGTCTAGGGGCAAGAAAAAGTCGAGCAAATAAAAACCTGTGATTCATCGAGGCAGCCTTGAATTCCACAGCAAATAATAAAGAGCTAAGTTTAAAATAAAACGGCGTCGGACGAAATTCGAACGTTGTCTACTCCTTCGCGACAAACATTAAAAAAAAAAAAGCACCGCAGAGTCAAGGAGAGCGCGAACTCGTGCGCAGTCCCACAGCGTTTGAAAATAGAAAAAGGTCAAATGTAATGGTCCCAGAGCAAGGACATGCCGTTATCGTCAGCATCTAAAATGAGTCGAGACACGGATTTTTGCCGCGACTTTATGCACTCGCAGCGAGCGTCGCGGTCGGGAATGTGACGGTCAGCGGTTGGCGGCGAAGTGTACCTTAATCGCAAGACATCCACCGCGCCTTGTTTCAGCGATGTGGTTTATCAACATCGGACGCATGTGGCGTCCCGGTGTCCTCAACTGGCTCGCCACGCCCGCGCAGTCATTCGACGCAAAGAAGGGACCCGTGCTGGCTGCTGCAGTAGTTCACCTCACCACGATGGGGGAGAGTGCTAGCCGTCCGTCAAACTGCAACCGCTCTCAAGTCGCCCGTGTGCACGCATATAGACGGGTGTGGGTTGGAATTCTCTGGCTACCAGGGCGCCATATTTTCCCTTCTATCTCATTCTATTTTTCAGAGCGTATCGTTTACTTTTGCTCAACGAACGAGTAACTGAGACTCAAACGCGTGATTTAGGCATCGATACTTTTCAAATACACGCAGGACCGAGACCGTCCATTTAAAAAAGAACGAATTAAAGAGGTCGCCTAATGATTTCAATAGACCGGTGTTTCTCAACCGGTGGGACGAGAAGGTCGTCTAGGTGGGACGCGAAGTTTCGAAAATAATTATGGTAAAAAAATTTCTCAACAAATTTATTTCAATAATAATAATAATAATTAATGTCTTTAGAATTTCTATCAGCGGTTAATATAACGCTAAATTACATTTAATTTCTTGGAATAGGTTAGGTTTTGTTTTTATCATGGTGGGACACGGATTTTTGACAAGATGCAAAAGGAGAAGAGAATCGCTGGAATAAACTACGCCGAAAAATAGACCAGGGAATCATTTCGGCTAAGAATTGCTAGTACTGGATAACATTAGTAAAAAACGAGAGGCTTGAGTTCGATTCCAACTTGCGCCTGCTTTTTTTTTTAGATTTTCCGATTTTTATTTAAAGTCATGGTCTTAGGGGAAATGTCTCAATAATAAGACGGCAAGAAGTAATGCTACTGCGGAACGTCCGTAAATAACGGATTAAATAATTAAATCGCCAGAAACTTTAAACTTACTTAGTGAAGGACAAACTAAATGAATTCATTATATTTAATCATTCTGAATTGTATGATATCCGCGCGAGAAAAAAATTCAGGTTCCAATAAGGGTATACATATTCACTTCCAAAATTTAAATGTACTGACATTTATAGTATTCATAAATCAATATTCGCACATGTCGCAACTAAAAAAATGTTCAATTCAATAAGTTCATTTAAAATGTCCTGAGTATTGAGCGTTACACTTAAAATATCTGACATCACTCCCAATTGTCTGTTTACATTAAGATTACGACAAACTAAAGCAGCTATAATAATAAATTGATGGAATTAATGATCCGAAGATTCTTATGCGAGAAGAATAAGATGTAATGATGGGAAAATGTGAAAAATCTGCTATGACCGGGAATCGAACTCGGGTCTTCCACTTGGCGGGCGGATATTCTACCACGGAACTACCGTAGCAGTCTAATTCTGTTTTAGAACGGGAATATTTTCTTAGGTTAGAGTCGGGCTAGCCATGCTAGTATTACTGAGCCCCAACGGATGTCCCAAATGAGGTACATACGTACAACAAAGAAAACCCCTACCCTCTCACCCTGAAAGACCCGGGTGCGATTTCCGGTCATATCAGATTTTTTCACCCGTTTCCACATTTTCCCAGCTATAATAATGTCTTACTAACTGGTACAGCTAAACGAGAGAGATTTTTGATAAAGTTATTTTTACTTTCTAAGCAGCCAAAGAGTTGTTGGGCAGGTGGAGTCAAAATAATATTCTTGTGCCAGATAAAAAAAACTGACAGCACAGCAAATGGTGTCAGTTACAGTCAGGTGAAAAATTCTTTGGTCCCAGAGATTATTCAGAAGCATTATCTCCTAAGTTACGGTTGTTTACAACGCTCGCATGAATCCTTCGAGGCAGTTAAATTTCGGACGCTGCCATAGAATTATGTTCCAATAAATTTATTTTCGGTTCGTATGAACGTCAGTAAATACCTACTTTATAGGAATAAATTTATGTTTACGAAGAAGATGAAAAGGATTATATTCGGCTGTGTATATTTGCTTACTAACCGCCGTTAATCTGCAAATAATCCCATCAGTATCTACCTTTAATCTCACTCTAAAAGATTCTTCAGAGACAAAAAAATACCACTCGGTTTAATCTCATCAGACGCCGATCAGACTAACACAAATGTGATATAACTAAAATTATACATTTTATGTTGATGGTTTTCTATAATAAAATATGATAAACAATTGAAGAATATTTTTATAAAAAATAAACGATTAAAATAGAATTTTATTTTACTCATCCTTTATTATCTTAGAAAGATTAATATCTTACGGGCATATCATCTGTAGGAATTGAAAATTCATGAACTCCATAAAAATATTGAAATTCAAATGAAGATTTTCGTTTTTGACCAACGTAAATTTTCTAAATTCATTAAATTTTTAACTTCAGCATGAATGCCAAAAAGAAAACAACTGTTTAAGATAACAATAGAATCTATTCATTAGACATTACGAAACTACAAGAAGCAACGATTCCATATTTTGAGTTATCTAAACATAACATGATGCTATGATGTTCAGCACTGGATGCCATTTTCAAGCTATTATCTACAGTTAAGAAAAGCATGTTATTTCGCATACGGTTGATTATGTCGTTTCTGTAGTGTTGAACTCCTTCTGGTGGACGTTTACAAACAAATTTTCGTTGGCTATAGAATCGAAAAGCAGGTGCACATTTTCCAATAGCGAAAACAAGCTTATATGTCGCAGAAAATAAAATGAAATCCGTTCAAAACAAATACTACCTATCAAGTCAGTTACGAGGAAAGGTTGCCGCAAGGCTGTTTGACGCTTATATTAGAATACTCTATGAACAATCTTCAAGCGTGCTTTCCGTTTTTTACTGTTATAATGCGTAAATAATTTTAAATGTCGATAACCCTTCTTGTAGGACTTTGATGCAAGAGCACTAACATCTCGAATATTTTGCACTTTAACCTCTCACATGTTAAAGCAATTTGCTATCATATCATCAAGTCACAAAGAATATTCTTTCTTTTCTTTTACGATCCATGTTGTTAATAAATAGCAGTTTTCACCGATGTCTTTAAAAATTCTTTACGAAAAATATGGTCTTTCATGTCTAATTGGTTACAATTAAACCACGTTCGCATAACTTGCGCTAATTCATAGAATTATGTATTTATGCGATGAAATTTATATCAACTACGATTTACTCGTGACAATAAAAATGAAAATCAACGACAAATTTCATGGAGTGTTTGATTTTTCCGATTCCAACTTTTATCGAAAATAACAAAGTTAAAACAAACACTATCAAACCTACTTATCAGAGTGAAAAAAATAATTCATATGGGAAAATTAAAGACGATATTTTTATTTGTGTAACTAAAATAAAAAACTTTGGAGTGATAAAAGAATTTAACCACATATAAGTTTATCAGGTCATTTATACACTTTAATAGTATTAAATTGGCTATGATTATATAAAGTCAAGTTAATTTTAATCTTTTATTTTCGAGCTATCATTCGAAATGTATATCTTCATTTTAGTACGCGAATTAAAAGTAGTTTTTCGTGTTGAGCGTATTATTTTAATGGAATAAAATTTTCTTAAGCTTGAGGCCTATTTCATCCAATGTTTAATGTATATTCACCCGGTCAAGGTAAAAAAACTACTTAATTCATACACTTAGATTAACTTGTCGCTCTCTATTCAGACATTTCACCAAAATCGCATTCTCGATTGAATTGATTTTCCTGTAGAAACGATGAAAATATCGAATTTTTACCTCTTTGACGATTGATAGAAAAAATAAACCGCCACTGCGTCATAAAAAGTAAAACGAGAGAATTTGCCGCTCGGCGCTGCCGCATAAAAACCAACACGAAAATCAACAGTCTTTACGCTCGCTTTAAGAAGGGTTCGTTAGAATACGAAATCACGAAAAATTAACACGAAGCCAAACAAAAAATTAATCATAAATCAGAATCGGACGAATCTCCTCATCCGAGGAAAAGAAATATGATTTACTTAACGGAGAACTTTACGCGCATTACTTTAGACAGACGTGACAATCATCTCGGTAAAAAAAAACAAAGAAATTTATCCAGAGAGGAACGGAATCATTTATTGCGCATTAAGATGAGACGACTCTCCTCGAATTCCGCTCTCGGGTGGTCCGAATATAATATGAAAGAGGGGAAGAGAAGAGGGGAGGAAGGAGAGAGAGAGAGAGAGAGAAAGAGGTGAAGGAGAGAGAGAGAGAGAGAGAGAGAGCAAGGAGAGATGGAGGAAGATACGAGGAGAGGAAAGTGAAGAGGAGGTTATTGCAGATGAGGAGATAGAGTTGAGAGGAAACAACCACGAAACAAAAAAAAAAGAAGCGAAGAAATAAAAACTCTTTTCGAAAACGTCTTAAAGTAAAAACACAAGATAAAGGCGTTCTGAGGATTGGGTGTCGGACTAACTCGAATATATCTTTCCTGTTTTACTTTGCGGTTTATTTTTCAGGAACATTCGGCGATACATTTGGACACATTTCGTCTCGATCGTTTTTTTTTTATATTTCGGATGATCCGATGGCGATCAAAAGGATGCCAGATGAAGATCGACCTCACGGATATTTGTGTCGAACAAAACCGAATCGACGACGATTAAATCATTTTCCGCCTGACTTTTCGTAATTATATTTAAAAACAAAAAACAAAACGATTGGGGGATTTTTTTGTTTCGCTGACATTTTGTCGCCGATTGAAAAAAAAGAAGAATCCGAAGGAATGGACGAAACCTACGGATTAGTCGAAACTTCACGGAAGAACGCTTCGGCACCGAATGGGTCCTCTTCGGAACAAACGGTGAATCCGAAAGAAACATTGGGGAGAGCGGAGTGTCGAAACGTCAACGGCAAAAAATAACACGGATGCGAGGGAAATTTGCGAACCGGAGCGATGGAAGAGGAACGTAAAAAAAAACACGTAAAATCTTCAGAGGACGACAAATTTCGATTCGGTCCTACCAACAAGTAAGCTAATAGAATGTTTAGAAAAGTCCTAGTCAAAAGAGATATGTGTAAAAAAAACATCTAAGAATGAAGAGTGGTGGGTGGGAGGGAAAGGGAGAGGAGGAGAGGTAGACAGGGAAATAAGGGGTGGGGGTAAGATCGCCAATATAGGATGCAAAGAAGATGTATGGAAATAAGGATGCTGAGAGGGGCAAAGAGTAAAGGAAAAGAGGGACAAAGAGCGAAGATGAGAGTATGTGGGCCTCGCACGTGGATACAGCAATGGAGGAAGGTGCGCTGGCATGTGTGGTTTTGGTGAAGTGGCAACATCGCATGCCGTTCTCGGCTGAGGTCCCTCGGGGCATAAACGGGAGGGCCCACCTACGGAATGCGACGACGGCAACACCGGAGGGTCCGAACAGTGGAGGGGGAGTGGGGTGATGAATGCCCAGCGTGCGAGGGTAGGAGGGGAATGGGGAGATTTCGATAGGGGCTTAAAAGAGGGAGAGAGAGGTGGGTTGCGGGTTGGAGTAAGGGAGGGCGGGAGGAAAAAAAAGGGTAGGTGAGGTGAGGTGGGTTGGATAGGGACGGTTAGAGGATGGCCAAATCGAAAGGAGGGTTGGGAGAGGGAGGAGAAGACAGAGAGAGAGATGGAGGAGGAAGGAAGGATGGACCGCGCGAGAAGATGCGAGCTGCGACTGTTATGAATGGCATGGGATGCGCGGAAACTAACAAAATACTTTCCGGAAACTACGTAGTACTACAGTAATCGTGTCCGTGATCATGACCGAAAATAAATGGGTTTTTTGAAGGAAGTGAGAAAAAAAGAAATTTGTGGATTCATCAGAAAATTTGGACAGTATTTAGCAAGAATATAGGATGGATCATAATAGGAAGAGGTAAGGAGGGTAAGCTAGGGAACCTTGGTGCATTGCACCCCCTGCCATCCACCAATAAGGTGACTTGCAGGGTATTATGTAGATGTAGATAGATGTAGACGATTTATAAACACACAAAATAAATATCAATATTTTCACTAATAATAATCAAAAGGAACAAAGATGAATGCGTAACGTTGTTCTAATTTATATTTGAATGACGTGTATTAAACGAAACAGATTTCATTCGGCCGAGATAAAACTAATTCTATATCACCAAAAATTAATACTAAATAACACGATTGACAAGTACAAGAAATCGTCTTGCAACGAGAAAGTCAAGCAAAAATGTTAAAGTCTTGCGAGAAATAGAAGTAAGTATTGAGTTATAACCATTCCTCAGCCAGTAGAAAACAAATGGATTCTGGAATTCGTTTTTCTCAATTCCGCATAATAATTACTATTTTTAAAAAGGTAGGTTTACTTGGATTTAGATCAATAATAAGTATAAAAACGCGGTTTGACATTTGATTACATTTTTTCGATTTTTTAATTTTATTCGCATTTAGGAACAACGACGCTGCAACAGAAAACTGGCATGCATACCAACAGAGGTAGAGATTGGGGCAGATTACGATTCGATTAGTGATAGAGCAGCTCATTCAGCAGAGTAACTAGAACAAAATCGTGACTTCAGTCAAATTTTAACTGCATAAGCTTCAATTAAACGAGTCAGTGCACTCAAATACTTTACGGTACATTTCATAAGACCCAAACTATCCTGTTGCCTCCCTTAGATATTAACCCACCTTCTCAATACACATGGGAATGTTATTTCTATGAAAACATGCAAAAATTAAAGGAATTAGAAGATAATGGATTAGTGTCAATTACAGACATGAATATAGGTATTATTTCATAAGAAAATTACTGTCCTCTTCCGTGGTGATAAACAATTTAAGTCGAGGTTATTAAAAGAAGTTCGAAGTTTTGGTACAGAACATTTGAAAAGAATCATTAAAAACTGTAAATTTTGTACGCCTTTTTATTACAAAATAAGGGAACAAAAAAATAGACAAAATTATCGTATTTGCATAAGAGCAATTTTATATGTGCACTTATAGACGGAAATCCATTAAGAGAACCGAGCATATAAACAATAACATTCGACCGTACGGAGACAAAGTACATACATGTAAAACAAGAGAAGACTCTCAACGAGTATATAAACCTAATTTAACCATAAGTGGATCACCTCAAAATGCGGAGAGTATTGTCTTATCTGCTACAAACGCGGCGACCGGTGTGCTGCATAAAACCAGTTTAATTTCATCGCGCAAGAGGCATTCGCGTAATTCTCCACATTAAAAGCATCCATCACTGATAATTAGTACTCTGTAGCTAAATCTATTCTATAATAAAAAACGCGCTCTCGAGAAGAGCGATTTTTCGTTGGATTTACGGATGCCAATCATTTGGAGCCACTCGCCTCACAAAATGAACTTCCGTTACGCTCTAATAAGCAATTTTTTGTGCCGCCCAAATCGCCCCTTTAATCTCCAGGCATATTCGTGTTTACATCTTATGGGTAAAGTTCCAGGACCAAAGAAATTTCGTCCAATAGGTTTTTGCCCAAAAGAATGTGCATATGTGTATTGTATTTTTGTCCAAAAATGTCTGCTCACTCTCACACGCTCGCATGCACGCACACACCACATGCACGCACGCTAACACGCGCACGCGCGCGCGCGCACACACACACACACACGCACACACACATATATTTAGGGCAACTAGGTGTTGAAGGAAACCCAGTGAACACTTACCGGAAGTAGGGCCGCTGGGGTGTTGGAGAGACACATTTGTAGAGGTTAAAGCTTTCGGGATGATCCCTTCGTCAGCACAAGAGAGACACCTTGTGCTGACGAAGGGATCATCCCGAAAGCTTTAACCTCTACAAATGTGTCTCTCCAACACCCCAGCGGCCCTACTTCCGGTAAGTGTTCACTGGGTTTCCTTCAAGGTGTCTCTCTTGTGCTGACGAAGGGATCATCCCGAAAGCTTTAACCTCTACAAATGTCTCTCCAACACCCCAGCGGCCCTACTTCCGGTAAGTGTTCACTGGGTTTCCTTCAACACCTAGTTGCCCTAAATATCCTTACTTACCTTTCCTCTTCCGTAGTATTCATATATATATATATATATATATATATATATATGACCAAGAATTACATGCAACAAAATGACGTTAATGTTGGCATAGAAATGAAAAAACAAAATACAGTAAGGATGAAAATGTTTGAGAGAGTATAGAAACAGTTCCGATATAAATTCTTTTAGCCTTTCCTTGTATTGAGATAATGCATACCATTTTAAAATCCAAAAGAGATAGGACTCTATTTATTCACGAATGTTGCGTGTACCACTTTCATTATAATAGTGGATACGATATGAAAAAATATTGGCGCTGTGATAAAGGAGACATCTATATTGCCAGATGTATTACCAGTGACGATAAAGAGTGAACATTTTAAAAGAAGGTATCCATGTACTCGAAGCGAATCATGCAGAAGATGTAGTAAAGGAAACGGTCGTACGAACGAAGCGAAAAAAGGAAGAATGCCACTAGTTTAATAAGGGAAGATACGACGGCAATTTAGGATGAAGAAATGATGAGACTAACCGAAGGAAACACTATACATGCATGCTGCGATGCGTAAATCAGGCATGGAATAGGCATCGTCCACCTATACCGCAGAGTTTACAAGAACAACTACAACAATACAACAAGGCAGTTAATTGTGAAGAGTTTTTACAACACAATTCTGGGAAAGACCCAGATAAACTACATTTTACACAGAAGATGAAACTACGACATCCTACCAGAAGTAGGGCCTTTTGCAGTGATGGTACCAGGGTGGGAAATGGGGTGTGCGCGGGTATACACAGTGTACCTAGTTCTTTAGCGGATTTTTAATACGCAGCTATGTCCAGTGCTGCATAACTACCGTCTCCATTAAGGAGAAAGGTAATGATCGATTGCGTATACCTAGTTCTAAAGACCAATATCCACCACTCGATGGTATCTTTGAAACTGTTATTCCAGCTATACACTGTAGACGGAATGGTAAACAACCATATGTTTCCAATGACGTATGATTGTGCCTTCCAAAATATTAAGCTACCTACACAAATTTATACCACCAACTTAAGGTAATTTCACAGACAAAAAATATCGAGCTAAATCTACTAAATGCGCTAATGGATTTTGAATCAAGCGCGATTAATGCGGTAATTTGAGAGTTTCCGCACACTGTGTTAAAAGGATGTTTGTTTCCATTTTCGTCAATCTGTACGGAGACATGAAATAAACTAAGGTCTCAAGCCCATGTACGATAACCAAGAAGATTATGCCCGAAGTGTAACAGCCCTAAAATTGATACCGATTAAAGATTTTGAGAAAACTTTTGACGACATATTAGAAGCAACACATCCGTCAGTTGAAGTCCTAGCGACATGCATGAAAACAACACACACAAAAGGGCGACCATTCAAAGGAAGGGAGAGGGCAGTCCCAACACCGTTTCATCCTAATACTATGTGGAATGTCGCGAACAGATTACAAAGGACAACGAATGCTGTTTAAGGATGGCATTCTCGTTTCCAAAATAAATTACTGTCTCACCACTCATCGGTATGAAAGTACATACTTGGATCACGTTGACAAAGATAGGAGAGAGAATGAAGCAGCGGCGCACATACGGGGATCCACCGGGTCCGACCCCCCCCCCCCCCCTTCGGAAAATTGTGATTTTTTTTAAACGTGGAAACATACATAGTTATTTACAATTTGGGTTCATGGGCGCCGCCAGAGAGGTATAGGAGACGGTTTTCCCCCTTTGTTTTTAACTTAAATATAACTAATAATGCAACACTCGGCATTGATATAAGTTGTATACAACTTTTGCGCATGCCAAATATTTCGGATCCCCTCCCCCTCCCCTGAGAGAATCCTGTGTGCGCTACTGGAATGAAGCAGCAATGATTCGGCTCGTGGGCGACCATTCTGATGTAAGATGGCCGATGAAAAGAAAGCTCATAATGAATCAAAGGCAAATCGGAAATTATAATAACAATAAGGGTGATATAAGGCTACATAAGATAATAGTAATGAATGAAGGCCAGAAATATAAAGATGAAGATGAATTTAGTTATGCGTGTAATTTTATGACCATTAAGTTAACGCTTGTATTTGCCTGACAAAAGCAAAATACGACTGTTTATTTATGAACATAAATGTTATTAATAAAATAACTACATTATGAGTGCCTTCTTTTAGGCAATTAAAAGATTAATGGCTACTTCTATGGGAAATATCGACATGCCTCTATGTGCATGAAAAAGGACGAAAATATAATCGGATGAAAATACGACTGGATCATAAGTAGAGTCCAAAGTTAGCTAAAGCCGAAATCGGCAGCAAAATGGTGCCGAAACTGTCGGCCATTTTCCTTTATAAGCTAATGAAAAAACTAAAGCCGTCTTATATCCGTGTTACATTACGTAACTCTTTATGTATCTATGTTCCTATGTCAGGGCGAAACAGTACGAACATTCCGCGAATTTGAAATGCCGTTAAAGAAGGAAAGAAAAACTTAAGTGCGCCATTTACATGGGGAAAAAATCACAAGGTGGGTTCAAGGATAGATGTTATTAGCATCGTTCAGAATATTTTTTGTCCAAATAGGAAGTTCCTTAATGGGGGTCGTCTTATATTTAGTTAATTACTGCCTATGTATGTATGTATGTATATGTATATATATATATACACACACACACATATTCTCGCCTATCGTGTTCCCTCCATCTGCCCATCCCCCTCCCCTTTAACTACCAAACCGCCCCTCTCTCTCACTCCGCTGCCTCACTTCCGAAAACATTTCTTTCCCACTCCAGCTTTTAGCTCCAAAGCGAAAATTTATTACCTCTCTCTCTCTCGTCCCCTCGCTTTTTGAGATGTTCATCGAAATCAAGATCCGCACCGCTAAGCGGAGCAAGGGAGAACTACTACGGCGACTCATTCATTCTTCCGGGCAGCTGTTTTTTTCGCTTCAATATTTCGCCACTTGTTTATTTTTGCCCCCTCCGCAACGAGGGCGGTTGGTTGCTCCTCGCGTGTATGCCTTGCTACGGAATGGGAGTCGTTATCATACCGGGCGAGAGGATAACAAACTGCCGACGATTCCGTGGCCTCGCGAACCCGTAATTGCGGCACCTCGTCGCTTATTTTGTTTACATCCGCCCACGTTTCCACGGATGCGTGGGCACGCGGGGAGCTTTTTTTAACCTCCTGTTTGGTTCTTATACCAATCTCGTTCTAAATTAAGCGGAGGAGAGGAATTTATCACACGACGACGTATCAATCGAGGAATAAAAATGTTGTTACATATGACAGAAGTATTATCGCACATATGTGCGTGTGTGCGATTCATATATACATTTATATACACGTGCACACATACATACCTTCACATAACTATATAGGGTTCACATGTATAGGGTTTATTCTGAAACCAGTCTGACAATAGTAGGGGAAAGTACCTTAATAATATTGTAGGTACCTAAAATCAGTGTGAAAATCCAAGTACGTACTAATTTCGACTCCGATGGATGGACAATGGGAATTTAGCAGGAATTATCCTTCCGCCAATGGCTATATAGTACATATTCAGGATTACAAAAATTTTACAGGCTGCTTATAACAATCACATTATTATAATACCTATATGATTCATACACTACTTCAATCTACTGTCATTTTACAATGTCCTGTACCGTTTTTCTTAGATCGAATACCAAATAAATAAACGAAAACGAATTCGAGTTCTCACGGCAGCACAGATAAAACTTTATCCATTCGGTTGTACAACTGTTCAAGTTCCGAGTTCGTGCCTCAATTGTAACATTCTTAAGAACCCATATTGAGCAAGCCTTGCGTTGAATCCTATGTTTTTATGAAAAATAGAAAAGAAACAATTAAGCACAAATATTACTCGGAGTAAAAACAATATAAGCGTATGCGAAGGTCGTTGAACCTTTCGCACGCTGGGCCTAAGTAATTTGTTGGTCGAATTTGCTCAATTTTAGTTATTCAAGTTTTTTAAACCATCCATTCTACTCTAGTACGATGAGCTTGGTTGTACACATTGAGGTGGTTACAGAACTTATTTCGGCTAAACGAATCATGCCGAGCTGGCGAGGCGTGTGTCAAACGTGGACCGAACGATGACTTTCCGTTGCGCTCATGTTTCCATTACATAACAATTAAAGTTACAGGACAGCTTTATAATCCTCTGAATGACACGAATTAAAAAATATCATAACTCCAAATTAAATTTTTTTATGTTATTGCATTAGATAAGCTAGGTACTAGTTTCGCAATCCTATATAATTAAATCCCCTTCTTTGACGATTATGACGTAACTGCGGCCTCGGATGTTTGATGAAACAACGACCTGCCTGAGCCAAAAATTCGTAGTAAGTTTATGATTAAGAGACGTTTCCAATTTACATATTCGGCATTGTATTTCAATCCAGGAGGGAATCGTTCGTTTATCCTCTTCCCTGAAATAAAGACGATATTCTATTCTATTCCGTTTCGCTCTTTTGATCATTTTCATTCTGGTTGATAGAAATTAAAAGATGTACGTTTTCCATCACAGAAAATGACACAAACAGGAAAGTAAGTATATTAAACCCTTGATAGGGACCATCATTTTTACTAACGTACCCAATGCTCAAACGCCATTCCACTCGATAAAAAAATCATTCGTAAGCAATCGCATTGTTGGAGTATCTGAACGAATGAGAATCAGTGTTTGTGTGCAACTTGTGCAAGTTGCAGTTCCAGTTCGCAATAGTTTACGTGTTTTACTAGTAGGTAAGTTTTTAAAAACTGAAAGCTAACGTTCCGGCGTTAAAATTTTCTAGTTCAAGCACTGAGCGTAACTTCTATTCTCGGTTCATATTTGACTCGTACGATTTTTTTCGTCCTATCGACCGTTCAAAACCAAGAGTGCTTTTGTGAAATTCATTGAAGTGATTTATTTACAGTGGTCTACTATGTAAAACAGGTAAATATGGAAAAAATAGTCCTAATGTCAACTTTTGTGAAACACGAGCATTTCAAAGAGGATGTTGATTCGGGTCATGTTGAAGCCCACGAGAGCATTCAGCAAAAAGATCTTGGGCGTTGGAATTACAAATGAACATATCTGTCTATTCAAATTTTCACATAACAATTTTAGGTCTTCCATCATTTGGATCCGTCCTTGATATAGCAATTTCCGCCATGTCAGTTCCTACACGATGGCTTTTTGCGTTCATCGGCTGATATATAAACCGGATTACACCGAATACGAAGCGGTTACAAGTGATTTGACCACGTGCGATAACATCCGATCACCTGAGTCAAGAGCAAACACGGAGGTCGCTCGTAATCACGCAGAGAATCGGACATCCATTCGCAATGCTTGCCGAACCAAACAGACGGGGGAGGGGGGGGGGGGAGGAGGGGGGAGGGAAACGTGAAATTACAGACAATTACACGGGGCTCCCGGAAACGACCTTGACGTCAATATTAATTTCCGGCACGTCTTTCCGTGGGAAAAAATTCCGAACCTAATCCATTGGAGCCACCTCTGATACCAACCACGAGTAAAAAAGAGACGGCGAAAACCGCGTCAAAATGCTGGAGAAAAACGTCGCCGCCGCAGACCAATTACGTTCCTCGGAGCTAGGTCTGCATTTCTCGAAATAGATGTACGCCGAGAGAGAGAGAGAGAGAAGGCTGGAAGATGTGAGAGAGGTAAAAATGTAGGAGGGAGGGGAGGACGGGTTTCACCTCTGGACCTGCTTGGGTTCCTCCTCCGGGGGCTTCCCCACGTCACGTCTTCCGATGCGCAATTTTATTTTGATCGATTCCTTTCCCGCTTCCTCGTTCTTCACCGACCCAAACAGTACGAAAGTGCTTTAAAACTATAGAGGCAAACTTTAGGGGAAAAAAAGTAAATGGTTAAGTTCGTCTCAAATGCATGGTATTCCGCCTTTTCAAACAACTGGTGGTTAATGCCCTTCCACGGGATGGCGCGCTAAACTGAGAACTGAAGAAGGCGAAATTTAGTATGAACGCTTAAAGATTCTCGGAAAAGAACAAAAGTTGCATTGTTTTCATCGTTTTGCGGAAGTTTTTCGACACCTCCGCCGAGTTCATTACCATTCGCGCCGTCGATGCGTTAAATGAAGGCTCCGTAAGTAACGTCTTTTTTCCCTCTCTCTCTCTTCGTAGCACGGCAATTCGAACTGTTGCGTGCGCGAATTAAGACGTGTCTGCGGCGAGAAAATTATTACTTAAGAGACGGACAAACCGAACAAGATCGAGTAACGCGCGATGCGGCGGTGGACGCGCACGAGATTTCGAAATTCGGAAGGAAAAACGCGGCGTAATGAACCCAAGTCTTGCCTATGAAGTTCGCTCCTTATGAAAGCGTTTAAGAACCAGCACCTGTCGTTCTCATTGGACAATTCACACTTTTGTTTAACAGATTTGTTGGAATCAAAATGCCGGAATACTAAAGAGGATGAAATGCAAGGCATTACGCGGTAACGAGAAAATTTAACAAACTGCCACGTAAAAATACTTTCTGATCTTAAAGCGACTTACTAGCGGCCTTTGTTTATTAAGTTTGTAGAGATATATTTCTACGCTGATCACCGGATGTTTTTGGATTATCCCGACATCTGTTTACGGCGGTACGAAATACTTTGCTGCGCCTTTGGGTTACTGCCATCTTCAGCCTAGTGCTTTAACTATCTGGGCTCGATGTTTGAGAGGATTTGAAACTAAAACCGCGGAAGCAGGTTTCTCTACTGAGAAAAGGTGTTCTCTCCTGATTTATCCCTATGTTTATCCATAGTTTTATAGCTAATGACGAAAAAACATTGATTTACCCTTTTAATACACAGAATGCATCGTAAAATGTATTAAAACTAGTAGAGCAGCCCCGGATCTCCGATCCTCAACGCGATTTAAATAAACTGAAGGTTTAGTGAAATAATTTTTATTGAATAATTAATGAAATAAATGAAACGCAAATAATCTAAATAGTTCGGCCCTAGGTTAGATCTTCTTTGTTCCCTATTCATTTGACGTGTTTCCCTATTTCTTTGTCTTTCTTGTACTCTCCGCTCTTCATCTTCGCGGGCAATCCTATGAGCTTCCGCATCTCTTTCTCTCTCTTTCCTACAATATTCATCGTTTGATCTCTGGCTCCTCTTCCTTTCTCTGGCAGCGTACCTGGGCTAATAGCTCTACCTTACCTTAGTTCCAATGATTATCGTTGCACCCTTATAGACGAACTCACAAACAATTGCTTTACTTCAACGACTGCTTTTAACTTCTTACAGGACCTACTATAAAGGCGACGTCAATGCAACCGTTTATTTAGATTATCAATGAAGAGAAGATAACCATATAATGTGTTTACAAAATAACGTGCGTTCCTGTTCTCATCTAATTTTTAATTGATGCGTGAATGCGTGACTCTATTTGCGTTAATAAGGATTACACGTGTAATATGATGGTTCTACTTACAAAAAGGTAAGATTCCAGCATTCAAACGATGAAACAAAACAAAAAACAAATTCATTGCACAATTTAAAATAAAAGTCAATGCGCTGGGAGCTTGTTTGTTATACACATGTTATTGACACAGCTAGAAACGATTCCCATATGCAGTCAACAGAATAATTATTCGTAAATATTTACGATGCTATGCTTCATTAATTTCGATGCTCAAACAACAGATCGAAGCGAATAACCTTTTTCTTTAGTCTATTTGAAGGTTTAATTGGCATTAAATGAATCGGAGGCAACAATGAGAGTCTCCTTGGCAACGCCCGGAATGAGTACGAAAAATCCGCAGAATTTCGAAAAAGAATGCGTATTTCTGAAAACATCGACCGTGTAACGTGTAAACATCGCAAGAATAAGATATTATAGAGCTTTAGCCGTCGAATAAATCAAAAAAGATAATCGGTCTATATTTACGTATTTTAATGTATGAAGGAAAAAACCTTGCAATCTGAAAAATCGAAAATCTCGTGTAAACTTATGGGAAAATATAATTGTCTCCTGAATTCGAACCCGGGACACTTTAGCAAACGAAAATATTTTTCCAGGGACCTCATAGCCAGTAGAAACAAAACGCCGTTTACTGCATATCTTTATGACGAACGGTTCTCGAAAAATACGCCGAAATAAATTGTACACAAATGTCTACCGACGTCAACGTAAAATTAATATATAGCTAGATTTTGTCAATTTGACTTCGCAAGCTTGTGAGTTTTTGTTCATTATTCCTGGAAAATTTTAAAGTTGAAATAAAGGACAAATCGACTTTCGTGAACTTGGTCACTTCAAAAGTTCAGTTGATTTTAAACGGGAAAACTTAGCATGAATTTTTAACTCTCCAGAAAAATCACTTCGAGCAATGAATATACGACAGAATCTTTAAATATGGTTTTGGTGTCAACGTATTATTTACAGGGCCAAGAAATCAGTTTCACTAAGCAGTTGACGCATAATTTAAGATGACCGTTCGATCACGTTTCTAATTTTTTAAACATTTGTCTAATATAAATCGTTCTGAAACGCTCGGAATATGGGATAAAATTTAATTTCAAGGAAAGTATCGCCTCTGCTAAGAAATTCGATCATTAATTTATCGTGGATGACTCACGCCAACCCTCCGTCCCCTGAATCTAATATATAAAAATGAATGTATGCGTGTGAATCATAATTTTAAAACTCGAAAACTACAGATCGTATAAGCAAGAGAAAGGAATCATATTAACCGGAATAACGAGTACGGTGGTATAGTAAAGTTTATATATCGATTTGATTGACCTGTCTAATTTAAAAAATATTTTCTTTTTTTCATTTTCTCCATTTGAATAACATAAGGACTAATGCAGCTTATTTTTTATTTGAATTTTAAAATTACTTAGAAGCATGGTACGAACTTGAGACTTGAATGGTTCTACGAAGAAAAGAACAAAGTTTATTTTTATTGAAGACAGAATCCGAACCCTGATCGAATTAGTATAAAAATGCATTTAGAATCAATAAAATACGTGATTTTATCAGTTTTATTAAAATACCCATTATAAGATACCATGACAACTCCCATTGTCGCCGAAATTGAAAGTTCAATGCATTTATTGGGGAAAAATTTTAACGTAATATCTTTTGTCAATTTCTGTGTACGATTTTAATTTGTTCACATGGAAACCAAATATTTGTTGTTTTTAATTGAATTATCTTCTAATCTAACATATAAAGGAGAATGTTTGTAAGTTTGTTCGCTTTGAATGCTTTTAATACGAGATAGGGAGGGAGAGAGATGGACGGTAACGGAGGGGGGAGACGGAGAGAGGGAATTAGAGGGAAGGGGTGGAGAGGAAAGGGGAGGATGGGAGATGGAGGGGGAGGGAGAGAGAGAGGGGAGGGAGAGAGAGGGGGAGAAGGGAAGGAGAGGGTGGGAGGGGGATGGAGTACTATCTTATTCTTGCGATGCTTACATGTTACACGGTCGAAGTTTTAGATTCACTAAATCCGCTGAAATTCAACGGGCACTCCTGCTAGTAATCTTATATTGTTCACTCATTATGATTGCCTTAGTAGTCTACGATAGATTCGGGCCAACTGACATTCATATTTTATTTATAAATTATTGAATACCTGAAAGTTTGACCATCTCCAAGTTTTTTGGGATGGTTTGAGCCTTTTTCAAAAGTTTTCCTTACCACATATGAAAATTGACTTTTAAATATATTACTACCAAAAATCATCTCCATTGCTAATAGGAAATTTTCGAATAAAATTTCTAAAACTCAAAAGCGCCAGTACTTTTTTATCTGTATCTAAACGAAATGCATTCGAATTTAATGATATAATTTTCTTCCAGCAAAAATTCCACTTTTATGTCGAATGAATCTCTCCCGAATGCACGTAAAAACTGATTCCAATAACAATGAATTTTTTAAACATTGCATGCCGGAACGTTATGAATACACTCGCTGAATTATTATTCAAGGGTATGTTAATGATATCCCGGCAGTAAACGATTGTTATACGACATTCCTGAAGACAGATCAAGAAGTTAATGATACCAAGCAGCAAAAAACTGATCGCTCCACAGAATTTAATATAACTGCGGCAGCCTTCCTAGCATTCCAGAAAGGGTTTTTACTATGTCTCAATGTATAGGAATGGAAGTGGTTCATTGGATGAAAGCAATAGTACCAAGCATGGAGTTAGATGAATTAATAAATATTTTAAAAATCTAATGTAAATACAAATTAATAACTCGTTAAATAGACAAATAAGTGAATAACAAATAAACAATACATGTATTCCAAACACTCAGTACTCACAAAAATAGTGGGTGTAATGGGATTTTACTTAATTTAACCTTAATTAAAATACGAATCTCTCCCTCGATCCTCTTTGATTTATCTGTACGTCTCTTTCCTTCATAGCTTCAGATGTCTCTAATTTTAAAAAGACATTGCTGAAAATTCCTTATCACCAAGACTTTAAACGTAACAAGCCGATGCGTGTTACCTGTAATTCGGCTCTAGACACCCTAGAGCGGTGATGAACCTATGGCACGCAAGACGATTTTGGTTGCCACGCCAACGGAAGGCGAAAACCAATCAAAGCATTTACCGTACTGGTTTAACGCCGCAAAAACAAGTATTATTTTGTCAACTATTGTAAACGTTAGTTTTACGGTTACAATCCTACGTCTTGATCACGAATTTAATTTAATTGGCACGCAAAAAAAATGAAGGAATTTTTTGTGGCACGCGAGGCGGAAAAGATTCGACAACTTTAGTAATATTGGCACGCGGTCAATAGAAGGTTCGCCATCACTGCCCTAGAGGCAAGTTCTTTATCATGTTTACTGACTCTTCAGCTTTTAAATATGTTTTCGTACTTGGTTCTCAATAAACCTATCTCAGTGGAGATGGCAGCACACGTAGAAAAATGTCCATTCATACAGACCATAGGTAATCATATTTACCTTTTCTTCCATTTGGAAAAAAATCAAAATACACGGCGAAAACAATTTTCCAACAAACTCCATGCATTGGACGAAATACTTTTATTGTTTGGAACTAAAAAAACGTAACACATTTCATATCTTACTGTAACACTGCATCTTATAGAGTTGATAAAAGTGATGAACGAGTAAAACTTATTGAGATTTAAAAAATACTAAAAACTGAAACAGAATCCTAGAATAGAAGTTATAGTATTTCAGCAATTTCTATTACATTATACTAACGGTTGATAAGCTTTTAAGCGTACCAAACAGTCCTTATGGATTCGCACTTGTAGGTCTGGACTTAATCTGATTATTTTATGGAAAAAAGATTCTACCTCACGAATTTTATCTTTGCAGTCACGCTACCCGATATGAGTGATAATTGCGATTATTATTAAAGCACCCTCAGCTAATTCTTCCGAATTTTAGGTATGTCGAAAGCTTTAATTCAGCACTCAGTCATTATATTTTAGAGATTTTCCCGTAAAATTAGGGAATGCTTTGTTTTTTTAATACTTTCGTTTAACAACTCTATCTGTCCAGCGCTGAACTTTTCCTGGCTTTAATAAGTGACCCTCATCACAAGGATGACTTATAAAATATGCAAATTTAACAAGATTCTTATCAGGAATATTATTTTCTCTCTTTTTGATAGTATTCTGTAGTACTCTACATATATAAAAGCCATTTTATTGTTGACGACACATATAGTAAAATAGTAAGTTTATTCCGTAAGAGATCGCGCCAATTGCTTACCTTTAGACATTCAACAGACCAGGCATACGTGTTTTTTTTAACGCGGCACGGTAAGAATTAGAAACATGAAGAAGAAAAGTAACAAACATTTCTATATATGCTGAGAAATAATGAGTGACTTCAGGGGCAAATGCATGATGAAAATTTCATCACGGAGACAACGGATAACATCGTTTAACGACTCAATACAGAGGTTGTTTTCGTGTTAGATACACAAAATATCTTTAGTTTCATTAAAATGATACAAAAAATTTCTTCTCAAACACCACGCTCTGTGCGAGTATTAGGTATCAGCAAGCAGAAGTGGACAAATCTGTTGCAGGCATCTGTTACGTGGACGATGGGTATAATGGAAAGAGATTAGCCGCAGATGGAATATTCTGAAAGGTCGAATTCTAAAGGGAGAAAAGGCACAATCTCTTTAAAGGAACGTATGAAATACCAGGAATCGAAGGAAAGCATTACGAAGTTAAATCTTTTTAACGACTATCTATTGTCCTCCTAAAAGAAGAGCGCACATGATGACCTCATTGCCGCGGATTATTGTGACATCAGAAGGAAAAGCGTGACGACGAAATCCGAAACATCCCTCACAACAATGGGCGCCTCTCGGATCTTTCCCTCGTTCCACGTCAAGAGCGACGGAGTTTGAGCGCTGGCCTCCGTCCGTCAACTCTGCACGCTCCGTGTTGACGCCTCGCAACTCTCCCTCACACCGCCCCCAACTCCCTCTCCCTCCCTCTTAGCGTCTCTGCTCCTCGTCATCCGTAAAAGCGAAAGTCACCACGTCACAAAAGCGGTTTCCTCCATAATGGTGGAAGCTTCCATAAGGTCGTCGAATCAAAATATAATAAGTAAAACGAAAATCTCTCTGGTATTCTAATTGACGACAAACGTTTATAAATGATGAAAAGTCGAGTCTTTAATTACCTGATAAGGAGTTAAGATCGGTCAGCTCACATAGATAGACAGATATCTGGGCGAGATTGAGATTGGACAATCCCTTCTACCATCTAACCCATAATGGGAGGACTGGGCATATAAAACTCCTTTTACTGTCAACGGAATGGTCGGCTCGATGGCCGCCTCGCCAAAACTTCTTTGATAATAACATCACATTTTTAGAGATACCAACAAGTACTGCATCTCGATTATAAAATTTTGTAACTACATTGCTCTTAATGTAATTATTATTTAATTTCATTTAAGAATTGATTCCCTTTCCCTATAATATTCAAGGCTGATAAACTAATCACACTCATAACATCCCAGTGTCTCAAATCCACCTTAAAAAACTGTTAGAGATAATGCGTTAAGTACACGAGTGTTGGCTGTTGTCCTTGGCGTGTATTCAGAATCTTCTAATCTTTTGTTGAACAGGCGAGCAGAGCCCGGGGCGCCTAAGTCTTGGGGGTGCTATACCGATCATATATCTATATCTACATTACTTGCAAGTGAATAAATATTGGATACCAAATTATATCGCGGAACAGGCTATAACTTGATGTAATCCCTTTTATTTGTTCATCATCAATAATTTTACGTAGCGATGAATAAATTAACATGCACTTCGAAAATATCTCAACAAGCATTTACGGAGGAGGCGCTGCAGTGCTATCTCTCCCGGGGTGCCAAAATTCCTCGGGCCGTCCCTGGGTATATGATCACGTAAACCTAAGAAAGTGGGGATCAATTTGCAACGAGTTGAGCTACAGCAGGTCCAGCGGCGGATTTAGACATTTTTAGGCTCCTGCAGCTAAAAAATTGGGGGCCATGCAATATAAATATGTATATACTGAAACCTCACCGACCGACTACCCCTTTATTATCTCCCGTTTTAATAAGTAAATCATCGCAGTGCAAAAAATACATTTTCCTTCATGGCTTTTAAAATGATATATTTAATATTTCTGAGATAATACATAACATTTTTTCGGGCCTTCTTACTTCAAGGAGCCCCTAGCGCGCCATGTCCGCTACTGAGCAAATCGAAGAATTTATCCATCATACAGCAAGTTTATATCGCATCGCCTAATCCAGAGGGTGGCAATCTTTTTCCTGTGATGAAATGGAGCACAACAGGAACAAAGAATTGAGATTTGCACCAACCACGTCTTTTGGTTAGACAAAAAGTCATCTAGAGCAGTGATTCTCAACCGAAAATCGGCCACGGACCAGTAAATTTTATGAACATTCCACCAAGGATCGGTAAAATTTTGTAAACTAAATTTATTTTTAATATTTTATTCAATGAAATTTCATTACAACAGAAATACATAAGAATAAAAGGTTTTAATTACAATTTAATTTTTGAAATAAAGTCGTAGTTCTTTCAGATAATCAGTGTGTTTTTTTGCTGCACCTTCTCACTAACCAATTTTTTTTCTCTTCTTGGGCTAAGAGAAGTAACTCCTAAACAAGCCGATTTCTCTCTTTTGTCTTTATGACAGGCATGGCTGAAAAGGCAGTTTCACACAAGTAAGTGGTTGAAAATGTCAAGAGATAACTTGAGTGCATTCTCATACAATGCTGGATACTCAGCTTTGACATTTATCCAAAATTAAGTCACACTCATCGAGTTAAAGGCTGATTTTAATCCTAAATCTGAAGATAGTTCAATTAGTTGTTCCTCTTCAATGTTTGCCAGCCTGTTGTTTTGGTGCACTAAAACCGGGTCGATATTCCATAAATTTCCTGATCGTGGGTCTTCTTCTGGTGGGTAATAGACATCGAATGCTCGAGAAGGTGCTTCAAGATGTTCACAAATAACACTCGTGATGTCTTCAGTACCCAATTCCGCTGAACTCATGGAATCAGAAAACAAGGGAAACATTTCGTAATTTCTTCCACGCACCCGCTTGCACCAAAGTTTTAGATTTTTTTGAACGCGTCCATTTTATTGCTTAAATTAAAAACAGTTGTCATGTGCCCTTGAAGACTCAAATTCAATTAGTTGTCAATTATTTGTAGCAAACGTAGTCAGCGAATGCCGATTTTACCACGTAAAATAATTCAGCTTCTTCTTCTTATGATCGGGATTTCCAGGGCTCCGAGACAAATATCCTCGCTGGGCCCCTTTTCTCTGACAATGAGTTAAAAAAGGGAACCGGGTCCCTCGGCAGACAGAGGGAAGTGAAACCCCTCTCGCCCCTTTTCTACAGTCTTTGTTTGCAGTATTATAAGCAGAAGTTGTCAAATTCCATTCCTTTAAAAAATTTATCAACATTACATATGTTGGTACTATATGTATCATATCATAATTACAATTTGTATGATTCGATTAATGTCGATAAAGAACGAATTTGTATAAATCAAATATTCGACGAAAATTAATTGCCCTCGATAAGTATCGACTTTTCATCAATACATTTTTTGCAAAACTATGTCTTGCTTTTTAAATTTGATTTTCCAAATCAACACTTAATTAATTTTTGTACCAAGAAGCAAAGCGTAAAAGAAATCGGTACTTGTTATAACAGACAACATCATTTGAATCGGAATTTCATACACTTTGCATTGTGAGGTCCTCCGTGATATTTTTAACAAACTGCGTATCTTCCGCTGCAACATAGCCGAAAAGTACGATTACAGGAGAGCAGATCTTAGTATGATCGCCAGATGTCTTTATAATACTTTCACTGATAAATTCTCATAAAATTTACATTTCTAGGAGTCGTACTGTTAATCCATCCTCCGAAGGAATTTCCGATTCTCTTGACCTGATGTTGAAGAAGCGTCGTTCCGTGTTTGTTCTATGCTTTTTTCTAGATTCCTTCTCTTCCTCTGATTTTTACCAACTTTTTCATTCATTATATTTACGTATAAATTTGTGTATTAGATATAATAGCGTAGCATTAAGTTTGTTATTGAATAGTTGCGATTTCGTAAGGGTACAATGATTCAATGAATACAATTTAAATTCCCATTTATTTCCAGGTAAATGGTTATTGCATTTACTATAATTTAAAGAATAGTAGACGCGAAGTAAGTCTTATATTTATGCATATTTTGTAAAGTTTAATTCGATGAAATTCATCGTCGTGTCAGCCTTATATGCGATATTTACTTATATATTCCAACCTCAACATTATAAAATATGGTCAATAAAGGAAGAAAAGCTACCATATCTCTAAAGAAATTGGGAGTAAACAATATATTTCTGTAGAATTGACCGTGCGACGACACTCCGAGTGCTTGGAGGCCCGGGCCCAAAGACGGCGTTTCCCTGATGGGGAAAAAATAGAGTAATGAAGTGCTAAGGGGTGTTAGAAAATCATTGGGTAGATCTGGGAAATCTCAAATCGAGATCTGTGAAAAGGAAAGGGGAAAGGGAGAAAACACCGCCCGTTGGTATCGGTTGCCGGCGTGCCTTGCACCCGCGTATTGTGATAGGAAAACCTTATGACCGATCCTAATACAGGGGCCCTCAAGAGGCTCGGGCCCAGGGGATTTTGCCCAGGTATCCCCGCCGCCGTCTTTCCTTCTTCCGTTTCGAGGTGGTCTCCAGTAATCCTCATAGCAAGCGCTCGTTTTACTTTCTCCTAAGCAGTAGATTATATGGAACACATATAGCAATAAAGGTGTCGTGATAATCACACACAACCATCCTTGGTCCTTCTTCTTTCTTAGAAACCGCATTCGGAAATACCATTTAACCATTCGGAGTATGCACTCTAAACCAGGGGTACCCAACCTTTTCGATGTGGCGAGCACCAAGTTGTATCCTAGAATACGAAGCGAGCACAAAATTGGATCTTAGAATATCGAAAGAGCACCGCTACACTTCCGCAAGAGTAGTAATCATAATGAACAAAATCAAAAATCTAAATCAAAACATTTATCTGGAGCCACAATTTAACAGATTTTCGCCCTGTAGCAAGCATAAAACCGTTTTAAAGAGCACGGGACCTAAGATTCGTAGCGGTTTAAAACATTTTAAAATTTTATTAAACTTTCCACCAAAGTTTCGCGGACCGGCATACAATCGGCCGCGGACCGGTAGTACTGCTCTGCGGATCGGCAGTCGAGAAAAACTGATCTCGAGCATAGAAAAAGGAAGTCATCTTTTATTTACTACATTAAAATACGAGAAAAAAAGTTAAATGGCAAAAACATACATTTTTAAATACCTGATAATTAAAGCCCTTCGAAATGTTTTCTAAGCAATAAAAATATAACTGCCGGACATTTTCCACAATGAATTATAATATTCGATTTGAATAAAATAAACCACGCTCATAACACCATTATAAAATTATCTATTTTTTCTACTCGATGAGAGTAATCGCGAGCAATATTTTTTATCAGATGGAGATTACCCAATGAAATTAGGGGAACACCATGGTACTCGAGAGCAGCAAGTTTCGGACCCCTACCCGAATCTATCATTTATAACCGCCAAAGCATTACAAAATTGATGGCCTCAAACACTGCCTCAAAATTTGATTAATAGAATTTATCTACGAAGAGGGTATTATTTTCATCAAGTAATAAACACTACTATAAATTGATACAGTTTTTACGATTTTTCATCTTTAATAATTATTTTTTCATTTTAAAAGTTTACCTGTGTAATCGTAAAGGAATAAAGTTTAAACTATACAATTACCACTTTAAAAATTATAGCGAAAAATTTCAGTTATATCATCAGTCTTGACCACTTTTTGCAATGAGAACTATAAACAATTTATTTATCCTTGCTTCTTTTTAGTAATATGATTAGCATGAATAATTTTTTTTAAAACAGTTAATCCGCAGGGCGAATTCTTTAAGGTTAAAATCGATAAAATATCTGTTCCATATAGGCAAATTTATTGAAGAAGTAACGGGTCACGTACTGTCATCACCCGAATTAAGACGTCTACGAAGAAAAAGCTATTTCTTTATTAATTATCGAGCTTCATTTAAACTTAAAACAAACATGAAAAATCACTATGAGACTCAAGAGTGCTTATTATGAACTACTGCATAAATGGATAAAGTTACAAAAGAGTAGAAAATGTGTACACACATACATCTCTTAATGTGTGTTAACACGGAAAATTCTGTATCAATTATCGAACTCCGATTAAACCAGGGCATCGAACCGTAATTTTTCTCCCTCCGGTTCACTCAAAATACAGAATATGGGTCCGGTTCCGGTTTCGCTCCGGCAATCATCAGTGAAGCGGTTCGATCCTGTTTTTTTCGCTCCGACCTTAACATAATTTTAGGAAAATTTCAAGAACAGATTTATTAATTTACGTAATTTTCTAATTAAATCAAACATCTTCACTGTAACAATAGTGTTATTAAACAAGTTAGGAAAGTCTACAACGTATCACAAATGGGCGCGTTTCGTGCAGTGGAGTATTAGAAAGAAATGATATACCTATACGTAAGGGTAATAGCGTTTTAAAGTTCATTTCTTCATCATAAATAATCCATTTTCTTCCTATTTTAAAATATTGCATGCACACGTAAGGAAATTAAACGTTTGCTTGCGAGGTTGTTTATGTTAGTAAAAATGAAGAAGTAACCATGCAAGAAATTTTCCAAGTTCAACTCGAATTAAGACATTCTGGTTTGATTTTCTTGATAACGGAAACTCCTACGATAAAAATACTCAGAGAAAGAAATACTCTAATTTAGTAGTTCTACAAGTTTTATTCGAAAAATATTTTGATATGAGCAATACTTTACGAGATATGACGGAAAGTTCATTTTTGTAACCAGTAAAGTGGTACCCATGATTGTCTTACGCCATTAATTTTTGCGATTTTCTTATCAACTTTGATTTTAAGCCCTTAATATCAATTTCATGAAAATCCGTTGGGTAGAAGCCGAGAAAGAACATGCGGACGGACGGACAGACAAATAGATAGACGGACAGGCCGACGACAATAGGCGCTCAAGCTGGAAGCGAAATGCACCTAAAAAGATGAACAGAATAACAAACTTTATAATGTCTTCTTCAAAATGGTTCATATCCGAAGATTGTACGTACATAGTCTCTTTCTAATTTTAATCTAAATAAAAAAGTATGGAAGCCTGCATTTAAAAAAGTCCATTTTTAAGGGTTACCTTATGGAAAATGTAAATGTCTTCCTTTGAGTCGAACCGAGGACTTTTTCGAGTTTTATTTTCGTCATCACCTTAAAATATGTGAATTTTTTGAAAGGCATTTCTTGTGAGTAGGCCTGTGCGTGCCCCTTTGCACTTTGGCGATTTCGTGGAGGGCATTCCGAGTTCCTCCTCTACGCTGATACCTTTTATGGTCATAGCAAAGGCATTTTTCCCATTTCCCCCACCTCCCAGCACTTCATTATTGATTATTTAACAGCCCAAAGTGACGTCGTCGTCAAAAAAATCCTCCCAATATCTGGGAGGTGGGAGAAAATGCCTTTCCTTTGGTTCTTTACTTTTACATCGTCAAATGTAGACAGGTTTTTTTGAAAGGCATTTCTTGTGAGTAGGCCTGTGCGTGCCACTTTGCACTTTGGCGATTTCGTGGAGGGCATTCCGAGTTCCTCCTCTACGCTGATACCTTTTATGGTCATAGCAAAGGCATTTTTCCCATTTTCCCCATCTCCCAGCACTTCATTATTGATTATTTAACAGCCCAAAGTGACGTCGTCGTGACGTCTTCTGATATTGGCGGGAAATTTTCTATCGATTTGGTCAGTCTACTTTGAGATGTGAAAGTGTTCGGATGTGACGAAGGAAGTTTAACTGATCTCCTTTCGAAGAGAAGGCCATGCAGAGTGTAAAGATATGTAAGTATTTTATGAACGTTTGCCAAATTTATTCGCCGAATTAAGGCAATGTATAATCTTAAATAAATGCTCTTTTGGTAAAATTATAATATAATTTTTAAATTCTCGCGAGAATCAAAGCAGTTTCATGGTGTCTACGGAGAATTATTTCAATATAAGCTACATGAATGGTTTTCCTAGCCTTAAGTCTATTTAAGACGCATCTCCTATCGTGTTTAGGTAGTACCAGTGAATTTTTTTCTCTTGCCATTACAGGTGATACGGAACTGTGATTCCCACCAATTTCCAATATCAAACCTTTACCCTTTATTTCATTCGTCAACCCCAAAGTGCTTTTCATTTACCCCCTTTTGCACGTCCCTGTGTAGTGTAATGGTCATTTTGTGAGGAAGTGCCGTGTATATTTGAGTGTGAGGAATTTTTCTCATCGCTGGAGGAAAGGGATTTATTTCTTCTTCCACCGCTGGAACGTTTCACCACAGCAAAGGTAGGAAAGTTCGCACCTCTCATCTAAGGAATAAAATCCTCCATATCTCCCTTTAATTTCCGGTCTGGTTGACTGACGTGTAGGTCGTCGCAAGGAAAGGTATCAGATTGATACGAAAATTAGTGTGCTCAGAATTTTCAATTTGGATATGACGTAATTATAAATGGGTTGAGTGAGTGTAAGCCTTTCGTTAAATATGGACGAATGGGTTTTATTATAGCAAGTAAAAGACGATTCGCCAACTATATCCCCGCACCGAATTAAATGAATTCAACTCACAATCAGTTTCGTGCGGCGATATTTTATTTGGGGTAAGCTGGTTGACAGACACTTTACCTCTTAACTGCGTCGACCGCTTATACTCGTCAACCTGTGTTCTCAATGGATGCTTGTGAACTGCTTTTAAGCTTCGTAGTGTATTTCTTTTGCTCTCAGCTGGTTATTCTAACCGGTTACACAGGTAAAACTTACCTATTACATATTAACACCTATTGGTGTCCGAGTTGTATTATCTGATGTATGCTTGAACTTTTCCTACAAAAATATTAGGTATTCTCCGTGATCATGTTGATTTTGCACAGAGATATCGCTTTTACGAGTATTAGGCTTTCTTCTAAAAAGCGGAAATCTTTGGTTAATATTGACATTGTTACCATTTTAGCTGGCAAAAAATTAAATCTCTAATGAGTGTTGACTGCAGCATAGGGATGGGACGAGTCAAACTTGCAGACCAGTGCATCGTCACCTACTCTACTGTCAGGAAGACACTAAAAATATTACGTGAAAATATTTCACCATTTATTGGATATAACAATTTTATTGCAAATGTAATATACAAAAAACGTGAGTAATTGAGTCACATAAATTTTAAGCCAGTGAATGCCAGGAGAGAAAAATACAGTGAAAGTAAACCAAAAGCGAAGAGGGCAAGACAACCATCTATAGAAACACCATTACGACCTAGTGTACGTCTAATCAGTCGCATTCAGCAAAAAGGTGTGTGGTTTGCATCTCAAAAAAAAAGAAATAAATAAAGAGAGGAGAAGCAAGTTATTGGTGCAAACAATGCGAGGTACCTTTACGTGTTGTACCATGTTTCGAAAACTATAATACAAAAGATTTTTAAAAATTTTGAACTTCTACTGGCTAAAATTAATGTATAATAATCAACGTCTCGCGTTCCCCTTCTGATATTCTTAAATACTTCCCCCCTCTTACCCAAATATTTCTTTCGTGTTTTGAGTTATTCAAAAAAGAACAAGTTAGGAAAGTGTACAGCGTATGGAGTATTAGAAAGAAATGATATATATACCTGTGCGTAGGGAAATAGCGTTTTAAAGTTCTTTTCTTCATCATAAATAGTCCATTTTCTTCCTATTTAATACTACTGCATGCACACGTAAGGAAACCAAGATATTTTTGTGAGATTGTTTATTTTAGCAACAATGATGAAAACCATGCAAGAAATTTTCTTAGTTCAACTCGAATTAAGACTTTCTTGTATGATTTTCTTAATAACGGCTACTCCTACGATAATAATGTATAGGAAAAGAAATACTCTTCTTTACTAGTTCTGCAAGTTTTAATCGAAAAATATTTTGATATGAGCAATACTTTACGAGTTATGACGGAAAGTTCATTTTTGTTACCGGTAAAATGGTACCCCTGATTGGCGTAAGTGATTCATTTTTGCGATTTTCGTATTATATTTGACTGTAAGTCAGTGTCAAATTTCATGAAAATCCGTTCAGTAGAAGCCGAAAACGAACATGCGGACGGACGGACCGACCGACGATAGTAGGCGCTCACGCTGTAAGCGAAACGCGCCTAAAAACTAATATTAAAACACGAAAATAAATTATTCAAATGTAAATATTTAGTATGTATTTAAGATTTATTTAGAAATGAATAACTTACAAACCATACATAGGTCGAAAAAGATTTCAACAGGTTAGAAAAGTGTTAGGTGGATTATAAATAAGCACGTTTCCTGAGATAGTGTATTCCAAACTTATTATGTTATGCATTTTCCAATTTACTCATTTTCTAATTTACTGTTCTTAGTCTTTAGTACTAAATTTCATTAAAATCCGCTGAATAGCTACGAAGAAAAAATTGCATCCGGGTAGAAGAACGGACAGACCGAAGAAATACGTCCCAAAGCTGGAATGCCTAATAATGAATTATTAATATTTTTATTCACAAATCGTGCAGCAAAATAAGAGATCGCGTTGTCTCAATAGTGTCAATAAGTTGAATAAGACATTACGTTATTTTAATTAAGAATTTGTAGATGACGTGCACTGCTCATATTATAAAAACTGTAAATGCACGGCTTTATTTTTTAATTCAAAGATCACGTAAATGCATTTAAAAATGTATAAAATTCTTATGAGGAAGATGCCCGCGGAAATTGAGGGTCTGAAAATCCAGAAAGGCTGAGAAATTTATATTAGCACGATACAAATTTACTATACGGAATTTTGCAAACACACAAAGAAAACATTAATTAACACTAACTTAAAAACAACAGGGTAAATGGAAGATTCTTGAGAATAGTATTTAAAACAGAAATTTGACGCTTTGATTTCAATGATGTCATTATGAAATACGCAAGTAGTTGCATCAAAGCCACAGCAATGAATTAGGCTTGTGTCGACTAACTGGGACCACACCTGAGCTCGGATTTGAGAATGGGCCTCGAGGTATGGGCCTCTAATCCGAGTTAATAACGGTCGAGGGGTCTGCGTCGCGGTCAGTTTTGGATGTGATCCCAGTTAGTCGACACAAGCCATGAATTACTTTGAATTAATTTCGCACTATACCAAATATTCACCTGAAATTAAAGTACATACATATATAGAAAATGAGACTTACTTATTCCGCGCTGGATAATTTATCTTGTCCTTAACACTTTGTTATTCACACCGATAAGCTAAAAATTTTGATGGAAGTAACAAATATACATACATTTTTTATTCCTATTTTCAATAACGATTAACATCCAATATAAAATTGAATTTTTCGAGTTTACAATATATATACCTATTTAAATTTACGAACATGTAACAAAGGGCAACTAATGCAGAAATGCGCACAAGGAACAAACGTGGAACAATCCTTCTTCAATAATTAGCATGGCCAGACTGATGTATGCTAGTTTATGTGAAGGAATTAAAGGCTGTGGACATACGAATAACAAAACAGACGAAACATTGGGGAAAATTTCTCTTCTGCCAATAGGCATTCATAAGGTTCAAGGAATTCTCAAATGTGTAAATTTCCCCATGGAATTTCCTGAAGTCGGTAGATATTATCTTATAAAAGACTTAAGGTTGCATTCGTGGAACGAACCAAGGAACTTGAAAATTAGTGAACTTGGTGGGGGTTTGGACCCCATGGTGACAAGGTATGGGAGCGTGAGGGAGGCGATGAGCATTTGAACATGGAAGGTTACTGAGCGGTTGGAAAATTCCGCCTTTCGCCTACACTGTTTATCCGAACCGAAATAAAGGAGCGAAATAAATATCGGTTTTCGGTTTCAGTTCGGGTTCAACACATTTAGTTTTTCGGTTCCGGTTCGATGCCTGGTTTAAACTCAGAACAAACATGAAAAAAACATTATTTGAGAGTATTTTTTATGAACTAAACCATAAATGGATAAGATTAAAAAAGGAGTAGAAAATGTGTAAATAAGCTCTTTAATGTGTGTTAACATTGAAAATTCAAACATATTAGAGCGCCTGTTAACCCAGTTAATCTGCCTCCACATTGATTCACACATGGTTTTAGCATATATAAATCATTATGAAAAAAGTCGTTTTGTTTTCAAGAAAAAACAGTAGATTAAAATTCATTTTCTTGTATTTTTAATACGCATTCGGGATGAACGCAGTTTTCTGGCCTTCACTTTTCAATCTATCGCTTTCCAATCGCAACTTTAACAAGCCTAAGAAAGTAATTCCGAAAACTACCGAAGTGTATCACATTCCTTAAAACCAGCGCACTCATGTAAGAATAACCAAGTATTTCACATTAAGCGGCTTCTTTCACACTTGCCACAGACATGACTCAGCTCCCCGCGCACTTGTTAGGCTCCACGGCTTAAATGTATTCGCGCAAGAAACATTCCAAGATGCTCACTCAACAACACATTTCCTAAAATATCTCTGAAGCGTTTTCCTCACAAGGCATTCCATTATACATTTTTCCTCTGTATGATTAATCTGCAAAACATTCAAAAATGAATTAACGATCTCAAGGCTTGAAATTGCATTGACATAGCTACAGGATTTACTTAGATCACCTAACGATTGGATTATAAATCGCCCTGTGAGATATTAATCATTTCAAACGACGTGCCATGCTGTTTCCACTTCACTAAATACTGAAATTAAAAGGTACAACCCCGCGTTTGATGGGGGACTTTACTTATCCCGCATTTTTTTCGAAAACCGCTCCATAGCAGGGCTAAAAAACGCGGACATAATGAATAAAGATCGCCCGATTGCCGGTTCAAAAAACGCTTCCTAGAAGACGTTTGAGATGCAGCTGCCACGGATTTGCTGTGTGGATTATCTCAGCTTCTAGATGCATGTACTCGGGAAGGGTTAAATTTTACGACTCTCCGTATTTCAGAGTCAAGGAATCCGGGCGATGGAACATGCAGTCACGACGCGCACTTATTTTTTTCCGTGTTTTTTTCCTAAGCTTATATGGTTTCATTCAAGGGAAAAGACAAAAGATTCGAGAGAACGACAGTAGGATAAGCGGAAAAAGAAGTTGATAAAGGGTAGTGACGCTAAGAAGTATTCATGTTTGTCTCTTGCGGGATTTACGACACGGTAGCGCATAACAAAACAAGCGTCGCCTCATGCAAAAGCCCATTGGCGCATGTTTGCTCATGGATCTGCAAAAGGCTTCCCAGCCCATCAATACAACATGTGATATAATATTATTAGAAGGCGTATGAAAGTAAAATATTACAAATCAACATATTAATTAATTCTATAGACAGTTAATAAGTATTCATGAATATGCACTTGAATATTTAAGTTTTTTTTAAAACGTACTTATCTCAGTTACTTTATACAAACAAGGTTATGAAACACTATTTTTCATAACGTTATTAATGGTAACTGAGATAGGTGCTTTTTAAAATGTTTTGACATTTAATTAGTACTTGAATTTTTTTCGGTCATAAGACGAGCTCGATAAATCTCTAGTAAATTAGTTCATAAATAAGCAATATGACCTTTAACGGTACCATGTAATAACAAAAGTTAGAATTCTGAAGAAATTGATCGAGTATCATTATAACTAGATGGAGTTTGTAATACGTCCTTTTGTGCGAAACAAAATTCATCGAACATTTCATATTACCCCACATTTCACGGCAGAATCTCATAAGTAACTTCTGGTGTAAACTATTATCTGATCGGCTGAAGCTCTCCAGCTTCTAATGCGGTCCTGCGTAAAAGTTAGCCCCAACAATTTCTTGGGCACTCGACTGTGGTTAACAACAGAGGGATCGTATCCTGAAAGTGGTAGATCGGATCCTCCATATTCATTGCACCCAAAAAAGGAAGGCGACGGTCCATGTTTGGCCATCCTCATGTTTCCAATAACTGACACAGAGGCCGTACTTTTATCATCTACAATCTGTGCGAACATAAGAGACAGAAAACTAGCGTCGTCCTCTCGTCTTGTTCGATTTTTCCCGTGGATGACAGAGACGTGAACGTGCCGACCGACGAGTTGTTTTTCACGCGGAATGTGATCTCGGATCTCTACAGCATGCGCAAATGAGCAGAAGTAAACTCACCCGAAGTACGATCATCAACAAGATACCTTCGCCAAAGCGTGGGCCGAAATCGTGGGTGACTCTTTCATCGGCCATTGCTTACAACCTGCACGACTCTTTAAGGAGCAGAGTATCCTACGCATGATTCCTTCGGAATTATTTGAGAGAACGTGCAGGGTTCGTGCATGACGCAATTAAGGAGCAGTAAACCTCGTTAGATATTCTTAAAGAAGAATCGGACAAAATGGGCCAGTCGAATGGCTAATGCGGTTGACGAAAGCGTAAATCTCAGTTTTACATTTGTATGTTAATTAGTGCGGTTCACTCTAAGATCGTAAAATACTAGGTGGGCATGTCGCGAATTGAAGATACGACCGATAATGTACGTTCGACTCTGGGTGTCTTCAAACAGATTCGTATTACGCCGTGGCCAAGCACGCATCAATGCTGATGGATCTCACTTCGAACACCAGAAGCTTTGCCAAAAACCTCTTTACTCCGTAGTCTATCGGAGATTATACTTTCTCTGGGACTTGAACTTCAAGAATCGTGTCAACATACTATTTTGGAATAAACATAGAAATATACTAGTAAGGCGGAACAATTTTCGAATTGAACTTGAATAAAAATATCAAATTTTGCAAAAACCTCAATAAAGATATTTCAAAATGCACTCGAAAACTTTTCCAACTTCTCCAAATAATGAAGTGTTATAAATTCATCTACTCTAATAGTTAAAGTAATATATTAACATATTAATAACAGGAGCTGAAGTAACCAAATATTTCTCTTAATTGTATGCCACCTTGTATTAGGTATGCAGACGAGGAGACCTTGGGTAAGTTTCAACGTGGGTCGAATGCAGGTCTATTTCCGGCGATGCAAAGTATTAAGAATTTTAAGTGGAACTGGACAAGATGGCACTTGTCGGTCTCGTCGACGAAAAAAATAAAAGGAAAGAAAAGAAGGCCTCATCAAAACGAGGAGTGGTTTCTCTCCTTTTACTGAAACTCGGGCGAAGGAATAACGATAAAGTTGAAACGGAATAAAAAAAATAACCCTGGGTGATTTCAATGCCCGCACGGCGCAGAAACTTTGTTTTCTCTCCCTCTCCCTTCATTCCATTCCCTTTCTTTCTCGCCACACTGACCCGCCGGATGAAACTAATTAACCGTATATAATGCTGCCATTTATCTTCCTTAGTCTGACTTTCGCTAATTATAACTCACCGACGCTTTTTTAAACCCTTTTTCTCCTTCAACTTCGGTATTTTTTTTCGGTTGATTTTTTTCGAGTCCAATTTCCGTTTAGTCTTCACCGCGACGCCGCCCTTTTTCTCTTATTCTTCACACCTCGTGGGCATCTCCTCATCCACGCTCCTCTACCATCTTTAAGATGTAATCCGCGCGCTCTCTCTCTCTCCTTTCTTCCACGATCTCCTAATTCTCCACCCCTTTACACCCTTTCCCCGCAACTGTTTTCTTGCTCGATAGTAATCGGGCCTGTTCCTCCCCCCGTTCTCTCCTCCCATCTTATTTATTTCCATCCATTACCATCTCATTCGGAGGCTTTCCTATGCATACGTCTCCTCTCGTTGGAGTACACTCCTTCGAGTCACCTCGACTCACGGTAGCTCGTGAATTGCTATTTATAACCGCGCCACTTAAAGATCGTGATTTTTACTCCGTTCACACATTTCTCTCCGCCGCGATGCAGTGGTACCGTGACTCGAACCTCATCCTCCGCTCCACTGCTGGCGAAACAGTGAAAACTCGCTATGACGAAATTATCAATAAAGTATTTTTTTTAGATTTACCTGATTGTTATCGATTCTTGTCTAATATTCTACATAAAGTTAGAAGTTATTTCACCGTAACGTACTTTGATTTCGTATAATTTTCATTACTAACCGTGAATTCAAGTTTTACGTTTTGTTTCATTATCACGCATAAATTTAGCTAAACGAAACACAATGCTAAAAAAATAAGCACGTTAAGATCAAATTCGAAAAAATGGTGCTTATAGCAGGTATCTCTAATAGGCATAGAACGACTCCAATAACTAATATTTGCGCATCACCACTTAAGACGGCTGCTTTGTTCGATGTCTCACATTTTCCGATTTTCTCCCCAGGCCTCAAAATACATCTGTAGTCGCTGTACGACGTATTCCAGATCTCCTACATAGTATTTGTAGCCGAAATGTGCATCTGAATTCTTATAACCTTTATATGGATATTGGAGGTACTTGTGATGAGTACCTACAGGTATACTCCGATTTACGTCGGGGATGCGTTCCTGGAAAGTGCGACATAAATCAAATCGACTTAAATCAAATCGACGTATATCAAAGCAGTTTTTCTCATAGAATCAATGATATTAGGGGAGGATGCATGCAGGTGTTAAGGATAGTTAACAACCGATTATTGTAACCCATCTATGTTGGCACTAGATACTCATCAAATTAAGGCCGAGTTCGGACGAGAAAAAACGCAGGCAATAGATCCAATGGAAACAGTATTAGGTGGCCATGCGGACGAGAATTTCCCGTCCGAATAAACGGAAGTGCTGAACATAAGGGAGCGTTCACACCAGAGTGATAAGCGATATGCGATAAGCAATCCGCAACCTGCGATAGCGGTTGTTATTAGGAATTACATGCATTCACCCGCAATAGGATCGCAACACTATTGCGTTTCTAATACGAATTTCGGACGTAGCCGCCTGGCCGCATGAGACTATTCTCCTCGCAAAAGCGTTGTTTTGTTGTCAGGAAAGATGCACTTCTTAATCTCAGAGAAATATTAATCAATTTAGTAGAAAAACTACCTATTCTTTAGGATAATAGTGTTTAAGAATATCGAGGCAGAATTAATAAGGTGAATTAAAATTATTAATATTGTTACCGTTCTGATAATTTTAGTTTCTTTAATACTAAATACTTTTATAGAATTTTTAGAAAATTCTACAACCAAAATCCTACACCTTTGCTTTCCAAAATTACGCGGACCAGCTTCTCCGCTGCCAAGTTTATACCATTTTAGGTCGACTTTATGAAGAAGTTATTATACGCAACGTTATCAGCGTATAACCTATGTTTTGTGCTTGAGAAGTTGTTATATGCTGATCAGGTACGTTAACAAGTTGTTATACACCGTATACCTCCGCATATCCTCGACTACACCCCTGATTTCACGTCAGAATTCACCAATTTTTCGGAGCTTCTCTCACTACAAAACCCCTCAAAGGTAACATGTTAAGCAGTCGAATTGACCTGAGTATGAAGTGAAGCAATATTTTTAAGATCGTTGTTTATTTAGATATGATCTTACAGAGTGGATATATAGATCGCAATATGCAATTTTTTAGTATTTTAATCAACTAAAAGCTTCAAAAACATGGAAACAAAAATTTTAAAGAACCTTTAACCTCTAACGACGTAACTTCGACACAAAACGACGTAAATCGGAGCATACCTATACTCATTTTTACTTTCTCATACGAAGTATCGAGAAAGTAGTTTTCGCGAAAAAAATCCACCTCGAGATTTTTACGGAAATATACGTTTTAGGTGTCGCTGAATCCGAAAAGGTGGTTTTCGCAATGCCGTCTGTCTGTTACTGGCGCTGGAACCTAGACGGTAGAGCGAAAATGAATGAAATCTCGAACTTAGGCATTTTATCGTACTGAGCAGAGTATACATAGAAATGGTTGACATTGCTCAATAATTAAGAGTAGTTTATTCTACGCATTTCTAACAATAATTCGATTTTCTCAAAAACGGCTGTAACGATTTTGATCAAATTTCGTACAGTTACTTGAGTTTGCGTCTTCAATAATACTGTATAGTTTATATTTCTCAAAAATGAATATAAGGCTAGTTTATTCCAGGCAACTTTAACAACAATTCGATTTTCTCAAAAACGGCTATAACGATTTTGATCAAATTTCGTAGTTACATGAGTTTACGTCTTCAATAATACTGTGTAGTTCATATTTCTAAAAAAATGAATATAAGGCTAGTTTATTCTTGGGCAACTTTAACAAAAATTGGATTTTCTAAAAACAGGCTCATACGATTTTCATTTTCTAAAGATAACTAAACGACGCATTAGTACCAATATATGAGAAAGTTTGTACAATGTATGTTGTACCGATTTTTTACCTTCATTTTAAAGCGGTTATTTCTAAAAGATAATTTTTAGCCACAAAGCGAGCTCGATAATTCTCCATTGAACCAGAACACCATGTTATCTCATTAACAAGTATTCATTAACCAATAGATTACCCATGGAATACCCGATGATTGACGCTTGCTTGCTTCGAAAAAAAATAGCATGGCTCGAGGGAAAATTTCAACTCCAATGCGAAGAAAAAACAATACATGCAAGAAGTCACTTTCTTAAAAACTAAACAAAGCATCAGAGTTAAAAAAAAATAAGTATCGCATATTGCTACAGTATACGTTTATATTTTAACTATGAAATGTTTAGCTTAATGAATGCACGGTAGTCAGACATACGTTTTAACGAGATTTCCCGTTTATTCCGAGTATGAAACTGGAGAGTGAGAAGGAAAAATCGGAGAGCGGAACGAGTTCGCAGGAATACTTTTTCAGGAATAGTGCAGCGCGAGAAGAAGGTAAAGAGACAGGAGGCGGAATAAGTTTCCTCCCTGCATCATGCGGCGAAGGGAAGCGAGGGATGGCCGTGTATACATTGAGGGGGATGGCATAAAAGAAAGAGGAAGTGGTAAGGGGCAGCGGGAGAACGAGAGAAGATGCAGAAGAGGAGCAAGGAAGATATAGACGGCGAAAAAGGAGAAAGAGATTAGGACGGAGAAGAATAAATGTCGAGAAGATGGGAGGTTAAGGAGGAAAGCATGCATGGAATTTATATTTATATCGTCAGAAGAACTTAACGCCACGGTCCGATTCCTTTATTGCTCACCCAAGTCCTTCAGCCCGAATATACTGGCTTCATACGGGCGATCATTAAAATGATATGTACTGGTGTGCATTAATGGGCGCACACAAGCACATGCATGTTACTTATGTATAAATTTGCTTAGGCATTATTCATCCATGCTATGATCTATCAAAATTCTAAGGGACTTCTAGAAAGGCCAAAAGATTTGAAATTTTTGTGGTATGAATTTTAATGATCAGAAAATGTTTTCCAACTCCACTGTTTTATTCCTATTCCTCGCAAGAAAAAAAGTTTAAAATAAGTTAAAATGGAGATATGAACACGGAAAGCTGAACTCAAAATATGCCGAAGATGGATGGAGAAACCTCCTAATAACCATAAAAATATCTTTTAAAAAGGAAAATACATAAAGTATGCTGTTTAAAACAGGTGGTAATGAAATTCATTTGCCGTCCAAGTTGACCGAATATTTTCTTTTTAATACGATACAAAGCTAATTTATAACAATTAGAACGTTTTCTTACCATGTTTAACTCACAAATGTTGTCTCTGATAAAATAAATAAAGAGGGGATCGAAAATGGGGTGAAACTGATTGGGACGAAATGCTCAAAACGAACACTGTTCATCTCAAAAGGAAATTACGAGTGCGTTCTGTCCATTTTAACCTCTGGATGTAAAACAATGGGGAGATGTATGATACAGGTTACCAGAATATGCCGTAAAATGAGTCAATTCATTTCCGTGACATTAAAACAAGCCGTTAACCATATTTTTTTTAATACGAAAATTATGTATATGCAAACGCAAACAATAAAATTTTTGATTTTATGAACCCTTTCCCATGGAAATATTACAAAAATGTAATCCAGGTAACATTATGGGCACAGACATGCGCCATGGTGATAAAAATCAACCAAAGACTCACTTTGATGTAACTTCAGAGGCATATCTGAGCCATCAGCGGCTTCAAATTATAAAAGGCTGAGTAGACAATTACAAAGAATAGAAAAAGGAATCAAATCCATTAAACGAACTGAACACTTCTCTTAATCCATCACTGCATTTATTAATCTTCTATTTACCCATCGCCCTATTAATGCAATGCCTATCACCGCGTCTCTGTATCTATAGAATTCATCGCCATATCCACGTACTTGAACAACAAGCATTCGAAATATTAATTCCGGGGGGAAAATGATAGAGAATAGTTCCGTTGATAGATTACCTCACGAGCGGTAATGACGGCGGTAAACGCATAAAAAATACTGATATCGTATCGGTTTTGACCTTGCTGATGCATTGCTAGGGATATGGAACACTCGGCTCAAAGCGAAGTATCGAGGCATCACTCCTAACGAATCAATCTTTCCTCTTCTGTCCATTCACAGTACACCGACCCTCTCCTCCTCCTCCTCTCTCTCTCTCCCTCCCTTCACTCTACTTTTATCTCAATCTCCATCGGCTATCCTATCTCTTCTCATCCATCGCCCTTCCTTCACATTCGGAGGGAAGCTGTCAAGCGCATGCACAATACAAACGTCGGACGTAACCGAATTAATTAATGGGTATGTATCACAATGATAAAAAAATAAGGTGTACACAGTGATGAAATATTGGTTTTATACAAACGAAAAACACTTAATCCAGAGAGAGAGAGAGCGCGAGGGATTTTCACCTGTACGTTTTTCAGGATACGATTTATGACTAACTAATCGCTAGAACTATATTAAATCAAGTTTGTCAACGCCTAAACAGTAAAAGTTGCCTACATGATTTTGCAGGATCGTAAATTTCTTTTGACGTTGAATAAAATTAACGTCAGACATTCAGACAACAGTAATATAGGGTACCGACACTCGAGCGGCGCCATATTTTTCTCTCGTTATAAGCATAATTTTAAAACAATTTCAGGGAGCGAATTTTTAATTTTGTCCAGGACACCATAACTAATGGCTCCGTGTGCAAATACGTTCGAATAACTCAATACTCAACCAGCTATTGATACAAAAATGTTTTTGTTATCATCAAAATGTTACTCTTTAAATAGGAGTATTAATTCATAGCACATAACTTCCTATATGAAGACGCTAGAAAAAGGGTATTTTTGGGAAATTAGATACTCAATATTTATTTTTATTTCTTATGCTTTAAATCAAAATTGCAGAATTTCATAATGAGTATCAATATGGTACCTATGGAATAGTTATTTTATAATATACTTGGGTGAATTATCACTGAAGACGGCTCTATTGCAGCCGAAATGCGTGTCGGGTTATTCATAATCTTACTGTGGCTATTGCAGATACCTGAGATAAGTACTTTTCATTTTTTTAGTATTTACGTGCTTATTCTAGATTTTTTCAGGTGAACTATATAATTCTCTAGTGAATGAAATGCAAACCTGAAACATAAACAAACTAAGAGGATACCAATATTAAGGAAATTACGTCAAGAATAAGTTGAGGAAAAGAATCCAAGCTTAAGAGACAGCTTATTTAATTTTTTCCTTTTTAAAAGGAGACTATATGAGGCCACGTTCACGATGCTTTTTAAATATGTGCTCAGACACAAATATCGAATGAGAGTATACAATTTTGTAACATGTTATTGAGAACAAACAGAATGAGATATTCTTACAAAATTCGGAAGGAAAAGGTACCGATGGAGTGCTTTCAGTCACATAAAGACGAGGACTAAAAAAAGAAGCTTGCGCGAGAAGAAATCTCTCCTTTCTCCTAATTAAATTTTAAATATGTGCTCAGACACAAATATCGAATGAGAGTATACAATTTTGTAACATGTTATTGAGAACAAACAGAATGAGATATTCTTACAAAATTCGGAAGGAAAAGGTACCGATGGAGTGCTTTCAGTCACATAAAGACGAGGACTAAAAAAAGAAGCTTGCGCGAGAAGAAATCTCTCCGTTCTCCTAATTAAATTTGTACCAAGGGTGCAATAATAAATAAAACTCGGCGTACGCCTTCATTAATCTTACAGAACGAGATTCGTTTTCCCTTGCACCCTCTCCGAGATTCTCAGTAGTTTTGTGGAGGCAGATTTTCCAAATTGTGAGATGGTGCATTAAGGATGCTGCCCACGTATTGAGTACGGAGGCTGAGAAGGGGAAGGGATTGGGGTGGAGGAGGAAGGGGGAGAGTCTACAGGTGCGGTGAGGGGGTGTCCGCGAACCGAAACATAGTGGTGTGGGCATAAGAAAGGTTAAGGAAGTACGAGGTGGAATGGGGCGTTGTCCCGAAATGGCTTTGAGGCAGGCATTTGCGTGAAAACTTGCTGCTCCTTCGGTTAAAGGAGTTTGGAATTGTGGAGCATTTGTTTCGCCGGCATTCTTAAAAGTTTCATCATTTCACGTGGTAACCGGGTTAAATAAAATCTCCCAAGTTTTGCAACTCAAAAGATATCGAATCATTGCCGGTGAAATAGGGATCGCAACATTCAACTGACCTCGTTAATCTTATATCGCAACTGCGACATGACGCGTTTCGAATTTTAATTTTGAAAAGGTAGCCGTTGGAGAGCGTTTCATCTTCTTCATGCGAAAATTCGCAAGTTTACTTATTTTCTGAACACGCTATAGACTTGTTTTTTTCATACAAAAATCGTTATTTTGAGAATATGTTCAAATTTAGGAAGAGGTGATTTTTTCTTGAACAGCAGGGAATTTTCATTGGTATAAATGCCAGGTAACAAAATAATTCTAAGAATCATTAGCATTATAATCTACGCGCGTGAAAGTGAAAATACATTCAGGAAAATTTTTTTCGACGAGCTGCTTGTGTTTTTTATTCAGATAATAACTATGATCACTCGTAGCAAATATAACTCGTTAGACTAATAATTATATCATATTTACAAATAAAGTAATTCCTTCAAGATCAAATTCAAGAACAAGAATTTAAAAATCAAAATATCAGAAAGGTTCTCATCTCAGGTATTGGAAATACCTGAGATCAGTGCCATAACTAGGGTATGGCGAATGTGGCATTTGCCACAGGCCTTCAAAAGGCGCCAAATGTTCCCTCAAAACACGCAAAAAGTGTATTTTTTGATACATAAGCATAAATTTAACACTCTCGTGTTAAAGGTATAGTTAATAAAAATGCTATTATTCTATTTTGAAAGGCAGGAAAAATGATATTCTACTTAACTAAGGCGTTTCCTAAAAAATTGCCATAGGCACTCTATCTCCCAGATACGCCTCTGCCTGAGATAAGTACTTCTTTAATCTTTCGATTTTAACATTAGAATTTATATCAGCCAGAAGATGGGCGCGATAATTCTCTGTTGAATTCAGTATTAGGTATTTTTACAAAACGAGATTTCGTTCATAGCATAGCCGCATCGAAATTTAAAAAAATAGACCAGAGCATCGGAATATTTTTTTAAATCCGCGTGGCTAAACTTCTTTATTTTTGCGTTCACCTCCATAGACGCAGCAGTAAAAGCGAGTCGAACATCTGAGCCCAGCGAAAAAATAGACGCGTGCAGCGCTGTCGCCGTACAAACGCCCTATTGTCCGAGATTTGTCTCTCGGATGAGTTTTTGAATGCAGAGCGGGTCGGATGAGATGCGGAGGAGGGATATGGCGGTAAAAAGGAAGGGGGAGGAAAGACTGAGAGAAAGAAAGACGTGTAAGAGCGGGAGATGATAAGGCCCCGTTCGATGCGTGCGTGCGTACGGAGGACAAGTGTGGTTGAAGAGAATGAAAATGGGGGGGGGGTCGGGAAAAGTAGATCGAGTTTGGCGATAGAGAGGGGGAAGGAAGTAGCGAAGGGAGGAAGGGAAGTGTAGGGAAGGAAAAGAGATAAAGGAACGCAGGGATTACTGAAAAATGCGGTGGGACAAGGCGACCCATTTGTGGAAAAGCCAGAGGATGGATGGGTAGAAGGGGAGAGCGAGGGGGAATAGGTAGGAGGAGGAGGAGCGATGGAATTTGCAGGGGAAGAGGAAGGGAGAAGATATGAGGAAGAAGAAAAGGAGGATGCAGAGAGAGAGAGAAAATGGGATGACTTTAGGTAGAGAGAGAGAGACAGGTGGGGAAAGAGATGTGGGAAAAAATAAAAGACGACGAAGGAAAAAAATACATTCTTCCGCATCGCGTAGCGAGCAATCGTCATGAAATAAGTGTAATGAAATCGATCTCTCGAAGAGGTGAGAATGCTGCAACTGCAGATAATTTACCGGTCGCGGCCGATCAGAATGACATTCTTATTACAAACTCGTGATTAAATTTCACGTTATGAAAGTATTCTAGCAGCGTCGTTTCTGAGGTTTTTATTTCTAATGTTGCCATGAAGGAAACTGGGCAGAATATTTAAATTGTTGTTTTTTTTAAACTACACATTTTCATCACCGTTTTCATTAATTGCGATCTTACGCTATTTTACTAGCAACGAAAGTTATGACGTTGCAATTATGAGCCACCTCAATAAATAATTGACATATCATCACGAAACACTTATCCCCGAAAATGTTATGTAATCTAATCGAATTTTTCCTGAGCGAACACATAACAGTCGGGTATCCAGGTAAGTATTTTAAGAATTTTCTCCGCCGTAACAACTCCCACTATTTTACCACGAATATTTCTAGCGAAAAATCTGAGGATGACGGGACATAGGTGTTTTTAGAATAATAAAGAAAGAGCAATAAACGACGTCTGGATTTGTAGTTTCGACTGGCAGTTTACGACTACTCCCCCAAAACAATCCTCTCGTATGGGCCGTCGCGTTCTACCGATGACGTCAACGTCGTCAGCCTCTCTCAATCTAACGTAGGCCCATGAATCTTTCATCCGTCGTTCGTCTCTACCACCTCAAAACGGAAAATCCTCCGATTTCTTCCGCTCGTTTATTTTCACTCGTTCCTTTTTCCTCCATCCGACCCCGAATTCCTTCTCCCCCCCTCCCCCCTTTCCATCTCTAAACTTGCCATTTGCCCGAACCATAGCCGTTTCGGTTTGTTCCCTCTTTCGATTATGTCATAAAACCCTGTCTGCGTATCTTCCGTCCCGTACCTGCCGAGCCATCTTCCAAACAAGACTCTCTCGTCGTCTTCGGACCGTTTTTGAAGCTTCCTGATAATACTCGAAAATTCGGTATTCTCCTCTTTTCTTTTTCGTTTAATGAGCCATTAGTAGTCAGCTACAGTCTTTCCGGTCTTCCACTTTTTCCCTCCCGTACGTTCTTATTCCGACATTTTTTTTATTTACCCTCTTATCTTCAATCTTTTCTACATGGTTATTCCATTTCTTTCGGCATTTCTTAATGTATTCCGGAGTTCTTTCTTTGTGGACGCGCGCTTATGTGAAAGCACGCACGCACGCACACACCTGTCTACGCATGCGCTGAGATTTTTCTTTTCAGGCTTCTCTATTCTGTTAGTATTTTTTCTGGCAAATACTCATATGACAATGCGCCGATCCCGCGAATACGCTCGGCTAAATATCAATGTTTGAAATAAATTTCAAGTAACCGCCGATTGCACTAGAGTGTTGATAATTTAATCCGCGAATAAAATATTAAAATAAAAGTAGTATAAGACGTCTAAATTGTCTCACCAACAAGTTCAGGATCCACTTTGTGGAATTTACTCATGATAATAATGAAATCGAACTATCCACAGGAGAAATTTCCGTAGAAAATATATTTTTGAATGTTATTTGTCTCGATTGACGTTACAAATTTTAATAAGCAGATGAGTAAAATAACAAACCATTTGCGCTATAATTAAAATCAGGGAGGATACGTAAGAACTAGCTTTTCAGACATAAATAACGAAATATTGCCAGAGAACTTTAATAATTATCGCACTTCAGAAAAAACAAATAATCGTTAGAAATTATTTTCTAAAATTTAAAATTCTACACATAATCAGCTTCGAAATAAACGGTTGAGTACAGCAACGAGGAAGCACTACGAAGAATAGGAAAGAGGCGAAGGATTATACAGACTATCAAAAAGAGGAAGGCGAACTGGATTGGGCATTACCTGAGGAGAGAGTGCATGATTAAAGAAGTGCTAGAAGGAAAACTGGATTGAAAAAGAGAAAGAGGTAGGAAAAGGTTTCAGCTGATAGATGACTTGAAAGGGAAAGAGAGCTATGGAGACATGAAGAAGACTGCGGAAAATATGAGAATATGGAGAACCAGGTTTTAACATTAATAATCAGGGGCCTGTCTATGGACCTATGATGATGATATAGCATGCTTTCTTTATAAAGGACATTTTAATAAGCCTCAGTTTTTGTACGTTTGAGTTTCGAGGAAGGGATATTGTTTAAACTGCAAATGAACATTAATATGAAATTGCAACAACTGAAGCTGAGTCAGCCATCAGTGATACGGTAGAAACTTTCGAGCGAGGATTCGCGATTTAGTTTTATTTAAACTTTCAAGAAAATAAAGATTTTCGTAAACTGAGGCCTCAAGGAAAAGTTTTTGCCGGCTACTCGATCCCGAAAGAATTCCTTTCTCCAATCCACCGAGTCTGAATTGAAAATACGTTTAAAATGCACCTTATAGCTTCTTTGGCAATAAGGAATTCAATACAACGCGAATAATCGTAAAATAAAGGCCAGGTGACCTCCAGCGACGAAAAAAACGAACCCGGCGAGGCAAAATGAAATCTCGTCACATTTACACTCGACTGACTTAGTGCGAGTTTTTGCAATATACCCATAACTTTCTGTGGTCACTTCCAACATACGTAGGTAGATCCGGGACAAGATTTTTTTTGCGCCCTACGCAAGACACGGGAAGTATCGCACTTCTAATGAAAGTGTTCAATACACAATTTTATTCCTCAAAACAGTAGCTTATCAACAATTTACAAGTGAAATAATGTATTTTATGATATAAAACACGACACTTAAAAGTCAAATTGTCAATCGTTGCGAACCTAAGCGTGCTGCGCCCTGGGCGGGTGCCTCGTTCTCATAGCTCTTGTCCAGACTCTGCACGTACATATACGTAGTATTATGTATAACAAAAGACGGATGAAAGTATTTTCTCTCACGAAACATCATTTGTTAAACTCGGTATTTGTTTAATTTCAAACATTTTACAAGTTAGCTTAGGATGATTGACTGGAGATATAATCAATACAAATGCGATCCGCAGTTTAAATGGTTACAGGAATCATGTTTTCGAAAGAACAACTCGGTATTTAAAAAATGTCGCAAAAAAAAATAATCCATCGCTTGCCGTTAACGTATTTTTAAAAAAATAGCGACTCACGTTGAGAAAGAAAAGAATCATTTGTGAACTAAACAAGAAAACGGCAAAGAAGAATTCTCGAGCCGTTACGGGATGTAAATAGCCTCGCTTTCATCCCCTCCTTTTCCTTCTCTCTGTCACTCCGTTCCCTATTCTCACCCCCCTTTAACTCCCTATATCTCCCCTCGGCCGCACCCCATCCTCTCTTCTCTCTCTCTCTCACCCTCCTTCGCTCCCTATCCTTACCCCACCCCACTCATTCCTAAGCTGTCCATCGCGGATGGAGGCGCTCCTGGTTTTCTTCGACTGGCAAGATGGCGGTTAGATAAAGTAGAGGAAAAAAAGACGCGAAGGGGTGGGTGTGGGTAAAGGGGATGGTTGTGGGATGGGAGGGAGGGGGAAGGGAGAGGGAGTGGCGTCGTGGAGAAAGAGGAGGAGGTTTTTGAGGAGGACAATGGGATAAGTGAAGAGGGTGTAGGGAGGGGGAGGGTTAGGAGGGAGGGAGGGTTAGGAGGGAGGGAGGGAGGGAGAGAGGAAGGAAGGAAGGGGAGGGAACAGAAGGAGAACGCATGTAACTCAGCTGCTCCACATGAGTGTCATAGGCGGAGGAAGAATCCGAGGCAAAGGAACTGAAAAACTTGAGTATGCGGAATGAGATTCCTTATTTTTTTTTATGCATATCTAGAAGTTGACTCCATGTATACGTCGTTTCAAGCATAATGGAAACCAAAGTGGTTCGAAAGCGGAATATGAAAAAAAAAAACGTACGCTCTTTTTGTTGGTCGTTCTAGTCCTTTGTTAGACTCTAAAAAAAAACTTTTTATCGGCGTCTTCCTTTGCATATGTTCCTTGAAATAAGCACGTAAAACGGCAGGAAAAATTAATACGACGAAATTCCACTGAAAATCTTATTGAAAGAAAGGATAAAAGATTTCATTGTACACCGTCAAAACTTAAAATCTTCCAAAAAGATTTCCTAAAATGAATGTACTACACGATTTGGCTGTATTGCACAATAAATAATAATAAAGCCTAATACATACTCTGAAATTATATTATCAGTTTTTCTCTTCCCTTTGCTTTAGTATCTACAAAATATATCAAGATTATATGCAACGATATGCCAAGTTATTGTACGAAATATCCTAAATGTAACTAGTGAACTAATTATCAGATAATTTGGTGATTCAACTCAACCTAAACATCTTCCCATACCATATCCGTAATTGCTCAATCGTGACTACCGGCTGTATTATACCATCTGCGAACGATATATGTGCTAACACCATCACAGAAATTATGCATTGCAAACAGAAATTCAAATATATGCAAAACAAAATTATGTATTATTTATTAAATATATAAAAAATTATTACATCCAACAAAGGAGACGGAATAATTGAGGTCGTTCAATTTATATGATGCGATTTATATGCCTGAATTTATATATATGACTTTTCTCTTGAAGTACGGTTAAAAGATATCTATACAAATAAAAAATTATGTAAGGAGAGGAAAGATGAACACTTCATGCATGCATATATAGAAGGCAGAGGAGTTCCTTACGAATTATGTAAACATGTTAATAGAAGAACAATATTAATCGCATAATATAATGTAAAAACACTGGAAAACTACACATAAAGACCCATTAGATTTTTGTTCATAGAATGATAGCACCCATGAGTGGATTATGTGAACCATTTATATTATTTTCTTATTGCCTTTGCCCAAAAAATCTTTGGTACCAAACTTCATGAAAAACCACTCAATTGTTTATACAGACAGACAGACATGACCTGACCATACAGGATTCATTTCTAAGTTCTTTGTAAAGAACGCCGAATATTGAATTATAATATTGAAAACTAAGATTCATCGGCACATAACTTAATGAGCAATAATTCATTATAATGAATTTCAAAATACAACATATGAGTCAAATAAAAATTTTTCTTTAATGAAAATGTATGCCAAGAAATTTATTAAATTGGTAAATACGGAAACAAAGCATCAATAAAGCCCTCATCTAATCAGAAACACGAACTTTGTAGCTGACCTATGAAATAAACTATTCATTTCAAACGTTTTTCATGCATTAACGATCTACTGATGCATTAAAAACTCCACAAAACACACTAGTCGCATTTGTCACAAATAAATCTGAAAACTAACGGTTAAAGCCTGGTTACAAAAAACAAAAGCTATTATTCCTCCATCGGACGTCGCTGTCACATGTAATATTAATCGCATGTTTTCCTCCAATTTGCATTCATAAAACACACATAAATGTTCGGATAGACCGTCTTATAAACAAACGAGCAATGAATTCAATGACCGTTACCGAGAACTTCAGTAGGCATTCCAATTGGGTGTAAAAAAAAGACGAATGCCCCGCGGTTCCAGAAATAGAGCACGAGGGTGGAGAAGTATGCGCAGCGCAACGCACGGACGTGGGACACATTTCAATCGATTGTCACTTCATGTCATATTTTTCCTCGGTATTAAAAAAACGTTCCTTCGCGATGTTTATACAAACAAAACCTTGTAATTCTTATATGTTGAAAATTATGGGCGAAATTTGATTTTTGGAGTTTCACGAGGTCGAATACTCATGAAACGTTCGCATTCCAATGACGGCTTCACATTCCATTTGGTCACATTTCTCTCTCTCTGCCTTCTCAGATTATTTCTCACTCCATATTCGACGGAGACGGGACAGAATGTTCACCTCTACGAAGTTCACGTGGATAATAAGCTTAATATAACGGTTGGGAACAACAAAGGGAAATGAAGGAAAACTTCATCTGCTTAAACCGTTGTTTGTCGTAACTGTATTCCGGGACATTCGCGCTTCTCATCTATCTCACTTAAGGAATTTAATTTACAGGCGCCTATTATCGTGGTAGGATGTAGCGTCTATCAATGGGAGGAGGGGGTGCGTCGTTTGTTTCAATTCAAAATGGAGAAAAGAAAATAAAGCGCATGATTTCGATCCGTTCCGAAATAAAAACTGTAAAGAATATAAATTATTCGAGGAATCAATGCTAAGATATTATTTTTTTAAATGTTCTCTATACTTTCATAACATTTAAATTTTAAATTAGAGAACAGCAAAATATAATACTGCATTTCATTAAATTTGAAGACATTTCATTGCTCGAATGATAGAAATTTTAAAATGCAGCATTTTAAGAGTTGAATAGCTGCTTTTTTGTGGATCACTTACTTTTCATAGGATATAAATGATTATATAATGTAAAATAAATATTTTTATCGTAAGAGTTCATAAAAAAATCTTTTAATTACAAATTTTATTCTTTCAATGTAGCGGAAGTTCATGATAAAACTTCACGATGAAGGCTATTGGAATGAAATAAATGCAATGGAATCGCTTCACTAAACTTGTGTTATCTCTTGTAGGTTTCAGAATATGTAAAATATTTTGTTTTACAACAATAATCTAATTAGTTAATCTAATATAGTTATTTTACGTTATTATCATTCACGCCAATAAAATACGTGCAGGCATTAAATGTTATTCACTTCCGCTTACATTATTACACTATTTAACCAAGTGCAATTGTAATATTTGTTTTTCTTTCCTTAAAATCTGAAGTAACCTCCTTATTTTTACATCACTACAACAAATGCTAATTTAAAATGAATTTAAAGAGAGATCTGATTTTACTTCGAAGTACTTTAGGTTAACAAATATGCTTTTATGTGGCTCAGCAAGGTATGAAGGTTCAATTAAGGGTTAAAACTACATGAAACTCATGTTCAAAGTAAACAATTTCGGGATTCAAATCAGAAATGATTCAATTCTAAATGAATGGAAATGAAATGAAAATTCCATTAATTCTACAGTTAATTTCGGGAAATCCAAACGTTAATGAAACTGTTTAAACGAAATAAAACACAAAACAACACCATCAGATTAAAAAACACTAGTACAATTTCTTAGACTGTTAAAGTAAAAAAATGTCGGGCAATTACGCAAGATAATGAATTGAGCGGCGATATTAGCATTCCGTTGAAAATTCCCTTTTCTTTCGCTGAAATGATGGTTATTCATGAAACTAGACTACAAATTTCGTCCACCCAAAATTCACAAGCTAAGTGAACCTCAGCGCTCTTACTCTCAAGGCGTGCCAAATTACCGCCTGCATCTATTTAAATTATGCAAACTCATGTTTTTTATCGCGCGTCGGAGCTGAAAATGAAAACTCGTTCGTTTTTTCCCTCGTTCGAGGGGAAATCGTCCCACAAATAGCCTTCCTTCCCTTAAAAAAATCTTCCCGCGATGTTAGGAGGATGGGGTAAAATTGTGGGACCAAGAATACGTGGGAGGGTGGACACGGGTCATCCGGTAGCCACTGAACGCGGAGATAACGCCTAGCTGATGGGCCCCAACGCGTTGCAACGGTGCGGTGACGTCATGCGACGAGCCACTTTTATTGGAGGAGCGGACACGAAACATCTCGAACGCGCATTTCGACGAGGCGGTCCAATTACGAATACATTATTCGGCCAAACGGAGAAAGACTCTCTCTCTCGACGTTTTCTACGCGATTAAGACTCGCAGTGAAATATTTTTATAGAAGTTTCTTTTCTTGATTTTTATTTTCGGAAGCGTCATACGAGCGAGACGATGGCGAGATTTAGTCGGAGTTCGGCTGGTGGCAAACATAGAACTGCGGTAGCGCGTTCAAGAAATTTACCAATCTGAAAAATTAATACCTTCGCCTTATGGTTTTTATCCGAAGGATCGTACGGTCACTGAAGACGTCGACTAAATCAGATGAGCATTTAAGCTAAAATTAATAGCCGTTCCCCGCAGTAACTAACCACTGGTAAAAGCTATATATATATATGTATATATGTAGCAGGTCGTCGAAAAATGACACAGAAAAGGCTTTCCTGTACATGGGAGTTAAGTGGACTCTTGAAAAATACGCTAGCCACTGATTTGGCATACGACTGGGATTATAATTTAGGAATTTTAAGTAGGGAGTTGATCATTTGCCGACTGAAAATGATAAAAGGTGGCCATTGCCAGAAAGGGATTTATGAAGAGACACGGGAATTCACTTAGTCAAAACTCATCTATGTGGGAAAGATTTCAACGATTAAACGTAAATAAACTATGAAAGAAAATTTTTAAATGGCCATTGTGAGGAGGAAAAATGTTCTTTTTGCATGCGGGTGTCACGTAAAACTCTTCGACCGTGGCAAAGTGTACGAACCGTCATTCTCAAGGAACAAACGGGTCCTAAAGTAATGCGCCCTTAGCATCCACGAAATGCGGTTAAGTGGTAACTCTCACGTGAGGAAGGAATGAGTTAAAAAAAAAAGAATCGACGGAATGGATGGCTCTGGTGAGGGTATGGAAAGGATGTGGAGGTAGAGAGGGCGGGGGGATTTCATTCCATATATAATGGAGTAGACTAAAGCACCGGCGAACGAAAGGAGGAGGGGGGTAGAGGAAAAGAGGAGAGGTAAATGGAGAGAGCACGAGGACATGAAAAAGAGGTTGAGAAGATATAGAAACATAAAATAGGAAAGAGAAGGGATGAAATGGGAGATGGAAGGTGTGATGACAGGTAAAGAGTGGTGCGATAGAAGATAGACAGATAGATAATCGTCTTTATTCGGGCGAAATTTAGACCATAAGGTCCATTCTTACATTTAACCCATCGTCAATATTACAGTAGAAGAGAACAGTATAAAATTCGTACATAATAAGAAGTGGTAAGTATAAGAAAGGTTTAAATTTGTGGGGAAAACCTAGATAAGAACATACTTGTTCTAACTAGTAAAACCCACGCAGGAAAACACTCACTGAGAAAGAGAGTGTGAAAAACCTGCGAAACCCCTAGATAGTAAATATAAAAGTAAACATTGAATAGTGTGTACAGTAGGAGAAAACTTGAACACAATCACACTGTATACCGTCATCACAATACATGTAAATGTATGTATGGGGTGGAGGAAAGGGAGAAACGGAGGGAAATTGGATTCGTGATGCCGGTGAATGGCAGGGAGTGCTATGCACCTAAATTATAGTGAATTATGATACCTGATTTCATTGGAAAAACAGAAACTAAACCGCAGTTCCCTGACGTCGATCTAACATATTTTATCTTCGTGGTCGTGTCTTTCTATAAAGGTGGGGGGTTTATATTATTTCTGAATCTTCCACTTCTAACCCCCTTCCCAGACTTAACCTTTAATCTAGAGTTCAGTCGACGTTCCTCTAGGCCCTTTGAGTCTAGGGATACCAAATCAAATTATTTAATCATAAAAGCAAGGGGAAAAAATGGAAATGAGCGTAGTTAATGAAAATCGAGGGAAAAGGAAGTTAAACGGAAAAGGAAAAGAGTATATTAGGAAGAAACGAGAAGAGAAAAAAGATAGAAACGACAGAATTGGAGAAGTGGACGGCGAGGAAAATGACGGAGGAGAATGAACGAGAGAAGGAAAAGGAAGAATGCGGACGAAGAGAGGTAGGGAAGAAGAAGAAGGAGAAAGGTATTAGGATGAAGTGGGAGCGGAGTGGGTGGAGGAGTTAGGGAATGAGTGAGGAAGAGGGTGAGAGAGGGGGAGAATGATGAGTCTGCAGAAGGGAGAGGGATGACGAAGAAGAACTGAATGTTTGGGAAACGACATTCAAAAGGGTGGAGAGAGGGATAGCCAGAGAAAGAAAGAGAGAGAGAGAGAGAGAAGAGGAGTATAATTGAATGGAAGGGGATTAAGCAAATAGGTAGGCGCTCCTTTATCCGAGGAAAATACTTGCCTCTTAAGGTCCCAATGGCTTGTCTTTCTTCCTTTCCAACGTACCAACGGAGGGAGAGGGAAAGAGAAAACGAATTTCTCGTACAGATAAACTCCCAACGTCACAATTCCTTCCATCGGGACTATTACATTCTTTCTTCGCCATTTTTGTATCGATCCCAAGGCTGGCATTCTTCCTCGGCACGGGACGAGTTTTTCGCATTATAAATGCTCAAGAGAAAGGAAAAGGCTACGGAAATGAATGGATATTCGCATTTTGTATTCGTCGTGAACAGTAGTAACGTACCCGGTTGGACTGATGGGTGACACGATCGTTTAATTCTCGTAATAGGAAGATAGAGCACGCGTACAAAAGGGCAAGCCTGAGGCAAACAAGACGTCTCAAATTGTGGAGCACATGCGGCACAAAATACGACTTTTCCAACTCGATTGCACGGTAGCACCTAACCGAAGAACACACTTCACGCTTAAGATGCAGATAATTTTTTATCATCTCGTAGACATCCTAAGAAAATTGCTACACGTGGAGGAAATAATAAAACGCTGCAGATGCTCACGAAACTGACAATGGGAAAATTATGGTCCTGGCAGGTTTATGAGATGTCAGCGACAGAGAGAGAGAGAGAAACGTAAATCCCGTAATTGCTCCGTCAACAGGTGGAGGAGGATGTAGCAATAGTTTTACAGAAGTGATTATGTTAGTTGAAAATCATTCTGAACAATCCGGTTGATAATTTAGATGTCCAAAGATCATTTGGGGGTTATTGCGCTGAACGGGAGAACATTTATCACCTCCTTAAGGGACGGAAAATAAAATGGTTGCTTAGTTACCAACATAACTTGACGATTAAAGAATCAAAATCGAATTACTTCACTCATTTTATTTTCCGTAAAAGAATCCAAGCCGAGATTTTAACTGGCAGCAGGCGCTGTCGACATCTCGGTTGTACAGTAAACACAGTGCGGACTTACTGATTAACATAACGAAACTTCGAAAATATATTAAATGTTGCTAAGGTTATTGACTTTTACTGCAGCTATAGTCCTGCCTAAAAGACTCGGAAGTAATGGTGATGAGTTCCTTCATGCAAAGACAGAATACGGATTGTGTGGTGTCGTTAGCCTATAGAAACAACAATATATCTAGGTATATAATTATACATAAATTACAATAAAATTAGAAATAATTTACCATTAATTTTTTAAAATTTGGACAAAAATGTCAAATCTATGACCAAAATCTGCTTTCATATTTAGCATTCCATTCGAGGACGTACAATATTTATGGGACTTGCCTCTCAAATCGATCTCCGTCATCTAACTAGCACCAAAGTCACAGCTCCGTTGCCATTCTACTGATATTTGACATAAACAGTCATATTCATGGATAGTAAATGATAATCAGCGGGGGAAATAATGATCGACAATACGTGACTAACAAACTTTACACGCCCATAGTGCTGGTGATTGACGATCACGGGACGAGAAGTGGTAACAGCAAGATTTCGTTAATGCGTTAATTGTTCAGTGCACTTATGCCATTTCATTCGTGGCTATATTCTTATAATTATCCAGCATAATGAGTGAATGTTTTGAAAATTGAAATCGTTTTTGATCTAGTAACGTGACTACTTCTTTAGATTGTTTCTATTGAAACAATACTTCCATATGGCAAAATAAACTAATACTATAGGGCAGCGGTTCCCAAACTTTATGCATCTGCGATTCCCTTTTAAGGCAGCAGACCTTACCGCGACACATAAAACCAGATCCATACAAATATAAATATAAAATGTAGTACTCATTTAAAAAATATCACACACATGCATTTCATTCGCGATAATTTTAAATTCATTCTACATATGGCCCTACGTAAAATTTAAAATGAAACAGAAACATTTCGTCATCGCAACACCCCAGTTTGGGAACCTCTTTCGCGCAGATTTTAGTTTTAGAGAAAGAAGTTAAGTAACTGAATAAGAGTCCTTGGCGTTTTTTATAATAATTACATTCAGAAACGTGTCTTGAGCAAAAATGACACATTCTCTAAAAGCTTTTCATTATGTCAGGCAATGTTTCCTATCGATAACCAAATTACTTTTTATCACGTAATTCCACCTCATATCGCTCTGTATATCCTCCTCCTTTCTCACATTCCCCATGCCTAGTCGCCCGTCCCATAGCCGTCAATGAATTTATATTTGGAGAGAATGATTGACATCGTTTCTTTATTTCAGAAAACGACCTCGCCTCCTGGAGCACTGGTGAGGTTGGATACCACTTGTCCGAATGCGGCGCTCAACCATTTTGAAATCATTCCGTTCCCTCGATTCAAAATTGTGATTTCTACCGGGAAATTATGAAATCGCTAATCAAAGTGGAGAGGTAGTAGCACTCGCTCGATCGAAATTCTTTCTCAACGTACCCAATAATTTCTCAACGGAGTTAAATCGCACTCACAGCTCATCACGCATTCCTCGCCCAAATGTATTGGTATAGGGGGGATTTTATTTTACGTACGTGGTTGGGTAGGAGGTTCCACATTCATCCTTGAGTTTGACCGGAGTGACAGATAGAATTTAGTGCAATGAAATTTTACGTTCCTATCCGATGGATAAATCCCCAACGAATGGACCACCGACGCCGCTCCTACGCCACCATTCACGAAACAAAATGTTTCGGACACATCACCTCATTAACAGCCTCCACTATATTTTTAGTTTCCTAGTAGCATAACGACGCAGAAGAAATTTATTACAGAATCCTGCATTAAAATGAGCCAGTTAACCAATCGATCGAAGAAGGACACGCGTTTCCATAAAAAATAAGGCAACCTGTCGAACTTATCGATTGGATGTAAACGGCACACGAAATCGGGGGAAAATTAACCTAGACACCAGAATGACTATATCTATTCGTAGAATCCCAAAAATTCATAGAATTCGCATCGTATAAAGCACACCGGAAAATAATATGAAGTCTGAAATGTTTTCATACAACATCAAAAATGAGTTAGAGGGGGGCATTTACCCATTCTGTAAGCAAAATGAAGTTAATCTTTCCAGGTACTTTTGATAGTGGGTCAAATCGAAGATGTCATGCATTTTAGATGAAGAAAAATAGAGCGATAACCACGAGAAGGAAGAGCGGGTTTAATAAATGATTTACACTGGTTTTGTCGCTGGCTGAAGTGACGAGAAGCCGCTAAGTAACAGCAAGTGAGTTCCTACTGAAACAGTGAGAGAACTGCCTATAAATCGGACAGTGTAGAAATCCGAAAACATCCTCCGTTGTAACGACGTGTTGGACCGGTAAATGTGGCACAAATAGGAGACGGTCCATTTGCAGTTCTAAATATTGACTTAGGATGAAGATGAGTAACAATGGATCGGTTGGAACAATTGTCGATAACTGAATTCACAACAAGGACCGCTTTTTTCAACTACGTGAAAAGAGCCGCAACGCAGGTTAATAATACGGTTTTTATTAATAAAATTTCTATTTACGTTTCAGAATATTCTTATAAGTAAACGTGAAGTTACGCTAATTGAAGTCACGAACGATTCTGACGTTTTAGGCGCTTTATATGGAAGTTGGTTTTGGGAGCAAGGGGTAAGCCGCCCTTAAAGAACCGCATGTGGCTCACGAGCAAAACATTTCTTATCTCTGGGATAGACTATAATTAAGGTAGACTATTGATTAGCTACGATAATGTGACAGACAGAATAATTATTGCCATATGTGGGATGCTGGAGAGGTATGATTTAAGGGAGAGATTATTATCAGGTATAAAATACTGGTCACGAAGACCCAGTGATTTCATGTCACGTAAACATAATAGATAACTAGCACTAGCGGAAGTAAACATATTGGACAATAATATGTAAAATATTCAACTTGAGAGCAGCGTACACTGTTATCTCCTCACTTGTGTAATAAGTGTTGTCACTTAGACAACAATGAGGAGATAACAGTGACAAATATGATAGAACTCTAACAATTCATACATAAATATACAGACAAAAATAATTTTTGTCTATATATTTCTTGCCATGAACGGGAATCGAACCCGGATTTTTCATTTGCCTGGCGGGTATTCTACTGCTGAACTAAGTTGGCATACTAATTCTCCCGTTTCAGAACGCGGGTGTTTTTTATTGACGTGCACTCATCATTAAGACAGATTTAATAGTGTCTGTGACGACACGTTGCGGACGACATGGGGCAAGTGCACGGCGGTCGACAAGAAAGAGCATGACACTAATGGCGGTTGATGACGGCGATGATTTATTAGTTCGAAAATGGGCTCCTTATGGAAGTTAAAAAAATTGTAATATGTTTTTTCCTCACAAAATAAATTGTTTAGCCTTCACGCGGTGATGGTGTAGCACCCTATGCCATCAAAGGAAATCTCCATCGAATAACAAAGGATGGTGGCGCCCGTTGCTTGGAATATAATGAAACACATGACGTTTTGTTTGACGGATAATTATCCCAAAGGCGTCTACTATGTGGCTGAGGTACGTAATTAGGTTAATTGCAATTTTGAGTTAGAAGAGACGTGGATGACATTTTACCAAAGTTTTTAGGCTGTTCCACAGAAATGGCGAGTGACGCGGAAATAATAACTGATCATTTGGTATATTTACACAGGTAAAAGGCTGCTAATATATGTGCTTATATAGTTAAAAATTAATTAAAATAACACACAAGTTTTATTTGATTAAAAAAAATTATTGTATATATGTATATGTATATATATATTGTATTTCATGTTTATCATTAAGTTTATATATGTAACTTTATAATAAATTCTGTGAAATAATATATGTAATATTAACAAAGGTAAAATTAAATTTTAAATCACAACATGAGTGAGTTGGTCATGGAGATGGCAGGATAAGAATATGTCAACTGTAAAGACTCGCAAGTGAGTTGAAAGAATTAGGAAAAAGTTCCAATAAGAACCCTGAAAAGATGAATGCAAAGTTAGTTTGCTTATAAAAGCTAAATAAAAGCAACCTCAAAATTATGAAAGCAGCATAAAGGGATTGTAGAGATAGATGATTCACTATAAAGGGCAACAAAATTAATCGTTATTAAACATACAACTCTGTGCTTAAATGTGCAACTTGTTGAATTAAAGGTATGAATTGAAATGGACGAAATTCACTTGTCAGCAAAAATAAATTTATTATATGATAGTGTATACACTCCTCACACATTATTTCCATCGAGCTAAATAATTGCTCTTTCCCACCATAAATGGGCCAACTAAAAAACTATAATTGTTAATACAGAACATCCGCATGCAAATACGCTGATTGGAGTGCCTTTTTTCACTTAGACGTAAACGAAAATAAAATATTTTAATCTGCATTTATGAAGTCAGTTGTAAAATGAATGAGCATTAGCTATTCTTAATTTTTATATATAATTGATATATTTTCTTATCTTTAAGTTTTTGCGACAATGTTAAATTAAAATTATCTGCACTAGGAAGGGCAAAATAATTTATACTATAAATTAATATTAATTTAAGTTCATATTATGAAGGGAATAATTGCTGCATATAAAATGAAATATACACTATTCCGATGATTATCATATTTTAAATACAAAGGTTCGACATGGTTAATTTCCACCCGTCATTTATGGTGTGCATTTGAACTAATTATTTAAATAAATATTTCCACGATATGCTTTTAATAAAGATATGAAATTATCAATACCAGTAGATAAGTATTTATTGCAGGATTTTGTTAATTATATATACTACTAGTAGGTGGCTATTTCATTATACAATTTCCAGTAATTCGCGCTACTTGCCCTATAGTCCATAGTATAAAAAGAAGTTCCCACAATGTATTCATAATCCGGTACTCAATGGCGTCCCTAAAAATGTCTTTTTGTCTTTTTTCATACTGATTCATACGTGATTAAAGGCAATAAAATCTATTACCCACATGACTTACTATTAGCCATCGTCAAAAATATCACATTTAACCTAAAAATCAATTGAAATTACTCTTTCCAGACATTCATAAAAATATAGCGGCGAAATATTGATTTCCGTAAGAGAAGACACCGAAAATTATGCTGTCCGAAAGGTTTTTTAATTTAAAAAATAATCAAGCGCTTTTTTATTCGAAGATAATCCAAAAAACATTTTCCTTCGACAGAGGATTTATCTCTCTATTTAACCTCCAAAGATTTAAAATAGAATGGCAGAAAGCAAACATTTTCGCGAAAGCGATTTTATCGAACGATAACCATCTAAACAAGGTATATACATTTTCACCCTCCGCTTGTTGAAACTCGATGGGAATGACAAAAAAATAATAAACGGGAATAGCGTTTGAACATGTTTGAAAGCATTAATCGTTAGCGTCGTCGTCCCGCCACGAGCCTTTTATTTTTTCCCCCTCCGATGGACATAAAAAAAAACAAAAAAAACCCTCTTCCCACAATTCCTTCAAAATCGTTATTCTTTTATCGTCCTCGTTTTTCTTTTTCTTTCTTCCACGTCCTCAAAAGCAGGAGGAACTGTCTCCAAGGTTTACGGCTGCCTTGGGAAAAGTCATTGCGGCTTAATCTGGCCATTAGGACCCGGTGCCTCCGTTCCAAACCCCTTCCATCCTCTCTCCAACCTCCCTCACCCTCTTCCCTTCCATCCCTCCTCCTACTCCTTCCGGCCTCATTAATTTCTCTTCCACTTCGTTCCCTCCAGGTACCCCCTTTCCCTTTCTCCCTTCGCACTCGCCCATTTCCTCCGTCTCCCATCACTCCTCCCTTCCTCTCTCCTAACCACTCTTACTGACTTCTTCCCCAACCTCTCCTTCAGCCCCGGTCTTTACCCCTCTGATTCTCTTTCTTTTTCTCCTTCTCTCCACTTTATTTTTAGAACAGGCCTCTCTTTCCCTCTGTTCCTCTCTCTCCTCTGTTTTCTTTTAAACTCCATCCTATACCCTTTTTAGTGCTTTATTTTTAATCGCTTATATTTTCACTTTGTCTGTCCGTCTGTGCGCAAAATTTTGAAGGAAAGAGAAAAGCTGGATGACTAATTGTAAGATTTCCAGGATAATTTTGACTAGTGAAAGAAATGAACCCTATTTGGTTTGGGGTCCGTCCGTCTGTCCGTTTGTCTTTTAGCAGGGTTAAAAAAAACCTTATTGACTATCTATACGCCGCTGCTATGGTAAGGTTTTCGTTTTTTTTACGTTGCAAAAACAAAAAAAGCGAAACTTAAATACGTTCATGTAACTTTCGAAAAGGGATAAACATCATATCACAACTTCTTAACTGCGGTGAGGTATTTTGATCGATTTTGGGCTTTGCATTTCGTGGGAAAGGATTGAGAGGTGATCGAAGATTTCGGAAATTCACGTGCACATTATAAAAAAAAGCGCATTTGGAAATCTTTTTAAACCTGTTGATTTCTTAACCTGATTTCTTCCACTGCTAACCCACTCCTCCCACCATTTTCTTTTTCCTCCTCCTTCTGCTCCAAATATTTCCAATTCTTCCTCCCATTTTCCTTCTTCTATTCCCTCCCCTGCGTCTCTCTCTTCTTCTTCTTCCTTACTCCAATTTCTTGTTTTTTAATTCCACCAACCCTTTCTCTTGTCTCTCCCTCTCTGCCCTTTCCTCTCTCTCACTCCACCCCCTCTCCTCCCCCGTCCGACCTCTCTCCACCTCCCTTCAATTCGTGTTTCCACGGGCCACCCAAAAAGGAGCGCGACGTTGAAATGGCTGGGTAGTTAAGCGACCGTTGCCGGCATAATAAGATTGGCTTGGCGAAAGCATCGAAGAGCTTTATGAAAAAAATACATTAATTCTTCGAAACGGGAGGTCAGGGTGATCAAGGATATGAAACTTTCGTGGAATGCCATTGTGTTTATTTTGGACGGTTTATTTAACTATTGTTAACGAATGAGTAACTGGCGTGAGCTGTAAGGCCTTTTATTTCGTTCGAAGTATTTGACATCGCGAACGGGATTTGAGGTTTAAAAAAAAAACGTCTTTCTTTCAGAATGACGGTCGTTCTGGCAGTTTTATTGCTTTTTCCGCATAAGTTATTTTCAGGTTCCGGCGATTCCGGTTATGATTTACGCTTTATATGATCTCTTTAAATATTTTGAGTTAATAAATTTGCCAAATTTGTTATCGTTGGCCATAGCAATTTCGAAATGGAATTCTCAATTATATAATGTATTTAATGTAAAAAAAATTACGCAAACATAATTCGAAAGATTTCTATGATCCCATGAAATAATAAGACTCGCTCTGTTGCAGAAAACAAATAATCAATTTTCTTCCGAAAACGAGCTGTAATCATAAAGAACTGCAGCAGACAGCATTTATTATTCTTCGATCCAAGTTCACATTTCTTCGAAAATCCTTTCATTGGACTGAAAGTTGCTGATCAAAGAGTAAAAATTGAAAGCGCAGAAGTCTTCGAGAAATGGCGAACGCCTTCTAATTTTTCAAGGATCTGACTTCGAAATTCTGAGTTGGCGTGCGATCCGTATTTTTACCAGAGAGTCGCATAGAAATACGTATTCCTTTCGACTCGCAGATGCTCGCCGTTCCTTTTCTCTGAATCGATTTGGATAAATAGCATGTGATCTCTTTAAATCGGTGTTTGTGGAGTGATGGAACCCCCGCTACGTAGGCGTCATCTGGCACGGTACTTATGTAAATCCTAAGTTAGTCGTAGTTGAGCGTTCCGTTTGAAATAGCGTTGGACGAGGAATATGGGATGAAATGCCAATAAAAATAAAGAAATGAACAAATAAACAAATAAATAAATGTACGTTCTGCAAAAATCATCCGTATTGTAAAATTTGCACTTCAAATGAGACTTCTAAACTAGATGTAGGTTTTACATTACATATTTATTTTGGATATTTCAAATGTTGCGATTCACGTCGTCATCGATAGTGGCATGTACAAACGTAAAGCGTTTTGTTACCAGAGTAGGATGCGGATAACCCCAACTTCCAACAGATTTTCTTATTGCGTACGGCCTTGGTGGGAATAAATTGGTACTCTTTAAGTTGGGTAGCATTTGAAATGGTAAAGTTCTCGATCGACAGCCCTTTCTTAAAAATTCATTACTTTAGAGTTAAGATACCCTAGCGATTCCCTAACTTAATGCATTAGCGACCTCCTCTTAAGGTTGCCAACCTTATCGCGATCCCCTTAACCTCTTCCATCTGCCAATAATTATAAAATGTTGTATTAACTTCGAACTTTTATAAATATTCATTTTGTTTACGCAAAATGTATGTTAATTCTAGATATGTCTAAACTAAAAATGATCAAAAAAATAAAAACTTCCGTTTTCGCGACTCTTAGTTTATTTAACCACCAGCCTATGCCTTTACACAATACATCCTTATAGGAAGATCAACCTGCCTATACATTTGGACAAAATTACGTTTCGCAAAAAAATCCGCAAAACGCGCAAAACGACAGTTTATTCGCTCTCTGTTTGCAAATATTACGGGATGGCAATGAACCGTCAAAAATATATTCGACTATGTTTATGGGTAGCACAGCCTCGGTGTGTTAAAAATCGTAGTAGATTAAAGAAGCTGCGCACAAAATATACACTTTGAGTGTACTACAAAGATGCACTGTAATTCCTTGAGCAAATTTACACCTTACGGAAAAAATCCTATAAGCGACGAGCTTTCACACGTCCCATACATAAGCAAAATGAGGCGAGTTTTCAATTCAAAACCACTTATAACCATATTTTGCACGTGTTGATTGACACATTTATTTAACAATATAAGATCAGATCCGCATATAGGAACCAGAGTTGGTCAAGGGTTTACTGTAATCGCTAAAAAAAAACAAATTTTTAATTGATTGGGCAATGATCCCTCAAAGTCTAATTTCATACAAAGAATGTTAAAATAAATTATTTTTTCAGAGACATAAAATGTAACGGATGGTGTAATATGGAAAAAGTTTCAAAGAAAATAAGTACGATGAAAGAAATCCGTTAGAAAATCAAAGAATATCTATTTCAAAACCTTCCGGGCAAATTATATCAAATTAAACATGCGAGAAATCGCGAAAAAATTAAGCCATTTTGACACAAAACACGCCACAAAGGTTGTTATCGTGGGAAATATTCAACGAACAAAACAGACGATCAATCCAAAGAAAATGAACCAGATGGAATCTCTTGTCATTCTTTTCCTATTTTAAGAAAGCGGATGAGAAAGGTAAACGATAGCGGCATTGTCTCACGCGAAGACAGATTCCTTTTTTACGAGTAGATTTCTCCGCGACGACCTTACTTAGGAAGTTGTTACATCAATTAGTTACAGATCGACGCGTCCGCACCAAAAGTTTTTGGTGCAATCGCACGGCTGGTTAAACTCTGCGACGCCGAGTCAATATAGATAGCCACACGCACGGACAGCGATTGGAAAGTCGATCGGAATCGCGCCTACGAAATGCGTCAAAGAAATATAGTATAGTGTCGTTGCCCCCTTTCGAAGAAGCGGCGCTCATACTCCGTACGACACTGGAGAGAGAGAGAGAAATGACGCAGGAGCAGGTTGGAATATCCGTTCAATCGAGAAAATTCGAAAAAAGCAGAACTGAAAACATCCGCTGCATCATCCGACCAGCTCAAGCGAGACGATATTTTATGAAAAGCGGCGAGCGTTTTATTTTTCCTTGAACTGAGTAATGCTCGGGCACATGATTTGTCCATAGCGCGTTCAAGACCGAGAGGCAATCCATTAAATCAAAAAAATGTGCATTTCTTTTTATTTGGTGCAGTATGGACTTCGAGGGAGTATTCGTGATTTTGGAAAAAAAAGACCGCATCAAGGATCCCATAAATCATTTACCTTTTCGAAATTATATGAAATGGTTTGCAATGTAATTCTCTTTTGAAATAACAACTTCTTAAACCAAGTAGTTTTCGCTTATGGTACTTAGACTTATTTAAACGTATAACAATTTTAATTTTTAGAAAGTTGAGATAGAAATCTGAATTACAATCTACCTCTCTTTATGATTTTCTTGGTTATGCGTGACGGTGTAATGTTCAGTCGGCGTTTTCATTAGTTGAATAGCAAGCCAATCCGGGTTAGGGACATCACTTATGTCGGTGGCGCTCGACTGTTGCGCCGTTTCTAAGGCGTGGAAGAAACGCAAACTAACAGAATATATGTGATGATATGATTCCAGTTTATTTGCCGCTAGAATTTTGAATAATTTTTTTATATTTGAAGGATATGAAAAAATTGTTTAAAAGAATAATAATTACGAGATTTTAACTGAAATAATATATTCCTTCCCGTCGTATTGACGAGATTATATACTAGTAAATAAAATATTTAGAGAAAAGTACATAGTTATATTACTTGGATATTTGTAATGCTGGGTGGATTCAGGAAAAAAAAAGAATATGAGAGTACGAATATTAAACTCGAAATTATAAACATAATTGAACGGGCCATGAAAATATTTTGGCTACTAAAACCAAAAGATTAAATTAAACAAATTTAACACAAAATTATTAAATTAACACAAAAAAGAGCATTGTGGGTCTAAATAAGAAACAAAGCCGGGTTAGACTGGTAGGCAGTGTGCCTGCCTTCTAACCCAAAGGTTGCGGGTTCGAATCCCGCTTCGGGCATGGATGTTGTGATTCGTCTTGGGATTTTTTCCCCTACCTGCAGACAAGTCTTTGGCTTTGAGAGGAATGCATCATTAAAAAAAAGTACGTGCGACTTTCACTGGCATCGAATTTTCCCAGTAGCATTTTGCTGAAGCCCGCCAACGAATAAAAAAATCCGAAGCTTCATTAAGGACAAATTCAGATGTACGCTTCAGTAAATAAGAGTGAAATAAAGGTAAAAGGATGGACTCGAAAGAAACCCGAGGATCGAAAGATTAAAAAAAAAAAGAAACATCAAGAGTCCGTAACAGAACTCGACGGTCCAAACTCTCGACACGTAACAAAAAATTAAGATTGTTTAGCAAACGTGATGTCCGCCGCGAGCAAACAATTCACAAGACTTCCTACGAAATTTTTTCTCGGATAAAAAAACATTTTATATCCCTCTCGGAGATTTATCCTTCCTTATGAACCACGCTTAGATTTTTACACTTCCATACTGGATGAAGCGTTCAAATAAAAGATCACTCGTTTTGGAATTCACTGCTCCGAGTGAGAAGAGAGGGAGAGAGAGAGAGAGAGGGAGAGAGAGGAGATGCCACACGAAATCTGAAGGCGATAATCAAATCTTTTGACAAGCATCTCTTCCTTTCCTCCCCTCCCCTCTTCACTCCCTCCATCTCCGCCCACCTCTCGCCAATCCCCGCTTCAACACTGAAGAATCCCGTTCTCTCTCTCCCTCCCTCCCTCCCTCACTCTATCTCTCTCCATCCTTCCCACATCACTTGCAACAGTCTTTCACACATGCTATACCTCTCTCCTTTCCTTCTCTGGTTCTCCTAACTCGTCCACGCCGTACAAAATTTTTTCCTCAAAATTTTCCACGCTGTTTCCGGACCTAGCCGACCTTTTTTTTTCCTCGTCCCTATTCTTCAATCTCACCTGTCACTTTTAAGTCATCTCTCTCTCCACATCTAGTCTTTCTTCTCTCGAACATTCCCTCTCGAACAATGTTCCACCGAAATCTCCCGACCAATCCTTCCCTCCCATTTACACGCATGCGTGCACCAGATCCCACTCTCCTCTCCCTCTCCTCCCGTAATCCCCTCTCTCCCTCTCTCCCCTCTACACCCTTCTAACCCTGCCCACGACTAGCCATTCTTCATCTTCCGACTTTTGCCTCTCGTCCACCGGGATCTAATAACTTATTTTTCTCCTCCATCACTTTTCATTTTCTCAATTCTTCTCCGTCAATACTCTTTCCCTCGCTCCACCCCTCCGCGTTCTGCGCCTTATCCCTTTCCTTCTAAATTCTCTAATCCGCTCCGCTACAAACTACTTCGGCCCAGGTCTCCGTTCCCCTCCCGACCAACATGTTTATTTCTGCCCGACCTTGCCAACGTGTTTTTTTTTTTTAAGAATGAAAATCGTTCAACCATTTATATAATTCTTCCCATGCCTCCGTTTTCTATTTTATTTCGATATCGTTTTTATCGATCGTATTAAATTTTATTTAAGGTTTTACTGAAGCATGAAGTAATATATTCGTTCCGGAATAAGAATTTAAATATAAAATCCGAAAAATTAAGTACTTGTCTCACAATCAGGTATTTCCCACGGCCATAAAAATGTTATAGAGATACTTAAGGCAAGTACTTACATTTTCATTTTTTGATATTTAAGAGCTTTCTCTGGAATTTATTTTCGGCCATTAGGCGAGGTAGATAATTCATCATCATCATAGATAGTCCGTCCGTAGACAAGTCCGCGATTATTCATGGTTAAACCTGGTTCTCCATACACTCCTATTTTCCGCAGTCTTCTTCGTGTCTGAATAGCTCTCCAGTGAATTAATATATTCGTTGCTGGCGATGTAAATCGTTTCCAATATTTCGACTAATCCCAAATATGGTTCACACTGAACTATCACATTAACTAAAACGGAGGGAACTAAGGTTCCCGTAAACGTTGCTTACTGAGAAGTTGTATTTAAAATTTACAGAATAAAGATAAAGTAAAAAGATTTTTCGGCGGTAAATTTTAATTTCAATATTTTCGTTTTTCGATAATATCATATCGAATCGCTGACATAGTTCTCTCCTCATTTCATGCATCGCACTCGAGCGCCAGCGTTAAATGTCATGGATATGTAAAAGGATACGCATAAAACGTTCCAAGGCATAGGTCTCCCATTGCATTACACATATTTTAAATTCTTACGACCTCAGCGCGCCTCCCACAATCGGAACTCGACATTTAAGAGCACATATTTTCCTCGCCATATCACTCATCACGTTGAAATGCTCCTCCGAGAACGCATCCTCCCCCGCATAAAACCTCATCCGCATACATCGTTCACGTCCCTCTCAACATTTATTCGATGTCTTATCTCTTAATTCGTTCCATCGTTCGCTCATTTTCAACGGATGGGGAATTCACCATCAACTTCCCCTGCTTCCCTTCCCCTCTTCCTCTAAGTCCCCCACGCAAGAGACGACCAACGCCGCCGCTTTCTTTTCGCGAAAGAGAAGGTGGAGAAAGAGAAGGGGGAAAAGAGAGGAGGAATAGAGAAGAGGGCGAGAGGGAGGGACAGAAGGGGAGAGAGAGGGTAGATAGAGAAGGGGAAAGAGAGGTGAGTTAAAGAAGGGGGAGAGGGTGTGAGAGAAGGGGGAGATAGAGGAGAGTGGGAGAGAGGGGAAGGGAGATAGGAAGAATGACAGAGAAAGGGAAGGGGGTAGAAAGAAATAGGAGACAGGGAGGGAGAGAGGGGGAGGGTAGAGAGAGAGGGAGAGAGAGAGGAGGGAAGGGTTGGAGAAGCAGCGACTCGGAGGATGAGAATGATAGGGAGTAATGCGACGAAGGGGTCAAGAGGTCTCCGTTTCTTTCGTCCACGTCCGCAAAAGCTGGCATCGATCTGACTATTGTTGTCGTTATTACAGATTCGTGTTTTCCCCACTTTGAGGTCTAAAGTGACTCTGGTATTCACTTCGCTTTTTACGATCCGCTTTTTTTTTTAAAATTGCGTTCTCTTACTAACCTATCCGAACGAAATATATTTTTATTCCCAGGAACGATTAGTAATGATAGAGGAGGGATACAAAAATCAGCGTCAAGTAAGGAGGTAAGGTAATCGTAGGTGACAGCCATCTTTTCGGGTATCGCTAACAGTTTCGAAAATGTCAACACGCCCGTTCGCGAGCTCGCGCGGATGGAATACTGATCGCGTTAAAGAATAACGCCCACACGCTTCTTCATCTGCGTCACGGTCAATTTTGTTTGCCCTCTTGCGGCGTGTCGCAGTCGCTTTAAGTTAACATTTTTCTCCCGGCAACAGGCTCAACACAATTGGTTCCCGACATATTTGTGGGCGCGGCACCCCTTCAAATAAAAACAGAATTTAGCGGCACCACCACCTTCAAATACGGTCGGGTGAACCTTGCTATTGTTGATTCAACAGAGAATTGCCTCCTTCCGGTGAATTACCGCTGAAGACGGCTGCTTTGAAGCCGAAATGCGCATCGGATTTTTTCGTAACTTTGTTGTGGATATTGGAGATACCTTAGATAAGTACTATTTTAAACGCTTGTTTTTGAATCAATTTTTTATATTTGTTCTGGAATTAAAAAAATACGGTTTTCACAACTTTTGGACGCATTAATTTGCTGGCACTAAATCACTAAATTTTTAATGGGAAGTTTACCGTCCTTATGACCTATCAATATTTCCACATCGCTGATTCTGATTGCTTGTTTAAAACGCGGCTCCCCTGATAATGGCCTCCAGCATGCCTCGGCACCCCGGATCGGAAATACAACCACAAAATTAACAGCCATTCTATGAATGACACTGGTTCCGTCACGAAGACTAATTTCAAAATAACCTGCGAGCGCATTATCCTCGCGTTGCAAAACGCTCCGACGTTTTAATTTACTGAGTTCGAACAATACATCCCACTCGCTAACTAGGTTACATCGCTGATATTTCATTATTTCGCCCCGATAACGCTTCACGTTTTGTTCGCTTCCTCTCCTCGGCATTTCGCCGTAATTGTGCGGAATGACTTTGCGCGTTAGCTACTTGTAAAAAAAACCCTGGAGTTGGCGAAAGAAATTCCCGCCGGAGCATCAAATTACCCGCGGAAGCGGCCACGCACCCCCGCGCCGCGGGAATCCAAGCGTTGCGGAAATTCCTCAATGGTAATTCTCAGTGAGAGTGGTTTCTGAAAGGAGATCGTCTTCCTTTTGCTAACGGGAGGGTTTTTACACGGAGAATGGAATCGGATGGGATGTTTTTTTTATCGTTTCTCTATATCATAACACGCGCGTAATCGAATAGAATTGGAGGCCACCCACGGACAGCCAATCGGATGCCGACCTCAACGGGAGACGGTCCGCCTTTTTTTGTCCACTCAGATTGCGATCGGAGTCGTCGCCGCTGTCATTGACGAAAGTCCTCGAAGGGAGAGTGAGGTAGAAGGGGATGTTGAGAAAGGAGGAGGAGGAGAAAGGGAGAGGGAAAAAGAGGTGAGGGGAAATGGGAGAGAGGGGGAGAAGGGGGGAGGAAAGGAAGTGAGAGAGAAAGGAGAGTAAATGGGAGGAGAGAGAGAGGGGAGTGGGTAAGGAGAGGAAGAGGATAGGGAGAGGAGAGATGGAGAGAGGATGGGAAATGGATAGGAGAGAAAGAGGGAGAGAAAAGAGCGAGGGAGAGGTTGGATGTAAACGAGATGAGATAGGGAACGCGGAGGAAGACAGAGAGAAAGGGTGAGCGGGGAGAGAGAGAGAGGAGCAGAAAAAGTTATAAGGTTAGGAAAGGAGTGTGAAGAGAACGTACAAGATCTGAGAACACTGAGGGGGACAATGGGAGAGAATATGGATGGAGGAAAATAAGAGAAAAAGAGGATTAGAAGGTGGGGAAAGGGAGAAAGAAGAAATGAAAAGGAGATAGAGGAAGAAGAATAAGGTAGGGGGAGAGAGAGAAGAGAGACAACTGGTGGAAGAAAGAAGGGTTGAGAGAGACAGAGAGGGGGGGAGGGGGAGGAGGATTGGGAAAATAGGGAGCTAGGGAAGGGGTATAGAGAGAAATAATTGATTTCGAGTGGGGAAAGGAGCGGGAAGGCTGAGTAGGTGATATAAGGAGTGATAAAGGAAGTGGGGTGGGAGAAATACGATACTAGGGAAGGAGACGAAAAAAGGAGGAATAAACGGAGTAAGGGGGAAAACCAACTCGAAGGAAATGGATAAAATGGTAAAAAAAAACAGGAGAGTTAGAGAGAGAAAGGAAGGACAGTATTGTGGAGACATGTATTGCTGAGAGTTCTGATTCTTATCGAACGAACGGAATGGTCAACTTTGGGAAACCATTTCGTTCTTCTAATCGCCATCGGATTAATCGAAAAAAAACGATCACGACGAGATGGAATTCTAATGAACGTCCGTAGGGCATTATTTCATTCGGATTCCTAAAAAAAACGGGATATTTTCCATTGTTTCTTTTTTCTTGCGATACTTTTTCCTGCCCACCGAAACACAATGTCGGAGAAACATGCCAAAACATTTAGATTGTAAACGCATAGACTCGGGATATAAGTTTCGTAAGTAGTTCACTTAAAATAATTAACTTCAAATAAAATATTTAAAATTGTATTTATGGAAAGCGTAGAGGCGTGACGACAGCAGCCCAAGCTCTAACAATAAAAACATTTATGACTGAGAATTTCTACGAACTGGCAAAATTATACGATCTAAAAAATCATTTCTTACTTAATCAAAATAAAACCAAATAGCAACAGTAAAGGAAATAATGGAACAGTAAATATAATAAATATTTCATGGCAACAAAGGAAATCTAGCGAGTGGGGTCATCGTGAACTAGTATTAGTTTTTTAAAAAAAAGCTTCTTTTTGTGCGACTAAAGCTGATCGACCTTATTTTGACCCTATGATTGTAAGGAAAAGGTACAGCGACTAGTTGGTCGTCGTCCATCTCCCTCTCTGAGTTCAACGAGGGGTGCGGCGCAGTGTAAAAATTTATGACTAAAATGTCTTTGTACGACTTCCGATTCCATTTTTTTCCACACCTCATTTATAATTTTATTGTTGCGTAGATCTACACAGTCACTCCGCATTTAAAATTTGCGGCACAAATTGCAGAGGAAGGGCTGGCAGAAAATCAAACGTTACGATCGACTGGCATTTTCCGTATAAAACGTTCGGGAGTTGATTGCATGGCTGGCTCACCCCGCTCTCCGTTTCCTCTATTTCTGATGCGGACTTCTTATATGGCAACGAGAGGGCAAGACCTTACAGGCGATAGAATCGGCGCAACACTAGCGACGCAAAGATATTTCATGTAAGCTCTAATCGAAACGCACAGAGGACATCGCAGGAATGGCGGCATTTCAAAACGTCAATCACCATAAAAAAAAGTCGGCATTGTTGCCAGCAAAATTTATTATTCATTTTGACAAAGGATGAGGTGTATTGACCGTGTATAAGGTGTTATGCATTCCTGGAAAAGATGAAATTGTGAATGAAATATGTTGTTTCACTCTATCTGTATTACTTTTGCACATTCTTCTATGATTTGATACTATTCTCTGATAAAATTTCCATTTAACATATAAGTAATTGAATCTATCTATTATAAAATTCTTGAAAACTTAACTCTTGTATTTAACGGTGAAAGACCATCAAGAAATTGTCTGAGATGAAACTAAAGCACTAAGAAAACATTTGCCAAGGTATTAGGAGTAAAAATGCTGGAAAAGGTAAAAACAAATGTATAGCTATTGTTTATTTTTTATCGGTGAAGAAATGATTTTTCCTCATTGCTCATCATAAATATATAATATAAATCGGGTCAACAAAACTTGTTTTTCTCTAGCAGCAAGTAATCAAGGGTAACATAATAACTAGGTCATGTGTTACTTGACTTTCCGTTAACGAGACTACAAATTTTTAGATTTGCGCAGATTTAAAGGATAACATTTTTTTACTACGCCAAAACGACGGTTTTTTACCTTTTATTTTTACAGTGTTCGCCACTTGTAGCACTCAGTCTCGCGGGCTTGTTTTCTTTCCCAATAAATTATTCAGTTACTGGTGTCCTTTACTACTTAGAACTCGTCGCGTCGAAGCATTGAATACAGACATAAAATTATTAAGGAATTGAGTTACAACAGCTATACCGGTGTTTTACAAAATGGGCGCAGCGGCACTTTGAGGTGCCGTAGCTGATTCTTAGGGGAGTCGCGAAAAACTGTCATTACAGCAATGGTATTTCCACTAATAAATCAATTATATTGTAGTACCAACAAAAGGATACATCCGAAGTTATGTACAAATATAAAACTTTGTTCCAAGGTGGAAAAAATTCTGTTTATCGTTGAAAAGGTGCCGCGACTACAAACAATTTGGGAACCATTGAACTAAAACCATAATTACGTACTTCAAATTTCGCGCGAACGAAACAAAACAGACACGCGGATCTGAGATGAAATCGACATAGTAGCCATCAGAAATTTCATTACAGGCAGGGCACATTTCCGATCGCACTCGAGGATCATATATTATTCAGTCAAATGTTTATTTGCCAAAATAAAAAAGTATGTACTTTAATTTAGTGGCTATGAAGAATTTTCCATTGCCAGATACCGTAAATCCGTAGGAAAAAGAATAAAAGAACTCAAGTAAGTAAATTTATCATCCATTTTTACTTTCTCCATACGTAGTAATGGGAAAGTACTGTATTCACGAAAAAAATCGACTTCGAGATTTCAACGGAAATACACGTTTTGAGGTCCCTAGATCACGTTTAGACTATTTTCGGAATGATGTCTGTGTGTGTATGTGATTGTGGGCGCTCTAACTCAAAAAGTACGCGCCATATCGTTACCAAACTTCATATATAACACTTTAACATGAGCACAAAGAACTGATTAGTTTTTGGACAATAACGGGTAACCGGAAGTCGAGGTTTATTCGAAACTCGATTCGGTTTTTGCGATATTTCTTCGTTAAAACATCATTATTGTATTTACAATTCTATACAAAAGTTATAGAGAATGTAATTTCCTACAACTTTCATTTGAAACAATTTTCTATTGTAGTTATTGTTTAGGAGTTATTTATAAATAACCGGTTTTTCGGTTTTCTCCTTAAAAACATCGTTATTGGTAATCTTCGTGAGGACCAAAGTTGTAGAGAATAATATTTCTTCCAAGTTTTGTTTGAAACAAATTTTCGTAGAACCATCCATTTCGGAGATATTTTGCTTTTTCTTATTACCAGTATACAGCGCCAACACCATGTAGCGGTGAATTCTGTAAACATTCAAAATATACGTAATTTACGGCAACAAGGACGAGTCTTCTTTTACGATACGAAATAATAATTTTGCCTCATAATGTTATCATAGTAATTTAAATATCTATACCCCAAATATGGAGAAAGTCATGTGTTGGCCACATCAGATTTTTTGTTTCTGTTGAATGAATGGCATGCCAAGACGAAATATTCTTTTAAACCTATTACAGCAATAAAGACTTCAGTAATAAAGTGCCAATGTTGCGTGTTAACTTAATTATATACGATAGCTAGGCTTTTATTTCCAAAATTTTGTACAAGGAACAAGAAAATTATCCAAACAGGACAACAAGTAAAACGTAAACCCAGTCGATTAAGGAAAGAAGTCAAACATGATTAATAACCAACGTGATATATTGAAAATAAGACAGCAACGGCCATTCCGATTTAAATGTTTCAGAACTCTCACGGCTACATTTCGCAAGCGCGTTGGAAAGGTCAGCTTCTATATTAACTGTACGGATTCGACTGAAAGAGCGTTTACTTCATATCTTCGATATAAACGGTCAAATTAAGTTAAAAGCAATATGCGATCGAACGGAGTTGTTAAACAGGGGGCCTGCGAGACAATATTCGCAACATTTCCGCGTTGGATTAATCATATGACAATTTAAGACCATTCAATTCGACTCAGCGTCTCGCTTGAATATTGCAGCGCTAAGAATTTTTCAAAAATATGATTATTAATGTAATTTTCCTTGATTTTTTTTAAGGATATGAAGCCTTTATAGCCTTCTGTTCATACTCTGTGTATTTCCAAAGAGAAACCTCGCTTCCTGGCCTGCGGGACGCATACGGCCCACGAGAGCATTTTGTGCGACCATCGAAGATGGGATGGAAAAGAGATCCCTAAAATTTAACACAAAAATTCACATTTTTCCATTCAAGTTATAAAAAGAAAGCATTACATTGAAATTTAACACGAAAAATCTAATTTAGAGTTGATTTTAACTTATATGATATACCAGAATCTCGATTTAAACTCTAACTATTGGCAACTTTCAACGCGGCCCTCCGAAGGATTCATTAAAACCAATGCGGTCCGACGTGTAGAAAAGTTTCCCACCTCTCTTTTAGATGGATTTTTCTTTCCAAAAATTATCCACTATACTATATAAGATACGTAATAATTCCTTTAAATTCAAACTGAAATACTTTTCTTACAATTTTTATCATTATACGATAAATACGTTCCAAATTATTCCCTGTGTAATTACAATATTAAAAGAAACAAAAATTTTTAAGCTTTGAACGAAGCGTCTTAATTAGGCATCTCTCTTTATCTAATCCGAGATTAAAGCCATATTTTCGGTATCATCTCCACATCCCCTAGATGAGTTATACTTGTAGAAATCATAGTAATAACTTTTGAACAATCTCCCGAATCTGTCCATTAATACCTCATATACTTCGGTGATAATCATTTCATTTTCGATGCGAATTTCTGCCGCTAACTGCCAAAGATTTCCGCACGCCGTCGGATACTCTCCTTTACACGTTTCACCGTCAAAAGCAGACAACTTTATTGTCTCGTTCTCATCTTGAAAGATACTATCGGAATAAGTACACGTTGGAGAAAAACACCTCGAAAGGTTCAGGGGAAAAAGAAATTATTTTTCGCGAGATGCAGGAGTGTGAGAAAGGAGAACGATTTTTTACAGTTTCATTTTTCGAAGGCGATGGAGCTTGGCTTTCGTGTTAATACGGTCATATTTACGGAGCGTTTATAGTCCATATTTCTAAATAAGTAACGCTCGTCGGGTCTTGGGAGAGGTAAATTGCTCAAAGGGGCGATATTACGCAGCTCTTGTTGGTCTAATAGTTGGACAGGATGGGGGAGGCGTGAATAACCGATCGGGGAGGAGAATGACCTTACTAAAAGAGTAAGTAACAGAGTCCTATCACATAAAAATCTAACATGTGCGCCGACATGATTGTCCATACTTATAGGCTATAGGCGTTTGCTCGCTATATTAAGTAAGTTCCAAGTTTTTTCCGCATTATATTTTAAACGTCCCTCGACTCAAGGCTAACCTCGTTTGAAGTCAATCACTTTCAATCACTTCTTTTAAGTGATCTTGAACATAAAAAAATATCGTTTTAAAATGCGAACAAAAAAGATGCGAATGAAATGCGTTTCGACACAGCAAATGTGCGTAATGAAATAGGGCGCTTCACGATTTAATTTTTTATCATAAAAAATGTTCCCGTCTTAAGGTTGAGAAGCCGATAAAGAGAAGGAAATGTTTGTAAACACAAACGGAAATGATGCATTATTCGTAAAGAATTTTCACAAGAAATAAAGATTTAATTCGGGTATCAATTTAAAAACAGCAATTAAAATATTAAATGCAAACATATCAAGAGAAAATAATAACTAACCGGAACTATTTAGGTATAATAACGTAACGCAAGTATTGAGGAAACCAGGAACATTTAATGGAGATAACCGTGTTTTTCAAAGTTTTCCAATTAAAATACTTATCCGAATTCGAATAACAGATGCTTCAATTTTTAGAAAGGTAAAAGAAGAAATTTCCGGTTTGATGAGCTTTAGTAGGTTTTACTCAAAAAAGCAACCTTCTGCATAAGATATTCATTTGGTTCTCTGTTTTTTGTAACTGCCCTCGCATTTTAAATCTACGAGCAATTTTATATCTGGAATATAAAATACGTTTGGATAACAAATCCTCGCACAAGAAATTCAGCCGGATATTTGAATGAATACATTGAAAAAATAATAAAGTGTGTGAGATGTTCGAATTAATGGGGTACAAGGATAAACTGGATGGTACCGACTTACACTCTGTAAGGTTCCATGTCAATGAAAATCCTACCGCCTATAAGATTATTAGACGCAAAAATAAATTAATACAGCAACTCTACGAGAAGAAGAAGGAAGAAAACAACTTTCCAATAAAGAGAAAAGTAAATAAAAATGTAAAAAAATAAAACAAACAAGTTAGTAGCAGTTTTTACTAAAACATAAATCAATCGAATTGAAACAAGACAAAACGTTAAGTGTACGATTGCGAGATATCATAAAAAGAGACAGCCTGATGACGATCAACAGATAGGAGTAAAAAGAAAAATGCTGCAGCACACGTGATACACAAACGTTTAAGTGGAATATGAGGAAATGCGTGTAAAACGGAGAAAATTACGCCGAACAAAAAGATGATATATTTTTCCAGTATCGATCAATAGAGGAGGAACAGGAATGGGAGAAAATTCAACCGCGAAATAAAGTTATTAAGCGAGAAATTTCAATTGCTTTTAAGGAGGGTTAATGAAAACGTTGGGCAGATGGTAGCCGACAGCACTTTGGTACAGTTCAAAGAAATGACTGTATATCCGAACTGCTGACCACCTGGTATCCTAAAAGGTTATTGCAATAGAACGAAAATATGATGTGCATCCTAGGGCACAGGAGGTCATATGCATTAACGGTATATGAGTAGAAAGAGCAATAGAATTGCAGGAATCGGTTTCATAAATAAAGGATCTATTTTTTATCTGAAGTAAATGTCGATTTTTATGTTGGTTATAGCAGAAGGAAGTTGATGAAATTACTTATATTAAAACTTATTCGTTACTAATCTCCATTGAAAACCCTCTTGCTGAATCATTCCGCTAACAAACCTAAATACAATAGTTTGCACCGTATTGGTAAGTTATTTCCAATGGCGCAGAAATTAAGTCTTAAAGCCAAGAACTGAAGTAAATTCGAACAAAATTAAAAATTGATTAAAAGACTCAATAATCTCGGAAACAAAAATAACCCCAGCGAACGTTTACCGACGTAAAATTCGCAAAAATGATATCTACTGTCCTACTGTACAACGGCAAGAAAATCATGCAACGGCGAAATACACTCAATGAGAGAGTAACAGTTGATAACTTCCTCATGGATCGATAACGTACCTTCGCCAAAGGCGCCACCGTTTTCACTTCTTCCTTTGAGATGAACCCCGTGGAAAGGTTTCGACCTATTTGGTTCTCAAGAACAATGGAATTGCGACAGGTTAAAGACACGATTTCAAAAGAATTCTAAAATATCCTTTAAACAAGAAAAAATATTTTAAAAAGTACTTTAAAAGAAAAAAAATTAATTTTATGTAATGAGGATCGTCTAACCAGCTTAAAAAAATAACAGAAATTGAAAAAAATTGCTATAATCGGAAACGAACACGAGACCGTGACGTTACGAATCCACCGCTTATCCCACTACACCACCACCTTCGCTAAACATTTTTGTTAATGTAAAAACCCTAAAAAGAAATTTGAAACAAACAAACAAATTAAACATCTGTCGAAATCGTTAAAATTTAAAAAAAATATATAAATACCTATACTTATTCTTTCCTCTCTAGCTATTTGCGGAATTACAAAAACTACGATTTTCGTCTTTACCTCGATTATAAAACTCGTTATGAGATGTACGTATGTAACATCCTTCCCTCCTCCCGCCTGCCCTTTATGTGACCCCCATTCGACCATCTATCTACCACGCAGTCACGAAACGCTAGAACCCACTCTTCCCATCCTCTCGTTACTTTCCCTTTCCCTCTTCCCTTTTTCTCACCCTCTCCTTTCTCCTTGTGCTTTCTCCTCCCTCCCGCCTCTTTTCTCCTCCTATTTATTACGCTTCTTTAACTCCCCTCCCTACCTCGTCTCTTCCTCCCCCTTCGCACTCTCTCCCGATATCGTCGCTTTTCCCTATTCCCATTTTTTTTTCATTTACCAAGCACAATTTCCTCCTTCCCTTATCCACTTTTATCATCTCTATCTTTCCATTCCTCACCTCGTTCGTCCGCCTCTTCTTGTTCCTCGTTGAAACTGTTTAAACTCTGTCCATTCTTCCCCCACTCTTCCCTCTTTCTCCGCCAACCCTTCAATTATCCCCTTTGAACTTTGTCCTTGCGTCCGAAAGAGCGCTTTATAAGTGTGTGGATGTGAATTAGATGTGGGCGTGGTTTTCGACGAAATAAATAACAGCTGTGTAGCCGTTAGATTTCTCTCTCTCTCTATAGCCTTTTAAGATCTAATTATGGTATTTAACACATTTATCTAATGATGGGTTATCTTCATCTCGACCAATGCATATGCTATTCCGTCAAAAGAGACAGTTCCATTGATGGTTTTTCGTGATATTATTAATATAGACAAAATCTATGGGAAATAGTACCTTTATAAATAGGCTATGAATTTTACTTTAGGATAAAAAAAATTGTATAAGATCTGATCACCAAATTTAAATTAAGAGTTGAGAAAGAAATAAAGATTCAACAAAGCAAATAAGAAAACTAGTAAAGCGTACCCGCTAGATCAGGGGTTCCCAGCTTTTTCGATATGGCAAGCGCCAAATTGTATCCCAGAATATTAGGCGAGCACCAAGTTGTATCCTACAATATCAAGCGAACACCACTATCGTTCTGAAAAAATAGGAATGATCATGAATAAAATCAAACCAACATCCAAGTTATTCGTAATGATCTTGAATACGTTGAGAAAGAAAGCAACCGAGTAAATTAAATTATTGGTTCTAAGAAATGGGACATTAAGCACAGGAAGATGCTAATGGGCTAATATGAATCATCTTAGATTTTTTATGGATCACAAAAATTATCTTCGGGAACATTCGAACAATAAAGCAATTAGTTTTGGCGATTGATTTAGTATAAAAAGGGATCTAGCTACATCATTTATTATATATTAACATAGGTGAAAATTTGAGTCCTACGGCACTAAAAGTTTCATCAAATTAAGGTTTCGCGGTTTTAAATTTACTACGAAAAATATTTAAAATATTCCTATCGAAAATTTTAAAACTTGAAATGTTTAGTTTTTCCAACTATTGATAAAATAATGGGGAAAATAGTAAATAAACGATTCTTAATAAAACCGAACAGAAAACAATGAATTAACGAACGTTTATTTTAATAAAAAAACAGAGAATATAAGATTTTTCGTTTCTACGGAAATTGAAAGTGAGAAATATTAACACAATAATAAACTGTCAGATACTCTGAATTCAGTTGAGGGCCACTCTCAAGAGGTAGACAAAAAGCCGCTAAAAGAAACATTCATGCTAAAAGTGTTTTATAAGACTGATATCAAACAATAAAATTAGAGAACCTTTGAAATGGATTTTATTAAAAAATAGTGAGCATATCGCTCCTCTTTTCCGTCTTATAACGTATATTTGTTTGTTCATAATAATATATTTATTTATCATGACAACATATAATTTTATTTCGCAATCATTTTAACGGACAATGAGATAAAATCATGGAGGATCCTTCTTCAAATTAGTTATTTCCGCAATACCGGCGTAGTTACGCGATAAACCAAGAAAACAATAGCGTTTGAGATTGACTCTACACGTGCATAATTCTAAAGTAAGTTATAAAATAATTGTTTAATGCGCCACAACGGCGAGTTTTTTACGGCGTCCTTATTCCGCCGAACCTTTATCGCGTAAATAGAGATAAACCACGCAAGTAAAAAGGAATCGATTTTTCCCCCTCCTTAGAAAACATACCACAAAAGTGGAATAAGAGGCCATAGTGAAGGGGTCGGTGGAAAAACCTTGGCGGGGAACCTGTTCCACAACAGCAATTACCTCTCACTCCCTCTCTCTCGTGATTCCGAATGGCTTCCCCGCCCCCACCACGCTCAACGTAATTGCCGAGCGATCCTCAAAAAGCCCTTCCCATGATCCTCTTCTCCCATCTCTCAACCCTTTGGTGGAGGCACCCGTCGCTATATCCTCTCCTCTCCACCCACCCGCATCACACGCCGCCTAATTCTCATTCATTTGTGGAAGGCAAACGAGCGAAGGAATCTTTACGTGAATCCTCATCCACATTTCTCCTCCCACCCACGCACGATCCCTCCCACCCACCCCCACCCCCTCTCTTTCCAGCCACTCCCCTCCACCGCCTCCCACGCCACTCCCCCTCTCTCCGCCACTCCAGCCACTCCCCTCCACCGCCTCCCACGCCACTCTCCGCGAGGGATTGCCTATTTCACCACCAAGTCCTCCCACACTCACCTCTCCCCCTCCCTTCCCCCCTCTCTCTCCCATCCACTTCAACCCCGTCTTCCTATCTTCCCACCGAACCATCTTCCACCGACGACCACTCTTAAAAATATCCACGCGAGGTATTTTTTTCTAAGGAGGAAAACTTGTATCTTATTTAGTGTCCGATTCCTTAAAGGCTCAGTCATTTTTTTCTCCCTCGTACTGATGGATTAATAAACTTCCGCCGAACTCAAAGAATTTTTTTTTCTTCGGGGACAAGCGTTAAAAAGCCCGCGCCAGTTAATACGATATGGAATCACTGCCGGACACGTCCGTTATGAAGAGAACGAGTTATGCAAATGGTCAGTGCTATATCCTCCGCAATTTTCTCTTCCCGGGAGAAAATGAGCGCGATATTATTATTTTTTTCTTCTTCGCGCGACCGCCTCTTTTTTTCGGGCAAAAATGGACTCGGTTTGGCGCTATGCCTATTTCCTTTTTTTCTGCAGCGGATGCGGCGGAGGAGTCGTCTTTCCCACGCACAAACCTCTCATCCTCAATGGAGGAGGAGGAGGTAAGAAAAAAAAAGTTCCCCTTTTAACCTCGTCGAAAACAAATTTTCCAGAGGGACGTGCGAGATATTTCAAAAGATGACCTAAGGCCCTGAAAAATAAGGTTTTTCATTCGCATTTCTACTCCCGACTCTTCTTTCAAACACTTTCCATTACCCAGTCGGAAAGCACGTTCCTTCCATTCCAACCTCTCAATCAACTTCCCTCTCGCACTCCCTCTATCTCCATCTTCTCTTACCCTCGACATTAAAAACTCCTCCCTCCGATCATCTTCACCGCTGTATTCTCTCCCTTCTTCAATACCGCCATCTTCGACCACCACTTCAACGCGGACGTCCTTTCATGAAACTTCTCCAACGACCCTTTTTCCTCCAACATCGCCAGGACCTCCGCCCCGTGATACCCGTTCTCCATCTTCTCCCCCTTTCTCTTCTCTTTTTTTTGTCGCCATTCTTTCTCTTCGGCATCACCCACTCTCTCTCTCTCTCCATCAAAACTCCACCTCTTTCTCTCCGCCACACCCTCTCTTAACACTCCCCACTCCTTTCTTTACGCTCTGACCCCTGACCCTCTTCACCACTCTCTCCCAGCTCGTTCACGCCTACTTCCCCTCATTTCCCCCCCCTTCAGGGCATACGCGAACACTTTCGATATCGTTTGCGTAACGTTCAGGGAGCATTAGTGGATATAATAAACGTTTTTCCCATGTCGAGAACAAACCTCAAGGCGTTTGAATCAATTATATCGTAAAGAAAATGAACGGCGGCGAACGTGTGTTGACGGGAATTCATACGGAGGGGGATAACCGACCATTCGCGTTTTGAAGGACTAATGGGAGAAGTTTTGATGCTCGGTTGGAGTTGAATTAGTTCGTACATACGAATGTAATCGAGCGGTGATGATCGAAATAGGATATAATACTCAAAACTACAAAATTACGCTTTCAAACAGTTTGCAGAGCGATCTTATAACTTTATATATCATTTGCTTAGAAACAATTTCAATATGATCGCAACCGCTTAAAAAAATTTTCCGCGTGCGCCTTGTTAACGACAGGACCTGCGACCATTGTCCTATAGGAATGAAAATGTTGCATGCTCTCTTCTTTTTTAGGGTGTATTTTTTTCTAGAGTGTACTTTTAATAAGTGTTGAAAGATTTTTAACTCAAAGGAATGTCATACCCTCAAATAATAATAAACCAATAACAAGTGATATTCTCTCAGCTTGACAGATTTTTGTAGTTATTAATACTAGTCGTGTAAACAATATAATGAACCAAAAGATAAAATTTATTTTTCCTTTGTGTTTTTAAAGGCATTGTAGCATGCTATATAAAATTAATAACCCTTTTGGTTCTGGTAATCACAATTGTATAAGTGAAATTTAATTTGTTATACAACTTTGTGATGAAGGAAAAAGTAAATTTTGAATGGAGAAATCTTCTAATAATCATAAATGTTTATGGTTATTAGGCGGTATCTCCATTCATTAACTTTGTGATGGTTTAAATAAAGATAATGAATGGAGAAACATCCTAGTAATCATATGGTTATTAGGAGGTTATTTTGGCCTTTTGTGGCCTGATGTACACGTTTGTGTACATGAAATGAGCTTGAGTGAATCACTCCTAGCAGCGGAATTTAAATAGATATTGTAGTTTAACGATGCCTATAAATCTTTAAATTGGGCCAAAAAAATCAGGGCCGAAAGGTAACGCATGATTAGGATATTTATCATGTTGCTTTCCCTACCTTTGCTCTCCTTCGTCTCCTCCGCATCTCCGCTCCCTCCTTCTTTCAGCGCATCCTCGGCCACCGTCGCCTCCAGCACCCTCTTCACCGCCTTCCACTCCTTCTGCATGCAGAAGTAGTCTTCCCTTACGCGGTAATGGACAAGGAAGTCCTCCTGAAGACGCAGGATTTCCAGGATCCGTCTCCTGCCCTCTGCATGGCCGCACATGTGTCCGTGGTCTCCGCAGCCCGTGAGTTCGCTGACGCGGGACGAAATCGTTTCCAGCGTCACCCGTCCCGCGTTCAGGATGGCGCCGCCGTCGCCTCCGTCGGCTTTCGGGGACGCCCCATCTTTGGCATAATCTCCTCCCTCTAAGCGTATTCTCTTAAACTTCTCCAACGCTAAAAATGTATTTTTCCGGCGCCTCAAGATTTCGGCCGCGATTTTCGACTTTAGATCGAACTTTTTTTGTGCCATCCGCTTTTGGACGTTGACCGCATCGCAGACTTTCTTTACGCGATGGTTTTCTTTCTTTTCGTTGGGTTTTACGAGATTTTTCGAGCGATTAATTTCGGAATTCCCTCTCGGAAACTCAGACTTCCCTTGCCTATTGGAGTTCGCAGAATGGAGGCCATTTGGGGGTTCTGCTCGGCCGGTTTCTCCGCAAACGAATGCGTCTCCGAATAAATCTCGCGTATCGGCGAATTTTGCCGAAATGTCCGAGCGGTGCCCCTCCTTCGTCCCGGAAGGAACGCAGTTCCCGCTCCGGGAGGATGGGAGGGGGGAGGACAGACCCCCGCCCCCGCTCCTCCCCGACGATTCTACGAAAGGGGACTCGCCATCGATACTCGCGTCCAATTCCTCAATGCCTATCGGCATTCGGCGATCCAAAGCCTCGGGCGGCTGCCCCTTTTTCTCCGCCGCCCCCGCACCTGCCCTCCCATTTCCCTCCTTCCCGAACCATTCCACAGTTCCCGCTATCCCCATTCGCGAAATTTCGATCCCCCCCGCTTTTCCCGCCTCCTCCGACGCCTTCCCCGGCTCCTTGTCCGGTCGACTTTTGCCATTCGGGACCGCCGCGTTTGGCCCACCCAGCGCTCCCTGCATCTCCAGCCTCGAACCCGAGGGTTTTCCGATCCCCACCAGACCGTTGTCCCGGCAACTCGACCTTCCGGCAAACCTACCGAAGCAGACCATGAGACCTCCGTTTATCTTCCCCCGCGGCCTCTGCCTCCCAGGCCTCCCGCCTCCTCCTCCCCTTCCTTCGGCCTTCCAGCGCACTCCATCATCTCTTCTCCTTTCGATAGCCTCCCCATCACTGCCTCCCGACACCGTCGCCTCCTTCCCTTCGGTCGCATTCCTCGGCCAGCCGTTGAAGTCCCCGATCTCGATGCGGGCGGCCTCCCTCCCGATCGTCCCTCTTTCGCGTCCATCGATCCCTTTCAGGGCTCCTTCCACTTCGTCCCTAGACGCCGCGCACCCATCTCCTATCCTTTGTTCTTTCGGGTCAGGGCGAAGACAGCGCGACTCCGTCTCCAGAATCTGCGACTTCATGAGCCACACCTCTACACTTCTCCCTCCTTCCCACCAATCGAGGGCGTGTTCCATCCTCGGCATGTCGTTTCGTTTGCCCACAACTTCTTCTCCTCCTTCCTCTTTTTTCTCGCCCTCTGGTTCCTCCCGCTCCTCCCTCCTCCGGCACCCTCGCACCGCTCCTTCGGCTCCCTTGGGGGTCGTATCTCCCTCCCTTTCATCCCCCTTCCGGCCACTCCTTCCTCTTTCTGCTCCTGCCTCTCGACCACATCGCCTTGTGCTTGCCTTTCCTGCTGCTCCCTCGCACCCTCGCCTCGCCGCGAGTTCTCTTGCACTTCCTACCTCGTACGTTTCGTCTGCTAGAAGGATGAGGCCCGAAGACATCTCTCATGCTGGATTTGGATCTGCTGTCGACACTCGCTTTCTCACGCCTATGTCCTCCTGTCCTTATATATTTTTTTACGTCCAAATTACAGCCCACCTACGCTGGACGGTCTCGCGCCTACTTCTTTCATTATGTTTCTCGGGCGTGGGGAGAAAGTCGTCCAAAATCGTCGTCCTGGATTGTCCAATAGTTCATAAAATAACCAATTGGTAAAGCACTTTGGTTTAATTTGCTCGTAGAATAAATAAATTTTTGGTCTTTTAAGGTTTTGTAGTGAAACTGATGACTTGTTTCAAAATTATAGTAATACTTCTAACTTCTATAATATAGTCATTCTATGCAGCTTTTATCGCAGTCAAAATTTTAAAGATAAAATTCATGTCCAACATAAAATATCCGTAACTGTTAAATATTTTTGCTAAAATTCAACTTTACATGCCCATCTGGATATATAAATATAAGACTAGAAATCAGTATCTTACAATGGAAGATATCATTTTGGGTAAGATTGAACTCGCTTAGATCTGCTTGCTGCACCCTTAAATTAAATTGATAACCTCTATTTGATCTGAGAGATCACTAATTATAGACCATTGGAAATAAACTTTAAATAATTAAGAATAGCAAATGCCTAACCTTAATGATAAGTTATAAATATTTTTGGAGCAATAGTTACAACAATTATAAAAAATAATTATACGCTTGAAAATCGTCGATTCCCACTTTTCCTTTTAGCGATTCTCTCGAATACCGGCGTCAGAAAGCTTACTGAACTTTCCTTAAGATAAATAAAAATTTCCAATAGATACTTATGAAACGTCTACTACATGACATCGCGTTAGAGATTTATTTCGTCAGGAATCAAATAGAATACTTTTGAAAGACGGCCAAACGGGTCGAGACGACTCTTTCATATTTTTTCCACATCCTACGCCTCGAAACGTTTCACCCATAACCTACAGCTCGGCCTCAAGAAGAAACCGTATAGGTCACCCTCCTCTCTGGATGAGGAAGAGAGATAAAAGGCGAGACAGGTGAGGTAACGAAATCGATGAAGATGGACACGGGATCGCCGGGATTTTCAAAACCCAACTATGACGCGAGTCCTCGTCTTCTCTCCGTTCACTTCACCTCCTTCCTCTCTTTTCCGCGCAACGAAAAAAAGACACGCGGAAACGTCGCACATGCGATCCTCTCTTGTTATATTACCCGTTTTCTCTTTCGACTCGGGATTCTTCTCTAAATAAAAATAAAGATCTATTTCTCGCGATGCATCGTCTTCCAGCTGGTCAACCCCTTCCCTCGCTTATCCCATCCAACGCCCCTTCTCCTCGTTCGGCGATTCTTCTTCCCCTTCTTCACATCTCTCCTTCCCTTCCCTCCCGCCCACGCAACCTGCTCCCTTTTCTTCTTTTTTTACTCCATAATAAAAAACAACTTTCGCCTCGCACTCTCAGGCGCTTCTAATTAATTTTCGCTCTAACGACCGCCTTGCGAGACAAACGAAGCAATTTACCACCTATTCGCACGCACGCCCCATTTCCACATCGATTGCGTCCGACGTTTTCGTTCACATCGTTCCGAATCTGTAAAACCGTCCGTTAACCCATTTAACCGCGAGATGGCGCCTCGTTTCGCTCGGACGCTTTCGGAGCACTAATATGGGCCTTGTATTGTTTAAATGTGACGCGTTAATGACGAAGTGGAGTCTGTCTGACGTTTTTGCTTCCGCTTCTCAGTGATTCACCTTTTTCTGATGTTTGGATTTTGGATACAGCTCAGCAAACAATCTGTAAAAAAATTACATAAAGTTCTATATTTTTTTGAGATTATTAAATAAATTTATTTTTTTGTGCAAATAAAATAGAGAGAGATGAAAAATAGCGCAATGACAGAGCGAGAGGGGCGATATGAAAAATACCGAGATATAAATTGTAAATTTTCTTTGCTGAACAGGTAAAAAAATGACATGCATACATAAAACTTTTGCGGATTGAATCGTTAAATAACAGGTCTTTAAAAACATTCATTAATTCATCCCATCGCTGCTGATAATAAATAGAAGACAACAACGAACATAAGCCAAACTAACGACAGTTTCTTTTAACAAAATATATCTGAAGGTAAAGAATACCTGCAAGAAATAAAATATGGAAAAAGTGTAGTTATCATTTTGGGTCGTAAGTTTCTAACCGGTTTTTTCAACCGTTTTGACAGTTGTCTCGGATAAATTTGCCAAACGAATCGACTGGGTTTGTAGAAATAATTTTAAAAAAATATCTCATAAAGGGAGGTATCAATACTTCCATCATTCTTCCCATCAGATTCTGAAATCCTATACTTGTCACCGAGTTTAGTTTTTTGTGTTTCTAGGTCGCTATATTTCTCGTCCTAAATCGTATTTATATAATCAAGGACTCGACCGTTTTTGGAAAGCTCTTTCATCCTCTTCATTTGACGTGTTTTCTGAAAGGCACCGTCAAAATTTGGCACCCAATTACTGAGTACATTGCATGCTGGGAGGCGTAGGAATTGGAATTTTCTCCATGAGAGTAATACAACCGAAATTCCGTCATATAGCCCAGGGGTGAACAACATATGGCACGCGGGCCAAATGTGGCCCGCCGGCACCTTTTCTTTAGCGCGATAGAAACTGGGAGTTCAGATGGATAATTCCTTTTATATCAAAAATACAATTAAGATTTGTAAATTATATTTGTTTTCCACTTCATTTTTTGTTACATAAAAACTGCATGTAAAATTTGTTACGACAATTAATAAATCGACAATAGTGTAGTTAAGTTTTTATTATGGAGAAAATTATCAGTGTGACTCGCTTAGGTCCAATCAAGGTCGATTTCGGCCCGCGTCAACTTTTGAGTTGTGCACTAGGGTGGGCCGAAAAAAGGAAAAGTTTTCAGATCGAAGCGTAATAGCGCGGAAAAGTTGCCTTTGGTGAATAGAAGACGAGTACAATTTTTTTTTTCAAATCGGTCAATATTTGACCCTCGCGCATCTCGTTCAAAGTTTCGAGAATTTGAACATTTCTCCCCTTATTTCTTTATTTTTTAAAAATTATTCCTGACAGGAATATTTTGCTATATGCTGTCAATATATGATGTTTTGGCACCCCTGATCTAACCTCTTGGGGGACACCGAGAAATTTTTGGTGCGTGGATAAACGTCACGTGTCGCCGGAACGAAATCCATTGCGCTTACGTAGTCATCACTTTGTACAAGACGAGACTCCAGTACGTCATATAAAAGCGCCATCTGCCGTCGGAAGTCACATCTTTTTACTGCGAGGAAGACCTTGTTCTTAAGCCATATTCTGTATCACGCGAGCGGAAGCGATAAGATTTCCCTAAGCGATACGTCACGTTGACAGTTAATGATCTCTCCGCTCTCTAAGATGATTAGGAATATCAAGAGACGTTTCTTTGATGATCTAGAAACGAGCCGAAGGATATACGCTGCCGATCTGGATGACGGACTATTTGTATAATCTGATTCAAAAAACTAACGTCAAATTCAGTATTTTAACTGAAGTGTAACACAGCTTGTTTATAGAATTATCTCTCATTTTTTCCTTCGTAAAATGCTTATAATAAAACTTGACTTTTCATTAAAAAAGAATATCGAGTGTTTTTCTTATATATATCGGAGATGTAAGCGAACATTGAGAGCAAGAAAACAGAACGTGAATTCACTGATGTTAAAGGACAAATTTTATAATATTCACTAAACTAAACACACAAATATCGGCGATTGTACCATTTAAAACATCTTAATTTAAGCTAAATTTTCGACAGCATAATAAATTAGCGCATTTTTCTCGGCTTTAGGTGAATAATAATCCTTCTTTTACGGAATTTGTCGAATACTTTTACGTTTATGACAGAAAATTAGCAGCTGCAAGGTAGTTAATGAAGTATAAAGTGAGCGTATGTGTAACTTTAGAGGGAAATTTGATTTTTAATACTTTCCGTAAAGAATAAGAGCGCAGTTCGAAGAAGCAAATGGCACGAACGTTCGAGCGCTTCGATGTTACGTCTGAGGCGATCGAAATGACTGGAATTTGTGACGTTTTCCAGGTAAAAGGGAATAAATCAATAATAATTAGGAAGATCGGAAAAATAACGTCCTTTTTATAGCCGTCGATACGACGAAGAGATTAGTGACGCAACCAATACAAATGAGCCACGTTGAAAATCGACGGATGAAATGAAGAACATTTCCATTCATCCCGTGCAGTGTCTGCTGTAATTAAAACAGGTTATGTGGGTCAATAAGATTTTAACGCTGTGATAAGGGAAGTGTCCATTCGAATGTTAAAAACATACAAAACAACTTGGAGAGTATTTCGAAAGGCAATCAGTACTCCCTGACGTCGAATAGTATTATTAGCTGCTGCAAGGTGTGACCTTTTCCAAAGTTCAATCGCAAGCTATTAAGGTCTCTAAAACTCCCAGGTGCGGATGAGGAAACGAATTACAGTAATATGGACACCCATATCTGTCGGAGCGCTAACTTTAGCCTCACAGTGATTTAAAAAACGGCAAAAATAATTTTTTAAACAGCTCCTTAATGGAAGTTAAATTTATAAATTCCGCTAAAATTGGTCATTCAGATGTCTGCAAACGCCGTAGAAAGGTTTAGAAAACCAGATGAGCATATCGGATACAGAGTAGCAGTCCTCATTTAAGACTCTCCAACAGAAGGAAGAATATTTATTATGGCAAATGGAACAATAGTCTTAAATTAGATTTAATTTTGTCAATTATAACCTTTTCGAAAGGCAGTAAAATGCTACTTATGTGGGAAAAGAGTGAGAAGGAACTCGAACCCGTAAAATATATGCCAATAATAGTTTCCAAGCCGATAAGTTTAGTAGTGCTTTAGGTGCGCTGAGCATTTACGGATGGCAGAAAGATCGAAACTCGTGAGTCATGTTCGTCGTAAAACTCTTGGACAACACCCACAAAAAATACATACGAATGAATCACACAGCTTTTCAAAGATGTTTGAATGGTCTTCAAAGGTTCAGACACGGTCAAACATCCGTCTGAGACGACGCGTGCTCCGAAGGTCCAATAACGACACGCCTTCTTTCAGATGTCCCGCGTCCGTGCCTTGGCTCGCAAAAGTAGGCGATCGGCGACCTGATAGGTGGCTCATGGCGTTGGAATCCGAAACGGCACGTGACAGAGAATCCTTATCATCGGCATGGGCTCGGTCAAGTTTCATCCCCCATCTCAACGTTGAGGAGCAGAAGGGACATCGACGGCATTCGTCTCGAAACCGAAAGCAGAGAGCCAATGTGCCCAGATTTGGGCCATTTCTCCACTCCATATCAAACTCGAAATAGGGGTCGAGAAGGAAGAAATTTCGGGAAATGTTCAGGATGATTGCTGAAATTATCAGGGAGCTTGAAGTTATGAAGGAGGAGAGTTTCTGAGATTCCACCAAGAGAGGAAAGAAATCGGGCAATTCGGGAGGAAGAAGATAATCAACGAAACAATCGATTATTTATCGAGTGCAGCGGTCGTTTTTTGACGCGTTTAAATATCGGAAGTTTTTCATCGCTTCGAGTTTATACGTGATAGAATTCCAAATTTATCAGCGGTGAAAATTTGCGAGCAGAAAATGGAGCGGGTGTAGCGTAAAATTAAAAATTAAAACAAAATAACGTATTGTTCGGCAATTAATATAACGAAAACCTGCACTTTAAGATTAATAAATTATGAAAATTTGTTGATTTTCCAAAATATAAAGGGATATTTAAAAGCAAAACTAACCTCCACTAGAAAAATGTTAATGAACATTTTAAAATGAAAAAAATTATATCTACATAGCAAACAATAAATTAGGAAACAGCGATAGCCAATAGGAGACTAAAAGAACATTTTGCCAACCGTAAAATTTGAAACCTCGCTAGGATAATTTTTCCACCGAGGAAATCAAGATACGGAATGGGATTTTCACAGGACCAATATTAATTTATTTAGCAAGCGAGAAACAATAAAATTTTATACGCATATGCGTGCGAGAAGAAATTTATATAAAACATCTCTAAAGAACGAAATAGTAAATAACAAGGAAGCTATAATCATCGTTAAGAACAACCTGTGAGAGGGTAGAGGCATCGCTGTTTCGCTTGGAATGAGTGCATAAATTAACATCTTAGAAAAAATATCATTAGGTTGAGTAAATGTTACTGGATAGATTCTTGCAGACCGATAATCATATCTGCTGTAAATCACCACTAAATATACGACTTTTTATCAGCATTAATACTAAAATTAGTACCTTCAAAAATAGATACCGCAGTAATGTCCTTTTGATGGTTTTATAAATTAAATTAAAAACCGTTTTCTTTCATTCATTCGGTAAATTAACAGCAATTATAGCATGAGCTTACTGACACTTAATCACTGAGTATGAAGCTTGCTTAAGCGCATAAATTACAAATTAAATAAATTAAAGACTTGCATCGTTAAGAAATGGGTTATTTTAGAAGGTATTATAGCCTTAAGATTCAACCAAGGTTTAGAAAACTAATATCTTCAATTTTTACAAATAACTCACCTAAATACTTCGGTCTGAATCTGTTGCATAATTTATGAGACTCATGGTGACGTTGAGAACGTCAACATCACGCGAGATATGCAGTGAGAATTTATGTTGCGTCTGTGTTCATATTATTATACCGTTAGAGTTCAGTACACAAGAGCACAATTACAAATTTAGCGTCATACACATACGACTGCTAAATGTAAGAACTTTCGAAATAAACCAAAATTAAAGTAACTTTCGGGCTAACCTTTCGTCTCCGCATTTTCAACTAGTTTCCGTGAATGCATGGTCGTTCGAAACAGATTCATCTAACTGTCATTAAACAAAAACTATAAAGCTAATTTCGGTGCGTTTTGGAATGTATTACATAATTAACCTTAAACCGGTACCAATATACCTTTTGTCATTCCAAAATTTATTTTGTCAGTGACTGGCAGTTATAAAACCGTCGTAAGATGGCTCGAAGTCCCTTCTATAACGTCAATGGTACCACAACCACGATGAAAATTCCGACGAACGGGATTTTAGACACGCTGGTATAATATACCATCATTAATCATACATTTCCTCGATGCTCAGGTTTTACAAAATGGCTCAAAATAAATCTGGACAAAACGTAAACGGAATTAATGTCATCTAAAGAATTGATGGAATGGGAGTTAATAAGGTTTCGCCGAAGAAAAATTTTATAAACACGTTGCGATGCCATGGCTGGACAAATAAAATCGAACTCTTATCTGGAGGATGAAATCGGCGACAAAAATTTTGAAAGAATGGCGACGGCTAAAAATAAAAAAGTGGGGTACGAAACAAGAAAAACACGAACCTGCTTGACTTCGGAAAAACTTCGATGAAGACACTAAGCATTCTTCGGCCGTAATGGCGGATCCTTAATTGTTCTCCTTGCTTCGAAGGATTTGTGTTGGACGCTCAAAATAAAAGCATCCTACCCACCTCTTTTTTCCCTTCGATACACGCTCTCTCTCTCTTCGCTTTTGTTTCTTGGTGGCTCCCCTCTCCCTTCGAATACCCAACCTTTTTTCTTTCATCTGTCCGTCACGATGGAAAATGTTTATTCTCTCTCTCTTTCGTGAGGCGAAGTAAATGTTTTACGACCGTCAAAGCGGCATTTATCGCTTCCTCTGAAAGGCCGTCTCTTGAATTGCGTCACTGCTGCCCCCTCCCGCGAGGAATTCTCACCAAACGGTCAACATAATTAACTGACGAAGTTTATATTACCTTCGCAACATTCCGGCGCAATTATAATTGCGAGTCTATGCCCAACTGTTATTCCTTCGCATGTCACACCGAAGTATGATCAAACGGTTGAGAAAAAATTCATAAACGGTGACAATGGAGTTCAAATTAATCGCGAAAAGATTTCGTCCAACTGTACACGCGGGAATGAAGCCGTCTCAATGCATGATCGTTATTCAAGTGAGCTTCTTAACTGTCATTTACGGACTTCTTCATCTCGGATTTCTGCTTAAAAATATACCATTCAAATTCAGATAGATTAAAATCTTATTGGCTTGTGAAAAAATATCTCCTTAATCATTTACCATTGGATAAATACATAGAATACTGGGGACGTAATTTATGAATGAGCGAAAAAAAGCTTTAGGAAAGAAGCCACTAATATGATACGGAACATTTGTTAGCACCGTTAAAGAAGGACGATTTAGCCGAAGACATTTCAGTATAAATAATAAATCGCGTTCATTTAGTTCTCTTAACCTCAACATGAAGAAAATTAAATGTTGTATAGGGTTAAGCTATCATCTGATCTTTCAGCCCAAATAAAAACAAGCGAGCTCGATGAAAAGCATAGAATGAACTAAATTGTGGATCACCATTCATCCATTACTCTTGATGGCGCTCAGGAGCGGAGGCAAAAAATAGCTTCCACGGACAAATGACCAGCGCTTGTTTCTCAGCAAATAATAAGCTGATAGAAAGAGCTCGAGATATCATTAACGTTCTTGATAATTATGGCCATCGATCAGTTACTATAGATATACAAGTTCAGGCGTTTCCCGGGGAAATGTGTTAATTAGGCATCTCATTGTGCCTTATACCGGTCATCGCCGTCACCGTCGGCCTCTCTCACTCTCTCACTGGTCCGCCGCCAAAAGACGGCCCCCTTACGAAATTGTTCTTTCAAGCATAAATATCCGTGTCCTGTCTTCTTTCGTATCGGCATCTTTTTCGGTAGTCCCTTATCTCTTGGGATCCGATTCAGGATTAATTTTCGTCAATCGACGATGGTCACTTCGCTCCGATATCTATTCGGACTGTTGCCGCTTGGGTCGTTTAAATTTTTAAAAAAGTTTTAGTGGCGGACCTTAGTTTAAAGTTTCTTCCATTCACCGACAACTTTTACTTCTCATGTCCACAGCCGCAATCATTTCGACCTCTCTTCGCTCACGGAGAAGAGAGAGAGACATGCCGCAGACCAAGAAATAACAGAGAGACGGCAGTAACTCAGAAAACGGTAGCTGTGTATAATGATACGGTATTTCTACACCTGACAAAAATTCATTTGGGAAGCATTTTTTGTCATCCAATTCAGATCACGCAGTTTCCTTTAAAAGTGAAGATGGCGTGATTAATCAGGAAAAAAACGAAATAATTTTTTTTAAATCTGATGTGGCCAACACATGACTTTCTCCATATTTGGAGTTTAGATATTTAAATTATTATGAATAGCATTATAAGGCAAAATTATTATTTCGTATCGTAAAAGAATACAGTCGTCCTTACTGCCGTAAATTACGTATATTTTGAATGTTTACAGAATTCACCGCTACATGGTGGTGGCGCTGTATACTGGAAATTAAGAAAAAGCAAAATATCTCCGAAATGGATGGTTCTACGAAAATTTGTTTCAAACAAAACTTGGAAGAAATATTATTCTCTACAACTTTGGTCCTCACGAAGATGACCAATTACGACGTTTTTAAGGAGATATTTGACGGACACCGAAAAAACCGATTATTTATAAATAATCCTAAACAATAACTGCTATGGAAAATTGTTTGAAATAAAAGATGTAGGAAAGTATATTTTCTACATAATGACGTATTATCGGAGAAATATCTCAAAAACCGAATCGGGTTTCGAATAAACCTCAACTTTCGGTTAACCGGTATTGTCCAAAAACTAATCAGTTCTTTGTGCTCATGCTAAAGTGTTATATATGAAATTTGGTATTAATATGGCAAGTACTTTTAAGTTAGAGCGCCCACAATCACATACATACATCCATCCATCCACACACACACATACATCATTCCAAAAATAGTCTAAACGTGTTCTATGGACCTCAAAACGTGTATTTCCGTTGAAATCTCGAAGTCGATTTTTTTCGTCATCACAATACTTTCGTATGGAGAAAGTAAAAATTAACGCGAATCAATGTTGGACAGGTGTTGCGAGCTATTTACCCATCCAATACAAATGAATGACTGTTTTGAAGTAACTTTTTGGTCGGAAGATGTTTGTGAAACTTTTTACCGAGAGACTGTTCCGATGAAAACCTTCTCCAAACTTATTTCACCCGGTTATAGTATATCGCAGAGGTTTCCAATAGGATTTCAATGCTGTCCAGATTTGTGACGAACAGGTCACCACACTCGTTAGACACAAAAGATACCCAATAATAATAAAAAGTGGAGTATTTAAAATTAGATTTGGAGACGAATTAATTGTTGTTATCAATCTCCAGAAATTTATTATCTACGCGGAATTGCGCAGTTCAGTCGTTGTAAGCCTAACTTCGCTCCCAGTCCAAGTCTTCAATAATCCTAATCGTTCATTTTGGAAAAGATAATACCGCACAAAAATTAAACAAATTTCGAATAATTGGTGGAAAATATAAGCGACGAAGAGTATCAATTCGCCATGTATGTATCCAAAGTCTCTATATCACTGATATAAAAACTTGGGATGTGGAAGCAGGCGCATATAAGAAAAATGATGTCTGAAGTGAATTTTAAAGGAGGCACGCGAAAGTGGGGATATTAGATGACTCCACGTATTCATCCTATTCCACACAATGATTAAAATGTACATCGCAGAACATAACTGTCTACACTAGCAATTTACGAGTACTCAACCATCTAATTTAACAAAATACAATGCTTGGGTTTCCTGATGTATAAAATTCACTGCGCAGAGAGACATTTAAGGTTTTCAGTTCGTCCGTAGGTCATTTTTCAGTATGGCGGGGCGCGTCAGTTTGCGGTGTGATTCGATACCCAAGGAGTATAGACGCTTTACATAATTTTAAAACTTACATTTGTAAAAAATGGGAAATCAATTTGAAATTAATAAATATAAATTCGCAGTCAACGTGGCTTTTTGGTATGGCAGGAAAGATAAACAGTCGCAATAGATACGACCAACAGTGGGGGAACTATACAGGGGCAGCCGGGGCAGTGTTCCACAGCCCGGACCCTACGAGGGGCCCGGTCACCTATAATAATTAAGTTCAATAAGTTGGGTAAGCACATGATAATGGTTCTAAAATGCAAAAGCGAGTTATCAGCACAAAGTCGTCAAAAGAAGTAAGGTACTATATAAATCAATAGGGTTGGTCATCTTAGTTAAGAGGGACCCGCTAATTTTTCTTATCCCGAGGACTGTGGCTTATTTGTTCAGCCGCTGCGACACGATATGGCAATGCAAAAAATGTAAAACGATATTTAATTATTATTACTGTTACATTATTGCTTTGAAAAAATGGATTTTAAGATAATTTAAACTTCTTTCACTTTTTTATTTTAAGCTAATTTACACGTCTTTAGCTTTTTTAGAGCAATTGACGCATGTGAACCTGATGCCTGATGTATTTTAAAAAATGCTGTATTAAAAAAAGGAAGGGTGTTTAAATTAAAATTTCTAGTAAGACCTAATATTGTGTGTCTTCGATAGGTGGTGGAATTTTCGTTTTTTAAATTTTCTGAAATCAGTGTTTCTCAGCCTTTAGTAGACCGGGGAGCACTTAGAGGTATTCACTAACTTAGGAGGAGCAGTAAAACAAACTTTTCAGGAAAACACTTGTTACCTACCAGCTGAAACGCCCATCATAGTACACTTGTCAGTACAAAAACGATACAGAAAAAAAATTAATGAACTCAAAAATCGAAGTGAAATTAAATACGATCTCACACATATTATATGTTGGTAATTTAATTTAAAAAATTACGCCAAACAAAATGATGGATGAAAAGCTTGAGGAGCACCTACCTAATGATTATGGAGCACCAGTGCTCCGAGGAGCACCGGTTGAGAAACGCTGCTCTAAATCATACCATTAAAACAGAGAGGGTGGCAGAAATAAATTTTGCCGAGGTACACCGTTTGCCTTCCGTTCGAAAATCAATCTCTGTTACCTATACTGTCTACGTGATCCTACATTTTCATATATAATGTAGAATGTAGACCAAGGGTGTCGACCGCTGGTTCGATATACCGAATTATGGAAAACGTTATTTAACATATAAGGCGCTTATTTTTTTCTCATAACTAGACAAGATTTTTTCTATATACTGCTACTGTGAAATATTACTGTGCTAGCGATAGTTTACCCGGCGTTGCCTGGGATTCAAAACAGTGTAGAAATGACCTAATTAAAAAACATGAAAATGTATATTAATTTATTTTTATTATGTTTACAGTAATTAATTTTTGATACATCTATAATTTTTATTCCTATAGAGCTTCAGGATATACAATATTGATCGTTTTTTTCATTCGGGGCCAAAACTAATTTAAGGAGAGAGTTAAAAAACGACAGCAAGAAAATTAATTTTTATTCTTTTAAGCGTTCTTTCGTCCAAGTCCCAATTCCGTACGATGATTCTAAGTAATTTTAAAATGCAAATGAAATATATTCTGCACTCGTTCCCGATGCGAAGTTTCAGTTCTTTAGTTTTTATGACCGTTGATTTAATTTTTTTGACCCCTCTCCCCCACTTTCAAGCCAAAAATTAAAAAATCTGATGTGGCCAACACATGAATTTCTCCATACTTGGGATATAGATATTTAAATTATTATGAATAGCATTATAAGGCAAAATTATTACTTCGTATAGTAAAAGAATACAGTCGTCCTTATTGCCGTAAATTATATTTTGAATATGTTTACAGAATTCACCGCTACATGGTGGTGACGCTGTATACTGGAAATTACGAATAAGTTAAATATCTCCGAAATGGATGGTTTGACGAAAAATTGTTTCAAACAAAAGTTGGAAAAAATGTTATTCTCTACAACTTTGGTAAAACTGTTATTCTCTACAACTTTGGTTCTAACGAAGATCACCAATAATGACGTTTTTAAGGAGATATATTACGAAAACCGAAAAAACCGATTATTTATAAATAATTCCTAAACAATAACTGCTATGGAAAATTCTTTCAAATGAAAGTTATAGGAAATTACATTCTATATAACCTTTGTATAGAACTGTATATACAATAATGATGTTTTAACGGAGAAATATCGCAAAAATCTGATGTGGCCAACACATGACTTTCTCCATATTTGTGGTATAGATATTTAAATTATTATGACGGGAGCGGATGAGGGGAGGTTCGGCGGGTTGTTTGAAAGGGCGACTCCTTGACTTCCTATTGGTTAATTGCTTGAGTACATTATAGAACCATGGGAAAAAGAAGGAAATGGGAAATAGGGGTAATATTCGCCCTATATAAGGCGCGTTGCTATGGGGCCGAGCCATTGGCGAGGCAAAATTATTATTTCGTATCGTAAAAGAATACAGTCGTCCTTATTGCCGTAAATTACGTATATTTTGAATATGTTTACAGAATTCACCGCTACACTGGAAATTAAGAAAAAGCAAAATATCTACGAAATGGATGGTTCTACGAAAATTTGTTTCAAACAGAAGTTGGAAGAAATATTTTTCTCTACAACTCTGGTCCTAACGAAGATGACTAATTAAGACGTTTTAAAGGAGATATTTGACGAAAACCGAAAAAACCGATTATTTTTTATAAATAATTCCTAAACAATAACTGCTATGGAAAATTGTTTGAAATAAAAGATGTAGGAAATTATATTTTCTATATTTTTGTCATGGTCAATGTATAAAATAATGAGGTATTATCGGAGAAATATTGCAAAAACCGAATCGGTTTTCGAATAAACCTCGACTTTCGGTTAACCGTTATTGTCCAAAAACTAATCAGTTCTTTATGCTCATGCTAAAGTTTATATATGAAATGTGGTATTAATATGACAAGTACTTTTTGAGTTAGAGCGTCCACAATCACATACATACATCCACACACACACACACACACACACACACACACACACACACACACACACACACACACACACACACATCATTTCTAAAATAGTCTAAACGTGTTCTAGGGACCTCAAAACGTGTATTTCCGTTGAAATCTCGAAGTTGATTTTTTTTGTGATCAAAATACTTTCCCATACTACGTATGGAGAAAGTAAAAACCGAATCGGGTTTCGAATAAACCTCGACTTCCGGTTAACCGGTATTGTCCAAAAACTAATGTTCTTTGTGCTCATGCTAAAGTGTTATATATGAAGTTTGGTAACGATATGGCAAGTACTTTTTGAGTTACAGCGCCCACAATCACATACACACACAGACATCATTCCGAAAATAGTCTAAACCTGTTGTAGGGACCTCAAAACGTGCATTTCCGTTGAAATCTCGAAGTCGATTTTTTTCGTGATCACAATACTTTCCCACACTACGTATGGAGAAAGTAAAAATAAGACCGATGTGCACACCCTAAGTACACGTCAAGTTTCAGCTTTATAGGTTTATTGATATGGGAGTTACAGCGCTAACACACAAACAAATTAACACATTTTCTTTTATTTATACGATAAATCAAAATGTACAACTTTATCTGTGTAAATGTAGCTACGAAGAGAACAGAACTATGTAACTTTCAATATTAAAAAAAACGTACGTCCCTATTCTCATCTAATTTTAAATTTATGCGTGAGCCTATTTGCGTTAGTAAGCATTACAGATGTATAATATAATAGATTTACTTACGATAAGGTAAGATTCCAGCATAAAATTAATGATGAAATGCCTTGATTAAACCGATTAAACGCTTCCCAGAAGCAGTCAACAGTATAATTATCTTTAAATATTTATGTTGCTACGCGTCATTCATTTCGATGCTTAAACAAAAGTTCGAAGAGAACAACGATTTTCTTTCGTCAATTTGAATGTTTAATTGGCACTAATTGAATCGGAGACAACGACAGCCTCCTTGGCGTATTTCTGAAAAGTTCGATCGTGTAACATGTAAACATTGCAAGAATAAGATAGTAGAGTTTTAGACGTCGAATAAAGCAAAAATAAAGAAAATTGGTCCATATTTACGTATATTGATGAACCTAGGAAAAAAACCTTGCACTCGGAAAAATCGAAAATCCCGTGTAAACTTATGGAAAAATATACTTGTCTCCTGGTGCTGTTCCAAGGCAAAAATAAAAAAATAAGCCTGCGGTGCACATCCTCGGGGTGCTCTTAGTATGTATGCCAAGTTTCAGCTTTCTAGGTTTATTGGTTTTGGAGTTCCAGCGTTAACACACATACACACAAACACATTCTATTTTATTTATATGATTAAGGGAGTAACCAATTGGTCAATAATAAAAAACCTTAAGTTTCTCTATTGCGGAGTAACATGAACGCCTACAGAACCATAGTTTCACATTCCTGATACAATATGCCGACTTCAGGATCGAATATTTTCCAAAAATCTATGCTTCACTATTACAATGATAGCGATTTTCAAACAATATTCTAATCTATATTTTCAGTACTGAAAAATTATGTTTATGATCGCACCATAACTGAAGGAATGTTCTCAACCAGGATCGATAACATTCTTATACCGATTAAGTCTACCAACGAAAGAATATTACATTCTATTTCCAACATCGGCGACTAATCCAATATTATAAATTTCTCTATCATAGCTCAAATTAAGCGATAAAAGGATTAATATTTTCTCAAGAGGCTTCGTTGATTTTTACTAAAGCTATGTCTTCGGCCTTCAAATATCCAGAAAAACGTTAATATTTAGAACAATCAAGCTTCTGTTGCTCACATATTCCACAGCCCAATTTTTTAAATTAAAGTAAATACCGACGCGTTTATTAGCAGAGCGAGAAAATACCAGAAGAAATAATTTAGGCGTATAAAACATTAGCACTTTATTCGCTTGGCATAGTGAAATAAATACACTTTGATAGATTAATGGGTCAGCCTATGAGTTTCAAATTTATTTGACAAGTATTATCCGGCAATTTTAATTACGCCGTGTTTCTTGTTCTTATTTTCCAACCTGAAAACATCACGTATTAGGATACGTGCAAGAATTTTGAGGTCAAATAACATTGCCGTAACGGAAAAAGGCAGGCGGATTGTTATTTATGAGGCAAAAACTCTAACCAGTTCGGCATTTAGTCAATGTACTACGTTAATAGTTAATTTTATCCGACATTAAATTTTTTTGTCCTCAAAATAATTGCCTCTGCTAATTTCGATTTTTGATAAATGCAAATTTTAAAGTAATTTTTCTATGACTTTCCAACGTATGTACAGAATGCCTCGGAGCTTTTCAGTCGTTTGAGAACAAATGTTATACATCTGCAACGAATATATTTTTCATCCACGTGCAATAAAAAGCCACCATCTTTCCCAACTGATTAACGAACGGTACAATCTTTTACGTACAATCTTCACTTATTAACTTTATTTCGTAGCCACGTACTACTTGTTTGTATTCCTACCTACGCTTTTGGAAATCATTCGTCCCTCATGTACGTACCTTAGAAATTATATATTCTCAAAGTTTTCCTGGAAGAACGAGCTTTAATTAATCTTCACTTTTAAATGTAAACGGTGAATTTCCGAAATTACTATTTTTTCCTTGCCATTTTCTATGTATTCCATAGAAAGGTCACCAACTGAATTAAAAGAAATATTGCGCGACATGGAAAAATAAATACATAATAAATAAAATTGTAAACATTAGTTAAATATTAAGGAAAAAAGATGTAGTTATTTTACGATTTTTCGATCCGATTATTTAATGCAAAACGGGCACCAAATTTTCGGTCGTATTAGCCAGACTGTTATATATTTCAGAACGGAGAGTACCGACGAGGTGAACTTACGTGGTGGGTGGCCTTCGGTCACATGGGCGTCCTCCTATAACCTCCACCCACATCTTCTCTACTGACGAGCTAAGCGATGAGTTTTTGCGTCATGTAGTTTGATAGACCACTTTTCGTGGCAGCAGGTGGTTAGTTAACCACACACCGCAAAACCAATGTGGTTAAAGCGTGGCGAACGCTAATAAGTCCTTTCGATGGTGTTCATGGGTCACTTGCAGCAATCCCGTCGCCAAGCTTCTACTTCTATGAAATCGGAAAATTCAAAGGGTTCCGTTACATAGTTTAAACCCATTGAATAATTCTCCGTTTTATGTGCAAATAAGAGTAACTTCAAGCTGATTCCAAAATGCTGTCCGCATCAACCGATATCTCAGCGGTTTTATTTTTCATCTCCGGTTTTATAACCGTCTCCTTTCATTCTTTTTCTTTATTTTCTAAATATCTTGATGGTACTGTTGGTAAAAGAGATTTGTACAAAATTTTCATAATATGTTATTTTACGGCTACAACATTCAAGCCGTTTTTTATAGTTTCGAATTCAATTGCATCTTAGAAATTTGCATTCACTCAACTTCTTATATCATAAAGTGACAAGACAAAGAAAAGACACGGGATAAAAATTGGACAAAGGCAACCATTGGCGAAAACCATTCTGTTGTAAGTATTGCTTTAAGAAGAAAATCTGGACATCTCTGACGATTAGTTTGTATTTCTACTCCTATGTAAGTGTTTAAATCTCACTATCCACCGGAATTTTCCTTTACCGGATGCCATGACGGACTTTCTCATGGCATGGGCATTTCCGGGTAAGCGATCAATCACAAAGACGGATTAATACTGATAATTCAACGAATTTTAGGTTCATTATGCTTTAAGCATCAAAATCAAAACTCTTACTTTTCATTCTCAATATAAAAATTTATTTTGTGAAATTTAAAGGCAAATGAAAAACTATTGATTCGGTGATGATACAGTATAAGGATTGAAAGGAAAAACGTATGAGGGTCCACGGCGTTGGAGTAATGCCCCGTAAACCCAGCGTGTGAGATTGCGTGTGTGTTTGGTCCCTGGTGTGGAGTAAATTCCCCTAAACGAGTGTGTATGTACCTTCCTTTTCAAATAATTTTATAGTTATTAGGAGGGTTTTTCACTCATAATAAGAATTAGAATTTTATAGATATGGCTGACATGTTTCATGCGTTGAATACATTTAGATTAAGGTGCATAGTGCACAATAACGACGCTTTTTTATACAAGGTTAACATTATTGGGACAAAGAGCATAAATCACTAAAAATACTGAGTTACTACCTTCGTTTAATTACAATTCGAGAAATTAACTTATTTATTTAGCTATGACTCATTTGGATAATTGATAAAAATGAAACAACTTTAGTAGATAATAAAAACTCAAAAATTCAAATAATCATCAGCGTTACATCACATGAAAAATGTACTAGTACAAAATAAACTTACATTTGACAGATTTTTAAAAGCTCTATTTAAAAAAATCAATTACTGCACGAGACTGTTAAAATTATAAATGGAATCAGCCTTAAAGAGAGTCAGAACTCGGGCATTAAGATTTCATGAGCGAAGGATAAATCATACAAGTAGAAAATCATTCTGCGAAGGATAATGGACACACTCTTTGGCGCGCTTTTGTCTATAGTGCAGGGGTTCCCAACCTTTATGTCGGTAAGAGCACATTCGACTTTCAAGCGAAAACGGCGGGCACCAGTATTCTTACCCTGGCGAAAAAAAAAACTGCGAGAAATATTAAATATTGTATGTAAAGTCTATTAGACAGAGTCATGAAGTCTTATTGCATAGGCACTTTCCAGCATTCTGTGGATGCTCAACACTATTAGCCGCAAGAGCTCAAAGTGTCAAGAAGGACACCTCAGCGTGCGCCAGGGCGAACCACGGAGGACGCCATGGCGCCCGCGGGCACCGCGTTGGGAACCCCTGCTATACTGTGATGGATTGCCAACAAATGGAACTTGTTAAGTCAAGATGGTATGCAGACCTCACGAAGAAAAAGACCCGTAAATTCAACGAATCAAGAAAATTTGTTCTTTTTTTCGAGCTCATAACTGCACAAAAAAGCGGAAATTTTCTCTCGAGAGTAGTCCACCGTTGGCAACCGCAAATGATTTACGACTCCAAGAAAAATATTTTTCCGTAATGGCGCCATAATTGAAGGAAACGTTCAGGGCCGCCCGTTTTTATTAGACTAAAACTGCCAACACCAACTTTTAACCACCCAAATCAGAAAATGCTTTCGGCCATTAAGTTAACATTGAGCAAAAATCACCCAACTCTTGCACAGGAAGAAAACATTGTTTTCTTTGTACGTGTGATGACACAAAAGACAAATTCTGTAAATCGGATCACTGTCTACGCAATCCATTACGTTATTGTAATAATTATATCTTGGACAAAAGTATGGAAGACACCGGGGGATTTCTATCAATGCTTTAAATTATGAGGTTAAAACTGTCGTAAAAACTTATAAACCTTGTTACTTTAATTTTTAATTGCGGTTTGTGAACATCATAATTTAAGCGTTATAAAATAACTGTCATACTATTAAGTCGATTAATTCCTTATTTCAAAACCTGCATACCATGCATCAACTTATGTAAATAACAAGAATGAAATGATGGAAATTTAAATTATATGCGTGTGTGCATAGTACTGATCACAAATGTGAAGTTTGAGGAGGAGAAAAATTCTGAACTTGAGTCGGGACTCGAACCCGGGTCTCCCACTTGAATTTGAATAATTCACACATTTAATAGATTTGTAGAATTATGACCTTTAATCTGAGCTCTAGCTTTAAAACTATCTTTTTAATGTAATAACGTGCCGTATTGCAGTTAAACACATCAAATTTAGTTAAAATGTTAAGCAAATGATACCGTCAATCGAGTGAAACGGGTTGGTCTTTATCACTGAACAGAGAGTGACACACCATTCGAAGTGGAAAATGGCCATTCCTATTGAATGATCCATTCTAAATATTAATCTTACATAACCTCCAATTTATCAGACTGTAAGAAATGAATATTACCTCCCATATTTCACCGTCGATATTCACAGCTGAGAATAATGCATGCGTTACGGCTAATATCCGAGACTTTCTGAAGCCGACATTATTCGGGTGATGACGACATTAGCCGTACAGGTCCGAGTAATGTCGACCGAAGGGCGCCTCAAGGGAAATTTTCGTGGTAAAGATCCTAAGTTGCAATTGAAGATTATTAAACGCACCTAACCAAGGTATCCTTGTGCATTTTCTTGGAGTGGTTCAAAGTAAGAATTGTTTTTTAATGCGTGCACATTTATTAAATAAAATCTACCCGAACAATATCAGAAACGCTGAGTTTTTTACTTCTTGATCGACATCGTACGTTAGTGTCGACGTCCACGCTTCGGATATTATTCGTCACATATACATTCGATTTAACTCGAAACTCAAGAGAAGAAAAAGAGGTCGAATCATCGAAAATTCAATTTATCCTACTTCAATTTTGCATATAGGGATGGAGACAGGAGGGACACCTTTTATGGACGATCAAAAATTGGAGCTGTAGAATTATGGGGGCTTTGAATCTAATTTGGTCTACTGCGTCGTGTAACTTTTAAAAAGTAGTTTTTCTCCGTTAAAATTGTATTTAAAATGCCGCCGCTCAAAGCCACGACACAATGAATTTGAGGTCATCCGTTGAAGCCGGCGGTTTCAGATTCCTGTGACGGGTGACCAGAGAATAAAGCCAACGGAATCGCCAGTATAGAGAAAACATTCGAGGAGAAAATGCCTTTACGATAATGGACTTTAAATGTGTTATTATGGTAAAAGAGAAGGCGGGAGCCTAATTGGGAACGACAACGGAAGAAAGGCCAGATAAATTAGGAAGAGGTTGTGAAATAAAGCATCTTTAAAAAATTGATTAAATAACTGCTGAAATATGGTTAAAATGTTTAAGTGATGTGCTAATAAAACGCCACCCCAGCCAAATTAGTTACAGCAAAATAATAACTATTAATTTAAATGCAGTAACAATTAAAAATTTATAAAATACGAGGGGTCATTTGAATTGACATTGGAAATCAATTAAAATACTGTGAAAAACTCTTAACTGCAAATAACAATTATCTAAAGAAATTCATGGAGAATTGAAGGCTATTATGCGGTAAATTAGACTGATTCACAGAGTGGTAATCGGAGATAATGAGCAATGGTTATAAATGGCCGAAACAAAGAAGAAACAAACCAGCGCTTCCCAAGCTGGGGATCGTGAAAGGTTTCCAGGGTGGTCGTGAAGACAATCATTTTATTTTAAAATTTTACACAAATATATTTATGGTCAACGTGAAAATTTTCACAAATAAATAGTTGTTTATAATATTTTGAAAATGATGTCACGTTATATATTTAATGTTAGGTGGTGTGCCTAAGGGACTTATAATAAGTTCGGCTCTTTTAAGTCACGGATACACAAAGTTTTGGAACCGCTGAATCAAACCTTATAATTGCATGGGGATAAAAGAAAACCGCAAATGCGGGGGAATAGGCAAAACAATACGGGTAAATGAACAAAACGTAAAACGGATGCCTTTTTTTGAATACACTTTTGGTGAATCACGACTGAATACAGCTCCTTCCATGTCGACATGCGTGTATGGTTTTTTATAACCTTATTATGGCTATGGGAGATACCTAAGACAAGTATTTAATTTTACAACTTTCCGTATTAAAGTGCTTCTTCTGGAATTATTTTCAGCCATAAGACGAGAACAATAATTAAATTGTGGTTTGTTATGATAAAATATTAGAATTTTATGGAATTTCAAGAGTTATTTAATATTTTTTGGTTGTATGTATATATGAGTGACCGGATGATTTATTTTCGACTGATCAATGACAGTGCTTAACTGATCCTTGGAAGGCACTGGCCGAACATCTTAAATTTATTTATGTATTGATATCAGCATAGCACTCTTCGATTCCAAAAATGTGAAAACGTAAGTAAGTAACGGAGACTGGTGTTTTGAGTAGTGTTTACTTCTTCTTTGAACAGTACAGAACAAATTTAAAATTTAGCATACCAATTTATTATATGAGAATGAAATTCGGCGAAATTTTCTTTTATTTCTTCACCCGGCTAGTAGTGAAGGTTTGTCAAATTTACTTTTCATCCGCGAAAAGTAGCGTATATAAACATACAGAATTCTTGCGTTAAATATAACGGATATTTTTTAAAAACTAAATTATTTCAGTTATTCTCAGCAATTATATTTTGACTTGTATTTAACGTGAATTGATAAGGTTCGTATTTAAGTTATGTCACCACCGATAAAAACAAAAAATTCCCATATTAAACTGAAGATATACTTTATTGGCACAAAACTCGCTAAATTCGCCCTGCTCTCCAAGAAGGTAAAGATTAAACTGTACCTTTGATCGTCCGTTTCTCACATTCGATCTAAACGTAAAACCCTATCCTGAAACGCCCCTCGTGACAGTTGAAAGCTATTAAACGCACGTAAGGGCGCCGGTTAAGGTGCAGCAGCAAAACGCTTCCCCTCGGATCGGCTTGACAGTTAGCTTTCTTCCCGGCTCCGTATCAATTAACCCGTCGCGTCGATCGCAATAAACGGCTCGTGACTATGGAAACCAAACGGCTTAGTGCTCACAGGGGGGAGACCTTTGTCGAGATCGAGACTTTTTAAAAAAGGCCGCATTGGGTCCGTCCATTCGATTTGATACCGTGTGAACGCTTCTTCGAACCGCTTCGCGTGAGCGACTCTGTGAGAATAAGCTCGATGGGCATGGACAGCCGACGTGCTCGGTGTCAGTGTTTTTTTCCTCTCCGTCATCATTCCAGCTTCGCTTCCGCTAGAAGTGAGTCATTTTTGGGTGCTTGTGAGCTTTCAATTAAGGCTTAGATTGGACTGAATGCGTCCAAAGAGTAAAAAAAAAAAGAACGGCTTATGATCGATGCGAGCAATTCCGTATCTTTAATCGCGGTCTGTACGTGTCCTAAAATTTTGATAAAAAGGATGGCTCTCTTGTAAGGTCTTGAGATAAATGTTTAGAAGAATATTATTTTAATTCGGTTTAATTTTTACGAATGATGGTCACAGCTAACATACCTCGACAACAAACGGTTTAAAAGGAAATTATTATTTTTTTATTTATCAAAAATCGAGATTTTTTACGGCATTATATAACCATTTCCATGGCGGCCTTGGTAACTTTACTAATTCAAGCAACCAGGCGGAAAGTTTTAGATCCGGGTTCGAGACTCGACAGGAGTAGAGGATTTTTTTCCTCGCCTGTCGCTCTATTTAGTGCATTGCCAGGAACAAACGAATCGCGTCCGCCTGATTCATCTCGGCATGGAAGAAACCTGTTGGATAATTAGTAGCGACATAATGGGGTGTGTTGTTTTCTCCGAAGGATACTTCATTAGCTCGTCGCCGTGCAGCACATATGTCGCTCTATATATGATATTCTCCGGAGCGCATGTGATTTTCGTGATATTTTAAAAGATATATTTTCATAAAATTATTTTATGGTTTTCCTCTCTCAAAGGCGCTAACTGGAGTTTAGTGAACTTAAACTTTGGAAATTATGCGCGTACCGTTATGCTCTTGTACGATTGGAAGTACCGCGCCATCTATTGGGACAAGAGAATGTTTTATGCATACTGAGTCGTAAATTTTCATTGTCAGCATTATATCAGCATCGGTTCAAATTTTTTCCTATACAAAGAAAGTAAATTGTCTACAACATATATATCTATTATATGCGTAGTAATAGCTTAATTCGTGAATTTCTATTCAATCGTTTCCTTATTTACCTTTGTCCCATATATATATATATATATATATATATATATATATATATATATATATATATATATATTCTATAGAAGTTAAATTTTTAAAAAAATTTATAAAGCTGCCCGAAAAACAAAGATAATTGAAACCCTCTTTCTACGATAAAAATCTTAACCAAAACCATGAAATTAATGAATTACATGAATATTCTTTTCCTTGTATACTTGTATACCAAATATTTTTTAACAAGAAAATGGTATTATCTCTCTTGGAATCCTAGTTGGCACATATTAATCGGCAATAAGAATGAGTAAAACCAAGTGCATCGAATAACGGGCTCTACTTTCACAACAAAAGATGCCAGAGATATTCACACAATAACGCTTGGTGACTGACGTAATAATTAAATGTAACAGATTATTGATAAGGATATATAATATTTATACGATTCAGCTTTCAGTGATTTATCGAACACTTCGTTTTAAAATTTATGAACACATTCACATGAATTTAAAGCAACGAAGTACATATTTTATCATTTTACAGTATTAAAGTCATACAACTATGAATGATAATATTCTAGAGGAAATTTTTAAAAAAGATTAATTCATTGACAGCTCACAGGACTCGTGGAGAAATAATATTTTCCGTTAAAAGAGAGGAAACAAAAGTTTCACTGCAAGATAAGCTATATCTATCTGTGCAACAAAATTAAGGTTAAAATGTGTTCAGGCAAAAGTTTTGTTTAATATGTTGTGATATAGGTATAATCAACCCTGTATAAAATATAACAAGTTAATCCAGTAAATAAATTTCGACAGGATATTCAGTATACAAGTTTTACGCAAAAATTATTCAGCACCAAAAACATATCCTTAATCTAATAAAAAATGGTGATGGATTGTATTACTTACACTTATTTGAAGACCAATTTTGCGTTTCTCTCGTTGGCGACGTGTTTTCATACCTTGTAGTTCTCCTCTTTGTCCCGAAATTCAACAAAACATCCACGCAAAAAGCTATAGAGCTGTAGGACGTCACTCACAAAAGCATATCAAAAACACTGGCAACGTAGGTTTATCTTTAGTCCTTCGCTCTGCAACGCAGAAATTTTTTTATTCAATTGACATGCACTTTAAAAAATTTTTAGGATGACGATTATAATAAACATCCAATACAACAGTTGTACGTAACTACCAATAAATAAGAAAATAAGATTAATTCAATTTCCCCTACTTCCCACAAAAGTCTCCACACACTTTTGAAAAAGAATAGACAGTTTACTTCAGTCACTCGTTCACCGACGATACGCTAAAATTTTTTTTTCAACGAAAACATTCACTGTAATTCACTCCACGAGCACACATCCGAAAACCACCACTCTCATTTTAGATTCTTGTCCTTCATCAAACAACGCAAAAACAACGAAACTGCTTTGATATTTTCGAGCGCGTATCACCACGGATTTTCATTCACATTTCGTAAAATTACGTTTATCCGTCACGTGTCCTGGATGGTAATACTCGAGATTCGCCGCTCGGCCTTAAAAAAAGAAAAACAACAACACAGTTTTCCTTCCCTTCTTTTTGTAGATCCAAAGGAGGGACGTATTCTAAGCACAGTCGAAAAAGGTACGTGACATCTCTTACAATGCGATAAACACAAGCGTCTCGAACCGTGAGTACGAGATTTGTTTCTCCGCGGCGATACACGCTTCTCTCGCGGCCACCCCGCAGGCCGAGCTCCCGGCAGACATCTTCCTAACCGGCGCCCTCTACACCTGGGACACTTCTGAGGAGCGAACTGATGTGGGCGGAGGGGAAAAGAGGGGGAGACGCCTCGCGTCGCCATGGCAACGGCGAGTCACGTGGCCATGCGAGATGGTGAGACGGAGGGAGACTGCGGGCACGAGTCGGTCCAGTTTGATGAATAACACGTAAATCCGTTAATTCCCCTTAGGTACTTACGTTTTAACGGGGGAAAGAGTTACAGGGAATCGATTGCGGATTATTGATACGACGGCTCGTACGCAAACATCACCCACTTTCAGACGTCAATGAATACTTGTATATAAACGAGGCATGACGAACTCCCGTGTTCCGCCTAACATTAGAATATAGGCGTGAAGATAGAGGAGAAAAATTCTGAACTTGACTGGGATTCGAACCCGGGTCTTGCCGGGTAGGTTCTTTAACCAACTAAGCTATCTTAGTTGGTTAAAGCGCTTACAGCTCAAGTGGGAGACCCCGGTTCGAGTCCCGGTCAAGTTCAGAATTTTTCCCCTTCTCTGTCTTCACATTTGTGCTCAGTCCTATGCACTCACGCATATAAGTTAAATTTCCAACATTTCACTCGTTATTGGAATACAGGCATTAACGGCGACGCATTTCTCGATTAAAAAAAGATGCAATTACGTTGAAAAAATGCAGGATAACTTATTTTCCGAAAAATGAAACAAATCTGAGATGATTTACTAAGATCGATTTTCGATATTTGGAGAGTCTGAAACGATTTCGGCGACAATTTGGAGCAGACAGAACCGAATTACGAATTAGCCGCAGGGACCTAGCTAGAATGTGACAGTATAGCGACATATATTTTATGTTAATTAGATGCGTCCTAACAAAATTAAAAGATTTTATTTTGTTAAATATGCTAAGGGTATACTTTCCATAACCCCCTGGTATAATGGGAACTTTTAAAATATTCAGTCGACTAGATTGTTGCGATATCCGGCAAATTTCTCTTTCTATGCGCTTCTTGGAGTAAACATTTTGGCCATTACAAGTGAAAGAAACGAAAACGACACAATTTAGCAATATACACAAACACACACGGGTAATATTAATAGTTAGTCGTACTACCTACATTTGACGTAAGTTAAAAATATTTAAGACTACAATACATTTAACGATCGAACAAAGGCATCAGAAACGATTTAAGTTGTATTATTATTATTTGATTTATTTTCAATTTTTATATACAACCATAATCTATATCTCGGTAATGAAAAGACCTAACTCCATCATTTATCTCATTTAACATATTTGAGAATTTGGCTATTTAGATGTTTTAGACATTCCCTAAGGATTTTCGATCTAAAATATTACGGCATGCTGATTTACTGTTGAAAACAATGTCGAATTCTTATTTTTTCGATTCATTTATTTTTTTCAATCATGTTTAGCTGCGAAAAGACTCTTGAGCAGCATTGACTTCATCTTCTTAACAGATCTAAATTCATAAAAAGAGGACCTTAAAGCTTGATGTTTACAGCACAATCGCAATCAAACATCAACAAATTTGCTATCATCAATTATGCTTTACTCAACAATAAATAATTAAGGAAAGTTTATAAATCATTTTAATGTTCTAGTATCCGAGGATCTGAGTGAAGCGAGTCATAAAAAAGCAGTACCACGCTGAGTTGCTATGACAGCAACACATGGAGAATAAAGGGATTAGGTGGCGCGTTGATGGGCGGTAAGACGTATTAAGGAAACAAACGAGGGAGAACCAGGCATGGTGCTCCTGTGGAGCCATTAATACGAACCATCTCCAGAACCTATCTAACCGTCAGTACAAAGAAGTCGATATTTTTTGTAATTCCTTTTAAAAAAAGCTACGAAAATTCCGCAGTAGTTTTATTTAAGAGACGAAAATACACCTGGGGTGTTAAGAGATTTACCCTGTTATAATAAAACAAGATGGTTTTCTCATGGAAGAAACTTAGATTAACTGAAGTAAAATGAAATTTGCTCACTGTCGCGGTCAGCTTTAAAACTACTATGCTTTTTTATGCATTGCGAAGTGTTATGAGCTGTTGCGATCGACTTATAAGATTTGCATGTACAAAATTCGACCGTGAGATATATTTTATGAGAATAAAATTTATACGACATTATAGCTTAACTTGATGGGTCAATTATCCGATAATGTCTGTAACTTTTATTGACACGAAAACACAAAGAATACTTTCATTTCTAGCGAACGTTTTGGAAAATTTTCAATTTCGCCCCGCCTGTATCGACTGTATGATTACTCAAGTAAACGGTATAACCTTGAGGTTTGATATTACATTACTCAGTTTAAAAGCTATCAGCAAATAAATTTTTATCGGTTTAAAATATGTTTAAAAATTCCTTCATTATCTTTGGACTTTACCTTATGCTCTCATCTTTAACGAAGGCGACGGGAATATTTTATATCCAAAGAGAAGCCCAAGCAATAGCACCAATTTTTGTACTTAATATGAAAAAAAACATTTGAGCGAAAATATGAATTTATCGGTAGTTACTCTGTATACAAATTTCAAAACCCATGAATTAAACTACTATGGAAATGAAAACGATTTCCTGAGCAAAAATTTAATCAGTAACAAGATTTTAAAAAATTGTTTTACCTCCTGTAGTATAAGTAATAAGCGAGGTAACTTTAGTTGTATGGTTCGAAGAATTAAAGATTAAACACCGCAATCGCATTAAAGAATTCCGTTAATCCACGCACAAAATTATATCGGTTTTCATTTTAAGACGAGTAACCTAAGGAAGCACGAGTGGTGACATTCCTTTCAAAATAATAACCGGTCAACTAAGCGACCCACCTGTGTGGCCTTCTCATTTCCTGAAACAAGAATAGCTTCGGACCTTATAGGAGCATATTTCATCCAAAAATTTATTATTTAGAGCGAAAGACCACTTTTATTTGACATTTAATTTGACGTGGATATAAACGGAGAAAATGGCCCGGAAAGTTGGAAAATTAAAAAAAAGAGAGAGACTCCGTTTCGAGTCACCTTCCGTCCGACGTTTTTATTGCGTTTCGTCCCCACTTTAAACGTTTCCCGAAAATGAAAAGGAATTTTTTTCGGAAAAAGAAGAGAAGCGAGGAGGTAAATATGAGGAATAAATAAGAGTCGTATTTAATGGTCGGAGGGGCCGATGTTGACTACACGTCCATTCCGTGCACAAAAGGTTTGGGACCTTTTAACCTCAAATAGGCGGTTGCTCTTCCTCGCCAACCACATCCCCCACACGCCCTTCCATTTCGCCCCCCCCCCCCCCCCCCCCCCTTCATCCTCCTCATTTCCCACCTCCGGTACCATTCTCTCAGCGGCCTTTAAACGTGTTCCGGTAAAAGATGACCTGTGACCCGCGGTCGTGCTGGGCTTCGCTTCGGGAGATCCGAGTAAATGGTGAAGGAAAAGGGTTGTGAGAAGCGTTAGATAGGGTAAAGAGAGACAGAGTTGTGAGTATACATATAGAGATAGAGAGAGAGGAAGAGGGAGAAGGAAGAGAGAGGACCATGGAGCAAGAATTGGGAGAAGGAGCTGGGGAGAGGTATGTATAATACAATAGTCTTGGAATAAGAGAATGTTTAGGTGTATAAGAGAGAGTAGATGTGAGAGGGTGCGGGAGAAGGTAAGAGGAAAAGGATTGATCGTTTGTCGTATATCTGAAGAAGACCTTAACTTCCCCCAATTCCAAAAAGAATTTTATTATATATGAATATAACTAATATAAGAATTAATTTACAAAAGGTTCGTCGTCAAACGTAGGAGAAATTGACGCACACAAATTCAACTGAATAAGCCCTCACGTGGTGGAACTCCATATTCAAAGAGAATAAGGGCAGTTTTCACTTGGTAAAAGTTCCACTTTAGTTGACTGTTTATTTAAGCTAACACTATCCTGTTTTCCCCGTACAGAGGCATCGTCAGTTCTAAGCAAGACTAGGATGATTACGTTCAAATAAATGGCAACATTTAAGTTATTTTTTCCCTGTATAAGTAACAGACCAATTCTACTAGGTTTCGCCCTCAAAAAATCAGTTCAAGAAAAATTCTCTGGATCAAATCATCTTCAATCGAATGGTCCCGTTTATAATTTACTGTTTCAAAAATGAATTATCGGGCCGTTATTGGATTACAGGAAACAACGGTATAGAATTGCTTACAGCAGTAAAACGGTAATATACGATATGAAACTAGAGGTTCCTAGTGTTTACCAACAGAACTGCCACGGAGTAAGGAAAATTTGCAGACTAAGCAGTGCTTAATTTCTGGGGGAACGGAAGGGAACGGCGTTTCCTCACTTATTTGGGAGGAAGTTTCTAAAATGTTACGAGTAAAAATGTTTAAGTTACACGAATTTAAAGGCTGATGAATGTACATTTCAATCTCCCTCTTGCGGGACAACATCTGATTTGTATAAGATTGTTTTTATTTTATTTTACACTTTCCAAGTTACTTTATATTTATTAAAAACCATAGATCTCATTATGTATTCAGTATTGTTCTGAGTGGTTAGGTTAGGTAACTTTAGGCGTTCCCTATCTTATTTGGCTACAAATTAAGCACTGACAATGAGTCTAAGAGTACATAAGGTAAGATAAGAGGTTTAATAGCTATATAGATTACTAATATAAGTTAAATATTTTCTGATGAATCATTTTTTGGAGTCATGACGATGTAAAAATGATATTTTCTGGCTTAAAATATAAATATATTTGGTTTAAATATTCTACGACTGTTTAGATCTATAGATACATCGATTTTCTTCCATTCGTAGAATAAATAGTTCTTTTTTTATCGTACAAGACCCTGTTTGAAATTTTATCTTGCGCGTAGTAACGTATTGCCTTTCGTACACGCCCGGAATTCCATTCACTGCTCGAGGGAAGTAATTCCCGTTGGTTGACTTTGCTATTTAATTAACTAGAATAAATAGGAATAGAATGAGCCACATTCGAGACAGCGGATGGAATGAGCCTCCGTAACCTCTTGTCCTAGAAACCAAACCGCTCTACCGCGCTAAAACTCTTTTCCCTAGTCTTTTTAAGGGATGGTCCTTAGAGCGTATCCAGCCAAATTACGGAATAAACAGTTATCGATCGTAAATTTGATTCCTAATGATGACTTTTCTCACTATTAGATACCAAAATTTTACGACAGAAGAGTAAGCCATTCGGAAAGCGAGCAGTTCTTGCGCATATATTATCTTTTCGTCAATTAGGTCAGAAGTGTATTTAAAGAATATCCAGATGACTTGGCATGGCATACGCTGAGACATAATTTCTTTACACAGTTTTTTCTAGACGCAGATAATAATCAACCCGAAATCTTTAATGAAAAATACTGACATTTAACAATGTTTCCATTGAACTAACTGATCCCGTTGATTAAGAACCGGAGCTAAGCTACGATATGCATTTTGTTAAAAAATAACATGTAAAACTAAATTTCCACGTGGATAAGGGAAACACTGAACTTGATCGAGAATCGAACGTTAAAGCGCATAATAATTCAGAAAGTATCAAACAAGTTCGCTTTCCCATCGTGAGGTTTACACACACCGGAACCTTGCATAATATCGATTTATCGCCAAGAAAATCATCAGAGTGACAGGCGAGGAAATTCACCTTGCACCATATTAACAAAAATAAAAACACAAATATTATTTTGTACTTCAATTAAAAAAAAAGAAACCCTACAGCAATCAAATACAGTCTATACTTCTAAAATCGATCTAACAATAGCGATAGTCACTTATAATGCATTCCTTGTCTAGGAACGACGCAAGTTTTTAATTCGACCTTAGTACATCGTACTTTTTCGGACAATTACAATAGCCACGAAATAATCTCAACAACCTTCGTATTTTTCGCTCGTTACTAGACTTTATTATCCTTACTACTAGAGTTCCACCCTGAGACTCATTCATTGGTTGCCTTCTTTTCCATTTTATATAAAAAAACAGACTATGTATTGAGAGTACTTGTTAACTGAAAACCGCACGTCCGGGGCCCTCTGCCTCCATCTATATCCGTTTCCTTTCCATCCTTGAAACGAAAGTGACAGCGAGAAATGGAAAAGTATGAACAGACCATTTCCGTCCGGAGATAAAGCAATCGCGCGGACTTCCGCATATTAAATTCGCTGTTGTGCCGAGGACGAACGGGACCAAAATTTTCTTCTTGATGGACCGAGCACCGCTTTATGATCCACGCTTAAAAGTGAGTCGTTTTTAGCGAGTTTAAAAAAGTGCGCTGATAGTTTCACTTTGGCGTCTGTCTGTTTGTGCACTTGCTAAAAATTGAAATTGTGATGAAACGGAAAATGGTAGAGAGATGAATTTCGCAGTGTAGATTTCTTTACTGCTTCCATCTGTTTTTCTATATATTTGAGTTTTGAAAAATATACATGGTAAGATAGGGGCCTATTTAAACTTTTTTATTTTTAATATCTCCGAAGGTATAAAATATGGAAAGTTGAATATTTGAGCGTGCTTTTCACATTGGTGCCACATACTAGTGACCGAGTATGTGGCGGTATTATCACCTAAAAAATAAAATAATCTAAATGTACGCATATAACGGGTGATCAACTACAAATTCTCCTCAGTTCGTCAATTAGGTTAACGGGAGAAATATTCTTAACAAAATAAAATATTACCGAATTTAATAATATAAATAATATAACGGAAAATATTCTACTTGTTTTAATAGATTTCACTCCTTGAATCGATCAATCAAAGCACGCGTGGCGTTTTACGATTTTCCGTACGTTCACAGAAAGACACTTCGTCCGTTGGCTCCCCGAAAGAAAAAAAATTAAAATGGCGGTGATGGTCGGCATTACTTGAACAGAACATCCACCGATATTTTTTCCTAGCACCCCCAGGGCACTCAGCGTGGTGCTCAGACATGGAAATCCGCATACAGAGACGGAAACGGAGAAGGATCAGCCTTAAGCGTAATCGTTCAAGGTTGGCAAAACTTCCGTTTGCAGGTATAAATCTTGAAACTTTTCTCGTGAAGCGAACATTAATATGTCTCTCGGCACCGAGGACAAAAATGGGTTCTCTCATAAAATTCGTTCCGAACTTTAACTTTGTAAGATAAACTACAACTTTATATATTCCTCACAAATTTCCCTCCCGGTTTCACCTTGCCAACTCATCTGGAGACCAAAACAACAACGGCGGAAAAATTGCGACAATTTCGCGAGTGAGCAAGCGGGATAGAGTGAAATTGTTGATGGGCCGCGTATGGGCGAAAAAAAAAAGAAAAACGACGCTGCGTAACCCGCGTAGACACTGACTCAAGAGCAATTCGTAATGTTTAGGATGTGGTCGTAGTGGTCTCTCTCTCTCTCCATTTCAAACACAATCCACGCTCGAATAAACTATAAAACCGATTCCATTGTGGTCTCCTACGCCTCAGAGGGAAAAAACAAAAGGGCAGCGATAAAAACGAAAAACGCCCGAACGTAATCCATTTCCTCACCAAGGACGAACGCTACTCGGAGGCAAAATGGAGCTGACGAGACATGAAATCCCTAACCGTGATGAGCTGCTTCACAGCTTTTGGTGGGGCACATCAGCGTCGTCGAAAAAAAATTCCGAAGTCTTCATTTTTGGTGCGCCGCCTCTGTCGCAGAGGAACCGATGCCGTTTCCCCGGGTGATTTTAACGCCAGACTCCCGGGGATCATTATAGGACTGCGGTGGCGGCGGTTAATGGCTGTAAAAAAAATTGTTCCGCCGTTTGTATGGACGTGAGTTCGAGGGATATACGTATAAGAAACGAAAAATGACATTAGTAACGATTTTTTCCTACGATGCGTTGCTTTTTTTTGTTCTGTCCAAGAACATCCCGTTCGGTTTCCACATCTGCTGCTCTTCCTTGATATATTTGATTTTTTTTATTTCTCGAAGTTACGATCAAATGGTGACCGTTCTTCACGTCTGTATATTTTTTATTTCACGTTCTTTTAATTGCTCCCGCTTCACTTACTGCTATCGTTGAAAAGATGCTTAGATTGTTTTTTTCGTTGTGAAGTTAAATAAATGGGTATCGCTCAACAACGAAAAACTACTGCAGTCACAGAGGTAGTTGATATCCCATACCTAACACTAATCGATTAAACGTAAAAAAAGATGGGCGTATAAAAGAACGAGGCCTGAATTTAAAAATAAATTATGGGCTTTCGATAATACGTATCATTTTACTAATTACCATAAAAAACAGACCCAGATGGTTTCAACTCGCAATGACTTGACTTTTCTTAACCTCTGATCACCGTGTCTTGGATCTTTAATATAATAAATTGAGCAAAAGCTCAGGAATTAACAGTTAATCCGATATTTTTTAGAACATTATAATTCATTTACTTAACGACGATTTTAATAACTTTATAATTTTTGTACCAGCAAGATTCGTCTGGAATTCACATCGGAATTATATAAATGACGTTTCCTAAAAATTCTTGAAATAAAATTTCAACTATATTTAGAAATCTATCGAAGAATAAAAGAATGAGAACGGGTGAATAAAGACTAGGAGGAGGAATTTATGGTTAAATGTATGAGAGTATTATCAGTCAACATATTTCGTAAATGATTATAAGATATTCATGCGAATTGAGTCACTTCAGTGACAAGAAATTCAGATGGATTTTTTTTAATTCCCTCAGATAATCATATGGATATTTCAAATGAGAATTTCGATTGCGAATAATGATATATACGAAATTTAACTATTATTTATTATCCGATCAAATTTTATGTAAGCTATAGGCAAACCAAACGAAACGCAATCAAACTGCATAAACGGAACGCCTAGCCGAGATTGGTTGAATATAACCCTAAAACCATCTTAATCGTCACATATTTTTCAGAATGGTTATTTTACATTTAGAAAAGCCGTGCGATCGCATTTAATTCATGCACCTGCAGCATGAGTTGGTAAAACAATTTTGACAGTTCAAAATCAAATTATCTTTAGAACTTTGGACTGGATTGTTCGATTTCGTAAGATTTGAATAAAAAAACCTTTAGAAAAATCTCAGAAGAAATGTAAAAGACGATGATAATAAAGATTCAAGACATTTATGGAACGGATAAGAGGAAATACGAGATGACAAGTGAATCGATTAATCGATGCTCTCCCAACTTTCAGTTATTTTTTATTTCTCCGCGCCCTAACATCTCTTCGTTCCCTCGAATCCAATTACCTTATCTCGCAAAACATCTAAAAGTCTCGCCTTTCTTCCTTTTCCGTCACTTTCACGAAGTCCTCCATTCACTCACCTCTTTCAGCGAACCTAAACCTCTCTCAGATTCTGTCACAAACTCTTTTCCTTTTCCTTATCGATCTAATTAAAAGAAAACGTTCCATTCTCCTTCTAAGCCCGAGATTTCCTCGCCGCTTTTAATTATTTTTTTAGTTAAAATTTCTTTATTCTACGCAGTATCCAACTCGAAAGAGATTACGATCAGGGCCCGTGGTTTTCTTTGTGACTCGACACTGTCCGCTCCTAAACCTTTCGGCCGACTTCCGATGCTCTGCCCGAGTGAATCTCTTCCGTAACTATCCCTCTCCCGTATTTTCTCTTATATGGTTATGGGATCATGAGTCGATCGTAAAGAGTTCGCGTATTTCTGCTCTTCATCTTCCATCTAATAGGCAATTTATCATTCATTTGTTTTATTAACATTTTGAAATTAATGGCCGAGACTTCGTGGAATTCCATAATATTGAGGAAATGCGGCGTTGCTAAAATAAAGACAAAATTCAAACAAAACAGCTTTAATGATTCTTAGACTTCTTCCGCATAACACATCATATAAACACGACCGGTTTCGATGAATGATCACCAACATCACGTTTATATAATGTGTTACGTGGAAGAAGTCCAAGTATCATTAAAGCTGTGTTGTTTGAATTTTGTCTTAATTCTAACAACGCCGCATTTCCTCAATATTACTAACATTTTACCACCGGTCGTATAAACGCCCGTTAAATCCATTCGTCTATAAACTACGATTATTTTTTGTTAAATGTATCGCTGCGAATTATTTTAAATACCCGATGATTCTCGCCGAGTGCGCTGAGAACTGCCTTCAGACGTCGTTTTTATTTTTGCTCGCAAATCCGCAAGTCCCTTCCTGCGCGCCTCGCTCGAATATCTCCAGCACGAGGAGCAAATAAAACGGACGACGACTCCGCACAACGTATCTCTTTAAAAGCGTCCATATTTCAGACGCAGTTGATGTTCCACCTTCATTACGGAGGAACTCCTTCATATCCACGCCTACCATTCCCACAACATTTATTATCTTTCGGCGCAAGTACCTACACCTGCTCATGCTTGAGGCGTGACTGATACGAAAACACGGCCGATCGCCGATTTAAAAAAAAATAATAATAATAATAAAAAAAGCCGACGGTGCTTCCCGGTATTGAATTGATCGAAATACTCCGCGTTGGAATTTGGTGAGACATTTTTGAAGGAAGAATCGGGGTGGTGCCTTAGAAGGGAGGGAAGATGGGAGGGGTGGGAGAAGACGGAAGGAGAGAGAGAGAGTGATGTGGAGGTAGGAGGAGTGTTATTCGTGATGGAGATTGATAGCCACCTTCCATTCGCTCCCTCCGCCTCCCCCGCCTAACCTCCTCGACCGCTCCACCTCCTCCCCGCCCCACGCCCCTCCCTCCGCCGCCGTCTCCTTCGTCTTCCCAGAACGCCTCTCATTGTCCTCGCCCTTCCCGGACTGACGGCCCGGAAACTCGCGCCGCCAGCATCCCCTCCCACCTCCCTCCCCTCTTCCTCCTCCCCCCTCCCCTTGGCGCCCACAATTTCCTCCGCATCTCCCTTTCCCCTCCCTCCCCCCCCTTACTCCTCCCCTTGTCCTCTCCCATTCCACGCGCGAACAATGGACTCCACCTTCCTCGGGACAAGAAGGGACTTCCAAATTGAACGCTTTTTGATCTTCTTCTATTGTTGAGTTTGATGCTCGAGATTGGAGCTAAATTAATCTCGAAAAAAATTTGTGTTAAAAAATCTTTTTAAAAAAAAGGGTGATCATTGTAAATGAGAGGAGGGGCGGCTGGGGCGATTATAAAGGGGGGGAACAAAGGGTTCGAGAGGAGAAGGAATTCAATCAGACTACGCGTAAGCCTATTTCACACCATGACTGAGGAAATCTTAATTCGATTTTTTTTGGCACAAACGTCATCGACTAAAGGTAATTTATTAGCCTTGTTTTTTAAAATTCGGGCTTGTGTATTTTTAATGTGCGTTCGAACAAGGTACACACTTTCAAACATACGTCGTAAAAAGTAAAGTGGGTCGATTCTTCCCGGAGAAACGTTCTACAGAAGTAATGAATAAATACGCTGAGTGAGAATGGATTGGTGAAAACAGCTAAAATTCTTCAATTGATTTATGGAAATGTAAGCAACAAAATGTTTGTTCTCCGGTTTTTTAAAAGGAAAATTTGTCGGTAGGAGATCTGGTTAATAATACAGAGGAAATGGTCGCGTCTCCAATATCGATCAATCTACGATTCGAGATTTTATTCATTGCTGCGAATATTTCGTTAAATTTTAAAAGGAAAAGTTGAATATTGAAATATTATCATCAATTGTGACAGTGACGAGATTTCGAATTATTTTCTGATACCGTACGATATATAACCTTGATATAAAGTGAAAATGTATGCATAAATGAGTGTGTTAAAATATGCGTCATTCAAGCTTCGATTTCCGTCTGTTACTGTCGGTTTTGATAAGGGAGCAAAAACAACCAATTAAAGTTTTATACATTCCAACACGAATATAAATAGCGAGAGTCTTTAAAAGAATGTGCATTTTATGGTAGAACGAGGTCAGTTATTCAACTTATGTCAGTCTTTACGAGTTCTACAAACGATAAAAATGAACCTTCGAAGAATTTGTTTTATTAGCTCAATTTACTGGGGAAAATTTTGTTCGACAAGGCTGTGGGCTCGTGGCTGCTGGTGCCACCACCATCTAGCCATGTCCGACTGAACCAACTGGCGCTCAGACTTACCATTAACTTTCAAAGAAAATAAAACTGATACAACCCTTTCAAATAAAAACTGTAATGTATCATTCGTACAAATAACTTTGTGTTTGTCTAAAAAATTTCTTTCAATTTTCTTCAGTTAGTCTCGATACTTTATCATCTTTATCTATTCTCATTTGTAACATCCTCCAGAATTTTCTTCTCTCTCAAAGGCTGCTTTGAACATGTATTCTACATGAGATCCGATTAAAATTATCCTCATCGTTGTCGATGATCGTCAAGTTTGCGACGATCAGGTTTCGGTATTTTTTCCGCACGATGCAACATAAACGCGATACCTTACTTAGATATAAATTCCAGCATATGGTATGTCTCACAAAACTACCATGATTCGAAAATTGCCTAGGTGGCTAACCGTTATGTGATCAATGTAGCTTTCGCATCCGTAAAACGCTTGAGTAAACCACAGGCATGTTTTAGCCACGAAGAAGTTGTCTTCAGTGTCAACTAACCGATCGTAGATTCTGGAAAGAAATGCGCAACTAGTTCACTCAACCGTTTCATGGTTACAAGAATTATCTTGATCGTATTTTACATCCAAATCATAAAGGGCGCTCGGTAATAAATTTTTTCATTAAATGACTATTTTAAAAGAAAAATATATTCCGATGTGAAAACCGCATTCAAACGACAGGTCTCTTCAAGAACAAGCACTTTAAAGAAATACTTATCTCAGTTATCTCCGATAGCCACAATAAGGTTATGAAAAGCCCGATGCGCATTCTAGATTCTAATTCTTTTAGAACCTACTCTCGCTGAATTACCACTGAAGACGGCTACTTTGTTGACGAAATACGCATAACTTTGTTGTGGCTATAGTAGATACCTGACATAAGTACTTTTTTAAAGTGTTTGTTTTTGAATTTTTCAGCCATAAGATGAGCTCGATAATTCTGATGACAGGACACTATTCCAAAGTAATTCTGTACCACAATTTCAAAACGTTCCTTGGAAGTTTGCATAAATAATCATACAGGCCGGTAGTTTGATAGGAAACAGCTGATAAGGATGGCCAAAATTAGTTTAATTTTGGACCTACGCGTTATACCTGACTAATTCCATCCGCAGAGACGTAGCGAAGGCCCCTGCAGCCCGTACAATGAAGGGTGAGGGGTGTGCCGGTGGTCAAGAGGGACACGACACTCCTCTGAGTCGCATTTCCCGCAATTTTATTGTGGGAGCCATATCATTTTGGCGGGTGGGCTACATTTCCGCTAAGCCATTAACTATCCACAAGTAATTTTAGGATTTTTATTTCTTCTTGTAAATCGTCCCTATAAATCTTGCTCTACTCTATCATAAATCGCTTCCGCGGTAAATATATACACATCATTTTCAAGTGCATGCAAAGTGACGCTAAGCTCTCACGCTTGCAATACATCCAGGTTTCGCTCTAGATTGGAAGGAACGTGTTCCTAAAAAATTGAGCTTATCTCGAGGGGAATTTTCCCATGGAATTCCGCGTTATAATGACTTATTCCAGCCTCGAAAGTTAACTAATACTGAAATAACCTACCGTGATAAGATACATTATTATATCCCAAGTAAGTGAGATCATTAAAAATGGAGGACCAGATGGAGTGGGAGGAGGGTTGAAGTAGAGAGTGGAAAGCAAATAATAAGTATAATCTACAGAAGATTAGGGGTCGCTGCTCATCGGATGGTAGCGAGATTCGAAATGGGGCTTAATATAGAGCGGACCTTAGGCATTCCGAGCTAAAATAGTGTGAAATTAATGGGAACGAAGCTATGAGATTTTTAGGCTAATAATTAACGCTATTTTATTGGACAAACAACTTTTAACAAAGGCGAGCCTCAGAAAAATTTTGAAAACCTGTGATCTACACCTCGCTCATATAGTAACATGTCTCAGTTTCCTAGGGATAATACGACAGGTTTCGATGTTTTTTCAAATAGACGGCAAAAGATGAAGCCATAGCACACAGGGGAATACAGCAGCCGACATTACCTCAACCAATTAGTAATAAAAAGATCGTAACTTGCTCCGAGAAGAACCTTTTGAATAAATAATATTTGAATTTTTTATGCTCTTATCAAATGCAGAAATATGCGCCAGGGTCAGGATGACGGCGACGCCAAAAGTACAACTGCACGAGCTTACAGAGCCCCCGCAATCTCGAAAAAATAGGTATTTATAGTGCTTGTAAAATTTTTTTAAAAAATCGCAAAATAAATATTGAACTGCCACAGTGAGAGAACACACGTTGAACTGGGCTCCGCGATTTCGCTATGATAAGCGTCGTTCCTGAGCCTGTGGCCATTTTTCATTGAAAACGTAAGCGAGAGTATTTTGAGAGACAATCTGTACTCGTAATCGACGCCAAATGTTCTTTATTCGTTATATAATCGTGTTAAATGACCATTTCTAGAACTTTTCTCAAAAGCCATTTTGATGACTGATATATTTCTTACTACAAGCATTTGAGCCTACCTTCAATAATGGAGTAAAAACAACCCCTAAAAATTAGAATTTTAAAGGTGTCGGATTTTTCCCATTGTTTGTGACTGAAAACCTATAATCGTGCCAAATTTGAAGTCCCTACGTCATTTTAAAGTGCGTCACATTTTTATCCTCGCATGGAGCAATAATGGGGGAAAACAGCCCCTAAGAATTGTAATTTTAAAAACTTTATATTTTTTCAATGTTTGTTACATATTCCTCACAATTCTGACAAATTTTAATGATGTAGCACCTCTAGACATCCATTTATACTGATTTAATTGTTTAAAATTTATGAATTTGTAATTTTTAGTGTTAATTGTCACAGGAATACCAAGCTCTAACTTTCTGAAAAATTTTAGATCTCTATCTTGACCGAAAGTACATAAACATTTGTTTAACATTTATGAATTTTTAACGGCCAAATAAATACATATATTTAAATTACTATAATCCTGTTTTGGTTATTTAGCGAATTCAACTGTTAGAAAATTTTTTAGCATTGTAGCACATTTAGATATATCTGAAAAGTTACGTATTTGTTTAAATTTTGGGATTTTTTAAGAACCAAGAAAATAAACAATTTTGTGATTTTCGATTTTTTCGCCGGTTTTTCCACTAGATCTACCTACATTCCACATTTCAAGTTTTTAGCTCATTTGGAAGTGCCTCATAATTTGTATTCTTCTACATCCAATGCCAGAAGCATCTATATATTATAGATATACAGGTCAAACCTCGATTTAGCGCCACCAGCTGTTCAACACTGACATGGGCACTAAAGCGGGGTGGTGCTAAATCGTGCTAACCTCTTGAACTAGGTATTGAATATAAAATTTTCAAATAAAAATCATTTTATAGGAAAAATATCAAAGAATTATCTGATTCGGTTGTCTATAAAAAGGAAGAGAGTAAAAAACACATATTGGTACATAGAAATTGCATATTGTTCCTGCTGAAACTTCATCCCTTTACAGTTTTATCATGTACAAAGTGTATTTCAAAGTTAACTCGATTGAACAATTATGTTAATGTTCTCTACAATCTTTTTCACTTGATGTCTCCTATAGTGGGCCTTAAAGCTCTTAATAATGTCTGCATCAAGAGGCTGTAGAAAACCAGTGCAATTGGACAGTAGGAACAACTCGAGTCTCACATTACTAAGGTCCAAGGCTTTGTGACTAGAAACATAAGCACGTTACGCTTCTTAATGTTCATCTCCTTGTTGAAATTTTGTATCCACTCACAAAATTCAATAGTAGTCATCCATGCTTTTTGAGCTCGTAATACTGCGAGACAAGACTGTAGAGAAGGGGAGCAGGGGAGTTCGCTGCCCTTGGTCTGCCGTGGGGCCCGGTTCCATTTTTTAACTTAAAACAGAGAAAAAGGGGCTTGGCGAGGGTATTTGCCCCAGGGCCCGCACTGGCTCTTGGCGGCCCTGCTCCCATTAATTTTGCTTGATCCTTTATCACTACATCAGTTACTGTACCGTTTTTTTGCATTCTATTGCCCTATCCAAATAACTAACGCATCTTCCAGATTTTCATGTTTTGCACCCTTAAGCCATTTCACATTTACTCTTGTTTGATTCACCCACTTATCTTTTTCACTCAGAATGTCTCCAACACAGCACCAACTTATAGGTTTTATACTTATATGTTTTATTTAAACCTTTGCCTAAGTAGTTATGGCATTAAAACAAACTCACTTTTGACATAAAACTGTATATTTCTGGGTTCAAAGATGTGATGTTTTGCAGCTAGCAGGGAATCTAAGGTTGTGTTTGGAAGGCAATGCCCCATTAATTTGAAGAAACTTTAGAAAAATGGCAAATTCATTCTCATGGTTCTTGAAAGATCCAGATCAAGAATATAGTAACACTCTAATTTAGTAGCTATAATTTTGTGAACATATGATACTACGTTAGCGAAGCTTCAAAATGTAAGTAGCACCAGTATTAATTCTGTTTCGTCCACCTGAGAACACTGTTTCACAACATTTTTGAATTTTTTGTATTTTCACTGCAGAATTTCTGACTTCGTTATAAAGGATCTTTGTTCCCACAGGCTTCGTTAAGCAAGGTATACCTGTACCCCAATTCAAGAATGGAGAATTAGACTGGCTTGCTAACTTAGTTGGTTAGAGCACCTACCTGGCAAGTGGGAGACCTGGGTTTGATTCCTGGTTCAGAATTTTTCTCTTTCTCTAATTTCAATTTCTTACTGTTTACTTACTATTTTAATTTAATCAATTGCACAGATGGTGAGACAGAGCAAAAACATAAGCACGTTTATAAAATAAAATGTACTACTAAAAAGGACAAATGACTATATATAAAATAATTATAGTAATTTATGTATATCAAATCTGAAATACAGAGACTGTACCACTCTTGATTTCCATTGTTGCCGTAATAAATTAACACAAAAATGAATTATCAAACTTACCTTACGGATATCATCCAACTGATAATCAGTACGGCTCCTGTTGCCATTTAACGGCTGTTTAAACCAGATTTATATTTCTGCTAAGAACTAGCTGCCTCCATGGTAATTCATTGATTATCAACTCAAAACAGGGTCAATAATAAAAGAGCTGAAAAGTAAATTTATAGCAATATGTTAAAATTAAATACATATAAAGAAAACATTTTTTGTCAAATTATAATTTCATTAACATTTGAGATTTATCACCTTTTTTAAATTCATAAACAAAGTGGTTTCCTTCATTGCATTATATAAACATATAACGTAATAAATTCCATAGCTATAAAATAGCCTGAATAAGTAAATGTCGTAAAATATAAAAAATAAGTTTGAAACAAATATAAAACTTCAACAAAATCTATTTGTAATTCTTTTACTTTTAAAACTTAAAGCAACATTGAATACCATCTAAGAATCACTTTGATATATACATACTTGTAGCAACTTATCTGATATTTATAAATTAAGGAAAGCAAATTTAGAAATTATAATACATGTTCATTACTAAAAAGGCATTTAAAATTTAACAATTTCATAAATGCTGCCATTATGTTATTTGAATTGAAGAAATCATATTTACTATACAGAACCATGATCACACTAAAAATTGTAGTTTTACATTTTAACTCACAGGTAATGAATTTGTTGATGTCAATATCCATCCATCCATTTTAATGTTGCATATATAATAATATTGTCATGTGAATTCTTTAATAGAATGCATTGTTTTTGAGCAAATTGGCAATAAATATTTTGTTACATATCTGCATCCTATCCATTCATCCATTTGAATGTTGCATATTTGAGGATATTGTTCAACTATACAACAAAAGTGGAATATCTAGATTAGTATATAATTACGTCAGGATTCAATTTTCACTTTTACTATATTAAATATATGAGGTGAAAATGGTATATGGAAATCATATCATTTGACCAGGGTTGCAACATTAATGATATTTCAAAACGTAAATCATATGATAGAACTTCAGTACATAATAATCGCAAATCAGTGATGTAGCGGACACCCCCACATGGCAGGAGGGACCAGGATCAAAAGGGGGTCCAAGGTGAACCACGGCTAAAAGGCTTCATGGCTAGTAGAGACAAAGAAAAAGAAATATTAGGAGGTAGATTAAAGAGCCATGCGTTCAAAGCGATCAAGCATTCTCCGGAATATGGAACATTGAAAAGCGTGCTCAAATATGCTCACTTGCGTTGGACCAGGGCCTGCTGACTGGGTTATCTGAGAGATAAAGGATGCTCTTGTCTTCTAGAAGGTTCCAGCTTAGCAAACATCACATAAGGGTACATTGTTATCCACTCACAAAGCTAATGAAGCTTGACTGCGTAGTCATCATTTCCAGCTGTGTCATTTTCCCTTAGTGTATCTTTAGATGGCATCTGGCATAGAGCGATGTGAGGTGCACGGAGGCTAGCTGAATTGAGAATATTTCCCATGTAACTCGAACACAGTCGTCATTAGAGGCAGATTGTAAATATTTTTGAAGAACTTGTTTGTAAATTAACTATGGACAATGGAACCCTCTCTTCTTTCACTGCCTCTGGATTAGAAAGTGAAATTGCATATATGATTGAAAAATGTGGTCTTAGTCTGACCAAATGTTGAGGTCAAGCATATGATGGTACCTGAAATATGAGTGGAATTTATAATGGTGTTCAGCAACAAATTAGAGAAAAACAGCCAACTGCTTGTTACATTCACTGTGCAGCTCATCACTTGAACCTTGTGATTAGAGATGTAGTTGAGGGTGTTCCGGAAACGAAAAAATTTTACACTATCATTGAAAAGCTTTATGCCCTTTTCAGCAATAGCATCAAAAATTGTGAAATACATTTCAGAAAATTAAATTTCTTCTTCTAATTGCAATAGTATCCAAGCGGTTAAAGTTTTCATCCCATGAGAATGAAAAAATGCATTTATATTTTCATGTTTATATTTTTTGATATAATAAGCCTTGTTAGAGGAAGGTAATTGCCACCAACAATGTAACTATGTTAATTTTCCGAGTTTTGTGCATTGAAACAGATAAGTTAATAAAACTTCACGATGCTGTTCGTGACGGAACCCTGAAACTATTATTGTCCAATGTATCTCCAATGCATTTACACATATCCAGCACCATGGTGTCCAGTGACAGAGTGTGCCATATTTTCAGATATCATTGGCAAGTTTTCCTCAGTTATTTTTCAAGTTTTCAGTCATGTTACTGACACTGACAGAACTGTTCCCATCGGACCGGCGATGTGTATGGCACCTGGCAAAGTGCTTTCAGTGAATTTGCGTGCGTTGTGTTGAAATTCGAATTGCGCTATTTCTAGTGTATTTAACAGAACAAAACAAATGCTTTCACTTAAGATATTTGCTTAGCTTTTCAGCAATATCTTGATATAAAGTGAATAGTAAAATAAGGGATTCACTAAAAGTTTAAACCGTGCATGGACAGCAATGGTATGGTGTAAATCAACCTTTAGAGTGTGGTGGGGGGGCCAGCGGGGACCCGGAATGGCTCTGCTACTCCGTCACAAATGTTTAAAAATTAAGTGAGGGAATACCTAATTTTAATCATATTGTTCCATCCAACCCTGATAATTTCTTCTGGCAATTAGTGCCTTTACTTTTCTAATGATGTCACAGACTCCAGTCTTCTTTCTTAACCCATTCAACGCGGCATGACTGGAATTCCAGTCATCGTGGTTCAATCGGCTGGCGGCATGACTGGAATTCCAGTCATAGCGCTACATCTGTTTCTAGCGGTCTGGGTAAAGGACCGCCGGCGGAATGAGTTTCCTATGCGTCTCCAGCCATCAGTTTGACCCTAACCAGCGCTTGAGAAAAGTCCGTTTTGCAATTGGTAGATTTTCTTCGGATTTTCGACTTTTTTTTTTTGGGTACGTATTCACTCTGATTTTCCTATAGTGATTGAGAATTAGTTTTATTATGAATTAAAGGTTATTTTATTTTCTTTCCAATTCCTTTTTATATTATAAGAAAATTCATTTGTACATCGTTAATTTTTTCGACGATTTGCGTGTTTTTCCTCTAATAATTTTTCGGTAAGTACTCGATTCAAATTACCGTCAGTGAATGAAAATTAGTCGTTTTATTATCGATTAAAGGTTGTTTTCTTTTCTTTCCAGGTCCTTTTTATATTATAGGAAAATTCATTTTTATATTATTACTTTTTTTCGACGATTTGCGTATTTTTTCTGTAATAACTCGTTGTATCGGTAAGTATTTCAAAAAATCGTTAAAAATCTATTTTTGCGTATTTTCGTTAAATTTTTTCATATCTGCATTTCTTGCACTAAATTCTACTGGAAATGAAAGGAAACTGGATTCAGCCACCGGCAAGAACTCGGATTTTCCGTGCCGCGTTGAATGGGTTAAGCAGTCATTCCTATTGCGGTCTCTTTGAGTGATCCCTAACATGCATCTCTATGAATTGTGCTTCATTGTCTTGGTCTTACAGCGCACTGAACTGACTATGAAGTATGACCTGAAATTCTTCTTTTCATTCTTTTAGTACTTGCGTGTTGATAATAGATTTAGGCTTCTTTATAAGCTTCTGTCTTTTCAATTTTGAATTGATTTTATTCTGCATCATAACGAATGACGGTCCCAGTTTTAAACTGTCTTCAACCAAATACTTTTTATTGAGCAGTATGTAGTCAATTTTGTTTTTGATGTCATTAGGTCCCTTCCAGGTCCATTTTCTATTGGGACTCTTCCTGAAGGTGTTCATTATTTTAAAACTGGTACATTTAGCAATGTCTACATGTCATATCCTTGTTCATTTCCAACTCCATAGCCCCATTTTCCAACTGCAGCCATCATCCTTTTGTTCTCCTACCTTTGCATTGATATCAGTCATGACCACTTTAAGATGGTAACTTCCTTTGTCATGCAGTTCTTCACTTTCTTGATAGAAATCTTCCGCTTCTTCATCTGGGTATGTTTAAATAAGCATGTAGACTTGGACTATTTGAAGTTAATACCTCTTATTTATTTGAAGCACTAATCTAGCTGCTCACTTGGATGAACTTTCTATTGCCAGTGTTGCTTTTCAATTTTTTGTTAATGATGAGTCCAACTCCTGTTCTTCCTGTGTCAGTTCACCTTAAATAAACAAGATGTCCACTCTTTGGCTACAACAAGCCTTCTCCTTTCTTCTTACCTCACTAAGCCATAAAATGTCCCTCTTGATCTTCTCCAGTTCTTCTTCAAGTTCATCTTCACTGGCCAAGTCTGGCAATTGAAGGTAGTTAGATTGAGGTTAAAGGAATTAAGTAAGTATGAGAAAGAATGGATTCTTAGCACCCTTGCCATCATGCCTTTTTCTTGACCACTGCCACGTTGGAGAATGAGAGCCATTTCTTTAAGGTTGTACATATCATGGATTTATCATAAAGGGGTTTGGGTCAAAGAACATGCCAGCTGAGAGCGGATTGATGAGTTTCTCTTTCACTTTGGCTGGAGATATTGCAGAAAGATTTCACAGGTTGATCCTAACAGTGTCCAAGGACACCACTATGCTTTAGCCTCTGTTTACACACTTCCCTGACTTAGAGTCAGTAAGAAGGGATATGATGATACTGGATTTAATATAATTATACTTTGAGATAAGGAGCTTGTGTACCATTATTCATGACAAGCCCTATAACTAGATGAATTTTAATTAATATCCTTTGAGCTATTTTAGAGTGAGCATTTTATGAAAATGAACAACCCTCCACCGTTGTGAAATATATAGTTCATTTTGATAAGGCTTCTCTTATCAGTAATATGATATGTTGATATAAGATTTCATGAGACACTGTCAAACTGTTTAACCCTGATAGACAAATGACAGACTACATACAGAATTATGGAAACCACTACTTTGGACTTGTGGGCACCTAGAACATACAGTTTCATTAACCTTTATCTGCAGGATTGAAATACCCTCTGGCAGGGTCCCACTGCCAGATTTAATTTTGGACATTTAAATATTTTGTGTACGTCTTTTGCAAAAATCACTTATCTCGTGAATTATTAGTGGTAAAATGTTCAAATAAAAAGCAGGACACAGGTGTCCCTTTCGGCAGGCTTACCCAGAAATTTGCCGGGACACCGGCATCCCTTTCGGCATTTAAAGGTTAAAATATCTCCAGGTCTAATTAATTTTTTTAAAGAAAGAAGCACCTATTTTATTTAATTTTTCCGTATGTACACATATAACAGGGGCTATAGAACTAGATGACTTTTTGTTGAAATTTGGCATTTAGGAATTATATGAAAGAGAACAGAAAAATGTCATACTCGGGCAGATTCACTGAATCAGGACTGTTACTTATCTGGAAACAAATATTAACATTTAATATCTGTCAGCCATTTAAGTAATCAATCATTTCATCCAGATTAACATTACCTATAAACACTGAGCTAAAGTGTGCAAAAGCCTAGGAAACAAAGTGTACTTCTATTACCGATCACGATTATACTCAGAGAGGACCTAACAAATGAGCAATTAAAAATAAAGTGTAAACAACTAAAATATATTAACACATGCAAGCATGCTAAATATGCCCTGTGGCATAGACACCATGTAAATAGGGTTGCCAACGTTTAGATCTTCATGAACCGGAGAGTTGTTACGGGTTGCCTGCTTTAAGATATTCATAAACCGAAGTTTGCTTGAAACCTGGATACTTTAGAAGAAACCCAAGAGGAATTAAATGTAATGATAAATATATTCAATATTCTTAAAGGCACTCATGATTTTAGGATATATGATTAAAAATCTTTATTTTTTAAATATTGCTAATTAACAAAATTGTAAGAGCATCGTCAATTTGTTTTTGTATAAAACAAAATACAACGGAAATTAAAGTGCAAACTATCTAATTAAAATCATTTATTAAAAAATGCAAAAAAGTCATAAAAAGGGCTTTCTGCTGCAATCAAAATTGAACTGGAGATTTGTGCTACTCACCCGGAGATTATGGCAATGACCCGGAGATCTCCGGTTCGAAAGCCGGAGGTTGGCAACCCTACATGTAAACCATATATTGTGATCCACTATTTTAAAGCCTTCAATTAGAAATGCATTCATTATCACTATATCAAAAACTCATGCTACAGATTGAAACAAATACTTTTAGGTTTTTATAGTCAGACCTAATTCAAAAGCATGGTTTTAAAGAAACTAAAGATTCAAGAATATTGCTTTTTAATGTTGATAAATATGACCAATAGTTTATTACTCCAGTCCTTAAACTTTGGTATGCATATCACTAACAGTTTGTAGTTCTTTTTAAGTAGTATGTAAAAGAAGTATGAAAACTGCTGGGGCTAACCTTAGTTTTTTGTAGAAATAACTTTATTTCTGGCTTTATATTTTATAATTTGAGTAGTCTATATTAAATAATGTTATGGCTATAACACCATAAGAAAGTAGGTACATAATAAATGTATAAATATATTTTTGAGGCAGATGGTAGAGAAAGTTGTATACATTTTTGAGAGTGGTACAGGAAAAATATCTCAGAAATCACTGGTACATTAGATTTTTAAATTAAACTAAATTAAAGTTACTTAGCATTTAAAATATTCCATCAAAAATCTGAACTAAACTGAAAATTCCCCTCTTCAGTTCTCTTCTTCTTTGAAAATAAGAGTAGAGTAGTTAGAGACCTAAACTTACAAAAAAATTGCATTAGTTCCTTAGCAGTTTTTCTAATGGCACTTCTCCCATTCCCTTTGTGATAAAGAGACAGATGTAGATAAGTGCCACATTATTTATAAAAGATGATAGATAAACTATTGATTCTCTTTGTACATTTTGGACAGCACACTAACAGTGGAACTTCCTTTGGTGTTAAAATGCACATTTACAGCAGGTCATGATAGAAAAGAATTAGTATCACATAACCTAGTGGTGTCCAAACTTCAGCCCATGGGCCAAATATGGCCAGCTGAGTTTCTTCATCTGCCCCTCCCCTACCCCCATGAGTTAAATGATTAAAAAATACAATGTAAAAATGATGAAAAAGGAAATTTATAAATACATATAATAAACAAAATATATACTTTGTCTTTACTCATTTATTCCAATAATACATAAATACTTATAAAACAATTAAGGTAATAATGGTCTACAACTAAACCTTTTATTTTCCTAAAATTATTCATCAACTCAATTTTCAATTGGGTGTGGCCTGCAAAGAGAGCAGAAGTAGGCTATGTGGCCCACTTTCAGCATGGAAGTGGATTATGAGGGCCTAAAAGTCTGCCCTAACCCAGGGTTTTTCAAGTGGTGGGTGGCAAAGGAATTTGAGATGGGCCAGAGAAAGATTGCTAAATAGTTTATAGCCCACAACCCCCACAAGCAGGGGCACGATCAAGAGTCTCCCAGTGTGGCCTCTTTTTCATGTGTTCTAAAGATTTTTTTGCCTCTTAAATGAACAGTCAATCTGCACAAGTTTTAATAGCTCATCGTATTGCAAGGGTGAAAAAATCATTTACAATTGGCGAACAGTAATTATATGCATTATAGATGCATGCCAAGAAATGTTAGGTAAAGATACTGCAAAGGAAATGAATCAAATTCCTTTATCTAACGGCGCATTGAAATTGTCCGTTGACATAGAATCACAATTAATAACAAGATTACAAAACTCTCCATGGTTTGCCATTCATTAGACAAATCCACAGACATTTCAAATTCTGCACTTTTAGTAGTTTTTGTACATTATGTGTACAAAAAATAAATACACGAATACATTTTATTTATGTCAGAATTAAAAACTAGAACAACAAGTGCTGAAATATTTCTTATTATTGATGAGCACTTTTCAAGCAAAGGTTTGAATTGGAACAAAAAATTGGTGTTTGTATAGACGGTGCTGCCACTATGACAGGTCGACATACTGGAGTTACAAGAATTAAGCAGGTTTCCATAGCTGAGGTAAAAATAACTCATTGCTTTATTCATCACCAAAACCTTGCATCAAAACAAATGTCTCCTGAAAAACAGTGTTCTCAATCAATCTGTGAAAAAATAAATAATTATATCTCTGCCAACTCTTTAAATTCACACATATTTACAATATTCTGCTCTGAAAACGGTGCTGAACACTCAATTTCACTCCAACATGAAGAATTATGCTGGCTCTCACGCGGAAAAATATTAACTTGATTGTATGAACTCCGCCAGGAAGTTGCAAAATTTTTATGACAAAAAATTAGATTTGGAAATATACCTTAATGATAATGACTGGTTGGCTGAATTGCCTTAGTTGGGATATTTTCAGATTATTGGATGAGTTAAATCTTCAGTTACAGGATCCAAAATGTACAGTTTTCACTCTGTATGAAAAAATAAGAGGGTTTCAAGAAGAAATTAGAAGCTTGGAATTTAAGGGTGGAATCTAAAATTTTTGATGTTTTCAACATTTTCAGATATTATTGGTGATGATGATTTCGATGCTGACAAAGAAAATATAAGTAAGGTAATATTAAGGCCCTTGAAGCTCTTAGAGAAAAATTTGAGGACTATTTTCCAACTGAAGACAATCAAAGAATAGACAATTTATGGGTTTACAACCCCTTTCTTTTTTGTACTGAACCAAGTAAAAAACTCTCATCAACAGAAAAAGACTTCTTGATCTATCAACTGACTTATCCCTAAAACAAGAATTTTCAAACACCACAGCACTGGCAAATTTTTGGGTAAAGTTACAAACAGAATACCATTTTGTGCAAAAAGGCTGTGAAACTACTCCTACCATTTTCTTCAACATATTTATATGAATGTGCATTCTTGGTACTCACCATAACCAAAAGCAAATTCAGAAACTGTTTGGATGTCAGTGATACTATGCAAGTCTCACTTTCTATTATAGAGCCGAGAATCAACAAACTTGTTGGTCAATGCCAAGCAAAAGTTACACATTAATTTTTTAAAACATTTTTGCACTGTTGGTTTTTTCAGTTATTTGTTTTGTATTCAAACATCTGTTTATATTTAAGAAATAACTGGAAAATAAGTAAATTTCAGTACCATATCTCTCTAATTATATTTTTTTAAAAATATTCTTTGTAACCTGTCGGTATATTTTGATAATTCATAAAAAAATCATTTTGCACTAATATTAACGTGATGCTTTAACTTTTAAAATTAATAAAGATATTAAAATTTTCTGTTTTGTTAATGAAGTGTAACTGAAGTACGTGTTTTTTAAATAATAATATGAAATGAAATTGATTTATTTAATGATCATATTTCCTTGGTTCATGTCTTTGGTAAGTGCATTCAAGAGTCTGAGACTTAATATGTATATATTATATACTATCTACTGCTAGAAGAAATTAATATAGAGAAAATGAGTGGGCCCTAGGTAAACTCTCAAAGCCTAGGTGGGGACTGCTATTGAAAAGATTAAGAAACACTGCCCTAACCAATACAAAGAGACAAAAAGGATAAACAGAAACCAATTAAGGCTGTAAAAATAACATGTAATACTAAATATGATAAAACATGTTTATCACTTATGTAAAAAAATTACAAATTCAAGTATTTTACTAATACTTGCTTTCAAGAAAGAAAGAATTACAGTACATTGCTATGCATAAGATAATCTTCAGAGCTTTAAAAAGATCATTCTAAAGCTTAGGGTGGACTTATACACAAACTATAAAGATGGAAACCTTAAATTTCATGTGAAATACAACTTAGCAATGTAAAAGTCAAACTTAATTGAACACTTTAATCAGTTGACCAATAAAAAATTCCTCCTAACCATCTACTTCAGTGGTGCCCAACTTTTTCTACATGGCGAGCCACATAGGTGGTTACGAATCCTTTGGCAGGCCACATTGGAAGTTGCCAATTCTTCCGCGGGCCGGATTAGAGTTTAAATCGGAAGTCATCTATATACTAAGGTGTCATTAAAGTGAAAATATAGTATTAATGTGGTTTTTATAGTAAATATTCTGATATTAAAAGAATTGTTAGTGAAATTTTCATAAAAATATATGAATTTGTGTAATAATTTTTTTGGATTGCTTTTTCATCATGGCTTTGCGGACCACACAAAAACCCTTCATGGGCCACATCTGGCCCGCGGGCCGTAGGTTGGGCACCACTGATCTACTTGATGGTCAAACTCATCTTCTTGCCAAAGCTAATTATAGCAATATGAATATTATATTGGGAGCAATGCCGTTCCATGCAATTACACTGTTTTGAAGGGCATCTAACACATTCCATTTTAAGGGCAATGAGCTTTGTCCTTCCACATAAGGCGAGACCTATAAGCTTTCTTCAAATTATATTTTCTTTCGTACAGTGGCTGCATGAAACTTGTGGTTTGAAGATGGAATCAGCTATCTGCTATTTATAAGCTTCAGCATCCTAGGAGAATGTGCAGCACAATGGTCTAAGGTTGTCAGGATTTTCCTGTTCTGCATTGCCATTTTTTTACCCAATTTGAAAAGCCAAAATTGAAAAATGTGAGTGATAAATCAAGTCATTTTATTTTATTCACACAAACAAGGGAGATGACTTATTCCTTTGAAACATCTTGGCTGAAAAGACTTGTCAATCACTGTGGGACGCTTTGTACTGCCATCTGCATTGCAGAACAACAGAGCAATCACCTTCTCTTTGCTCAATTTTTCCCCATTGTAGGTTTCAACATGAATAGCCAATGTTCTACTGGGAAGTAAATTGAAAACATTCTTGTCTCATTAATGCTGAGTATTTTTGCTTCATATTCATAGAGAATTGGTCACACAGGCTCCAACCAACCTTGGACTTTCTCCTTGTCCACTTATCCAGAATCACAGCAGCAATCAAGCAAAAGCAAGTTGTTCTGTTATAAATTGCAGCAGTCAGACACTGGTATACTTGAAATCACTGATGCCAAAGCACAGTATGAATTAATTGAGCTTATCTTGCAGCATGGAGCCTGCTATTGGTAAATTAGATGCCCACATCTATCATTGTCATATAACATAGTTTATCAATTTATGCTTGGCTATATCACCAAGTGCTAAGCAGTCAGTACTGGCATCTTTGTACTAACTGTACCAAAAATGGTTGGTAATGCTCCCCATTGTGTAAATATTGACTTTGTAATACATAGTAAATATATTTTGGAGTAAACAATTTTTTAAACATTGTAATGCCTATCTAATAATCTAATTTTTGATTGATGAGATTTGAGTATTGAAAATCATAAAAGATATCAAAGAATGGCACTAAGTGACATCATACGTGCCATGTGAACATAGACAAATTCTCAAATATTTTCATATAGGAATTTTCAGCATATTTCTCAATCACCAAATCAGCTATTCTGTGCAGAGAGATGTTTTCTTCATCATATGGGACTTAGATTTTGTTTGACAGAAGATTTCATCAATTATTTGTAAAGTAAAAGATGTTGTTTGACTTATATGGCAAATATATGCCTAAACATGCATTTCTGTGTCAAAAAATTGAGGTCAACTTATACACTACGTTTGTTGGTATACTGCAATGTATGGTAACATACTAAGACACTTTGATGCCATTTTGAAATGCTATAAAATTAATAAATTGCTGATTGAAAAGTACCAATCACCCTGACTGTACAGAGAAGGGCATGGTGACAAGTAATACAAGATTTCCTTCTCTGTATAACAGAATACACATTCATACTGGAAATATATACATATAACTTTTATATATTTCAAATTTTATGTTCTATGATTGCTACAAGCAATGAAATAAAATAATTAACACTGACATTAATCTACAGTCAGTACAGTGGAGTTTTTTCAACTTCAGTGTGGAATTCAGGAGAATTAAGGAAAACGTGCAAAAATGTTATAACCAGGATGCAATATAGTTTACAACTTTCCTAATTTTTTATCATTATACATAAACAAACAAGTACAGTACATACATCTCTAAAACTCATAAATAAAAAAATCTTAAAACCTATCCAGTCATTTTTAAATACTAAAGTTGGCACAAGTAAAATTATTCTGCTGAATACGATAACAATTACAAAAATGGCTATAATATAAATTCCATTCCAAAGAATCTTCTGCTGAGTAGGGTAACAAAGAACCTCTACAAAAGTGAAAGAATAAAAGATCAAATTGGTTGTACATGTTTTGGGCATCTAAATTAGTCAGGGTTATATTGAATGACAGAAACAAACATTGATATGAAATATAGATACAATTTATTATCTGATGTCTTCTGGAAAGAGCTTTTGTGTGTGTTAAGAAGAATATGTACATTATAGTGTTTAGTGTATTTAGAGAAAAGTTAAAATGGCAGTGCTTCAACATTTCAAAGAACTTTTCTCAAGTGCTCTTAAAAAAATAATGGAAGTGTGAATCATAAATTTATTTCCCTGAAAGAAAAAGCTTTGATGTAAAGTAGGAGGAAAATTCTGCAAGAAGTCTTTTTTAGACATGCCTCAGGCAGGACATCTGTTGGAGGATGTTTTATAGTTTTAGCCCTCCCTAAACCCAAAATATCCTATTCTGAAAAAGAAGAATTTGTCTGACTTGACAATTTAGTGGTTCAGAATATCTACCAGACATGTGGAACGATGATTTGATCCTGGGTCAAAGCAGAATTTTCCTCCTCATTTTCTCTTGGTGGGCATTTAATTGTGGCATATCATGAAATTCCAATACTACATTGCACTAATTAACTCAACTATGAGTTGCAGAATAATTATTTGGGGCATCCAATAGCCATACATTTTTAAAGCACAAAAAAGTCATTCAAGTTACACCTAATGTAAGTGAAAGGTACAGCTGCAGAGCTCTACTCCATAGATGGAATTGCAATGCCATGCATGTACGTTTTTTCAATACATGGGAAGAACGATACTGAAAAATATCAGTCATATAGATGTACATTTGACCTGAGAGTGGAGGATATTTGTACTCTCCTTTCTTGGACAGGCCTGTAATTTTATGGCCATAATATTTTATAACCATCTGTCCAGTAATCTAAAGTAGTACATCTTGCAAAGAGTAAGTTAATGCCAGCACCAGGTTTCCCTCTTCCCTTCTGTGTGAATTTGTGTACTTTGTAATCCATAAAAAAACATGGTTATATGACAGGATACCAACCTGTCAAGAGAAAACAAGAAGCTAAGTAACCGAGAGTTAAGTATTTGATGAACAGTAGGGTGATCAACTGCACCAAATTTGGAGGTACAATCCATCCTTTTTGTCACTCATCCTATTTTTTTAACTGTCCTTTGTAGCATGCCGCAAGTGAGGGAAACGTATAGTAAATAGTTTGAATTTCTGGTTTACCAATCTGTTGTTTCTCAGCACACCATTAACAAACCCAACAAACTTTTCCCTGGCAAATCCAAATATCTTATTATTTTACCGCTGCCTATGGCATATACATTGTCCATAACCAACTAAATGAATCTCCACATTGTGCTACACAAATTTCATAACTTTAAACTAATTCCCATCCAAAACAAATAACCGCCCACACAGCTGAGACTTCTATTTGCTCTTTAATTAATAATGCATTACGTAAAACTACAGACTAACAACACTATAACTACCTTCTCGTTAATAGCAATCACAAAACCAACACCAAATACAAACAGGCTAAAAAATCAAAAAAACAATTCTTAAGAGTTAACCTTATAATACAAAATAATAATAACTACCTTTTTACAAAAGGTACAAATGCAACATGCCACACATCAACGTGTCCCAATAATCAACCACAAATTTCCACACAAACCAAATAACCACACAAAGCACAAAACTACCACTAATTAAACATAAAAATGTTTCTGTTCCCAAGCATAAGCCGCTAACAACTCTTCTTTGCACTAAAGAGAAGCGTACGCGAAAGTTCCACAAACCAATTTATAATCGTCTAACACCACAACTTACTTCAATTTTATACACAAATTGAATAATAACTCCAAAGTTTAAACAAACAAAATACCACCAAAATAAAAACGTCATTCCACCAAAACCAAATACATACATATAGTTTCCAACCAATTTGCAATAGTCCCTCTCCTTCCGGCAGGTTTAAACTCACACTATCAAATCACAATCAAACAAAACCTTTTTCTTGTAGCGTCCTCCTACCGCAGTTATATTCCATCCCCACTAGATAAACCAACTCACACGAGTCCTGTTTTCATGTGCCCTTGCATAATACGTCCTTCCTTTTTCTCCCCAAAATGTGCCGTGCCCCAAAACAACGACGCCGCGTCTTCTGCCCCGAAAACAGCGCTGCCCCCTCTTGGCAACTTACAACCCCTAAACACATCGCATATTGCAATACTCTCCGTTTCAATACCCCCTCCCATAGAAAAAAGGATAGCCTGAAGTACCTTAGTGGTGGCCGCCGTGTCCTGGTGGGTAACCTGAGTAGTCCATCTGGTTTGTCGGCATTCTCAAACCAACGGTTGTGGGATACAAGTTCTTCTTCAATGGTTCTCGAACACGTTGAGGAGTCCAGTGTGGTACTTGTGGCTTTTCCTTGTTGTCATCCTGGCAGCTGTGTCCTGCCCTTGTATATTCACTCAGTGGGGTGGGGTCCGGCGTGTACCTCTGAGGGGGTCGGCGGTTCCGCTGCGGTCTGGAAGAGACTGGTGTTGACTCGGAAGAGGCTTCTTCCTCGCTCTCTGTTCCTGTGCCACATTTGTCTTCATGCTAGGCTGCCGGCGTGAAGTTCATCTCAGGTGACTGGGGGCCTTCAAGCTGCTGCAGAAAATGATTTATATCATCGGAGCCATAAACATAAAGATCTTCATCTCCGTCCGAAAATACATTCTGGTAGTTGTTGGTGGCCTTTACAAGAGGCGTGGTGGCTCCTGGGTCTTGAGTCTCCAAAGGCAGGGAGGGTGTCCTGTGCCCGGGTTCTTCCTCACCAGGGTATCGCTTCAACCGGTCTATGTGCATCGTCTCTAGTCGACCAGGGGTTCTTTCAATCACATAGTTCACCGGGCCTCGTTGGCTCACTACCTTATAGGGTCCATGCCATGGCAGTAAAAACTTCCTTGCCCTTCCCTCTGGTATCACCGGGTTCTTAATCAAAACGAGGTCACCGACATTTAATGACCACAGATTCCGATGCCTGTTAACCCTCTCCGCATTGGATTTCTCCAGTTTTCGGGAGTTTTGACGTGCAACCTGGTATGCCTCTTCGAGTTGTTGGTGCATATGCTCAGGAAAATTATCAACTGTGCACTCCGCAGTCCTCCGCCTCACATCGCAGTCAAAAGGTATCACAACCTCCCGGCCAAATGTCAGGAAATTAGGAGTAAAGCCCGTTGCATGGTGTATGGCACTCCAATAAGCAGCTAGTGCAGAGGTCGGCAACCTGCAGCTCCTGAACCGCAAGTGGTTCTTTAAGCATTTGCATGCGGCTCCCAACAGCAACTCTCCCTGATAAAACCTCCAAGAAAGAAATTGCCTTCGTAAATTATTTTAATAGAAATTGCAGAAAACTAAAAACGTATGGACGCATTCCGCAGAATAAATGTTTGGTTTACAGAGATAATTCTATAAAGTAAAACAACAGCAAGGTTAAGGAGGTGAGAATCGCCCCCCCCCTCAATGACCGCGGCTCTTCTTATGTTGCATTTTATACATAATTTGAAAAAGTGGCTCTTCTTAGGAAAAAGTTTGCTTACCCCTGGGCTAGTGCAAGGGGCACCCAGACATCCCAATCCGTTCCTCGAGGGTTTACATAGTGTACCATGTTGTCCAATAAGATCTGGTGTAGCCGCTCCACACGGCCGTTGGCCGATAAGACGTGGTCTGAATCTTGTTCACCCCAAGCATCCAGCAGGTGTGCTTAAACAGTGTCGACGTAAAATTAGTGCCATGGTCTGTGAGCAGAGTCTCTGGAACACCGTGCCTCGTCACAAACTTATTCACAAAGACTCTTGCAACCGTCCATGCTGTTACCTCGCGGAGACACTCCGCCTCTCCGTAGTGAGAAAAATGGTCAACCCAGGTAAGAAGGTACCTGTTACCTCTGCTGGTAGTGGGCAGGGGTCCCACCACATCCATAGCAACCATCTCACCAGGCTGAGATGCTTGGTAGGGCTCACAAATCGGAGCCTTCAGGGGGTTCCTTCGCCTGGCGCACTCCCCACAGCGTTGGACATGGAGGGTTACATCCTGCCTTTGAGTCACCCAAAAGAACTGCTCCTCAGCCCGCTTCAATGTCCGGCTTATGCCGCAGTGACCCGCATAAGGTTCGTCGTGTAGCCGAGTGACCACCCTCGGAACAAGGACCTCTGGTATGACTATTCGCCATCTATCACCTTGCATGTGGTACAGCCACTATAATACGTCCCTCCTTATAGTCAGTAAATATTTTGAAATGCTCCTCCTTAGCATCCTGATATGTTGGTCACCTTAATGTTCAGGCAACTACTGAGACAGAGAAAAGCCCCAGAGAGATAAAATAAAGAAACCTTGAATATGAAATTGTGTGCAATAGTCAATATTAAACCTTTGAACGCAGAAGATAAATTTTAATTCCAACCATTGACCATTCATCAAAATTTAAATCATTCAATAAACAAAATATGACAAGGAAAATTTTATCTAAGAAGAATAATGCAGAATCTATTGTAAACAAAGTATTGACTCTAATTATTAAAACAAATTATAGGAAATATATTATTATCATATCATCATAGGCAGTCTGTCCGTAATTATTCATGGTTAAACCTGGTTCTCCATATACTCCTATTTTCCGCAGTCTTCTTCATGTCTTGATAGCTCTCTTTTCCTTTCATCTATCAGCTGAAACTTTTTCCTACCTCTTTCTCTTTTTCCATCCAGTTTTCCTTCTAGCACTTCTTTAATCATGCTCTCTCTCCTCAGGTAATGTTCAATCCAATTCGCCTTCCTCTTTTTGATAGTCTGTATAATCGTTCGCTTCTCTCCTAATCTTCATAGTAATTCCTCGTTTTTCACCCTATCTGTCCATTTTATCTTCAGCATTCTTCTCCATGTCCAAATTTCGAAGCTTTCCAAGTATTTTATATAATTTTTCCTTAGCGTTCATGTTTCCACCCCATACAAAACTATACTCCATACATAGCATTTCATCAACTTCTTGCTGATACCCTCCTTCATATTCCCCGTTGTAGGAGTTTCTTTTTTCTGAAAGCGACTTTTGCTTTCTTTATTCTAGTCCTGATTTCATTGGTACATTGTGCTTCTCTCGTTATGATGCTTCCAAGGTATTTATAGTGTGAAACTTGTTCTAATGGCTTTCCACCAATACTAATGTTCAAATTTTCTTCTTCTTTACTTGAAATATATATAATCATAAAATTATAGATATCTTAGTGTTCATGTGGGGGTAGTAATCATATGGCAACCAAAAAGTTTATAGATTAGATTCAAACAACGATATTTTAACTTGCAAAGTGATTAAGGTAAAATTGCTTCCTGGTGAAAAAATGGGAACAACATTTATTGTAACTTATTCATGGTCTTTATGAGCACTCTTAACAGTAACAAATACAAACACATATGACCATGTAATCAGCAGGATTCAAGCCCATGAGCCTAGAATTGGGAGTACAAATATACTAACCGTCCCTCTACCAATGCCAAGTAAATTTTGAATTGACAGACTTATAAGAAAGAAATTTTATATACAACATTATATATTATTTTAAAATCTAAGTAATGAAAAATATTTATGATTTTTGCAATCGTTAAATTAAATAGTTCAGGAAAAATTCCAAAACAATGAAAAATTCACTTCTGTATATAATGAATTAGAAAATTTGAAATCCGCATAACATTTTGAAAGGAAGAAAATAATCGCCCTTAAAGGCTGATAAAAGTTTATGTAATTACGTTTCAAAAGAAAATAAGTTAAAATAAAATTCTACTACATATTTATGAAAAGTATGTATTTAAATGAATAGACACTAACTGTTGATGGATTTCAAACATTTCAATGGATAGAATCACACAATTTCTTACATGGGTAGAAACTGGTAAACACTTTCAGTATTTCACAGACAAGTTGATGAGTCAAACTAATTCAATCACTGATGGGCATTCAATTTTACTAGTACATACTAATTTAAAACATTTTACTTTTTAAAATGTAATCCTAATGACGAAATTCCAATTTTATACCATTAAATATCCAGAATGATATTTTGAATTTTAAAAACCTATCAGTTTTTCTTTACAATCTCATCATATAATGCATGTGAAGGAATTTTCAAATTAATAAAAGCACAGATGAAAGCATATAAAATCATAACAGTAACTGTATTTTAATTTTTTGAATGGAATGATTTCACTGTTAGTAATAAAGAGCTTCTTAATCAGATAAGTATTCCAGAAAATATATTATTAACAAAAAAAATAATTTTAAAATATTTAATTTAAATTTTGTTTTTGTGAACATTAAAAAGCTCTCATTAAAATTTTGAAAGGTTGCAAAATCTGGATATGATTGTTATTAAATTTTTAACGAAAATTTAATATTATCTATCAAGAAATTGGCAATCATACTTGTAACTCTAAATTCACACCAGATAACATACACCATGAAATAATATCATAGTTTTCTAATTTTCTTCTTCACTTTTTCTGTTATTCGAAGTCCTCCTGTGAAACTAACCATAAGAAAACCAATACTTAACACTAACCACCACTTTTACTCTAATCTTTGTAATAGCTTTGAAAACTTTTTAGAATCCCTATGGTTAAAGGTTAATAATAGGATATTAGTATAACGATCTCATACTTCTGAAATAGTGACCAGAGCAACTCAATGAATGCAAATCCATAAGATACTTCCTCTTACAGTTTTACTCCAGAAATGAAATTACCGAAATCAGCATCGGTGATTATTAAGTTATTTATAAAGAGATAGCTTCGGCTTCCCCATTTTGACTAAATAAATCAAATATATACCGAATACGCGAAAGCTGTGAGAAGGCGACGAATGAAGATGAAAATTATTATTTATTAATTAAATTTGAATAAGTACGACCGAAAGTTCCATCCTATTTTTCATTATATGGAAGACGAGGCCACTATGTAAATTTCTTTCGCCTTATTTTTATCTCTAGTTTGTAAATTATAACTTTTACCTTTCTGGAGCATAATTAATATACAAAACAAGACTTAAAAAGTTGGTTGATAGTTCTTAACACTTTACGCTCACTTACTGAAGAATATCCATTGATTCCTTCTTCCACATTTTTGTGTATATAATTTCATCTTCTAATAATAACAAATGCTTTTAAGGGCGTTTCAGGTAATAACATCATGATCCCAGTAACAATAACATTTAGATTGAATGGATTCGCAAATCATATTCCGTAAATTGAAAAGTGGCCCTCTTCGATTTCAACGCAATCTATCTGCAATACTGTCAAAGTAATTTCGATTCGTTGTCAAAATGGCTAATACCGTTTTTTGGGATATACAGCACGAAACCGTCTGCTAAGAACGCTCACAGCCACCTTGATTAATTTTGCTAGAATAACTTTCCTATAATTCACAAATAATATAGGAATAATATTTTCTTTCATCGTCGAGTGTAAGTCGATAGTTTCATTTATGTTTGCGTGAACAGAAATCTTGGACAGGAAACGGACGACGTAATAAGATAGAGGTAGTAATCGTATTTTTGCATCCGTTTTTATATGCATGACACTTCGCGTAGTTGAATGTTCTTAATAGTATCGAGTATACCGTATTATACAGCATTTCAGTAGCTGTCATTGTGTCAGTCGGGAACGCTGAGGTTTATCTTGGCAGAAATTGCGATTGCATTCAAGGCTAAAAGAAGTGGGCGTGCGCCAGTGTTGTTGATAAAGTCTAATCGGACTGAGCTCAATTACAAAGCTACATTTATGCGATTTTAAAAGTTTTTGTTCATTACTTGATATTATAATTTCATGGTGATTTTATTCGATGAACATTTACTGCCGCTCTAGCTACAAATTTATTTTTACAATTATGTACATATTTTAAGTAAAAAAGACTTTTTCATAATCATTTGCACCTAGTGAAGCCGTGTGTGAGGAATTGAATCTCTTTTTGAACAATGGGTTCGCTGCAGTGGGAGATAGTTGAGCTTGCCAGTCACCTACGGAATGAAAGACTTTTCGTGGCGTCAGAACAGCAAAATTTAAGGACTCTTAATAAAGAGGTGAGCTGGATTCTATTTCCAAAAATGCACTATTTTATGTATTGATGAATTATTTATTAATATCTGAATTTAAGGCTATGATGACGTTCATTTCCTATGTGAAAATTTTAATTTAGCAATCCGCACCAATCCATCCTTTACGTGTTAGTTACAAATATTTAAAAAGTGTATTAATTTAATATTCGTTAATAATGCAGTAAAACGCATTAATCAGAGGTCGTTTTTTGATATTTTTTCTTGTACGATGAATCTTAATGATGTAGCATTTTCTGACAATGAAATTTTATTTCTCTTGTCTTGAAATCATTCTCACCGCCAAGTTTTGGTTCTCATGTATAATTTTGAAAGTTATTTTAATGTGACATATTTCATATCTTCTACCTTACGTCTTAGGTATTTCTGTCTTTAGTTTTCCTAACATTTGCATTATGTATTAAGTGCTCTTGAAATAGAGAAAATATTTATCAGAAAATATAAGTACTATTAATATATTTTGATGTGGTTTACGTATATGTTTTAAATTTAGTTATTTATATAAATTTGTCAAATCTTAATAAAAAGTAGAATAGCAATAAAATGAATTGTGTCCCTTGAAAACTTACTACATACTTTTATCAGCTCAATTTTAGGAAGTTATGGTTTTCCATATATATTTGTGTGTTTAGTTCAATTTTTGGCACAACATATTTATTTTCAAGATTAGAATTCATTAAGACACTTATATATGCCAGTATGTATAAGAAAAATCGAATATATTATAGCAAAATCTAAACGTAATAAGTTGTAGGCCAAAAAATTGGGATTCTCTATACCATGCTTGAGTGGTGATATTTATTACAGAACTAGAGATAAGAACTAGAGAATAAGAGATGCATGCGTTTTGCTGTTTTTCCTTATCAGGTTGCATCAGCTTCTACAAGACTAGCACAGAATCTATGGATTCTCAGTCAGCAGAGACTTAATCTGCGGCGTCTTGTTTTGTCACAACCAGATTGTCCTCCACATGTCTGCACTAGGCGAGCAAGGAATTTGGATTCAACTCGCTTTATTGATGGACATAAAGTTCTTGGAGTGCAGGTATGTTCGTAGTTCAAGTATCATCTCTAAAATTTGGTAGTCTAATGATAGGAATTCTAATGAAGTTAACTCTTGCAGCAAAAGGAAAACATTAAATCCACATTTATTTGTGATTCATGTACACTACAAAAGAAAGTTAATCGAATCAGGCATGACTTCATGGAAATAGACAATATTATTTATATTAAACAATACACAGTAAAGCTGCACAATGAATTTATTTTTCGTATTATTTATATTCAATTATTATATTGTGTATTGGAAAGTATACAAATGTTAGCTTTCTCTGAGCTTTATAATTAATATATGTTCAAATAAATTTTTGTATGGTGAAATATAGGTAATAAATAATATACCATAATTTGCCGATTATAATACACATTTTTTTTACAAAAAATTGACAAAAAGTTAGGGTGTGTATTATACATGGTAACAAGTGCATACAACTTTTTTTAGTAAGGAAATAAGTTATATTTTCAGACATACTTTTACCAATAAATCGTACATTTCAGTGCATTTCGATGACATTCCTTTAAATATCATTTTTCAAAACAAAAATAAGAATAATTATTTATTTAGCTGTCTGAATCACTAAAGCCTCTGAATTCATTTTTACTGCCCTCACTGTCCTCAAATAGTTCGTTCGCGATTTTGTGTTCTCTCTCATCTACGTAAATGGCGTCGCTGAGAACGTTGTCTTCATCCTCACTCTTCACTTAGGCGAAATCATCATCCCATATGATGTCTTCAGAACCTTCCATGGCGTTGCGAGCAACAAATATTATTTTACATACCTTGACCGACTTGTATGAAGGCAGAGTCAGAGCTAGATGTGATATTCACGTAAACTACCTAGCTTGCTTGGTGGCAAGGCAAGAACTGTTATTCAAACATACCAGATTATTACACAATGCGACATTGAGACATGTTTTTATACATTGTATTGATCTTTAAAGTGAGAGTCAAAACTATATAGACATGAAGTTTTTGTAAACACTCTTGCACATATCTCACTTGGCGGCAAGCCGAGAACTGTCTCAATACTGCTAATGACCAAGTGAAAAATTACAGTGATCTTTTTACAAAAAAATGAGTTGCATATTATACATTGTGATAAGACAATTTTCACGTTTCACTCGTAAAAACTGGGTGCGTATTATATAGGGTGCATATTATAATAAGAAAATTTTGGTACTTTCAATATAATTAACATATTGTTCATTTCATGACAATGGAATTCTATTAATATTTAATTTTTTAATTGATTTAGAATTTACAAGCCACAGCATTATATTTTAATCAAATTTTTGTATGTTTTTCATTTACTACTTTAAAATTTTTTAAATTTTAATTGCTTTGGTCAATTTGATCTCATTGAAAAGTAATATTTTGTTTCAAAAATTTCTTTGTGCGTAAAGGAAAGTATGCGCTATGGTGACTTCCTGTTTGTGTTGCGATCATCACCAAGACTTCTTGCTGCTTGCCTTATTGCTGCATCACAACCTGCTGGTGGTTCAAAAAGTCAGTCATCAAATTCTTCTGTATCTTCAAATTCTTCCTGTGAAGGTAATGTTGATTATGAGAACTACCATGGTCAAATTGACAAAAAATAAAGAAAATGAAATTCATTTTTCATGCACAGAATTCTTATTTTCCGTAATTTCAAGAGGTATTTTTATACTTTAGTGAAAGTTTTACATTTTAGTTTGGTATTTATGTGTTATAAATGTTACAGGAGACCACTACTGATCTAGGGAAATACTTCTTGCATATTTTAAATCCAGTAGCTATATTATGTAACATTGTCTAATTATAACTGTCAGTTATATCATTAGTGTATGTTATTACTAATATTTTTACTTTCTCATACGAAGTATCGAGAAAGTATTGTTATCGCGAAAAAATTCGACCTCGAGATTTTTACGGAAATATACGTTTTAGGTGTCGCTGAATCCGAAAAAGTGGTTTTCGCAATGCCGTCTGTTTGTCTGCCTGTCTGTGTCTGTCCGTCTGACTGTCTGTTACTGCCTCTGGAGCCTAGATGGTAGAGCGAAAATGAATGAAATCTCGTACTTAGGCATTTTATCATACTGAGCAGAGTATACGTAGAAATGGTTGACATTGCTCAATAATTAAGAGTAGTTTATTCTACGCATTTTTAACAACAATCCGATTTTCTCAAAAACGGCGGCTCTAACGATTTTGATCAAATTTTGTTTAGTTGAGTTTATGTCTTCAATAATACTCTATAGTTCATATTACTCAAAAAATGAATATAAGGCTAGTTTAATCTAGGCAACTTTAACAATAATTCAATTTCTCAAAAACGGCTCTAACATTTTTGATCTAATTTCGTACAGTTACTTGAGTATACATCTACAATAATACTACGTATTTTATTTTTCTCAATGAATGAATATAAGGTTAGTTTATTCTAGGCAACTTTAACAATAATTCAATTTTCTCAAAAACGGCTCTAACATTTTTGATCTAATTTCCTACAGTTACTTGAGTATACATCTACAATAATACTACGTATTTTATTTTTCTCAGTGAATGAATATAAGGCTAGTTTATTCTTAGGCAACTTTAACAAAAATTGGATTTTCTAAAAACAGACTCATATGATTTTCATTTTCTAAAGATAACTAAATGACGCATTAGTACCCATATATGAGAAAGTTTGTACAATGTATGTTGTACCGATTTTTTACTGAAGTATCTAGTGTATATTTGAATGTTTTGGATTATTCGTTCCTAATTTGTATTACATAAATATCTTGAATGATATTCCCCCTATATTATGAGACAAAGAAATTTTAATTTACATTTTCTTGTTCATTCATTAGGCTAAGCATTATTTTGGAAATTGTTTTGATTCACAGGAATCAGTGATTTTTGTTGCATTAAGTGTAGTATTATCCATCGAGTATGAAAAACTGTCTAAAGAGGGGTATCTCAAACTGTTTTATTGGTAGCCTTATTATTTTATTGGGATATGTTTACTTATTTTTCAATTATTTTTAGGTGGTAGTACTGCTTGCGGTGTTGGATCTATTATTGGTGCCACTGTTCCATTACTGTCACCAGAAGCTCTTTCAGGAGTTTACCATTCTCTCTTATCTGGCCTCTTTTGTGGCTGGGACATGGAAGATGACACTGATGAAGATGGAGAAGAAACTAATGGTGATCATTCAGTATGGAGAGGCTCAGTTTGTGAAGAATCTCTACCTGATGAAAGGGGTGTACCCCTAATACTAAGACTTCTTAGACATTTGGCTAAAGTTCAGGTAAAACAAGATTATTTTTGTTCTCTTTTTTATCTCTAGAACTTTGTAATGAACCCTTTCTCACAGTATGCCTAATATTCAGTGGTGTAGCTTGGGTCTTGGGCGTCATGGGGCAAGGCATCTTCTTGGCTCCCTAAAGGTGTGGTTTCATTGGGGTGTCCAGCGGTCATGTCCGACTGCCACGGCTGGTAGCCACTGACTCCATCTATGTATTTCAAATGTCAGCGGTTTTGTTAAGACGGCTTGGCAGTCGCGTTCGACTGCTGGCACCCGACGTCCACATCTCGACTGCTTCAAGAGCAGTCGAGACACGGACGTTGAGTCGGGCAGTCGCAGTTTTTCAGTTGTTCAGGTGTTTATCTGCTGAGTTGAGTCATGGCTAGTTGATTTTCCAGAGAAGATGACGAGTGCTTGATCGAAGAAGTAAGAAAATATAGTTCAATTTATGATCACCAGCATAGGGATTACAAGGATAATCAGATAAAGGAAGATACTGGATGCTTCACAGCATTTGAACCACATTTCTTCAAATCGTCTCATACTAGACTTAACACAAACAAATTGCGGCTCATTTAGTCTGAAATATTGTCTCAATTTTTCTTCATTATTCTTCAGACGAGTATACTGTAGCAGCCGTCTTCTCTCCGTGTTTTATATAAAGCGTCCTTTCCAGCTCTTTTTTGTAAGATTACTTGCAACATTTCGTCATATTCTTCATCTTCTAACAAGATTAATGCAAGTAAATCATATTCAACCATTTCAGCTCAAAATCAAGTCACTTTCACGGTAGGCAAATCGAAACTGAACCCTTCTGGACATTCAAGTGTTCCTTCCACGTCGCCCAACCGCATCGGTTCACTGCAGCAGTGGGACGCAGACGTCCGAACGAAACCGCCCGGCCACGTCGTCCAACCGCAACGTCCAGACGCGGTGGTCGGATGCGACTGCCGGATTCCCCAGTGAAGCCACACCTTAAGGCGGGGGGGTATATTTATATCCCCAGTCTGGGCCATATGACCTTTTTTCCTTGCCACCAAGTTCCAGGGGGAGAGGGTTTACGGAGTCTTCTATACTCAATTTAGTGTGTTGGCATCTTTAGACAATTCCCTGTTTTGCTACCCCTTTAGGGTGACTCTCAGAAATTAAGGCTAGATGGCAGGAGATAACTCAATTGCAAACCCCCTGACCCATAGACACAACATTGTTTACAAGTGAGATCCAGTCTAAGGAAATATATAGGAAAAACAAAAGTGTGACCCAAACAATGAGCGATAACCCCAAAGACTGGAGAGGTGGCAACCTAAAGTGGGACTTCACACATATTTTGTAAATATTTTTCACTGACCCGCTTACGATTGCCATTTCCTAAAGGGCCCCATACACGATCAGTTAAAATGCACAAATTAGTGTTCTAAAATAATGTGCAAACTAACTGAACTGAGAAAATGAACCTCTGTTGTCCTTACATGTTGAACAAAGTCTCAGAGTGCTTTGTTGGCTGGGATTGAGATGAGGAAAGCAGAAGGAATTACATGGTTTTTGGTTTAGCTCTGCTGAAATCAAGAAAAAAGAGGAAACGTTTTTGGTACAAAAAGTGATTTTTAAAAAGAGACACTCTGATAGGAATCTCCTTAAATAACTTACTATAACAGCAGCAGAAGATTACAGAAATTACTTAAGAATGAACGAGGAAACTTACTGTTGAGTAGGATTTCACACCTCATCCAAATAAGAAATACAAATGTAAATGTAAAGAATGTGCAGATATCTGTGTGTGACCACTTCTCGTTCAGTCTGACTGTGCATTTTACTGAAAAAATGACGAGTTTTACTCAGTTAAAATACTCATTCTTTTAACTGTACGAACTGTGCAATTTACTTATTTTTTACCTCAGCTATGATGTCACAGTTAATTTGCACATTTTAACTGATTGTGTATGGGTCTCTTAAGTCTCAGGAACCATCTAAACCTAAACAAACTACAGCATCACTATATCTTAATGATAAATACGAGGGCGATTCGTTGCATCTCGGGCCAGTTCCCAGAAGCATTTTTGATGACTCGTACCTCTTTTGTCTTAACCCACTAGGAGATTATGTGACTCCGTGACCTCCCAGCAGATCTGCTTTCACCAATAAAAATTGGTCTGTGAGTTTGCTCCTCTTAAGTCTTGCACCTGGGGGCAACTGCCCCCCTCGCTACACCACTGGTAAAATTATAAACTTGTGATCTTCAGTAAATTTAGCTTTTTGTTTTCCCTTGATTGTTAGTGTACTTAAGCTTAAAACTTCATTATCCCTTAAATTGCTCTTTAGCCCCTCAGGGTGATTGGACGTACCCATACACTTCCAACGTTGCCTACTGCTGCAGCAGTTGTACATAAAGATATGTATATTTTTCACTAGGATGTTTAGTATTTATCAATAGTCTTAAAAAAAATACTTTCCGATATCCATGCATACTTAATACAATAGTGTAATTTAAATTCTGCCCTATGGAAGTTAGTGTGCATTTAATTACAGGCTTGAGGGATTAATTGTGAAGTTTAATTATAGTAGGTTTTAGCAATTGGTAACCTTATTTTAAGAAAAAAATAAAATAGCCTTCGTGTTATTTACCATTTGTGCTATAGGTGGCCACATCTCAAGATCCTCGGAGGCTTCTTCGTCAAGGTTCTTGTGCATTTGCATGTATATATTCTTCCATGAGGGAAGGTCTGCTCTCCTTGCGTTTGTTCCTCACTGCTGCCCTACACAAGCCAGTTTGCCATTTGATTGCCAGTGAGTGGAAGAGAGATGCCACTGAAGAGGGTTTTGAGGGCTTGGAGGAAGATGGATGGGGAGCTGTGGGACTAGGTTGGGATGTGGAGGTGGATGACCCTGGAGGCAGTGAGGAAGGAGGAAGCACAGGAGACTGGAAAAGTAAAGGATCTGAAGAGCCAGAAGTTGGTAAGTTGTGGTGTTTTTTGTAGGGAATTCTTTATACAAACAATAAAAATTACTGTAATTCTCTTTTTGTGTTAGTTGTGATATTGTTTGTCAGTGTTCTTTCTTAACAAAATGGAAAATCTCTAATACTTATTGAAATTCCCACAGTCTGCTAGTATTGATAATAATAATACTGTAATTGTATTTCTTTTTTAGGGTCATCTGATGTTCCATTTGCTAATGATCATAAGAGAAAAAGGAAAAGCTGTAGCAGAAAGGCAGTAGTTAGGTTGGCTGCTCTGGTCCGTCGTTTCCTGCGAAGTCTCAGAGCTAATGCCCGTCACTTCCCAGCGCCTCTGCGATGGCTCATCGCACATGTGAGGCAAGAAATGCTCCTCGCAACTGCATCTTCTGCTAATATTGCTTCATCAGTCTCTATGAATGGAAGTAAGTCATTTTTCATTATTTATTAAGGTTATTAGTTTTCATAAACTTTCTGCTTCCAGAAATGAAGCTTGATTGATAATGATGCAGTAGTTAAAGTATGATTAGATGGTTGAAATATTTCTTGCAATAAATTGGATTTTAGGAAAAATTTTGCCTCGTGATCATTAGTTGTTTCAGTGTCACTATAATTTATTTTTTTGTTTTTGAGATATTTCTGCATTACTGCATGTATGAAAAGGAAGAAAATTAACATGAATTGTCATTTTATATCATAATAGTCACATATTTATGCTGTGTAGTAGTTTACTTTAACTTTCATAAGTGAATCGTGCTCTTTGAAGAATAATAGTAGAAAATTTGTAAACCATCTGAGTAATGGACTTTTGTTATATCCCTAAGAAATAGCAGTACTTTGAATTAATGTAGCTATTTTAGTCAAATTACACACATTCAATGAGGTGTTTAAATTTCACCATGAGGAAATAGTAAGCAGTTGATTTAAAAAAATAAAATGATGCATCAGTGTTAGAGCCAATAAAATCAACGGATGAAGCCTTGACTTTTTGGAACTCCATCATGGTATTTCTCATTTTACAGCTAATCTTTGAGTTGTATAAGGAGTTTATTTGGAAATAGTTCTACTTTTCTAGATCCAATCCTGATGAAATGACAATTTAACTGCAGTTGGATCTTTATTTTCATTTGTTTTTATGCATTTTCCTATATTATTATTAATAATAATGCCAAGCATGCTTTCGGAGTATTAGTATCAAGGACATTTAATACAGGACAGAAACATCAATATATGTGCAGTTCAGTAGTGATTTATGATGTGCAATTTTGTTTTGTGTCAATATTTTCTGACCAAATCCATTTTGGTGATTGAATTTCTAGTCTTACTTAAAAACTGAACTTTCACGCACCACCAGCTGACAGTGACATTAAAAACTATTTTTAGGCAATATATTCTTAGTTACAATTACATTTGATCAAGACTTTGGAAAATAAGTAAATAGCTACTTGCTTGTGGATGTAAAAATCTATTTTTCTTCACAAACATGTTTGTTGAATTTTGTATGAATGTGGCTCTGATACCTCATCAAGTTTGATATACTTGTGTTAAGATATCAGAATGTAAGATTGATAGATGATGTTAAACTGCTCAAGGTGATTATAACATCATAGCTATGCTATAATAAGTTTTTTTATGTGAACTCTTCTTAGGTGGCAATTCAGGTAGAGCTTCTCCAGTTGTTGGTGGTCAAGAAGGTGGCATTCGAAGGGATCCAGTTGAAAGAGTTGGTGCCTTGTGCACTGACTTAGCGTTTACTTCAATTGTATGTCCAGCAATTGCCGATCCAGAAGCTCATGGAATTATTTCACCTGATATGCCAGTCTCAGTACAAGCAAGTCACAGACTCATGCAGGTAAGACAATGAATGACCTTGTGCATTAGAAGGATTTATATATACAGAATATTAACTACAACCCTGATAAAATTAATAATACATGCAGGAGAATTGGCATGGTGGAGGTATTTAAAAGTAAAAATGTTGATATATTGTTGATTTGTGACAGCCTATTATTTTATTTAAGTATGCTCTAATGGTCCAAATGAAGTATGTGTTGATCAGTTGTGATCTTTGGTCTGATATCAAACTTATGTATAGTGTGACTTGTATAGTTTAATCCCATTAGCTGATAAATTTTTAAAATCTTTGGGCATGATATTATGTTTTCACCTTTATTTTGAATTCATTCAAGGACCTAGAATCCTGATTTTTATGAATAACATTTTGATATAACCTACAGTTAACTTTTTAGTGGTAACAAAGATAATAGATGATAAAAGTATAATGCGTATTCTCTACTATACAGTTTCTATTGTGGCTGTCTTAACCGTCTTATACTCGAGATTCTTTTTCCCTTTGCATCCTCCAACTGTATCTCTTCTTCTATATTGAATTCATAAAGAATCCATTCCAAACTTTCTGGTCTCCATCTACGTGGGTTACAGATGGCATCATTTGAGACCTACCTCTCTTTTACACTGTGAAAGGTTATATACTGATATTATGGTAAAGTTCAGGTTTTTGTAATAAGCAAAGGTAGGTATGTGCCAAAAATGTATGTAGTTATCAATCATGAAAATATTTTAACACATTGGTCTTAGTAGTGCAATTGGCATCATAGAGTTGAACTTATTTTGTTAAAAAGCATTTTTATTAATGTTTTGACAAAATGTTCTTAGTGCATTGAGCTGAACTGAATATGATTATATTACGTTGTATTGATGATGCACATTAACTCTTTGAGTACCAAGACAAATGGTGAAAGGATGTTATTTACGTTCGAGATATCAGAATGATGAGTTAGTCAGCAAAACTCTCTATAAACCACTGTGCATAACGATGTGCCATGTATTGGCCATATACCTTATTTACTCTTGTAACCCACATACCTTTTTTCCCAAAAGGCCAGGGAAAAACAGGGAGTGTGCATCTTACACGAGGATTCATTTATGTACCTCGTGCACCTTTTTCCCAAAATGTCTTGTCAGTTAATAAATATATCTTAAGCCAGCACCCATGCCGCATCTATTATTCTATTTATAAATTTCTTCATATTGAGATGTTCTTTGTATATAAATTTTAATCTATAATGATAGGCACAAAGATAGGGTCAGCGTCGCCACCGCGGATTGAACGCGTTGCAAGAGCGTAACAGTCACAATATTGTAGCGGTGATATAAATTAACACAATGTCTTTTTACGTAATGGGAACACCGGTTACAATATCACATATTCTGCGACAACATTGTTAATACCAGCTACTTTTAAATGGACACATTAAATTACAATGGAAATGCGTAGGATTTTTCCGCAGCGGCACAAGTATCGTATCCGTGGGGGATAAAGCTCAGACCGATTTAAAGTCGGCCTTTTGAAGTGAATTAATCATTACCCTTACAATGAATCTTGGGATGAGATTGCGATTGTTTACCATTAGTGTAAAATTGCAAATTAAGGGAGGCAGAGGTAATAGGAAATCATGCAGCAGGGCAAAAATACGATGTATCAGAATCGTGCATCAGGGACTGGAGAAAGATGTTTTTATAAAATTAAAATTGTACCTTTTAAATAAGTTTTAAGTTTATTAACTGGCGTGTACCAAATTCTACGAAGTATAGGTGCAGGAGCTGATGTGGCCACCGGGAAACCGGGCTAAGTCCTGATAGGTCGGTGCTGCCTCGTGAATTTGTCCCTGCATATGCATATCTATACGCTTAACTTGGGTGGACCTTGTTCAGGGAAAAGGAATTGGTGAAGAGGTCGACTTTTTTAAATCCGGCACGGATTAATTTTTTTCCCTTTGAATTGACGCAAAAATAGGGGTGCGTATGATACACGAGGGTGCGGGTTACACGAGTAAATACGGTATTAGAGTTTGTGGTTAAAGAACTAGTTGTCACTATTAATGATGCTGGCAATTTTAGCACATTTTTCATTCATTGCTCAGGTTGACATTATCACTCTTAAGTGTTAAATGTGGCTGTATTGCAGAATGTATTCTATTAATTTTGAAAGGCTTTTAAAATACCCTGTGTTAATTTGTGGAAATATTTTAAAAGTATACTTTCATAATTATTATCATACCAACTTGACATAATGTATTTTTTTATAATTAGGTGGCCAAAGCGTTACAGGGGTTAGCATTGAGACCATTTCAAGAGGAAGATCCCAGGCTTGCTGATTTATACAGTTTATTTGAAAAGGTGAATGACCTGCAATCACATATCAATTCTACTTATTGTATTTGAAAGTAAAATTATGATTTTGAGTAATTCTTTATTATAGCTTGCTCATTTTAATGTTTATTGAATGTTTCTTTACATGGCATATTTGTTAAATGTTAGGCAATTAATAACTTAATTTGATACAAAAATCAGCTCATTATGCACCAAAAACCTCGGGTTTATAAAGAATTTTTACAGGAATTAATCAAATGATTCTGGTTTATTTTCCTTGTTTTAAGTTTAATACTTAGGATTATGACTGATGTTTCACCCATGATTCAGCAGTCACAAAAATATTTAAAATATGATTTCATTGAAAATATCATGTATACAAAACTTTTGAATAAATTACTGGGAGAAATGGCTGAATTTGGCAATTTTAATCCTAAATAAGCATTTTTACAAACTGAAAAATCAATTGTGTTAGCAGGACTGTGTGTCATCCATTGTGGAGTGCATGTTGGAGGATGATGATGAGGAGACCGAAGAGGAAGGTGTGTGTGGAGAGGAAGATGAGGTTGAGGGGGTGGAAGTTGGAGAAGCTGTGGAAGGAGAAGGGATGGGTTTGGGTTTGGGGGCTGGAGTAAGGCTTAGAAGGGGTAGGAGGAGAAAGCAGAGGAAAAGGAAGAGGGAGAGGTTGGCTATCCCGCCTCCTGTAGTTCACTCTTCAAACACCAGAGGACTCACAAGATCAGCAGCACTCTTCACGGAGAGCGAATTGTTGAACCTGGTAAGTGTTTGTTGCTGGATATTCATGCCTAAATTTCAAGGATGAGAACATCCAAATTCATAATTTAGTTGTAGTGCTATTCGATTATGGAAGTTTTGTCTACCTCATTGAAAAAAAATTGCCAAAGTTTTTCTCTTATTTTGTTAATTATTAAATAATCTCTGAATTAATCAGTTGAATAGGAAATAACTAGCATTATAGTCCCAAAGACAACTGTTTAATAGTGAAAGTGTTTTTACTTGTCTGTTTTTCATTTTTTCAGCTTCTTATGGGATGTGTCTGTATTGCTATCATGATCCTTGTGACCGGGATTGTGTATCTCAATCCAGTTCTAGTTCACACATTTCCTCTTATCTTGAAGTTATCAGTCTTATTAAGCTTTTCTTGTATTGTTTAAAACTTCATTTTTTCCTTTTATTCATTCTAATTTTCTTCAGTGTACACTAGGGTGGATCGAAAAACTTTTTTTTTTGATGAGAATGCTTGGGGTGTCAAAAGTTGTGGTTTGGCATGCTTATCACGTGTGCAAAATCTCAGATCGGTAGATCGATATCTTATGTCTGTGCATTGGTGTCAAAGTTTCATTATTTTGCTAAAAATCAGCCATTTCATGCTTACGAAATCAAATCTATGTGGCACTTCAAAATCACTTCTGGTCACCTCACTTGGCATTATGGGCAGTGTGAAGACCCCGGAAGTGACAAAGAATGAAACATGTGGCTCTGGCGCCGTGGGTACACTGTTAAAAATAGTGGACTTTGATGGAAATGTATGGCTGTAAGGTCATCGTGGTTTTTGATTTGCAGCTCTTAGCTAGTTTCTATGGAAACTACCCAGTACTCACCGTGGGGAGGTGGCTGCATTTCGAGTCCCACCCGTACCCAACCTAACCACCCTACCATTTGGACACTAATCAGAATCAACCTTTGTTTGCTACTCTGCCCAGTATCGGCTCTTCGTGTCAAAAGTCGGCATAATTGCTCTGTCCATTAAACGGGTGCATATGAATCTATCCCGTGCAATGTACCCACAGACCTGATGGGATGCAAGAGTTACTTCTTTGATGCAACGCTCAACCGCCTGGGTATGACACGGCAGTCGAAAGAGGCGAAAGATGTCTAGAGGCAAATCATCAGCGGCTTCATCTTCCCAGATTTTCTCTATCAGACTGTCGCTGAGGCTCATTGTTATAGGAGGTTCTGTTACCCCGCAGTTCTACCAGTCGATGATTTCCGTATAGTCTTCCGCATCAAAGCGAAGAGAAGGCACCTGAAATCTCTGCACTCCCCGATGAATCGTTTTCCTTGAGTCCACGATGTGCCTGGCTGCGGCTTGCTGTATGGACTTTCGCTCATCACAGAGCATTGCGACTAGCAGATTCTCAGGGTGGGCATAGAAGGCATTTGTTTCGATAGCTCGATCTACTACTTCCTTCAAGTCGTTGTCAAGGTATCTTGATATCCTGATTGTCTTCCAAAGATGCTTTGGGGCTTCACAAATGTACGGATAACACTTGATGGAAAACCACATAGGCGCATATACGCGCATGATGTATGTGGCAAGCTGAAGAAGTCCCTCCGACAGTGTCTCTGTCGCCACGTACAAACGCAGGACACGATTCGCCAAGATAAGCCGAAGCTTGCGGCTAGTTGTATGATCAATATTTTCCATATACATCTGCCGCTGTGTGAGCTGATCCCAAAGAAACTCCCTCTTGAGCACAGGCACTTTCAGATTGCAACAGCGCATGGAGTAATCTTCACATTTACAACAGGCTAAATTGAACAAACCATATGCTTCCTTCAGATATGCTGCCACTTTCGCTTTGAAATTATCTTTATCCTTATCTCTTTTGTATGACTTGTTCAGAGCTTGAACACAGTCAATTTCTCTTCTCAAAAGCACTTTAATCCTCCCCCTACTCAGGTAAGGTATAGAAGAGATCCTCCAAATATCTTCAAGTTTCTCTGCTACAGTATCTCCGACTTTGGCAAATGAGGGATTCTTCATCTTGTTGGGGCCAACGCTAAACGTATTATCGAGACAGATTTTAAAGTAGAACCTAGCCACGTCAAGTTTTGTATGCAGAACATTGACCTTTAACTCTGTAGCCAAACCTATAATAGTGTTCGTATACTGCGACCTAGTAGCAGACATCTCGCACTGACAACACAACGCAATCGACAACCTAGCTCTGTTGCGCTCGGACGCTTTCACAACAGTTCACTGCAGTGCTGGACATAAATAGCAACCCCCCTTCCCCCCTCCCCCTGGTGGCGTTTCACGCGGCCGACAGGCAAACCACGTTGGTTCTAAAATTTAGGTGAAAGTCCATTATTTTGTAACATCGTACTCATGGCGCTATAGCTACATGTTTCGTTCTTTGTCACTTTCGGGGTCTTCGCACTGCCCATTAATGCCAAGTGAGGTGACCAGAAGTGATTTTGAAGTGCCACCTAGATTTGATTTTATAAGCATGAAATGGCTGATTTTTAGCAAAATAATGAAACTTTGACACCGATGCGCAGACAAGATATCGATCTACCGATCTGAGATTTTGCACACGTGGTAAGCATGCCAAACCACAACTTTTGACACCCCAAGCATTCTCGTCCAAAAAAAAAAGTTTTTCGATCCACCCTAGTGTACGCTATACTCACATCTCAAAAGCTTTTAAACCTTTCACATTTTCCTAGTCCATATTTCATGCCCAAGTAATTCTGTTTTGTATAAAAGTTTTCACTAATGTCATTGTTAAATTTTTACATTCCCTGTCATTTAGTTTCACAAATGCCTCCTTTTTCCCTATTCTCATTCTGATCTCTTTGGTACTTCTGCTTCCCTGAGTCAGTATAGTATCTAAATAAAAAAATGCTCTTTTTCCCTTCCTAACCCACTGTATCATTAACCTGAGATTTTTCACCCTTAGTATATCTTATGATATGCAATTTAGCTCTCATAGTCTACAGTACTCTTAAAGCCGTTTACCTCATCAAGGTATTAGTTAAAATAATGACTGACATTTTTTAAAAATTCATGATTCCTAATTTTGCAACAATACAGCAGTACTCACGTGATGTTCTAGAAAATGACTTATCACATTGAAAAGGTTGGGAATATTTGCTATAGAACATTAAAGAATGATACAGCTCAGTGATTTTTTATGTTTCCTAAGCCTTTTTTATGCTTCCATTCAAATATCCAAATTGGATACTTTTAAAATTGACTTTTGAATGAATTTCTGTCTAAGTTTATGTCCATGACATGCAATTTTTGTGCTTACTTTTTTCAGTATTTTGTTAGCAAAGTTGTTTTAGTCATTGTTATATTTTTCATGTCTCGCTTATTTTCTGTAATGCTTTATTGTAATATGATATTATTAGCCTGTCTTGGAGTGGTTCTCAGTGTCTTTACCGTAACTGTTTGGTTGATGGGTTTGTAAAGAAGTCTGTTATTATTAATAGAATGATTTTTAGTCAATGGTAAAGTCATTATATGACCTGAGATTCCTTTTTATTTTGGTTCCTGTAATGAACAGCAGTTTGTCATAAAAATAATATGTAAATGGGTTTAGTTTAGTATTACATGTTTTTGAAATGGCACTGTACATATGAATCATGTATTATGAGATTTTTTTAAACCAGAGTATGTGATACAAGGTTCAAAGTCAGTTTTAGGGTTGTTTCATTATTTTGGAAACATTATTTTGCATGAAATTTGAGCTGATATGTGATGCATATAATTTTTCCAATGGCTATGTTAATGATAATTGGTTCTCTTCACTCTTTCCTTTCAATGTTTACTCATTCTGAAATATGAGATGTTTGCCACCGTTATTGTTTTATTTCACATGTAATTTTTTTGTAGAAAACATTGGCAGGATAAATAATGTGCGGTTTTTCATCCGTCATATCTGTCATTCTGTTGTTTACAGGTAAGCTTTCTGCAAACAGTATACACCGAAAGCCAAAGTAACTTAGTAGATAAGAAGCAGTTAGGTGCTCTTCTAAATCTTCTGCCAGCCACAGGAATAACAGTTAATGGAAAGCACTCATCTGTTAATAACCATAGCACTCTTCAACCTCAGCAGCCGGCATCTGTTTCACCTTTAACAAGCAAAAGATCTCTCTTAGGAAAAGGTAAATTACTTTGATTTGACAGCCGAAAATTTTCATTTGTCTATAAGAATCAATTACAGGCGACTTCCGAGATTCGACCGTTCGAGATTCGACCAACTCGAGAATTTAACCGGTCGAATCGACCCAGCTGATTGATCGGTCGAATTAGAAACTAGTTTACGCGAAGTAATTTTCGGCCCGCCCGACCATGAGAAGTTTAGTTTCAGTCTGTCCATGGTTATTTCTGCTCTAATTGTTTGAATTTGTGCTGATTGGACATTCGATGGTTCAAGATTTGACCATATTTTCAGGAACGCATCCCTGTCAAATCTCGGGAGTCGCCTGTATTAGACTTTGTTACCGATGATTCAATTTAAGTCAATTAGAAATTTGTACAGATTTTAACTGGTTAATATTCTAATATGGAAATTGCAATCTTGTGTTTTCTATTTCATACAAAAAAAGAAACTTTTTTGAGAAAAATTTAATCTGTATGAAGTCCAAGTGTGTTTAATTTAATTTTAACTAGATTTTAGGAATGGTAAACTGTTTAACTTTGCCATGAATAAATTTTTCCAGAGGACATTTATGTAAATGGTTATAAAATTATATTGTTGTGAGATTTATAATTAAACTGGATACATACTGTATATACCCGAATATAAGACGACTCTGATTATAAGACGACCCCCCATTTTGAACTCCTAATAAAAGGAAAAAATTTATTATGCACACAATGACAGAGGTTTATTATACCATTGACTAATAAACATTGAACCAATTGAAATAAGCAATTTTGTAGTGTTAGTTGGCATATACAGTTGCTTTCCTTCAAGTGTCTATCAATGACTGATTTTAACTTCTTACAGGACCTACTATAAAGGCGACGTCATTGCAATCGTTTATTTAGATTATCAATGAAGAGAAGATAACAATAACCCTTTTCTTTCGTCTATTTGAAGGTTTAATTGGCCTTAAATGAATCGGAGGCAACAATGAGAGTCTCCTTGGTAACGCCCGGAATGAGTACGAAAAATCCGCAAAATTTCGAAAAAGAATGCGTATTTCTGAAAAATTCGACCATGTAATGTGTAAACATCGCAAGAATAAGATAGTATAGAGCTTTAGCCGTCGAATAAAGTGAAAAAGGAGAAAATCGGTCCATATTTACATATTTTAATGAATGAAGGAAAAAACCTTGCACTCTGAAAAATTGAAAATCCCATGTAAACTTATGGGAAAATATAATTGTCTCCTGGATTATAACCCGGGACAAACGAAAATATTTTTCCAGGGACCTTATAGCCAGTAGAAACAAAACGCCGTTTACTGCATATCTTATACGACGAACGGTTCTCAAGAAATATGCCGATATAATTACGCGAGACTTCATACTCACGGATGCATGCAGCTTCACTACGTGCATGATATATAGGATAAAATTCAAAAGAGTATTTGTATTCGAATACATTTGAATCGATTCATTTTCTACTACTACTATTAATAATCGATTGTTTTGATTGATTTAAAGAATCGAATATTTCGATTATACTCTGCATTCGGTTCCTCTGTCAGTCAAACTATTATGCACGGCGCGATTATAAGACGACTAGCAATTTTTCGGTCATAAAAATTGGAACAAAACCTCGTCTTATATTCAGGTATATATGGTAATTATGTGACATTAAAGATAGTAAGTTAAGAGTGAATTGTGAAACTGAATCAGATTTTTTTATATTTTAATCGTATTTTTTAATTAGCTTTTAATCATTACTTGTACACATCAGAAATTTTTATAAATCTTGAAGAATTTATCTCAAAGAAGTTTTTAACTTTAAAATTTTTGTTTTGAGTTTGAAACAAAATTTTTTAATAATTTAGTACATGTTAATTATTGAGATTTTATGCCTTTCATATTTTGGTAAAAAATTTTCAAATACATGTACTTGTATGAAAAATTATATCTCTCTACACAACAGCATGTTTCTTTATTTTTCAGTGTCTCGTACTCGTATAGCTCGTACGTCTTCGTTGTCTTCCTCACCAGCTGGCCCAGATGGTTGGGATGAAGGTGGTGGTGAAGAAGATGTCACTCCTCCTGCTGGAAGCCCAATGGGGCCTAACGGGACTTCCTCATCCAACAGACCTCCATCTCCTCGGGAAGATGTCCTTGTAATTCCATTTGGACAATCAGGAGGAGACTGTATTGGAATGCTTCCAGAAGAGAAAGTAAGAGTTTATTATTAAAAATTGTACGTAATTTTTGTAGAATTTGTTTAGTAAATGATACCTGCATTTAGTAAGCATATTTTGTAATTAGAAATAAAGAATTTATTAGTTGGGTCTTAAATTACAATGATAAAGTGACTCATTTATTCTCTCATAGTGTTTTATTTTCTACAATAGTTTGGAAGCATTTGTTAGTGGTAATGCTGTATACGTATATTCTTATTCTGATGATTTCTTTGATATTTTTATAGGTTTTAGAGATGGAGTGGGAGAGGAGACAGGGGAGGGGCTTATCTGGAGTGGTTGGGATTAGGAGCTCTGTGGGAGTCTCTTCCATTGGAGGTGCTGGAGCAGCTGTCACTGACAGAGAACTATCTGGAAAGAGAACCCGTTTTTCTCTCTCTCACGATGAGGCCTCAATTGGTAACTATCCCATCTCATCTCCCATCTATCACAGTGGTTTTCAACTGGTGATATGCATTCCTTTAGGGCAGTGGTGGCCAACCTTTTTCTGTAAGGTGCCACTTATTATGCTGAAAATGTGTTGCGTGCCACCTAATATTTTTGAATTAGTGGTAGTCTATATGACATGGTTCTTAAAGGATATATGTAGGTCGAAAATATAGTAACACTAGTGTATAGCCTGTCAAAAATGACGGGAGTAAAGATTCGATCGTTCAAGCTATTTATGGAGATCAAATTGGCATCAGAAATAAAAATTGTATTGAAAGTCATTTCCCTCTCCTTCATTCCCCCTCTCTCCTTTCCCTCTCCCTTCCTATACCTCCCTCTCCTTCCCTCTCTCACCTTCCCTCCCTCCCCCTCTCTTTGTCCCCTCCCTCCCTGTCTCTCGTATTAAAAGCAATCAAAGCATGCTTACACCCATAAGGATTGAAATAACAATATGATATCGAGGTCTGACAATGGAATTGGCAGGCAAGGCAACATCTCCTTAAAATGGCTATGTGAATTAACCATTTAAATTGAGCGATTTCGAACTGTAGACAGAAAAAGTCGAACAGAATAAGAACCTTTATAATGTTTTCTTCTAAATGGTTCACATCCAAAGTTCGTAGGTCAGTTCTTTCTATTTTAATCTAAAAAAGAATGAAAGACTGCACGTCGAAAAGTTCATTTTTACGTGAAATTACGTGTTATCTTATTGGAAATGGAAATTATCCCCTGTAGTCCAACCCGGATCTTTGATCTTGAGTTCAATACAGTAAAACATTTTGTTATTATATCATAATGCTATCCTGAAAACTTCATAAAATTTGGTTCAGTCGTTTGAGAGATATTAAACTTCTAAAAGCATTACTGACAAAGTGACAATCTTTTATATAGTTTAGATTCTAATTTAGTAGCTGTAATTTTGTGAACAGTTGATACTATGTTGGCGAAGCTTTGAAATATAAGTAGCACCAGTATCAATTCTGTCTCGTCCATCTGGTGAGCCGTATAACACGCGAACACTAATTCGCAACATTTTTGGATTTTTTGTGTATTCACTGCGGAATTTCCGACTTCGTTATAAAGGATAATTGTTACCAGAGGCTTTGTTAAGTGAGGCATACCTGTATACTATACGAGTAAAAGTTGCTTGCATACTGCAAGCACATTTATTGATCAAAGTAAGATAATGCATAGCAGAATAAACAGACTGCCGCGAAACTTCCAAGTAGCATTGAAAGGTGCAAAGAGTGTCGCGAAACGTCAACAATTTCGGCGCTCTTCAAATATCTAAGTTAGTGTCTCGATAACGAAGCAAGATATCGGAATGAATCTTTTAAATAATTAAAGCTGAATCCTTCTTCTACATTTCACAGGAGGCATTTTTCTTCTATCTATAACAGAATGTAAGTTAGTCAAAGATTATTTTCGGGATGTTTTTACGATGCAGCCTTGCAGAAAAATATTTTTAACAACAACTGTATAAGTTAAATCTAGTATTTAATGAGTTTGTCAGTGTGTAGAATGCTTGTATAAGCTGCAGAAAAAATTTCAGATGATTCCGGCGAATACACTGCGAGTTATCGTCATTTAAGTTTTCAAGGAGCGGAGCAGTTCTCAGCACGTCTATGGCCAGGTGTTTAAACTGTATGAATTTTTAACAGCCACAATATATAAATTTTATGAAATTGTCAATGTTATTTACCACCTGAACATTATTTCCTATGTTAATATTTTCAGCTTCCTGGTTCTTCAGAATGTACATAACCATTAGTCAATTTGTTTAACATTTGAGAATTTATTACGGCCGAACGAATAAACATTTTCAAATTTCTATAATCCCTTTTTCATTATTTTGCAAATTCTACCATTAGAAAAAATTTCAGCTTCATAGCACATTTAGAAGTACCTAAACCATGAAATGTAAACGTAAGCTATGCATCTCTACAGTGGAAATATCGAGGAGGGTGTGCGTAGAAAATGTTGTACATATGTATCAAGTATGTATATAATGTCATAAAAAGTGCATTGGAATGGATTTAAAATTAAAATACTGGCCTGAAAAAAGAAAGAAAATTATTAATGATGTAATTTGGACAACTTACATAAAACTAAAGTCATAAAACATTGATTGGAGGAGAAAAAAAATTTGGCGATGTCGAGGATCGAACCCGCGACAAAATTTTCGCAGGCCGACACTTTATCACTAGGCTACCGCCATCTGTTGTCAGGGTATTGCTCATCATGGCATTAGAGGATGGCCACTTGTTTTTCAATTTTCAATTACAAATATCTCGAAAACGCGGACTCAGTAGATCCCTTTCCGAAAGTACGTGTCTAATTATTTTTCATTTTCTTTCATCCTGTGAAGTTTGGTCGTGATCCGCCACTTACACTTAGGTGCCTTCCCTTGTCAGTCTATTAAACAACATTGCAGAACCTAGAATGTTAACGTTGACATTTTTCAATTTATTTCTATACATTATATTTTATTTTTCAAAATGGGGAGGCGTGCCACTGACAAGAGCTTCGCATGCCACTATTGGCACGCATGCCGCAGGTTGGCCACTGCTGCTTTAGGGGTATGTCAGGGGTTTTGAGGGAGTTTGGAAAAGCATTAAAGATTATAATTTTTCTTCTTGCTTCATCTTTCATGCATGATTTCAGAATCAAAAGTTGCAATGTTACAACTAAGAATGACTTTACGAAACAGAAAAATATGCCAAATCTGTGAATTTTAATGTTATAAGCATACATTACCTATCTTAATACAAGTGTTATGCATTTCATTATCACTTTAAAATATACTATGGGAAATGCAACCATAAAGAAAATGCTCTAAGGGGTACATTGGCAAAAAGAGGTCAGAGAACCTTGATCTATTTTTTTGTACAATGGAACAAGTTATCAATAATAAGAGTTTAGTTTTGCATTAAAATCTAGATTTTTGGTTTCTTAGTGTCTACCTTGGAGCCTGGTGAGGTGGATGCCGTAAATGTTGGGGATGAAAATAGGAGTGTGGAAGTGGAGGAGGAAGAGGCAGTTTCCAACCACAGTGTGGCATCGTCTTTAGAACTGGGCACAGAGGAAGAGGAGGAAGAGGAAGAAGATGAGGAGGTGGATGGTGGCAGGAGCAGGAGGAGGGGCAAGCGGAGGGGTGTGGGAGGAGAGGCAGGTGGAGGCGTTGGTGGACCTGGTGAGGAGGACCAGCTGGCTCTGGATAACCTATCTGACATGGTTTCTGCCAATGTCTCCTCGAGAGGAACACCGAACATATCTGGTAAGAAAAATAATCCAGTAAGGCTTGGGGTTTGTTATTTCTCATGTTTTAGCTTCTTGCAATTTATCTTTGGTTTTGGCCTATTTACCGTATTTAATCGATTGTAAACCGACACCGACTGTAAGCTGTCCCCCACTTTTCACAAGGCCATGCAAGAAAAAAAATTTGATTTTAACTCTCTCACAACCGGACCGCCCGAGAATGCCCGTAAATTTTTATACTCCTGATCGCGGGACCGCCCGAGACCGCCTGGAAAATACGCTTTCAAATTTACCTCTGAAAACGTTGACTGGATGGCTTCTCTCTCGGAAATGACGTAGTATACCATATAAACACGAGATTTAGATCGTATTTGGCGGATTTTTCTTAACTTTGTATACGAAGATTTTTTAAAAAATATTCGATCGCAATTTGCTATTTTTTGGATCCTGAACAATCTAATATGTCTCGCAGTAATTCTTCTACTTCGGAGATTTTTCAAAATATATATTTTTGGAGATTAATGTATAATTGTTTTATTTAATGTTTCCTATTTGGTGGCCATCTTCAATTTCTCCGGACTTTTAATGCCAGCAGGTGCCCCACACCTCAGGACATGAGAGGGTTAAAGTATTAACTAAAATTACGGTGACATAAAATACATTTTATTCACTTATTCATAACAACTTCTACGAAAAACGTAATTTGACCTCGCGGGATCTTTGTATAGATAATAATACCTCGGGAATAAATTATGTAAATAATACGTGGTGCGTCAAAGTCTTGAAGAACGCAGTGATAGCGTTCATATGCGTAAGGAGCTAACACAATGTTTCATTTTACTCGTGAATCGAAGCATTTGCCCTCCTCTGCCCTCCCTCCTCCACCTATCATGTTTCAGTGTTAGCTCCTTATGCATACGAGCGCTATCGCGGCATTCTTTTACGACTTTGACGCACCACGTATTATTTACATAATTTATTTCTTCGTAGGTGTTCAGTCAATTTGATTCTTTTTTTGCATATATTTAAAGATCTCGCGTTATAATGTAACTACGGACATAAATTCATTGACTACTTTTTTTGCCCCCGATTCTAAGCCGAGTGGCATTTTCTGAGATGGTAAAAAGGTAAAAAAAGGTCGACCTACAATCGATTAAATACGGTAGATGGTGCTTTGAAATTATTGATTATTCAAGAGAAATTTCATATTTTAATTGCTTTAATTTCATTTCTCAGTATCTGGTATATTGGTTGACCTGATTTGTTTTCTCGTAAAATTTGGCATCATCCAACGTTACTTATAATAGGCTGCTTCATAACGTCTTAAATTGAAGATGCAAATGCAGAAAGAGAAAGGTTCATGAGTTTTTGCTACTAAATTTTCCAATTTTCAGTCACACCATTGAGAAATGTAAACTTCCACTACTCCATCCTCTGTCCTATTGATTCAATTTTAATTTTGGTCCTTGGTAGGTCGAGATACCCCTTCATCCCAAATAACGGAGGGAGATGGAGAGGAAGGAAGAGTTGGAGGGAGTGGTGGGGCTGAGGAAGAGGACGGAAGTGGCGTAGGGGGTGCAGTAGGCCTTCCTGAGGTGGGTGGAGAAGCAGTGGATGATGCCATGGGATCAGGGGTGGAAGGCATGGCTGGTGATGGAGGGTGTATGGGTGTTGAGGGTATCCATGGCTCCAGGGGTGGCTCGCTGCCTCCAAGCTATCATCGTCAACGTCATCCCATCTCAAAGCAGCAGCAACAACAGCAGCAGCAGCAAACCAGATCTGATATCGATGACAAGTTTGGAAAGTTTGAAATTAAAAAATTGATTGAAGGTAAATGGAATTGTATTCTTATGGCTTATTGCACTAAAATATGATACTTTAGACTTGCAAAATCCAAGGTTGAATATAGTAGCATCAAGGTTACTTTGGTCACATTTGTATGCTTCTGATGATAAAACATGAATTTTTCAGGTGATGAGACTGTTTCACTTGTCAGTGATACTTGGAGTACAGATGTTCTTGCTAGTGACAGTGAAACTGTCGATCTCAATCGAGACTCTGGATCAGCCTCTGTACTGAACCAAATGAATCCTTCTCTTCCACTCAATCAGTTGATTCCAGGGCAACAGCTTGTTGCAGGTAATCAAGCTACATCATCATCTCTAATCTCCCCACCAAATGAAGAAGGTATTATGGTTGGAGTAGTAGGAGGATTGGGAACATCTGGATCAGCTCGGCAAGATCCCACTGGTCAGGTAATGATCATATTTTGTGTGTGTTGAAACTTGGAAATTTTCTAGCAGCTTATTAGGCTTTTGAATTGAATGCCAAACTTTGTCATTAATATTAATAGATTAAAATCTATTCTACTGGAGAAAAGTTATTAAAATTAAAATTGAATTGTTTCAAATTGTAGTTTCTAAGTTCTATGCTTTGATAAGAATTAAAAGGATGCTATCTTGTTCATTTATACAGCTTTTGGATGTATCTGAAACTGGATCAGAAGCATGGAGTGTGGATGTGTTAGCTTCAGACTATGAAAGAATGTGTGAAGTGGACACGGATGATGCTGGGAGCGTGGCAAGGTAAGGCACATGCCCAGTTATGTAGAATCCACATAATGAAAATGTTTTTGTGCATCACTTCATTATTGAACTCATAAAAATTGAAATAGAATGTAAGTTATCTTTACTATTTCCATCTTTGAAATGTGTGATTTTGTAAAATTTAAGATGTTTAGATTATCTCAAGTCTTAAATTTATTTTGTGAATGTTTCTAGCATTGATTGAAGAGTAGGTACTACATATGTTGTTGATTAAAATCCTCTCATGGGCATGATTCGATGTACTTATACTGCAGGTCTGATGACACTGCTAGATCAGAGCTTGAAGCTGAGGGTATTGGAGTGAGAGGTGAGTTGGATAGAGCTCCCAGCATGGGGCTTCCAGGAGATGAGCTTGGTGCTGGTGCAAGAGGTGAAGAGAAAGCAACTCCTCCACTGGTACATAACCCAATGAGCACCAGGGGTCCCTCACCAGGTCTGTCCTCAAGAGGCTTATCTCCTGGACCATCTTCAACATTTCGACCAATTAGAGAAGAGGAAGAAGCGTTGCTGGGTGGAGAAATTGAACTAGCAGCCCCTTGTCAACGGCCAACACCTCGGTACATCACTGGTGTTGGTCCTAGACAAGGTGAAACATGGCTGAGTAGCTTAAGCATACAGATACATTTTTTATGGTTACCATTTTAATTTCAGTACTTATTTTTAGCTTTATTAGATATTGTAAAACTGAATGATAATTTTAATTTGTTATAAATGCTAGTAGAAAACATTTGTGCATGGTGAGTAGTGGTTTAAATAAACTCCCCTAATATTTAAAAACAACATCTGATAATGCTATTGTAATACCCTCAAATGTAGGATTTTATTTGCCCCTTGTATTTTAGTAATTTGTCCTTCCTTGGTTGTCCATTGTTTTGTGTCATAAATTTGATTCATTATCATTGGTTTTTTGACAATAAAAAAAATAGTTTACAAATATAAGGCCAAAAAAATCACAAAATTATCAGGATTTCTTATTCTTTTGGTTGATTTGCTGGTGTTTCAATGCAATCCACTTATTCTAGGGCAAAGGTGGCCAACCTTTTTCTAATTTCTAAACTAGGGTTTCAAGTGCTTCATAAGTAAATATGGACAAAGTATAATATGAATGCATGTACAGGCATTCCTTGCATAGCAACTCTTTGCTTAATAATGTACCTAATTTGTGGTTACAATGCTGGTGCCAGTTTTAGTGCCTATCAGCCATGGTACTCAGCCTCAACCAGGCCCTTTAAGCAGAGAATAAAATTTTGTTGATCTCATCTCCGCAACTTGACCTATTATCCTTTATATAATTTTACAAATGTCCGTCCATCTGTCCCCATTTGTATCTCGAGAACCATTCATCATAGAGATATGTGGTAAATGGCATTTTGTTTCTATTAGGTAGGTGGTCTCAGAAAAACTATTTTAATTTTCATAAAATCCTGGGTTTGAATCCAGGAAACATATTTGCATAAGTTTATATGGGATTTTCGATTTTTCAGAGTGCAAGGTTTTTTTTCTTCATCCATCAAAATACGTAAATATGGACCGATTTTCTTTGTTTTTGCTTCATTCAATGGATAAAATTGTACACTATCTTATTCTTGCAATGTTTAAATGTTACATGATCGAAGCTTTCAGAAATACATAATTGTTTATGAAATTTTGTGGGTATTTTCTACTCTTTCCGGGCATTGACAAGGCGCCCATCATTGTTGCCTCCGATTCAATTAGTGTCAATTAAACCTTCAAATAGGTGAAAGAATAGCATTAGTCATTATGCACTTTTGTTTAAGCATCAAAATTATTACTGTAACAATGTCAAACTTTATGCATTGCAACATAAATATTTACGGATAATTATTCAGTTAACTGCAGATGGGAAGAGTTTCTAATGATTTAATCAAAGCAGTTGAATCTTCCTTTCATCGTTTGAATGCTGGAATCTTACCTTTTTGTAAGTAGAACCATTATATTATACAGCTACTAGTGTCATGCCCATTGAAATATCAACAGAAGAATTATAGATAGGTAGATAGATTATTATTATTTTCATTTAACCACTTAATGCTCGGGATTTTTTTTAAAAATGGGTCCAAAAATAATCAGGTTTTTTTATTTCGTTAAATTAAAGCAATACATATATAAACTCAAAAAAACATCAGTTTTGAAAATTTTTATCAGAAAATAATTTTTTGTTAAAAAATGGGGATGATTTTTATATGCACATTAATGTTCCATGAGTATACAGTGGATCCTCGACTTATGATGGCCTCGTGATATGATTTTTAGACTTCTGATGAGCCTCCCATGCTTCCATGTAGTATCAACATATGATGAAACTGCGACATACGATGGACAATCAGCACACGTTATTGGTTCTTGACCCGTCAATCACGTGTGTCTTTTAAATTGTTCTAATGAATAGCTTCCTTTGTTTTTGTCTTAACGCATTCGCTGCTGCCTATACATACAGTGAAAAGAAACAAAGTTGCAAGGGAAACCTACGACAATAGACATTATATCTGAGGCTACAATGACGAAAGGTCCTTTTTATGTCCCAAGACTTCTCAGCATAGAAAGACACAAAGTAAAAAAACCAAAAACATGGAAAAGTAACGCGACCCCATATCTAAGTGCCGCAGTAGTTAAAAGATATTGTTGCAGTGCCAATCCATTGAAATCGAAAAGAGTACATACCGTGACAAAAATGATGCACATGTATTTCTATTTATTTTTTTCTGTTATATTTTATTAATTATACACATTTATATGTAAAAGAATATGTAATCCTACATAAAATAAATATTTTCATGGGAAAAGTCTTATTTAGGTGCAAAAAAAATTGAATTCTAAGGATCTCTGAACGAATTAGAGGTTTTACATAGATTTCAGGGTTCGACGTACATTTTTCCGACATTTAAGAAAAAAAGTTTTAAAAGTTAGACAAACATTATATTATATTATCAGGGGAAATCAATATATTTTTTAGAAGAAATAGAAAACAAATTAGAAGAAGTTAGGAAAAGTTGATAAAAAATTATTTTTAATGCAATTACAATACCAGAATTTACACTTACAATTTTAATTTTTAGAATAAATATAAACATATAACCGAAATACTAAATAAAAAATATATTTATAGCACAATTACAAAATATTTACATTTAATAATTTAAAAGTCTAATTTCGTGTGGTATATCTTAAAACAAGGGGATAAACAAAGGCCTACATTGCAATCTGGGCAGTAATATCTACTTTCCCAGTGCACTTTCTTTCCTTTTTCGTCTTTTTTCACTGAACAGACAGCACAGCGTCTAGTTGGCATTGCTTTTTTTTTCTGTAGCTGGAATTGGTTCTAAGAAGTGCCGTTCCGTTAGACGCAAGGGGTTGGGCACACTTCCAGGGTGTCGTCCTTTTGACAGAAATTCAGGAGAATGATATTTTTCAATCGGACTTTCATTTATTTTAAGTCGGTATTGCAAATGGCTCATTTTCCCGCCTGTTTTTATGTACAGAATGAACGAATTCCACAGAGCTTGTTCTAATAGATGGTAAAATATTTTTTGTAATATTTTTTACCGTGCTTTCTGGGGATTGGGTAGTTGGACAAATGTTGATCAACTCGATCAACTCGATCAACACCACCCATCGTAGAACTGTAAGCCGGAGCAACTTCTGGTTTCTTCTTTTTTTGGCCCCTTTTTTCAACATCGACCACTTTGCAGCCATGCACAGTAGAAAGAAAAAACATCTTTTTTATCTTTCCAGCACAATACCATAACTCTCCCTCGTTGGTACGCTGCCAACTATCCCCTTGAAATTTTTTTTGGCGTTTTCAGATTTTGTGGTACTCCTTTTCGATTCACTCTTAGAGTACCGTATATGTCCGTTTTATGCAGGATTAAGACATCTGCTAACTCAGGAGAAGTATAAAAATTGTCTGTGGTCAAGCAGTAACCTTTATTCAATAGAGGTTTCATCAATGCCATCACAGTTTGTGATGAAATCGGGAGATTCGGTAATTCACTTTCGATAACAGTACCTTTCCCCATATAAATAATTGTCGACCAAATATATCCCGAATTTGATTCGCACAACTTAAATGTCTTTATGCAGAATCTTGCACGTTTCAATGGAATGTGTTGAATCCATCCTAATCATCCTTTATATAGCATGAGACTCTCATCTATGGTCACATTTTGTTGGGGAGTATAGGCTTCTTGAAATATTTTGTTCAGATGCTCATAGAGAGGCCAGATTTTATTGAGTTTCGGATTCGGGTGAGTGGTTGCGTCGTAACTCTCGTTATCGGCAAAGTGAAGATATCGTTTTACCGAAATATGTCTTCGGTGCGACATGATATTTGGGAAAAAAGGAGTTAAAATCACAGGATGCTTGGACCAATATAATTTTTCCTCTGGTTTCACCACTATACTCATTGCCATTGCAGTAGCAAAAAGAACACGTCACTCGTCTGATGTTGTGGGATGCCACTGACTTAGGTCTAGAGAGGTACTTGCTTGCACCCTGTTACACTGATCGGCATATAAATTAGTTTGTTTCACGATCAAATTCAAATTCATTGGTATATGACTATTTTCGGATATACGGAAGATTCTCTGCAAAATTGAAATCCAGAAGGAGGGGGTGGAAGATCCGTCGTAGTGTCGATTCTGGTCCATTCAGAAACATTTGATGATTCAGCTTCATCTCGATCACTTGCTGAAAGAGAACTCCATTCTGATATTGAAGTTTCACTTCCAGAAACATTAATGTCAACATCATCCCACTCACTTTCACTTTCATACTCCATATTGAAATAATAAGGATATGAAAAACTTAAAAAAAATCAACACAAAAGAAAAACTAATGAAAGTAGTTTTTTAGCAGAAGGCACATGTATGTTACCATGCAAAAGCAAACAAAAGTTGGCAATCAGTTACTTTGTAGCATTAATTTCCTCTCTAATATGACTTTTAAAGTATAGATTTCTGACTGACTTTGCATAATAAATTGTCAATATGCACACAGCCATGCCCTCAACGAGATTCGAACCTGCAAACCTTACATTGGGAGACAAATAAACTAAATCCTATACCGGAGAAATGCATTATTAGAGTTAAATGTGAATTATTGAGATCAACTTATTTTACACACTTAATTTTTTAGAAATTAATTGAAAAAACTGCGCAAACGTTGCATGGGTACAGCTAGTATGTCCTAATTTTTCCAGATGTTCCCATTTTTGGCATTCAACCATCAGGGAAGAATAAAAAAAATTGAATTTTTGCAAGAATTTAAAACGTATCAGATCCATTATTGTTCATTATTCTCATATTGCATTTTTAAATATAATCAATTTATATCAATATTCGTGCATGCCAGGTTTCCCTCTGCTCCTCTGCGTGTGTCTGATGTAGGATTTATAATTATAATAGCCCAAGAGGTTGATTAGCTAGAAAAACAAGTTTTGTTCGTGAAAAGGGCATCCTCATTTCTGAGCCCTGAATATGATAGCCCTATCAAAAAGATTTACAAATCAAAATTCTCAACTGGTCAGTTCTTTGTTTCTTTTCCCATTTTAAAGCCTTTAATAATTTCAGTTTTAATATTCCAAACTTTAAAATGAAGAAAGTTCAAATAGCATTTTAGCATATCGTAAGGTTTTTGTTTTGTGACACAAGTTGTAATGGTTTTGGTACATAGTAGTAAGGTGTATGTGACATTTATCATTTATTCATACCATAAAAAGACATTTTTAAATTTGTGGGTGTAGTAATTTTGGGACATGAATTCATCTCTTCTTTATTACATCCTTTTTTATGTGAAATTGATTTCCATTTACCATGTTTTTGAGTAATTAGGTATTTTTCAGGAACACATAAACACCACTAAAAGAGGTATTCTTATATTACATATCCACCAACATTTCCTGCACTTTGCCATATAAAATTTCATATTTGTATATTAAGTTACGGTCCAGGTAATGCATTATAATATAGTTTGTTTGGAATTTCGATTTTCAAATAATGATACTTCTTTGTGGTACAAGTTAATCTCATTGTGCAAGGGATGCCTGTACAATCATAACCTTATATTACCAGCCTGGATTAATGTGTATGTTTAGCTTGTTTCTTGCCATATTTATTTTCAAATTTAGGCTCTATTGCTGTTGCTGTTGATTATATGTTATATGAAATCCTATAAGAGTATGTATGCTAAACGACACGAGCTGCAGGTTAACCACCTCTGTTCTATAGTAGTTTTATCCTTTGCTCATTTTATCTTGGTATTCATACTTGGAATTGTAGAAAGCAATTAATAATATTGTGAGTATATTGGAAAATTTTTTCGTGCGTTGATTGTAAATTTTTAGTTACCTAATTGATTTCTAGTTTTCATGTACCCTAAATTCCCAAGTATAACGCGCACTCATACATAACGTGCAGGCCGACCTTAGACCGTTTTCAGCTGGCCTCTGAATTTTCTAGTATAACGCGCACTCATGTATAATGCGCACTCATGTATAACGCGCAGGGCGCACGGAGAACATGGCATCGTTGAGGATTGCATTTTTTAAAGAAGGCTTCTCATAAACACCCTTCCCCTACTTCACTTTGAGAAGGAGAACATTTGGGAAAAACCCCTGGATACCGATTTTTTCCATTCTTATTTCGGAAACAATGACCACTCGATGGTCAAAGAAAACTGGTTGGGGAGTGAGGTAGAAGGAAGTGGTAGGGGCGTCATGGGATGTGTTGGGATGATTGCGCTTGAAAATTCATTGGTTAAGAACTTGAATGATTACGATATAAATTGTGACAGCGAATCAGAAGATTTTGATGGTTTTATTCATTAATAATCGAGTGGGAATAAAAGTTTATGAAGAATTTGTGATTTCTTATTTTTATATGTGAATGTGTTTTGTTCTGGAATTCGTTATCGTATTTAAAAAGTCATTGCGTACATTTTTTTCAACTAATAACTTCGAATCTGCCAGTTTGTCTTAGGTTGAATAATAATTAGGTAACTGAAATTCGATTTTGTATCTGTAATAATTGAAATGCAAGGTAATTTATGCCCGAAAATTTGTTTTTATCAACGGAGTTGTGCTTGGAACAAAAAGAAAGAAGTTTCGATAGGTTTCAGCCATTTAGTGATTTCACAAAGTTAAGTATTTGAACGCTTAAAGGCATTTTATTTTATAAAGCGGTACTTCTTATGCATTACGCGCACTAGTACTTCTTATGTATAACGCGCACTAAATAATTCCGAAAATTTTACAAAAAAACCTTGTATAACGCGCACATTATACTTGGGACTTTAGGATATGTTTATATTTATTTTAATATTTAAATTAAAATATCAAGCTCACCATATAGCTGCAATCCAATAGATGACTGATACTGTGATAACTTTGAAACAGTTTGAAAAAAAAAAACAGTTGGCCATTGTGATTACTATGTTCTTTGTAGCTGAAATTCTATCTTTTTTTCCTAACGTTCAATGGCTGTGGAATTTATCTTTACTATCAGTTATTTAAAAAATATTTTGTTGTTAAAAGGAAGTAAGATAGTTAAAATCTTTTATTATTATTATTATTATTGCTTTTTTATTTGAATTTTTGTTCAGGCTTGTTTTTTGCTCATTCTTCCAGGTAATTTGATTAATCTTCATGTGATAGAAGGTAAGGAATAATTTAAGTAAACCATCTAATTATTTAAAGTATAGATACTGTAATTTTTTAGTTTTTCATTACATGTATGTTCCTTGGTAATTATAATTTGAGGATAATTCATTCAATCCCAGCATTTGAGTTAAAAATTTTCATCAATTCGTAAATTATTTCTATCCTGTTCTTATCATAAGTCTATTTACAATAAAACCTCTTATCTTACGAACTCCCTTAGAAAGAAGAACTCCATATAACAAAAGTTATTGCCGACCCTGAAAAATTCACTAATAAAACTATACAGAATACCTCTATAATTGCCTCTGATAATTGCGAAACCTCCCTATTACAAAATAAAAATCGCACCTGTTCCACTAAAAACAAATCTCCATATAGTGAAATACAAAAAATAGAATATTGTATGCGCTGTTGTAAAGCAGAAACCAATGGCATCTATGCAGGTGTTAACGCTGTTATTATGATCTCACCTGAATGATTCGAAGCATAGTATTTGTTGTAATTTCGAGTGATAGGGTAGACCTTGTATTTCGCGACTTTATCTTTCGCATATTTCAGTTTTTCATGGTTCTGCATTTGCAACCAGTTTTGTCTTTCGTGGTCTCATGTTTCGCTCTTTCCCAGAGAAAAATCGTGGAAAAGACTGCAAAATTTTTTATATGTGGAATGAATCGCCTTTCCCTCATGTTTTATCTCATAGTCAGGCCTGAAAAAATATTGTTGTGTTATTCTAATATGTAAAAATATTTACATAAGTGCATTAATGTAATATATATGTGTAATTTAAAAAAATTGGATACACTTGTCTTATATATTCTTTTAAATATTTTTAGGATGCAATCCTCTCACACTTTCGTGCCCCTTCACATGTGAAAAGTTGCAAAATATAAGCTGTTATCACCGTTAAGGAGCTTTCTTTCTTTTTGACGACAGGGAAGTCCTGAGCAGAAAGACTCAACCCTCAACTCTAGATCTTTCCTATTCAGGATCATTGGGGTATTTGCTCAGGTTTTACGTATTTCAAATACTTAGGCTTTGCGTTTTATGCGTCATTTATTATTGGTGGAGTTTCGCGAAGTTTTTCAGGAATGTAACACCTCAAGAAAGACAAGGTCTGTCGTATTTGGAAATTAGCTCTTGCAAGTTAGGCAACGGCCATTCATTTTTCTCAATTCTACTATGGAACCAGGGGTGTGCTGTGCCTCACAGTTGCCTGTGTGCAAGTCTCTCATTTGCCGCCCGTTTTAGGCATTTACAATAAATTTTTTAAAATGCCTTATAGTACAATAAATTTCCGTAGCCAATAAATATGTAAGAATATACAGCATATTATAATACAATCCGTATTACAGGCTACCCCCTACTTTCGTACACATACGTTCCTGAAAAGTTGTACGAAAGTCGAATGTACGAAAGTTGAACATAGATTTACATGTTATAGGGAGGTTCCATTCCCAGAGAGCCAAAAAATATTATAAAATCTCTAATTATGGTATAAATGTTTAGTTTTTTGAGCAGGGGCCTTTTAGACACAATCGTCGATTTTATAATGTAGAGAGATAGGGTAAAATGCAATAAAATATTTAAATAATTGCACAAATAAACATTGCTGTACAGACAAAGACACCGATACGGCGGAAACTGGTGGCCTGGTGGCTGGCAACCAACAGCACTCGAAATATTCGTTCGTCGTTTCGCTGAAGCATGAAAGTCCGAATTCGGCATACGGAAGGCGGTTTTGGGGTGTCAATGTATAATGAACGAAAGTGCGAGTTTTTTCATTAAAGCATTTTGCTATTTTCATAGATTTTTTGTAATATTGCCTAATCATGGCCCCAAAGAGAGTGATGATTGAAATGAAAGAAAAGTCGGTAAAAAGGGCAAAAAAAGTGATTGAGTTTGGAGAAGAAAATTGAAGTTTTAAATAGGCTTTATCAGTTGGTAAATTACTTGATGTGACGGAGTCCACAATAAAATCGATAAGGAAAGTGAAGACGCAATTAGAGCTAGTGTTGCAAGTGGTACTTCAACGAGTACAAAAGTCTTTAGTACCTAGGAATCTGTATGTAGAGAAGACAGAGAAGGCTTTAAACCTGTGAATCGAGACCCAAACTCGCAAGAAAATCTCGCTGAGTTCACTTGTCATTCACAAGAAAGCCAAGCAACTGCACAATCATTATGTCTCAAATTGTTTCGAGGTCTGCTAACGGGATATTGCCAACGTCATCGAAGCGTGTGTAGATCGGTTCCTTGTTCTTTAAAAAAATGTGGCGTTTATTGCAAACGCCATAGTACGTATTTTATTATTATATTGGTTCTTCTCCTTTACAAATGAACACACACTCAACCGGCTTAAGTCCAATGAGTGTCCGATTGAAGCTAAAGATTCGCCGCTTTTGGCACGCCTAATTATTTCCATCTTTGTCTCAATCGTGTTCAGTTTATGAGTCTTACGTTTCTTTTCACTTGTATTAGCGCTTTCAGTTTTCTGTTTCTCACTCGTGTTTATAAAATAATAGGTGTAAAATGCACAAACAAAGAAACACTGCTGTACGTACAGACAAAGATGGTAACGTTGCCGAGACTGAATAATAATAATAATTTATTGATTATTAACCGACTTTACAGTGATATTAATCTTGTCAAACTTCAGTACAATATTAAAAACATTACACACAAATCTTACATTACATATATTATTACACAGCATACTTGAAGGTCAGTTTTGTCCTGAGAAATTTAAATCTGCTAGGTCACTTTCTAGAAACTCATCAATTGAGTAGAATGATTTAGATTTCAGCCATGAAGCCATTACTCTTTTGAATTTTATTATATTTATGCATTTTGCTTCATTTGGTAATTTATTAAAAGTGTTAGCTTGGCTGACAGACTGAGATAGCTCGAAATGTTTGATTGTCAGCTGACATACGAAAGTCCGAATTCAGCATACGAAAGGTGGTTTAGGCATGGGAATATATAATGTACGAAAGTCGAATGTATGAAAGTAGGGGGTTGCCTGTACTGTTAAAAATACTTTACGTGTCTGACAATAAATCGGCCGCCCCCATTGTTTGACCGCCCGTGTGCGGCGCACACATCGCACATATGGACAGAACTTAATAAGATTTTATTTTCTGATATTTTTTTGTGTTCATTTATCTTAAGTCTCTTTCATTAATGTTCATTTTTCCGTCTCTTTCTCTGTTTTTTTGCATTCACCAATACAGAGGACAAATGATCCGTTCTTGGTGGGATAGGAACCAAACCCTGTATTTCCCATTGCCTTAATTCTCTTTTGCGATTTGTTTTCAGGAATGTAACTCCCGCGAAAGACAAGGTCTGCCTGTATGTATAATTAAGTATGAAAATTTGTTGAAAACGTAATAAAATATAAATTCTTTTTATAAATAAATTTTCTATAGATAATTTATTGTTAGTAGCTTTTTGTGGTAAACATTGAAGAACAACTGAATACGTAACTTTTATTTAAATAAAGGACAAAAATATTTTTTCATTAATATTTTTTGTGCAATACAGGTGATGCTCGTTATATGCCAATTTGATTTATGCGCTTTCATTTTAACGCCATTTATAACGATGATTATAACATCCACAGTATTTCTTATAAATAAATTACCATATTTCCCGTCATATAAGATGCACTTTTTTTCCCGAAAACTGTCAACTAAAATCAACCTGGGTCTTATGCGCCGAGGGTTAACATTTGCACGGTCATATAGATCAGTGCTTCTCAACATTTTTTGATCCACAGCATGCCTTCATGAATGCTTAATAAACATTGCGGCACATCAAACTAACCCTATGTAATTTTGCTGCTTTAATATGTGTTTTTAAAGAAGGATAAAATGTTATTATATTTTTAAATTAATTAACCATTAAAAATCTATTAATTCACCTTGCAGTTTAAGGATAATTTCCTTGGATGATAAAATTTATGCGAATTTCTTTATTTAATTTAGTAACAAAAATCATCTGAATTTGTGGCACATTAATTTGCCATGGCACACCGGTTAAGAAGTTCTGGTATAGATTTCCCAATATTCTGTTAGAGTTTTTTGACTGAGAAAAGAAAGATTTCCTTAGCCAATATATGATACTCGTTTATTAAACACACAATACATATTTTGATGCAAAATAAGATTATCACTTTGTGATTGCATTGCGTATCAGTATTGGGAAAGCGATTTTGGCATTGGCTTGCCAGCTGTAAATGATACTTAGTATTTTAGGTAGTTGCATGCATAATCTAGAATGGACACCGGCTGAGTTCTGTATAAAAGCCTCACAATGATCTTAATTGGAAGGAAGCCTATGCACTCAGCGAATTCACTTGTATTTAGAATTTTTCCTCAATTTTATAGATTGGAATCTCTTTGCAACTTGTATTTAAAACATATTGTATAAAACTAAACAAAAAATCATAGGTATAATTTACCCAAGTTTGGGAACGGAACTACTTTGACATGTATCTTATGGGATAATTGCTTTCAATTTACGCCAATTCGATTTATGCTGTAATCCACAGGAATGTATCTATGGCGTAAACCAAGTGTCACCTGTATTTTCATTTACTTTTATTTGGCTATTTATTGTTATACTATCGTCTCTAATGTACATAGTGTTAAAATAGCAGAATTTGCCATTTAAATATTTTGAATACTGAAAAGTACATTCAGTATAAAGTAATCCAAGTTTTGATCAATAATGATGAAAAATCTCAGTAGCCCAGAGATTCCCTACATCATAAATTGCCACATCATATAGATTGTTTTTACTATGAAAATTGATCAATGTTATAGGAATGAAAAAATAATATAATGTTTTTATCATAAAGTGAATTTTTTGGAAACATTCTTTAACTAAAATGTAGTGTAGAAATAAATTATAACCCAGGGCCGGCCAAATGGGGGAAGCGGCAGATGCAAGGCATCTGGGCCCCCGAGTAATGGGGCCCCAGAAGTTCTCATTTATTCAAGTATCGAGTGTAAATTTTGCAAAAACTTTTACTAAAAATTACTTGAAAATTGATTTCCAATTAGGAAACACTCCTTAAAAGGTAAAATATTAAACTGGGACTCCATAAATCGTTCGTTATCACTATAAATATTAATATTGTTGGGCCCCATTGGTATTTACATCCGGTCCAACATCAGTGCTTGGCTGACTGTTATAACCAACAATAATATGCTAATATGCATATATGATGAATCTGAAAAAAACCTTCATACAAAAAACCTGCTTACAACAAAGTGCCAAAAATAGGGCCCCTTCAGTTTCATTATAAAGAGGTTTTACTGTGCCCAGTCAAAACAGTGTGCAGTTATTCTCCATTTAGATATAATACTGGTGCTTGTTGCTGATAGAATCGTTTTACTTTATGTGAATACATGACATATGAATTTTAGCTCATGAGTGATGAATCAATAATTTCATTATTTTTATTCATATTAAGAGAGAAAATGTTGTCCAAGAGCATTATTTGTTGTAAATAATGTTTCAGATACTGAATTTACATTTTAGCAAATATTTTTTTTCTTTTTAACTTGTGAGTTTTTTCCTGATTGATTTATCTCTTTTGCTGTGACTATCCAAAAAAATTTTTAATTGAAGGATGACTTATTCACTGTGTTAATGGCCCACAATTTAATAAAACAGATAGCATGCTTAAAATCATCTAAATGGTTATATTTTAAACATTTCGCTGCAGTCATGTCAAATTTAATTCACCTGCTTAAACTGTTACATGTGCCCTTTGAAAATATTTTTTCCATTCTTTATTGTGGTGAGGTGTCTTGAATCCTGATTTGTCTTTATTGAAAGGTGTGGAAGAAGGGAAGCCAGAAGGTTCTATTAAGTCAGAGGAGGATAAAGAAGCTGGTTCTTTAAAACCAGCTGTTGCATTCACTGCACAAGACGTGGAACGGTTACCTTCAATGTCTCCTGCCGATGGTCCAATCAATCTACCCAATCAACTTCTTATGCATCATATGTGCAATGAGTTTCCTTCAGCTTCATCTTCCACACCTGCAAAATCTGCATCTCACGAGCATCATGTCCATCATAGAAGAAGGACTCGTCATGGACATTCGAAGGCCTTGGGAGCGGGGATGTCAATGAATTTACTCAGTGGTCAGGTACAGAACTCTTTGCCATCTGTTGGGCAGTTGGTTTTATTTATATTTTTTATTATTTTGGTAAAGAAAGTTTTCTTTAAAATACTATTATTTCTAAGATTTTGTTATTCTATGTAAAAAAAAAGTTGAACCCACTTGTGCCTGACTTTCCTTGATGTGTTGGAAGATTTTTCTAAAGATGGGTCTTGTAGAGCTTTCACTTACACCTCGTAACTTATGTGAATAAATATTCCACTAAACAGATGCTCATTTATGAATCTATGGACATCAATTCTAAAAATTGACTACTTTAAATGGATTCCAATTAAAAAGGGTTAGAGACTACAGCGAGATGGATGTTTCAAAATCAAGAAAAAACTCCTTAACCATACAAAGCAAATATATAGAGACAATACACACAGTAAAAGTTAAAAAGTGGAAAAAGGAAAAAAGATACAAAAAAGATGGTACACTTACAGATTTACGGGTTTTTTTTCCTACCTTTGCCCACTTTTTAACTTTTACTGTGTGTATTGTTTCAAGATATTTGCTTTGTATGGTTAAGGAGTTTTTTCTTGATCAATTATTGATTCTAGAGGTTTTGGGGAAGAGTTTTTACTATTCCAAAATTTTTATGCCTGGTGGAAAAAAGTCATTTGTCCATTGCATAAAGGTAATGAAGATAATGTGAAATTGGTAATTCTGCTAGCAGTTAGAAGTATTTTTAAATATGTAGAAGCATAGTGCAGAGATTTTACTGTTTCTACAACAAATGTTTCTCATGTGAGTTGAAAAAATTACCACACAGTTATCCATTAGTGAGTTGTTTCACCTGGCATGGAAACCTTGATTTACCTCTCTGGTAGGCCATCATTTACCCTACTTTGACCCACCAGTCGGCATGAACATATTGTTTCGTGACAAATCATAATAAGAAAAAATAACATTTGTATATGTATAAAGTGGACTGTATTAACTCCGATGGAAACAAGATAATCCAGTAGGATTTGTCCTACCAAAATGAGGAGCACGGGGGTGGAATGAAATGCCACTGGATCCCCTCACCGCTGTTGTAACTCGTCACTGAATCTTCTTGTTGTATTAATTTGAAATTTTTATCTAACTCTTGAAGTTCCATGTTGGCTCCTATGAATGTGGTTCCGTTGTCACTGTAGATGTGTGGCCACCTAACTCGACGAGATATGAACCTCTTTAATGCAGCTAAAAAGGCTTGGCTAGTCATGTCGCTAACTACTTCTAAGTGTATGGCTGTAGTAGTCATGCATACAGACACTGCCACATAACGCTTAATTTTTGTTTTAGTTTGTTGTGAACCTGACTTAACATAAAATGGTCCAGCATAGTTGATTGCTGTATTACAAAAGGGTTTGGTAGGCTCTACTCAGTAACTTGGTAATTGTCCCATTAGCTGCTTCGATGTTTCTGCCTTTAACTAACTTATGACAAATTAGGCACTGGTGAATGACCTGTTTTATGGTGTTCTTGCCATTCACAATCCAGTAATGTTGTCACAGAGATGCATGCAATAACTGACATCCTGCATGTAACATGCATTTGTGCTCTTCACCGATGATCAGCTTGGTCAGATGATGCTTCGGAGGCAGTATTCCTGGGTCTTTCTTCTCGTAATGAAGTTGAGACGCTTTTAGTCGGCCTCCTACTCTGAGAATTTTGTGTTCACATAGGAAGGGGTTCAAAGACCTTAACTTGCTTTTACTGCTGATCAAATTCGTGTTTTGAAGATCATGTATCTCCATCATGTATTCTGAGGTTTGAGCGATCTTGATACATATGCATAGAGCATTTTGAAGTTCGAGCACTGTTAAAGGGCCGACCTGTTTTCCTAATCGTAGAGTTCTTGCATTAGATACAAATCGCAGGCTATAGGCTATTACTCTCTGTAGCCTTCTCAGGTTCGAAAATTTTAGTATGATGTCGTCTTGACCGTTGAGTGCCACGAAGCTTGTTTTGAATTTCCTTTCTTCTGGTAATTCCTCTACAATCAGTGGAGTGTGTATTGTCGGCCATGAAGATGGTGACTCTTGAAGCCATGATGGTCCATTCCACCATAGCTTGCTGCGTGTGAGAGCATCTGCATTCATTCCTCGAGAGATCAAGTCTGCAGGGTTATCGCCTGATAACACGTCTCCATTCTGTCACTGATGTGTTTTCTTGAATTTCTGATACCCTGTTTGCAACAAATATCTTCCATCCAGTTGGAACTGTAGCTAGCCATGCTAATACCAGGATAGAATTGTCCATAAACAACAGCTTGCGATATCCATGTGGAGTGCCTTGCTGACCTTCTTGAAAAGGTGTGATAGCAGTAAAGCTCCACACAATTCTAGTCGTGGAAGCGTTAACCTTTTCACAGGAGCTATCTTTGATTTGGCGCAAAGTAGTTTGACTTCTGTGCGTCCTTTGTCATTGGTTGATTGGATGTAAATACAGGCACCATAGGCCTCCTCTGAGGCATCTGAGGAGCCATGTAGTTGAACTTCTGTCAGATGATGTGACTTGCCAAGTTGTGTATGATCTTGTCTAAACGGCAACTGTACTATAAAGTGACCTGAGGCATCCCTGACGGTAGTGTCAACAAAATGCTGCTCGCATTCTTTCTGTTCCTTTGACCGGGGAGGCTTGTTCAGCTCCTCGATTTCTCAGAAACGCTGCAGTTGTTGCTCTAGGCTGCTGTCATTTCTGCTTACTAGTGCCATCTGTGGCTGTGGATATGCATGTGCTGCATCTGAATCCTTGAAGCTCCCAGCCAAAATCCATCCAAGATCTGTATTTTGCAGCACAGGGTACGGCCCAGGCCTGCCTTGTTTGCCTGGTCTGAGTAGATGAAGAAAGACTTCTGTTCCTATCAGCAAATCAATGCTCCCCTTTTGATTGAAGTCGAGATCTGCTAAAGGAAGATCCTTATGGAGATTCCATTCAGTCTTGTTGACATACGAAGATGGTATGTTTCCTGATATTTTCGGCAACACTTAACATTCTAGTGCAACACTGTATTGATAAACCCTTGAGTGAATCTGCAATGTGGTACTATGCTTAACTTGTGATTTGAGAGTACTTATGTCTTGTATTGGCATACAATAAGTGTTTTCTTCAAATGTAAGCGTTGAACCAGTGACCCTGTTACAAAATGAGATTGTGAACACGAATCTAACAGAGCTCTGCAAGTATGCAGTTTCCCATTGCTGTCGCATACATTTATCAAAACATCAGAAAGAAGAACTTGCGACTGTGTCTTGCCCTTCAGTGAACAGTATGACATTGTGTTACTACGTGGATTTTCATAAATGTCTCTTGAGGCCTCACTGCTGGTACCAACTTGCTGCTGAGAGCTGGGATTTTGTTGCTAATGTGATGTCGGAGCATTTCCATCATCTCTATGTAGTAAAGTATGATGTTTCCGACCACAAGAACGACAATTGCCTGACCTGCACTCATTAATCTTGTGGCTTGATTGAAGGCAGTTTTAACAAAGGTGGTTCCGTTTCACAAATTCAGTCCGCTGTTGGACACTGTTCTTAATGAATTCTGCGCATTGTTGAAGATGATGAGTCTGACTACAAAAGGGACATTGGCTATTTGTTGCTACATAAGCTTGTTTCGTAAACTTCCACTGCTTGTTCGCGCTGCTTGCTAACACTAACATTATCATTAGGAGTTTGGTATGACTTGACCAATTCTAAAGCCTGGTATCTCCTCTCTAAAAACTTAAGTAATTCAGCCAATCTAGTGAATTGTTGACTATCTGAGTGTACCTCCCAATCCTTGCAAGTTTGTTCATCTAAATTTTTAAGAACCAACTGTGATAAAAGCACCTCGTGCAACGGTGTCTCTAGTTGCAATGTTTCCAATGCATTATGATTGCTAACAAGCTGATTTAACAGAGCTCTTAAGTCTGTTACTGAGTTCTTACTCACTGTTGGCAGGGAAAATAAAGTCTTCACATGTGCAGTAGCAATGAGCTTAGGGTTGCCATAATGTCCACAAATAATTTCCCAAGCAACCTTAAAATTATCTGTTGAAATGGGCAAATTTTCAATCAATTTGTGAGCATTTCTGCTAAGTGATGAGAGAAGATAATGATACTGCTGAATATCATCTACAGCATCATTTTCCATAACTGAGCTATTAAAGGTGTCATAAAAATGCCTAAATTCGATTGCCTTTTCATTAAATGTTGGCAATTTAATGTTTGGTAACTTCAGGTTCCTCGAATCCGAGCCGCCACTACTGTGTTTCGCAGGTGAAGCGTCAGTATGAATGGAGCGTGAGTCCATTCCTCCTTCCAAAATGGATGTCATTTTGCAAACACTGCGTAGTACAAATTCTCAAAAGCTTCCCTATCCAATTCATGATTCTCATCATCATTTAATTCCAGCTGTCGTTGAACGTCTTCGTATTCCTGTAGTATGATGGGCATTCTTTCTGACCTAATCCTTAACTGTATAATATCAGACCTTTGTTCAAAGTTATCCAAGTAAGTTTTCATACGTGTAAGGCTAGCCTTAATCAAGCCCCTACTATCGGTTCCAAAAGTATGTATACCCGAGTTTGAGGCTAAGTAGATTGATAACGGCTCGCCAGATTACAATGTCTTTTACACCAAAATTTAGCTTGTTTCAATCTGCGTTGAACAATCATAAAGTGATATTTTTAAGATTTTTTTATAATTGTGATTTTGCGGTGAGAACAAAAAAGTGCCCTTTTTTCGGGCCTCAAGACCCGATACCTAACTTTAGTGCCTTCTAAAACCAAAACGGATGCTCTGATTCTTATCAAATGTTAAAGAAATATAGAACATACATATCTAAATGACCATGTAAAATTTCAAATCCATATCTTTGTTTTATGAAGAGCTGTTATTAAGTTTGTAAAGTAACTTTTTCTCCACAACCAGAGGTCTGAGAAAGATGCGCATCATGCCGTTGTCTTTGTCTCAGCGCTGTTAGTATGATTGCCATATTGTCTTAACTGTAAGTAGCGTTATTTATTTTATAGCGATTTTTATTTGAGTTTCATTTTAAGAAGCAGTTAATGCTGCGGCGGGTGGGTGGGAATGCCTTCCTTGCATCACTTTCACCATGGTCGCAGCGCGCGATGTTGCCATTTACAATCGGGTTTGTCATGCGGTTGTCGACTTTGAGTGACTGGTACCCTCCGGTTCATTAGTGACTCATGTACCCTTAAGTACCGAATATGTAGCCACTCATTCCTGCTTTACGTGCTGTTGGGTTCACGTCAATTGAAGATGTCTCCCAGATCACGGTTTTCTGGAGGTGAAATCGCGATGATCCTGAATGCAATTTGTTTTTTTAAACAGGAAGGTGAAAAGTGCGGTGATAAGCGCTATCCCATATATAAATATGTATCGGAGTGTCTTGGAATTTCTTATATCTCGGTGAAGAAAATTGGAGCTGCGAATAGGGAAAACGTGGGGGCTGAATTACCTGTGGCTGCCAAGAGACATTGTTTAAGGTATGGGCGTCCTAAAATAGAAGTAGACTACTTTACCCTTAGAGTTATTTGCAGGACATTCATGATTTTTACATGAAGAAACTATTCCCAACCATTGAAAAATTGAAGCAAAAACTGGAAGAAAGCATGAGTGATTTTCCTGAAATGTCCATTAGTACACTCCGTAGAATAGTAAAAAATTTAGGATTTCATTTCAATAAAATGAACAGGAAGCCAGTTTTAATGGAATCAGTAGCAGGAGCGGCTTCTCGGCATAACTTTTTGAGGAGAATTCGAAACCTACAATCCAAAGGATACAAAATTTATTATACTGACGAGACTTGGTGTGGCCAAAATCTCACAATGACATATGGCTGGCAAGAAAACATAGTCGAGGCACTCGATTGTGACTTTAACAATTATGACCTCTATCGTATGCACCTACAGGAGATTTTTGGCTGGCGAGGTGGCTTCAAAACTCCGTCTGGGGCTGGAAAACGTGTAATTATTTTACACATAGGAGGTGAGGACGGATTTTTAGGAGGAGCTGAACTCTGTTTTGTTGGCCAGAAGGGAAGTTCTGACTATCACAAGGAAATGAACGCCCAGCATTTCGAGGAATGGTTCCAAAATATTTTGAATCTCCTACCACATAAGTCAGCAGTTGTCATAGACCAAGCACCATATCATACAATGATAGATCCTGCCACGAAAAACCCATCAATGGCTTGGAAAAAAGCGGAGATTACTGCCTGGTTGGAAAGAAAAAATATTCCAATCCCACCCGACACAAATTTTTAAAGTTTGACCAAGGCGGCTCTTATAAACCATGCAAGACCTTACTTTAAAACTCTGCAGACGAAGCTCGATGTTATTACAAAAGAAATACGACCTGATGTGGAGCTTATTTGGATGCCCGTTGCCCACTGCGAGTTAAATGCAGTAGAATTAATATGGGCATATGTAAAAAATAAGGTAGCTAAAGTGAATATAGTGAATGCTGCTGAAAAAGGAAACAGTGTGAACGTGACGTGTGACCTTTGTAAAGAAGCGTTGCGGTCGGTCACCCCGGAATTATGGAAGAAATGCATTCAACATGCCCAAAAAATTGAAAACAATTATTGGGAAAAAGATCACCTCACGGAAAACATTAATGAAATGCAGCCCATTATTGTGAATCTACAGAGTTCTGACTCATCTTGTGAAAGCGACTCTGATTCGGAACTTGATGGCGATACATCTGATTTTAATGAATGAGACTTGCATGTGCATTCAGTCCTCTTTCCATGTGGGGGAAAGTTAATAAAATTATAAAAAAATTTAAAAACAAAAAAAATCATAAATAAAAATAAAAATATAAAGAATACAGAAATATAGAATCCCATTTTTAAAGCTGCCAATGGAGGTCCAAAGCCCTCATAAGAAAAGCACGATAGTAGCAATGTGGATAATACATTAATATAATATTGTTTTTGTTCGTTACATCATATTATTAGGATGGCAACATCGCGCGCTGCGACCATGGTGAAAGTGATGCCAGGAAGGCATTCCCACCCACCCGCCGCAGCATTAACTGCTTCTTAAAATGAAACTCAAATAAAAATCGCTATAAAATAAATAACGCTACTTACAGTTAAGACAATATGGCGATCATACTAACAGCGCTGAGACAAAGACAACGGCATGATGCGCATCTTTCTCAGACCTCTGGTTGTGGAGAAAAAGTTACTTTACAAACTTAATAACAGCTCTTCATAAAACAAAGATATGGATTTGAAATTTTACATGGTCATTTAGATATGTATGTTCTATATTTCTTTAACATTTGATAAGAATCAGAGCATCCGTTTTGGTTTTAGAAGGCACTAAAGTTAGGTATCGGGTCTTGAGGCCCGAAAAAAGGGCACTTTTTTGTTCTCACCGCAAAATCACAATTATAAAAAAATCTTAAAAATATCACTTTATGATTGTTCAACGCAGATTGAAACAAGCTAAATTTTGGTGTAAAAGACATTGTAATCTGGCGAGCCGTTATCAATCTACTTAGCCTCAAACTCGGGTATACATACTTTTGGAACCGATATTAGTCTTAATTAACACACAGTTTTCTTTAGAATCCATTGTTTTGAATTTAATGGAAGATGGATAGGAATGACACAATAGGTATAAGAATTAAAGGATAATGGATTAGAAAATCGAAGGAAACCAGCCTATAGTAATACTCAACCTAGTTTGCACTGCACCGCCTGCTGATGATGACTCAGCTGGCTGGCATCACCTTGGGATCAACTCGGTCGGCTCCCTCTGGCGTCGTCCAAAATCACTACTTTGTTGATTCTCGGCACCTGCTGCGAGGCTACAAATGGCTGTCAGGTACTGTGCTGGTGTTGTGGTGAAGTCGCCACGTAGTTAGTTGCTCAACTCGGTCGGCTCCCTCTGGTGTCACCTGAAATCGCCACTTTGTTGGTCCTCGACCCCTGCTGCGAGGCTACATATGTCTGCCGTTTGCATACTGCTCGCCTAGTCCGAAATCGCTACCTTGTTGCTCCTCGACACCTGCTGCGAGATTACGAATGTCTTTAAGTTTGCCTTGATGCTAAATGCCAATTTACTCTGCCAATCACACAGAGATCCGGCCTATGGAGGACCAAATGTTTCGTGACAAATTGTAATAAAAAAAACATTTGTATATGTATAAAGTGGACTGTATTAACTCCGATGGAAACAAAATAGCTATTAAATGGTCATTGGAACAATCACTGGATCTCTATGGTCTTTGGCAACACAAATAATACACAGTTATGAAATTGCGGGAATAGAAGCCCAACAACTCGGAGCAACATGACACACAACCATCTCACATGTTACCTTGCTGGTTACTGACACATCTGTCTCCTCAACTGGTCACATGATGCTTGGAACATGCCCAAACTAAAATAGGGGAAGAAGCACCTTCCCAAAGGTGGCGCACAAAGTAAACCAAGTCTGGACACATATAATGTTGTTATCGACCTGAATAGATGAATGAGATTTGTTTTCTTGTGCATTTTTTATATCGCTTTGCATGTAAAAATGAAAATAGCCAGTGTAAATAAATATCGTTATTGCAGGCAGATGTCCTTGCAAGAACAAATGGGAGGCTGAGGGGAGAGGATGATGTTGATGATGAAGAGGATGATGATGAAGATGGTGATCTTGAGGAAGAACTAGAAGCCGAGTTTCTCTCAGGTGCAGGCAGTGGAGCACGTCTCAGTTCTACAAGTCTCGCTTCTTCCTCGAGTAGCAGTGGTGGAGGTGGAGAAGGTGGTCGTCGGAGAATAATTGCAGCAGCACCTCCTCCAACGTGCCATCCTCCTCTCTTGCCATCCGTTGAACTTCTTAATTCACAGGAGGATGCAATGAGTGTAGAAACATCAGCGACAGTGAATTCATTCCAGCAACCTGCATCAGCTCAGGGAAGGAATCCGTTGATGGGTGCTATACCGAAAAGCATAAGCTTTGACAAGACTGCAGAACGTGGTGATAAGGTAAACATAATATTTGCAAGATTCCTGATTTTTCTTGTTTTTTGCCTAGCCTTAACCCATTTTCTTGTTTGATGACTTTTTATGAGCTTGTTCTTGCATCTCTGTGCATGTTTAGAGTGTAATCTGGGCAAGTGCTTTTATGTTGAAGTGGTCTTGGTAATGAAAGTGAAATTACTCAGTGTTAGGTATACTGAATGCACATAATTGTGAGGCAGACAAAAGTGTATGACCATCTCACAGATGATTTGCAGGAAAAGATGTCTTGCAGGAATTTTCCAGATGTGCTGCACTTATATAAAAATAGCATGGAGAAGGTGGTATATTTTATGCTATAGATCTACAACCTTACTATTATAAAAATAATTTATAGATTGAATGGCTAGGTACCTCTTCAATTAGGGCATAGATGGCAAACCTTTTTCTGCTCACATACCTAAATTACAAAAAAATGGCTTAATTTTTAAAATACATCCAAATATAAATAAGGCACTTATGCAGTATGTCTAATGAGTATGGGCTTCCTGATTTTCGTTCTTCTTTTGTTCAATGCAAGGGAAAATGGTTTCTTAAGTTATTATGGGTGTCTTAAATGGAATCTATCCCCCAGCCGGTTTGCAAGCTAAATAGGTTTTTTAAAATAGGTGAAACAAAAGATAAGCAAAAATTGGGAAGTGCATAGTCATTAGACATAAGAGGGGCAAGCTGCATAAGTGCCAGAAATAATATTATGGTTTAACTAATTATTCTTAGACTTCGAGCTCAGAAAAAGATACCATATTTACTCGTGTAACCTGCACCCTTGTGTATCACGTGCACCCCTATTTTTCTGCCAATTCAAAGGGAAAAAAATTAATCCGTGCCGGATTTAAAAAAAGTCGACCTCTGCACCGATTCCTTTTCCCTGAACAAGGTCCACCCAAGTTAAGTGTATAGATACATGTATGCAGTGACAGATTCACGAGGCAGCACTGGCCTATCGGGACTTAGCCCGGTTTCCCGGCAGTCATATAAGCTCCTGCTCCTCCTGTTTATTGACGGTCTCCTTAATATTATATCATTTCTGACACAATATATGAGACTATTTCTAGCAAGATTGCGATCATGTTGATAAATTAACTGATTAATAATGACTAGTCAGAGAATGAGATGCTCTTTTCACAACCATCATTTGGCCATAAATGATCTGGAACAATGGGTCTTTTTACATGATGAATTGAATTTTATATAACCAATAAACTGTATTTACTCGTGTAACCTGTGCACCTTTTTTCCGAAAATGCATGTGAAAAAAGGTGGTGCGTATCTTACACAAGGATTCATTTATTTGTGTACCTCGCGCATCTTTTTCCCAAAATGTCATGTCCGTTAACAAATATATCTTAAGTCAGCATCCATGCCGCATCTATTATTTTATTTCTAAATTTCTTCGTATTGAGACGTTGTTCTTTGTATATAAATTTTAAGTCTATAATGATAGGCACAAAGATTGGGTCAGCGTCGCCACCGCGGATTGAATGCGTCACAAGAGCGTAACAGTCACAATATTGTAGCGGTGATATAAATTAAACACAATGTCTTTTTACATAATGGGAACACCGGTTACAATATCACATTCTGCTGCAACATTGTTAATACCAGTCACTTTTAAATGCACACATTAAATTACAATGGAAATGCGTGGGATTTTTCTGCAGCGGCACAAGTATCGTATCCTTTGGGGATAAAGCTCAGACAGATTTAAAGTCGGCCTTTTGAAGTGAATTAATCATTACCCTTACAATGAATCTTGGGAAGAGATTGCGATTGTTTACCATTAGTGTAAAATTGCAAATTATAAGGGAGGCAGAGGTAATAGGAAATCATGCAACAGGGCAAAAATACGATGTATCAGAATCGTGCATCAGGGATTGGAGAAAGATATGTTTTTATAAAATTAAAATTGTACCTTTTAAATAAGTTTTAAGTTTATTAACTGGCGTTCACCAAATTCCACGAAGTATAGGCGCAGGAGCTGATATGACTGCCAGAAAACCGGGCTAAGTCCCGATAGGTCGGTGCTGCCTCGTGAATTTGTCCCTGCATATGCATATCTATACGCTTAACTTGGGTGGACCTTGTTCAGGGAAAAGGAATCGGTGAAGAGGTCGACTTTTTTTAAATCTGGCACGGTTTAATTTTTTTCCCTTTGAATTGGCACAAAAATAGGGCTGCGCATGATACATGAGGGCGCAGGTTACATGTGTAAATACGGTAATTAGATTAGCATTAAATCACTTCCCTACAAGTTTATGCAAACTGAAGAAGGAATTGGAATATTGTGAAATGTTATTTCACTTGAATATAAACAGCAGTAAAATTTTACTCTTGGAGCATCAATGACACAGCAAGTTATAACATAGTGCGAAGAAAAAATATTTCAGTCACAATGAAGTCAGATCACGCTGTTTGCATGTTTAAAATGGTGAAAATCTACAAGAGTGATCCATTCTGCAAGACTTTACTGGGATATCTTGTCATGGTAGAGAAAACTAGAGAAAACTCTGGAAAATTAAGATGTTTGAACACTTTATCTTTAACTATAACTATTGCTTGGGAATGTGGATAGTATAAAGCATCACTGAAGTAATAAAATAGACACAATTTAGATGGCAGCAAACAGATAAACATGACAGAGTCAGCATTGACTGTTTGCTCATTCGTATTTGAGGTACATGAAATATTAACTGTGATTTGGAAATTTACATTTATTATATTTTCTATAAAGGGCATTATTTTTAAGTTGTCTGTCATTATGATTTTGGTATTGTATTATCTTAGTACTATGTGCATCATTAAAACAGCGATTTTGGTACTCAAAAGAAAATAGTGAATAAAAATGGCAGATATAAATTTTCATTCTAGAGCACCTTCAGATTATTAGCATTTAGTTATCTGTATTTAATGCCAGATTTAATGGTACTTCCAGGATTTGCTTGAGGAGGACCACAAACAGAAACGAGGCTTCTTTCGAAACTTCAAGTTGACTTTCAAGGGTCGTGTGAGGAAACCTGGGAGGGGTAGTGTGACTGCATCTGTTGATGACCTTGGTATTCACGGGTAAGGATGGCTCAGCTTTGTATTAATTCATGCATGAATTGTGAAACATGGGAGTTTTTAGGGAAGTGATCTGTTGCAATGCAACATATATTTGTTCTAATTAATCTGAGTTAATTAACTGGAATCATAATTTATGATTTCCAGTTCTTTCATCCTGGAACAATTGAGTCATTAGTATTGCATATACCGTATCTGTCCGAATACAAGCCGATGTTTTTTGTCAAAATCTATCATGAAAAAATCACCTCTTGGCTTAAATGCGAGTCCGAGAAAAATTTGGGTTATGGTTAAATCTCGAAGTCTTCGCGTTCAAATGATAGTACTATATTTTTTGTAAAGTAAATATTTGACCTACGATGAATATATATAAAAATATCTTGGCGATATCGCTTGCGTAAATTGACGATTACGCAAAACGCGTTGACGGCTTTGAATGCTCAACTGTTTGAATTTCGGTAAAACTTTACATGGAACCTGTATAATTATAAAAAATGCAATTTCTTAAAGCAATGTAAATGCTAATTTCATTGGAAATAGACTTGGATGAAAAAATATCTTGGCGAGATCGCTTGTGTAAATTGACGATTATGCAAAATGCATTGACGGCTTTGAATGCTCAACTGTTTGAATTTCGGTAAAACTTTACATGGAACGTGTATAATTATAAAAATGCAGTTTCTTAAGGCAATGTAAATGCTAATTTCATTGGAAATAGACTTGGATGAAAAAATATCTTGGCGAGATCGCTGTTACTATATTGGACTTTTTGTGAAAATGAAGATGAATGAAATTATTGTCACTGAATGTGGAACATTATTCAGCAACGCAAAATTATTAATTGGAGTAATATTTCAAAATGTCAACAACTAAACCATTTCCCACACATTTCTTCAATCTCGAATAATCTATTCTAACAATAAGATGTGCATGAATGCCTGGCACACTTTACTTTTTTGCCAAAAAATTGTGGAAGTTTTTGGGGGGTCGACTTAAATCCGGGGTCGGCTTCTATTCGGGCAGATACGGTAAGTTGTCTTATTAATATTGGATACTAAATCTTTATTTGAGTGAGATTAATAATGCCCATGTGTGGACATTGTTGTTCAACAATTCTATTTTCATTTACCATAAATGCCCGAATAGAAGTCAGCACCGAATTTAAACCAACCCACTAAAATATTAGGAAAAAAGTAAATTTAAGAATTGTATATTGAGTGATGCAAAACTTTCATGTCTGATATTACTAAGAAACGTAGGCTTGTATTTGGGCTTTTTCAGTATTTTGATTTTTTGTGAAAAAGTATGAAAAGTTGAAGAATAGGTTTCTTATAGGTAATTTAGTCTCAAGTACTTGAATCCTCAGTTAAAGCAAGTCAGTAGATGATGTGAAAGATAATCTGAATCCAGATTGATTTAATCCAATCAGTAGCTTTACCTGTCAACTCACAATCTTCTGATGTATTTTATGAATCTCGTAGTTATGAAGGTGATCACATGGGATTAGATGGTGGACAAGGAGTTGAAAGGAATGTGGTATCCTTTGACTCAGTGGAACACAATAGGCTGAGGCAACCACCTGCTACAGATGTGGCTGCTCCTAACCGCAATGGTGAGTTTGTGATTTTTATTCTGCTTCGGTATTTTGTTGTTTGTTGATCTTAGAGGTGGATACAAATGGGAAATATGGAGCCATGCTCAGAATTTCTATTTTATCTTTACTGGTATGTATTTCTTACCTTGTTTGCGAGATTAAAAGTATTATAAAATATTAATCTAAAATAAAAAACCTATTATAGCTAATATGTGACCCATTTGTAGTACTTTATTTGGTAGTTATTTCCAATTGCGTGCACCCAGAATTTTCTCTTTGGTGTGGGGGGGGGGCTCATTTATAACAAAAAAATATTCCACCAAACACTTAGACAATTTGGGATCCCCTCAAGTACAGGCAGGAGCAGAGGCTCCTCCTAGAGCTCTGCATGGGCCTGGTTTTGTAGGCCTGGCCCGGCCCATACAAATTCAGACCTGACCCTGCCCGTACAATGTCGAAGAAATTGTAGGCTCGGCCTGGGGCACAGTACGGAGGACCAGTGTAACTCGTGTGATTTTTAAAGCCCAGCCCATAATTAATTCCAACGGATTGGCCCATTCCCAGCCTGTGCAGGACTCTGAGTACTTACATATGTGGTTAATACAAACTCTTTGAGTTTAAGTTTCTTAAGTCAGAAAATTTAATGTTTTGTGGGGACTAAGCCCATCAGCCCCCTTCCCTGGTTGCGTGCCTGTTTCCAATGTATATATGCAGAAGTTATATTTGGTGCCAATGAATACATGCTTTTATAAGATTTGGTTTTGGGGGTCTACACTTAAAGTTCTATGCCAGAATTCATTTTGATCCATAATGACAAATGAGAAGAATCCTTGCCTAAATGAACATTTACATGTACCTTTTAATTATGGATTTGGAAATCATAAATGACTGCTGAAAATATAGTTCTTATTGCTAGCCTTTTTGTAAGAGAGTTTGTATGTTTCAACTGCATGTTTGAACAGTTATTATAGAAATTGTTAATATAGGTTTTGGCTTTAATTCTTGTCATATAGTTTTTCGTTTTAACACGTTCAATGAGGCTGCAAAATACTGAATTTTTGTCGGTGACTGAACTGAATTCTCAGTATTTTTTGGGTTATTATGTCACATTATTTATATTTTGGTTGTTATTTAGCCATAAAAAACAAAAAAATGTTTTTTTTTCAATTTTAGAAAAAATGACTGGAATTCCCATCACCAGTCACCGATATGGGAATACGACCTGTTGTGCAGGTTAGCCTATCCTGGATTTTCTAGGCGCACAAGTTTTTTGAAATGTATTTTATATTAGTTTTTGTCCTCTCTTTTACTTCTACAGATTTTTGGACATTTTGAACACTCATCATATACTTAGGTATTGAAATATATAAAGAATTTGTAGTTGTATAAGATGGCAATTTTCAATAATTTAAAAACGTTATTTATTTTTCACTATTTTATTTACTTATTTTTGTTTATGAACGTAAGTTTATAGACATAAACACAACATAAAAAAAACATATATACACATATATACACACACATATGCACACATATATACACACATATATACACACATGATATATATACACATTATATATATACACATATTTACAAATCTTAAACATTAAAATTATACATTAACATTTTAGACACTTTTGTAATTCCACAAAACATGGTCTGAGGCATAGCGGTGGGAATCGCTCACAGGCTGGTCAGAAGAAACTTGTTTCTTTGCGAACCGCTTTCTTATAACATTCCCGGCATCTCCTTTGCATGGTTCATTTTCGTTTTCCTTTTCCTACTTTCTCGTACGTCTGGGGGAAATGTGTAGACAAGCCCAGTGTCCTCGTAGAGGAGGAAGGGGAGAGTCGTGGAGTAGAGTAAGTGGGAAGGATGAGGGATTTTATAACGGCTGAACGGAAGGAGTATAAGGGAATTTTAAGGCGGGTTTTGGTGAAAAGGAAATAACTATTCACAAGAAGAAGGTGAAAGATGTGTATCCCCAACTTCTTGTACCACTTAATTGTTTTGCGCTCAGTGGGATAATATGACATCATTTGATCGATGCCACCCATGGACTCGTTGTATTTAGCAATGGCCTCCGGTTAGGAAGTGGTACCACCTCTGGCGAGGAACATCGACCATCTGATCTCCATATTCGGAGATCATCAGTACATTGCTTCTGTCTTTCCACTTCAAGATGCAAACATCATCATTGGTAAAATCCTCCACAACTTCACTTTTCTTGAGCTTCTGGGAGAGGATATGGGAGGGATTTCCCTTCCGGTTAGATCTGAGAGTCCCTGTACAATAGGTCTTCCATTCTAGCAAGTGGTGGGCCAGGTTAACACTTGTAATAATTATCCATAAACAATGAATGGCCGGCATCCAACGGACAATCCATTAATTTACGTACAACATTGTCAACAACCTCGGCCTCCTACATCAGCATCGGAAGATCCAGTGTACATGATGAATCTCATAACTAATCCGGAAGGTTCAGTTAACATGTACATATTTATTCCGTATTTATGTTTCTTCCTCTTCATATACGTAAATACGGAATACTAGTCGCCCCCTCCAGAGGACCATAGCATCATCTACGCATAGTCTGCATGTCGGGGTCATTATTTCGTCCATTCTGTTATGAAAGATGTCTATAAGTTTTCTTATCTTATATAGTCTGTCCATTGGTTGTTCTTCATGGGGTTCAGGGTTCTTTGCAAAATGCAGCTGCAGAAGAAAGGAAAGTTAAATAGAATATCTGTGCTCCAATACTTTGATGTCCTGCTCAATGGGATGGTGCCCATGTGATACAGGATACCGAGAAAAGTCAGAAACTCTGCTGGGGTCGACGGTTTCCATTTAACAATCCTTGCTTTCGGAGCTACATTTGCCTGCAGTAATGTGTCGGCAAAGCGGTTCGTCTCCATCACAACCAATTTATTAGTTCGTCTGTTAGTAAAAAGTCTAAGAAATGTCGGGGTTCGTCTCCAGGGTCGGGGACGTTTAGGCCTGGCGTCGCAGTAAATGGAATTGGGGTCACTGTCGGTCTCTGTGACACCCAAGTGTAAGTTGTCGGTGTCTCTATGTCAGGGGAAACAAAGGGAGTGCTGGGGGATGTAGAAGGGGTAGGGAGGTTCGAAATGTCTGCCGAAAGACCCACAGCCTCATCGTCATCCTCTTCTTCCACACTATCGCCCCATTCCGTTTCGCCGGAGAAATCACTTTCCTCATCTTCCTCCTCTTCCAAAGTGGACAGTAATCCTTCCATAGTCAGAACCTGGCAAGAGTCTCTTTTACGACTCTTGGAGGGTGGAGGTTGAGGAAGATACTCAGGAGACGGCAGATCGTCTTCATCAGCAACCTCCCACGATGTTGATGGCTGGGGCACCCATGAGGTCGAAGGCTGCGGCTCCCATGAGGCTGAAGGCTGCAGCTGGGTTTCACCCGAGGTCGTTGCCTGAGATTCATTCCCCCTTTTGCGACCCCCTCGAGTTCGAACCATTCTAAAAAAAACGTTTATTATATACATTCATAGTAAATTTCTAAATAAAAATAAATAAATAAACATTGTTGCAATTTTCCATATATATATATATATATATATATGAACAGCATTATCATTCTATATCGACTCTTCTTACAGAGGATATAGGATATATATATATGGAAAATTGCAACAAAGTTTATTTTCTTGGCCGGTAAAAATTATAAACAATTTTACTAACATTTCATGGTTTAGGTAATTCTAAATGCGCTATGAAGCTGGAATTTTTTATACACTTAGAATTTGCCAAATAATGAAAATATATAGAAATATAGAAATTTGAAAAATTTTGTTCGTTTGGACGTAATAAATTCTTAAATGTTTAACAAATTGGATAATGTTTATGTACTTTCTGAAGATCGAGGAAGCTGAAAATTTTAACAGAGTTAGGAAATAATGTTCTGGTGGTAAATAACATTGAAAATTTCATAAAAGTTTTATATTGTGGCTGTTAAAAATTAATAAAATATAAACAATGAAATTCATATATAGGTGCTATATTGATGAAATCTTGCATAACTGTGAGGTATTCGTAAAAAATGCTAAAAACCTATAAATGTTTTATAATTATAAATTTTAGGGGTTGTTTATACCCCAATATTTTAAAAATAGAAAAACACGTAATTTGGAGCCGAGATGCGAACTTACGCATTAAAAATTATTTTTCGGCTTTATTTTTACTTTAAGGTGAGAGAAAATGCTTGCAGAATGCAAGCGCACATTTACTTGTATAGTAAATTTACATACCTGTGAATTATATTACACCAACCGGAAACCCCAACACAAGTATAAGAAATAATTTCTTGTATATACCTAAGAAATATAAAAAATTTTTAATGGAAACGAAAATCAACTCCAACAAAAATGAATTATTGTAACTTGCTAAAACAGTTGTATTGGCAGGAAAAATTGTGTTTGCGATGTTATGAACATGCCAGCAAATGAAGTGAGAAGAATATTATGGGTAAAGGAAGATTAGAAGGCCAGGCAGACATTTTTGACCGCAATACCCTTACCCACAAGGGGGTTCTTTATTCCAGTCCCCGAAAGCATACCTCGATCATCAGAGGGTTACTCTGCGAGATGCGCGGTTAATCCAGGTGAAATTTGCAATACAAAAATTAATATTTTTATTTGCATGTTTAGCAACAAATTCTCATAAACTTTGGATTCGTGCGTGAGCGCTGTCAATAAGCGTCTTTCGAATGGAATTCTACGATGAATAATTAGGAATTTGTGGAAATGTGGAATCTGCGGCATGCATGTAGGGAAATATCAGGTGATAAAAATAGATTTTAAAATACTGATCGGTAATTGTAATTAAATTACTGTATTCCATCATGTTCAGCATAAAAAGTTTTCCACAACTGGATACCCATGCAACTATTACTAAGCGACATTCTCTCATTCATTAGCTGCTTTTACAAACACATGCCGTGCCCTGAGATATACAGCTATGGATATATTTTTATGTTGAACATGATGGGTTACTCTAATGAAATTACATTAACGGTTCTACATTTAAATTCCATTTTAATAAATAAAAATATCCGTCGATACATGCTGTAAATACAACATTACCACAATTTTATAATTATTCTTCATAAAATTCTGTTCAATGATGCTCATTTACAGCGCTTTTACACACTAATCCAATGATGAAGAAAATCTGTTGCTAAATTGCAAATTAATATTTTAATAGCGAAAATTTTATCTGAATTAAACACGCAGACCGAAATTATAAATGTATAAATGACAAAAGCAATTGCCGTGTTGAAATTCAGAAAATATAAAGAGTTAATGCGGGATAAATAAAGAGGTGTGCAAAAAGAAAAATTATCCTGGTAAATATCCAAGTTTTCGTAGAAGAAGGATATTCAAGAATATTTATCCTCGATACTACAATAAAAAGAAGTGCTAAGATAAATATTAAAAGCTTAATAAAAAATTAAAACGTATGTAAAAAACACTAGTTTCGCAGAAAATCTTTGGTCTTTTACCGAAAAAAATTTTTTTTTTCGCTATGACGGAATTTGGTTTCCCTCATGAATACATAAATAAACCAGTGAAAATGAAGAAAGTGACCCAAAACGTAATAAAACATTAACATAGAATGATTTAATATGATTACGAGTGAGTACGTACCACCAACAAAATCTGTTGAATAACCGATGAAAAAAACTCGCCGAAAGTGGAACTGACCTTACTCAAACAAAGATAGGAACCAATCTGATGACTAGAGGCAAAAGAAAGGATGGTAAGGCGTGACGGTCGCCCGCATGAACCGTTAGAATCAGATGTAGCTCTTCGACGAGAATTCCAGTCATCCGCCACCGGATAGCACACGGATGACGGGAATTCCAGTCATGCCGCGTTGAACGTGTTAATGCTGTTTTCTGTTTTCTAGATATTTCTGGAAAAAAATAAATCCTGAAGTATGCATTTGGAAATCTATATACTCTAACTTCTATCTATTCGTGTCATCTTCAGTGTTTGTTATATTACTATAATGCTTCTTAATGCACAATTTCAGTTATCTATAGTGATATGTATCTGATAGTCTCAAATTTATCCTAAACTTGTAATATGTTTGGTCATAATCATTTCATTTTATATTAATTTGTTTAGTGTGGGTTATTTGTTGATGAAAAACAGGTAATGAGAGTGACATAGAGATAAATTAGTTATTTTTTACAGTGAAAAAGGTTGCATTTGTCCTTGATTTCATGTACCTCATATTTTCTTAATGTGCAAAGAAGTAATGTAAAACAGGTTAGTCTTGGTGTTTTTATGTTTTAAAAATGGCATTAAATTTATAATAATTTCATCAACATAAATTCTTAAATCTATTTTTAAATGTAGAGTAGATTTAAAATATTAGCAGTAACTAGAAGTTATATACAGTAAAACCTCATTAATTTGAAGTTCAAGGGACCAAAACATGAAGACTTCAAAATATCCGGGTTCAAAATAAACGAACTTTCATAAAAATTGAACTTTTTTACAATCATCTATTTGGGCAGCAAAATTGCAAGACAGAATCTTATCTGTCCATTCTACAAATGAATTGGCCTTACAAGTTAGTATACAAGGCGAATTCAAACATAGCTGAATTGAACACTTAGTTTGCGATTCACAAAGATTACCACGTGTGAAAAAGGGCTCCATTGAATATCCCGAATTTCCCAGTACATTTCAAGTTACTCCTTGATGCCGCAAAGAAAACACGTTCAGCTGTACGCCAGTTATCACTCATCTATACTCCATACTTCTGCATATATGTTACATTGTGTTCTTCTTGTATGACATTGTGGTAAAACAGTGGTGAGCTGAAGCTGACTCCTGCTGACTCATGTGAGCCAGTTGTTAAATTTTTAGAAAATATGAAAATTTATTGATTTTGTCCTTTCAAGTACATTTTGCCCTATCTGATATTCAATTACCAACAGTGTATGAAGTGGAATATATTGTGAACTGAACACTTCATAAGCTAGCAGAACGCTATTACTAAACTAGAGCGATCTGGTGCCCCTGGCTTATAGGCGTCCTACTACCCTTATTCAAATTTCCTTACGACTTTTTTTTAGAGAGCCATTTCTTAATATTTTTTTCCAACTCATTACTAGGTAAAACCACTAGGTTTTTGTCTTTTGGCTTATCACTTATTCTCAGGTAAAACAAAGGCATGATCTTTTTAGAGACAACACTCAGTATAACTTCGTGCAATGTTATTTAAAGATTGGTTCAGTAACAGAAATCAATATTACACAGTCTTTTCTGGAGCATATCACTTTCTCATGAGAAAAACCTTGTCCAGGTTTAGGAGAGTATGAGGAAGGGATTCTTGCAACTTCTGTTCATTTCAGCTTGGTTCAGCGGTTCTCAAATTTTGCTATCCGATTTAAAATGTGAGCATTCACAGTGATGCAAGGATAAGCTGATTCATTTATTTGAATCATCTATGACTTTTATATCACGTTGATTATTAAATAGGGTGACCTTATTCCAACGAGGTGAAAACGTCCTTGTAAGAAACAAGTTAGGAAAGTGTACTGTGTATCACAAATGGGTGCGTTTCATGCAATGGAGTATTAGAAAGAAATGATATTCCTGTACGTAAGGGAAATAGCGTTTTAAAGTTCTTTTCTTTATCATAAATAATCCATTTTCTTCCTATTTAATAATACTGCATGCACATGTAAGTAAATTAAGTGTTTGTTTGTGAGATTGTGTTAGTAACAGTGAAGAAGTAACCATGCAAGAAAATTTCTAAGTTCAACTCGTATTAACACATTCTGGTTTGATTTTCTTGATAACGGCTACTCCTACGGTAAAAATGTATAGGAAAAGAAATACTCATCTTTACTAGTTCTACAAGTTTTATTTGAAAAATATTTTGATATGAACAATACTTGACGAGATATGACAGAAAGTTCGTTTTTTGTCACCAGTAAAGTGGTACCCCTGATTGGCTTATGTGATTCACTTACATGACTTTCTTATTGTCTTTGACTTTAAATCCTTATTTCATGAAAATCTGTTTGGTACAAGCCGAGAACAAACATGCGGACAGACGGAGAGACCGACGACAATAGGCGTTCACGCTGGAGGCTAAAATGTGCCTAAAAATGGGACAAAATTTCTGCATGATTTTTTTAATGGTGGATCTGTGACTATCACAATTTATAGCGAAAAAGGCAAATACGAACTTTCCTTACAGTCTGGAGCAGGCCAGACTAGGACAAAGCTCACAATCAAAAGAGAATCCGACTAGTGTCGTAATCGTCAAAACTCGAAGGGAATAAGTTAGGATAAACCCAGGCAGGATATTATATGCAGAGACCAGGTTTGCCATCTCAAATTTATCAATGACCCTGAGGTTTCCTAACCTGACAATTGTGACTGTAATTAACATTTGTTGTTCGTTTGATAACGTCCATGTTTCCGAGAATCCTACATTTGTACTAGGAATATCAGCTATGCTATCAGATAATCTAAATTTTATTTGTGATGTGCTTCAAAATGGTACAAATGGCTTTTCTGATAAAAAAAACAGGACCGTCCCAGCGAAAATGGGACGTTTGGCCATCCTGCTATTAAATAAGTAAAAGGGAGTCACCTGTTTGGGAAGCTATATGTATTTCATGTGCGAGAAATGGGGAACAAAAACATGATATGATGGCACACACGCGTGAACCTTCTGCTTATACAGGATCGAGATTTCGAATTAAACGAACTTTTCGAGAGTCACTGGACCAGATCATGACTTTGAATTTCATTGTAGGTGTATTTCAAATAATCCATATGAAAAAGCACACAAAATCCTATGGTGTTGGCCGGGGACCGATCTTAGCTTCGAATTACACCGTACTTTGAATTATCCAGGATCAAAATAACGAGGTTTTACTGTATTTGCAAGACATATCATCTGATAGTAACAACTGTGTTTTTAACGTTTTACAGATACAATGGAAGACATATTGGCAAAGTATCGTCGAAAACCGGAGACAGGCCCAGTTAATCATGCAGTTGATGAAACTCCTGTTTCTTTGTCCTCCCTTGGCGTAACTCCGACAATTAATGGCCCTGGACATGGATTGTCTCCACAGCGCCGTGCAAAGGGAAGTCCAAGCACAGAGCTAAGTGTAATGAGACGCAAACGACTGGAGGAAGATAAAGAAGAGGAGGGAGACTCGGATGAAGAAAGCGAGCTAGAGAATGACGAAGACCCAGAGGAAGACACTGGCTATGGCACTGGAGTGGCTGAAGAAGAAGAAGTTGCTTTTGAAGATGCCAAGAGGAAACTTAGGCTAGTGTTGAGCTCTGCACATGTCTTACGTCCTCTGGAAGGAAGACCACTGTTACGTGGAATGGTTGGTGCTGCTATTTTTTATTAACTTAATTAATATTTAAAAAGGAATGTATGTGTCTTATAAGATGTGTTCCTTCAAGACACAAGATGTTTTCCTTGAAAATTCTTCTGGAAATCTAAAAAAGTGCAGGGTTTGTGAAACACATTTGTGATATTTAATAATCATGTTAAGCTTGAAATTGTTTATACATGTAACTTTGGCATGCTAATGCTAATCAGGTTTTAGCAGCTGTATTGTTTTTCTTACTGCTGTTGCTTGTATTCCTTGAAAAAATTGGAGGCTGTATTGGTTCAATCAATTAATTAGAATCTACTTTTCATTAATTCTGAGCAATCAGATTTCCAATAAAAGGGAGAAAACATTTTTGAGATTGTTGTCCATCTCCATTTTTATATTCTACTGCAAAGTTGTTCATGGTTTTCCATTCAGCTATTTAAGCTAGCCTTCTAAAAGTATTTTTTGTAAATAAACAGCAGTACTATTAGTTGAGTGTGAATTGCAGCATTCTACTGACAAAGACACCACTGCCAATCAACCTATCACATCTATTATAGTTAAGTCTTATGTTAGACAAAAATGTATCCAGTATTTAAAGCAACAGGTATCATAATTAACAGATAGGAATTATTTAAATTTCAACTATTGTCAATTTATTCTTTAAATCATCTTTGCATAAATGATCATCTAGACAATTCTTAAAATACAAAGTGCTATATTTTATTATCTTTCTAATTTTTTACTATGGGAAAATCCGAAAATACAAATTTATGAAATCAATTATATTACACATTGACTTTCAGAGAGAAGCTACATCATCGTCAATGTCTTCCTCGTCATCATGGGCTGCCACTAATGGTGGTCTTCCTGGACTGTGTGTTACCCATCGTCCAGCAAGGAATAGGCTTATCAGTACTAGCAATGAGCTTGTTTCTTTTCTGCGACTTCAGCTGGCAGAAGCTATCAGCCTACATGACGATGTTCATCGGCCAAACACAGTCCATATCAGGGAGACACTTCGATGTGTCATGGCATTTGACAATCAGCGGTAAGCTTTGAAGTATTATTATTAATTAAAAATTCTATAAAGACCATCCTTAAAGAAAGCCTTCCTCAGGAGAGCAAATACATTTTTAGGTTGCATTAGCACATAAAGAAACCTTTTTGAGTGTAGTAATTCTGTTTGTCATGTTAATAAATTTGTAATTCTAAATGATTGTGCTAGTGAAGGAATTTTTCCTCATACTTAGAAGAAATTTGCTTGTCCAAGTTATAAAAAGCAGAATTTTGAATTGAAGACTGTGAATTTCGTTTGGAATTTCAGATGCTGCAAGCTCTTCCGTGCCTTGCGAGAGGACTACAGGAGGAGAGCCCCATACCTTGCATATTTAGTGCGTTGCAAGCAAGGTCTTCTGTCAACTCTTACACACCTTGAGAGGTATTTATTATCTGGATAATTTTCAATTGTTTGAATAATTGATGTAGAGATTTCAAAACACGAATGTTTCATTGAAAATTATTGAAAATGTTGCAATAGAAAATATACTGTATTTACTCAAACCCAAGATGAGCAATTTATGCCAAAATATGTGTGATTTTTTGTACGAATTTTTTAGTTACCTGCCTGTTGTGTAAACCAACCCTAAATTCGTTTGTTGTTTGGTGATGTTATAGAATCTTTAGCCTTTTCTCTTCCATGCTATAAATCAGATTATTTCATTATTTTCTTTTAATAAAACCTCTCATATTAACCGATCCTAATAATTTTATATCATTTCACGTTTATTCTGAAGATAGTTACCTGGTAATAAATTTATTTATAGGCTTTTGGAACGGGCTGGCCGAGAGAAAGAAGCCTGCAGCAAAGCTCTCATATGGGTTTGTGTAAGTTTGTTTGTGAAGCGACGTGAAAGGGATTTGGCTAACTTTGTTGCTGATTTTGGTCGTCATACTGCAGCTATGGATGAGAAGGCTGATCTCTTAAGGTCATTCCTCAGAAGCTGGAATTGTCAAATGGAAGATGATCCTACTTGGCAAGGTGTGTAGCAAACTTAAAGTAGAAACTAGGAAAATAATTCTAAAAAGAAAACTTCAAAGGGTATCTTTTGGATGGTTTTATCATTAAGCATTTTAAATATATAGAATATTGTTGAAGAATTATATTCTTGTTGTGATTATCCTTGTAATTTCTAATGTGACCTAATATTTGCTAGCATCTACATAGTTACAACCAAGATTGTTTTATTTTGGTTATCATATAAATCCATTACAATGCCATGAGATACTATTTTAGGACATTAAATTTTCAACGTAAATCAGAATTCAATGTAATAATTAAATCATATAATGAGATATTGAAGTTTGTGGATGAAAATATTTTACAAAATTCAAATATGCTGGAAAGTTTTACTTTATTTACATTCATCATATACAGCAGCCCTGGCACCCTTTATAAATCCTTGCCCCCCCCCCGTCGTATACTAATTTAAAAATATGAATCAATAAAACATTGTTTTTGTTCTTAATCAATAACTTTCATTGAGTGAATAATAAAAATCAGTTTAAACATTTGTTTTAATAGTAAAATCTCTTTATAACAAAATTGAAGGGACCGAATTTTTGGCACTAGGTTGTAAGGAGGTCTTTGTATGGAGGCTTTTTCAGATTCATCATATATGCATGTTAGCATATTAACATATTATTGTTGGTTATAACAGAGTCAGCCAAGCCCTGAAGTGGGACCAGATGCAAATATCAATGGGGGCCCAATGATATTAATATTTATAGTATTAATGAACAATTTCTGGGGTCCCAGTTCAATATTATAACTTTTGCGGAGTGTTTCTTTATTGGAAATCAATTTGCAAGTGATTTTAGTAAAAGTTTTTGCCTCACACCCACCTCATCCCCCCTTTGGCCGGCCCTGGGTTATAATTTATTTCTACACTACATTTTAGTTAAAGAATGTTTCCAAAAAATTCACTTTATGATAAAAACAATATATTAATTTTTCATTCCTGTAACATTGATCAACTTTCATAGTAAAAACATTCTATATGATGTGGCAATTTATGATGTAGGGCATCTCTGGTCTACTGAGCTATATCATTATTATTGACCAAACTTGGATTACTTTATACTAAATTTACTTTTTTAGTATTCAAAATATTTAAATGGCAAATTTTGGTATTTCTATCACTATGTACATTAGAGACTATAGTATATCAATAAATACGCAAATAAAATTAAATGAAAATATAGCACAAAAAATGTTAATAAAAAATATTTTTGTCCTTTATTTAAATAAAAGTTACATACTCAGTTGATCATCAATGTATGCCACAAAGAGCTACTAATGAGAAATTATCTATAGAAAGTTTATTTATAAAGAAGAATTTATATTTTGTCATGTTTTTAATAAATTTTCATACTTAATTATACATAGCAGACCTCGTTTTTCATGGGTGTTACATTCCTGAAAACACCATGAAAGACAAAATCACAAAAGAGAAGTAATTAAGGCAAAGGGAAATACAGGGTTTGGGTCCATCCCAGCAAGAACGGATCATTTATCATCTGTATTGGTGACCGCAAAAAAATAGAGAACAAGACGGAAAAATTAATTTCAATGAAAGAGAGACTTAAAGAAGGTAAAAGAACACGAAAAAAGTATCAGAAAATAAAATCTTATTTAAGTTCACTGCATATGTGCGATGCGTGCACCGCACACGGGTGGCCAAATGATGGGGGTGGCCGATTTTGTCGTCTGACACATACAGTATTTTTAACAGTAATGCGGATTGTATTATATTATGCCATATATTCTGACATATTTATTGGCTACGGAAATTAATCATACCGTAAGGCATTTAAAAAAAATTTTGTGAAGAACGCCTGAAAAGGGTGGCAAATAGAGAGACTTGCACACAGGTGGCTGTGAGGCATGCCACACCCCTGGTTCCACCATAGAATTGAGAAAAATGAATGGCGGTTGCCTAACTTGCAGGAGCTAATTTTCAAATAGAGCAGATCTCATCTTTCTTGGGGTGTTACGTTCCTGAAACATTCCGCAATGCTCCAGCAATAATAAATGGTGTGTATAACGTAGAACTTAAGTGTTTGAACTACGTCAAACCTGAGCATATTCCTCAATGGTCCTGAATAGGACGGGTCAAGAGTTGAGGGTTGAGTCTTTCCCCTCAGGACTTCCCTGTCGTCAAAAAGAAAGAAAGCTACTGAACTGTGATACCAGCTTATATTTTGCAACTTTTCACATGTGAAAAGTCTTATATATTCTTTTAAAAGTTACAACAAATACTATGCTTCGAATCATTCAGGTGAGGTCATAATAACAGCGTTAACACCTGCATAGATGCCATTGGTTTCTGCTTTACAATAGTGCATACAATATTCTTTTTTTGTATTTCACTATATGGAAGTTTGTTTTTAATGGAACAGGTGAGATTTTTATTTCATAATTGGGAGGTTTTGTAATTATTAGAGGTTCATATTCTTTATAGTTTTATTAGTGAATTTTTCGTGGTCGGCAATAATTTTTGTTATATGGAGTTCTTCGTTCTAAGGGAGTTCGTAAGTTAGAGGTTTTACTGTATTATTTTTATTACATATTTTTAAATTTTGGTATGTGCCTCACTTTATTTTGGCAGTCATGTTGGTCCCTCCCACAGTTGGGAGGCTAGTGTCTTTCTTGTTATGTTGCAGTTATGATGAATATTGCCAAAATAGAACGTTCAGATTTCAAGTTTTGGTCCTGTTCAGTTATTTTTTCGATAAAAAAATATATACTTAATGCAGTTTCTAATTATAAAATAGGTGCAAGTGAGGAGCAAGCAGAACTTGCCAGGATCTCCATGGAAAGGGTAGTAATGGGAAGAATTTATGTGTTTGCTTTGTATCCAAATGGAGATGGTGATATATCAAGAGATCAGTAAGTATTCAAATAAAAAATATTGCAAAATTAAAGCCAGCTTAAAAATTGTCTAATATTTAACTTACTATTGAGGAATAATGCATTTCAGTGATAATTATAATGGTTTGAATTTTATACCAAAATTTTTAAATTATTCATTTAATTTTCAGGGTTCTTCATGAACATATAAAGAAGCTGTCTAAAGTGATAAAACCTGGTCATAAAGATCTCAGGATTCCCAAGGTAATCATTAGTTTTTAGAATGAATACATTTATTCATATACAGTACCGGAACCCTTATCCGGCAAGCTTGGGACCAGACGTTTGCCGGATTTAGGTATTTTCCGTATGTCGGGTCTTTAATTTACCACAGTAAAACCCCCAAATTCGTGGCTTCCAAATTCACGTGCTTTGCAGTTTCGTGGTTTTGGACTACTGCTGTGATATTTGAAGTGAAGAGAAAAAGCACTAAACAAATGAATTCCCCATCTGCGAGGTTTTTTTAATCATGCTGTGACCCCATTTTCCGAAAATGTCTAGCAAGAGGAAAGCAAGTGATAATACAGAAAGTAGAAGCAAAAAGAAGACGTTGACTTTAACCAGTTGAGTGGGAATGCCATATATATTTGTCATGGCCTGTCGTAATCTGTATGCCATATATATCAGTCACGCTGTTTTTCGGGCCATCCGCTATGGGTATGCCGAAATGGTACATCATGAAGCATCTCCGGTATCTAGCTGTATCCTTCTAGTACAGGTTAGAGCCCATAGATGGTGGTTTCTTCCTTTTGCCTAGAAAAAATATGCTTTGTACGAAAACCCTGGACGTGTAATGCGGGGATGCCTATACCTGCCCCTGCAGTAGTGAAAGCGGAGATGTGACCTCTAATGCCTTTTTTTGCATCCCCTTGTGAATTTTAACCAGTAGGACCACTTTTCTCTAACTGTATTGGATATTTCTAGGCAAATGGAGGAATAAAATCCTCCTCTCCCTTGCGGTGAATGTTTCATATGCAAAACATACATGAAGAAATATTCTCAGAAGATTGAGAGGGATATTTGTGATATTATGGATAAAAGTGAAGCTTAAGTGAGAAAATTGAGTTGTGAAGTAAACATGCTAGTGACCAGAGTGCGGCATCAGTGGGCAGGCAATATGTGATAAATTGTACGGCTACGGCAGATTTAAATACCACATTGTATTGGTTCAAAACCACTTTTAGCATACCTTTTCATCATTTATTGTTATCAAAATAATGGAGAGCCGCAAACCAAACCCCCATTTACTTATAAGGCCTTTGCTTCTATTTTTGCAGATTCCAAATTTACGGTGTTTTCGGGAATATAACTCCCGCAAATTTGGGGGTTCTACTGTATATGCATGTAAGATATCGATGGAGTATAAAATTAAATGATAATTTCACTTTATATGGAATTCTATCACAAAACAATTAAATTTGTTCAGATAAATCAAGGCATCTTTATCATTTAAAGTTATTATTACTTAAAAGTATGTTGTTTTCTAGAATGAATCTTTCCTCTCTATATACACATTTCAGCTATCTACAATTTGTATTAGCTCATTCTTACTTTTGAATTATCATTTTCAATTCACTATCTTATATAGATTTCAATGCTTTTAAATGAGAGCTGAACTCACATGCTACCTAGAAAATGAATCAACCACATCTAATATTTATTTTAATTAAAAATCCCCAAATTAATTTCAAACACTAGACTTTATTTTATTTAAATATAAAAATTTCGCAAATAAAACTTTGAAAACATAGAATTAATTTTTCATCTCAAAGTTTTAATCATGAACCGCAGCATAGCCACAACATTTTGCTGGGACAGTTATTCTGTAAACTCATCCGAAGAACAGTTATCATCAGAATGGATATGCGAAGTGGTAGCTGTTGTATAGGCATAGGCTGAAGAAGTTGAAGGTTGAGGCTCTGTTGAAACCTTCTTGAACATGTCCTTCAGAGTCTGTTTCTTCGTATGTTTTAGTCTCTCTTTCTGGAACACTTCTTGTATTTTATAAACCCGCATAATATGCTACTGTGTAATAAAACTCTTCTGTTCCACGAATTATTTCCTCTGTTAATTGTATACACCTATCAGTGGATACTTTTTCCTTTTCATTCAACACCTCATCATCCCCTTCAGTATCTCACTTATTCATTTTATTATGATTCATAACCATATTGCAAATTTACTATCTGTAAGTTGGAGGTAAACTGGAGCTCTGTTGTCAATGTTTAAATAATCTTCAATAGTTTCTTTATCTACCAATTTTACTGTATTGCATGACAACATTTTTGCAAATGCCAATAAGTCTTAAACAATTTCACTTCCTTCAGAAGAAGGAAAACCTTCAAAATTGGGTTCAGTTTCATCATCATCATTTAGAAATTTGGTGGATGGCCATAAATTGTGCCATCCATTCAACAAAGTAATCTAGGAAACATTGTCCCAAGCCTTTGCAGCACTCCAAATAGCATCCTTTATGTTAAATTCTTTTTGGAATCGGTCACTCTTATTCCTTTGTTACATGCAATAAGCATTTTTTGCATGAATTCAGCCTTGTATCTAGTTTTCAATACCTGAAGAATGTCTTGGTCCATTGGTTGCATAAGCGATGTATAGTTAGGAGGTAAATAAATACCATAAACATTGTCTTTAATGAGCAATGCACAGGAAGACCTACAGACTGACTGTGAGCCCTGGCTTTGGGGACAAAATGGTTCTCGAACCAATCAAGAAAAATTTGCTTTGTCATCCATACATGCCTTATAAACAACTGGAAATATCCTTATCCTCTTGAAAGGTCTAGGATTTTGGCTCTTGCCAATAATGAGCAATTTACGCTTATGGGCTCCTGCTGCATTTGAACACCCCAATATAGTAAGCCGTTCCTTGGAGTCTTTGACTCACGTTGGTGCTGTCTCACCTGCCGTTACATGTTTTTCTGGGAATATATCACCAAAACAATGCAGACTCGTCTGCATTGTACATCTGTTCTGTTGTTAAACCCTCATTCGATATCATTGAAGAAAATTCTTTCAAGTATTCCTCTGTGGCTTCATGATCAGCTGCCGCTTTCTCTTTAGTAACACTTTATCCACGTTGATTGTCTTTGACTGATGGAGTGTTTTTCTGTTGTTCATTAATTTCAGAACATCACATTCTGCGTAAAATTTCATTAATTGACTCTTTTGCTTCTTCAAGTCATAAACAGTTGATGAACTAACACCCTACTCATTGCACAATGTTTTCACTGTAGCACCTTTCTGTAAACGCTGTAGCAATTCCACTTTCTCCTTAATACTAAGTTTTAAGTGATTCCTCTTTGTGTTTACGATAACCACGGGTTTTACCACTGATCTTTTCGACATTTTTATAAAAAGAGGACTACAAAGATTTTATATTCTTGAAACACAGCATATTCTAACAAAAGAACAACGATAAAACAGCAGTGCAATTACTGGCAGTCCCCGCTTATACGTCAGGTTACGTACCTGAAAACTGCGACGAAAAGCGGATTGACGAAAAGCAGATCACCCTTTTCCATAGACACAACATTAAATTGAGGGATAAAGTTCAATGTTCCTGGGGTAATGATGTGAAATATTTCCATTTAAAAATACCTATACCATGAAGTTATAATTGTAATTTTCCACTTAAAACTTTTAATAATTTGAAAATACGCATATCGATGCAATGCGTCATAATCAAACATAAAAGGCAAATTACACATTTTTTATGACATCGTCATCACATCTTTTCCCTCCACTTGTAGGACCATTCAATTTGATCTACGTACGTTGCATCACCGCTATCACACTGCTTGATGCATGCCCATTTTTTTTAAATGAGCATTTTAGTACCTGACCAAGAACACTAGAGTGAAAGATTCCCGGAAATACCCATTTAAAAGTACCATTGCAGTTTAAGTTAGGATTTTAAAAACTGACAGTATAAACTTCCAGAGATAGGTGAAACACGAAACTTTCACTAAAAAGTTCATAATTCTAGACGCTAGATGGTGTCACCACAAATTTGTCCGATAGATAAATCGGAATGACGAAATCTCAAACAGTTGAGTAATTTGGGCATACATAGTAAACAGATCCCAGGGAGTGACGAAAAACAATGCAACGAATAAGCGGATCACAAGGACAAAAGAATGAATCAGTGGTGTCATATTGCACCTGACGTATGAGTGAAACAACGAAAAGCGGACCGACGAAAAACTGGGACTGCCTGTATTGTCGCTTTTTGAGATAGCAAAAATTTCCGGTATCTACCACTTTCAAATTGGTTACCACACAAGTTTTTGCCGAACTTAAGGTTCTGCCAGATTTTGGGGTACTGAATACAGGGTCCGATACTGTATAAACTATGCTATTAACACATTTGCTTACATTGGAAAAGTAATGGTGCTTTACTATTTCTATTATTCTTATTATCAGCTACTTTTTCATTTGCTTCAAAACTATCAATTAGTCCTGAAATACCATAATTTTCCGATTATAATACGCACCCCATATAATACGCACCCATGTTTTTACGAGTGAAGTGTGAAAATTGTCTTATCACCATGTATAATATGCAACTCATTTCTTGTAAAAAGATCGCTGTAATTTTTTCACTTGGTTATTAGCAGTATCGAGACAGTTCATGCCTTGCCGTCAAGCGAGATACCATATTTACTCGAGTAATACTCACACCCCCGTTTTTGGAAGTAAATATCTGGGAAAAAAGGAATTCGTGTAATGCTCGCACTTTAAAAATTCCAATTTTGTTATTTAATGGCAACATCGGTAAACTAATCTATCTGAAGTCGAGTCTGATGATGCGTAAGCGGCAAAATCCACGTATTTAAGATGTAAATATTAAAACAACTTTTAATGCCTATTCTAACACAATCAATTGCGAAAAATTGACATTCAACAATATTATATTACAAGGAAAGAAGTTGGAAGCATATTTTGAGGCCAAAAGGTTCCGTCTTGAGTCACTGCACAGTGTACATGCTTTATTTTTGCTAAATTTTCGGAATCACGACAGATATGCTACCATCACTGAAAAGAGTGTGCCCCTCATAAAAGAAATCTTAAAAATATGTGCACACACTAAATCCCAACACCAACAGAATGATTTTTGATTCTTTCTTAACATAATTATAAATCGATTTAGGTCTTAAGGCTCCATGCGGTCTCATTAACTTTTGATTATAAAATTGTATGTAAATACGAATAAAAATTACAATGAAAACAAGAAATATCGTAAAATCCCAAATTTTTAAACAAATAATTTATTCAACTCGCATTTCAAGGGCTTCTTTAGGAATTCCACGTTCGTTTTTTCTAATACCTAAATACTTATCTGGTCTTCATCTGCAACATAATCACCCCATAAGTAATGGTCCTCAGTTCCATCCATTGAATTTGAAATTCCAGTCACTTTAAAGCCTTTGATCACAGTTTCTTCACTTACCCCGCGCCATGCTGCGAGCACTCATAGGCACACCTTGGATCACAGAGCTCATTTCAGCCTGCCCATTGCTGTTATGTTCTTCAAATTTAAGCATGAATCACTTAAAATTAAAGACAAAATCCATGGTGTACGGCACCTTCCAGGAAACACATTGAATTCATTCTGTACTACAAAACATGGCAGGCGTTTTGTGGGTGGCCTACCATCGAAAGGTAAAGTGGCATATCTCGTGTAATGTCCACATCCCCTTTTTCTGGGTCCAGTTTTAGGGAAAAAAGTGCGGGTATTACACGAGTAAAAAGTGGAAGTGGATAGTGAGGATGAAGATGACATTCTCGTCGACATCATTTACGTAGATGATGAGAGAGAACACAAAATCGCCGACGAACTATTTGAGGACAGCAATAATGAATTCAGAGGGTAAGATTCGGACAGCTATAAGTAAATAAATAATTATTCTTATTTTTGTTTTGAAAAACGATTTTTAAAGGAATGTTATTGAAATGCATTGAAAGGTACGATTTACTAGTAAAAATATGTCCGAAAATATAAATTATTTCCTTACTAAAAAAATTTGTATGCACTTGTTACCATATATAATATGCACTAAACTCTTGTCAATTTTTCGTGAAAAATAATGCGTATTATAATCGGAAAATTACGGTAGCTGAATGCCATCCATTCTTCTTTTACGACAAAATGATGTAGGCCAGCACCTGTTTATATATCATGCTAAGAAAATTTTAATCCCTTTCAAAAATTTTACAAATTAATTTGTAATCCTAAAAATTTCCATTTTCTTACCCATGAATTAGAGGTTTGGAGGTGTTCTAGACTTCTCAGTATTCGGGAAAATGTTTCTTGCTGAATAGTGGTTACATTTGAATTTGTAAACCTCAACTTGTGACTCTTTCATACTTGTGAGGAGTTTGCTCAAGGTGACGCAGTTACACATGAATTTTTTCTTTAGGTTGTGGTATTGCAGTTTGGTAGAATTCCAAAAAGTAAAGGCTATCATAACGAATTATATTACACTGTCAATTTTGGATGATGCTTCTTATTAACTGCACAAAAATTTAATGTTGCATGAAAGTATTTTTATTGGTACATTTTCTTTTGAGAGAATGGTAAATATTTCCAAGGAATAGTCTTCTAATTTTTTTGACTGTAATAAATTTCTTCCTTTCAACAGGCCTTTCGTAGGGAGTGCCCTTGGCCTAGCGCACAGACTGAAATCTCTACACTGGCAAACTACTGCACCCCAAGGGACAAGGTTGCTTGTGTATCCCGTACTTGTACAACACTAATCACTCTTTTAGCCATGGCATCTGAACGAACTGGAGCACCTGCTGCAGATGATCTTATTCCAGTTCTTGTTTATGTGCTCATTAAGGTATTTTATTAGAATTTATATTTACATACAAGCGTGACTGAGGAGAAGCTTCACCTCGGGGTGTGACTGACATACACCTTACTCAGTTAATATATAAGTCGATACCATGAAATCGACATACGATATTGTACCCCAGATATATGATATTCAATATCCAATGCGCTCCGAGTCTACTTTCTTGTGCATATTTTTGGCTAATATTGTTTGACATTGCGACTTGTCCGCATTGTAGGTAATAATTTATTGATTGTTTTAAAATTGTTTATTGTACAGTATATAACACTCATTGGTTCTTAAACTATTAATTTATAACCTAAATATGACTCAGTACATATTTTTCCGTCTTGGAACGTATTTTAATTTATAACATGTAAGTCTATGGGAAATTGATATTCAACTTATGATGCAATTTTTAGGAACGCATCAGAGTTATAAGTCGGGAATGGTCTGTAATATAAAACAGTAGGTATAATTTAGTTATTATTTTAAATTCAAATAAATCTGGGAAAAACATTTGAACAATAAGGTTTATATTCTTTCAAAGTGAGCAATCCATATTTCCCAGAAGTGACTTGACATTCTCCTTGTCATCTGTTCTTGTTTTTTCATAAATACCTTCTTAGCTATTCTTACCATCTTCTAGATATTTTTGTTGCTGCTACCATTTCAGCTGCCTGGAGAGGTAAATTTTTCTATCTGGTTTAGGTTTTCCCAATTTTTTGTATCATTTTTTCCTTTATTACATTCTCCATATGTACATACCATAGGAGAAAGTATTGTATTTATTAGAGATGCACTGAATACTCATTTTGGCCGAATATTAAAATCAGTATTCGGCCGAGGCCGAAGACGAATATCTCCATTAGCATAAATTAGTTATTCACCGAATATCGGCTTTGGCCTTGGTAATCGGCCAAAAATGATTAAAATAATTTTTATCTTTTAAATTCTCTGAGATGGAACTCTTTTGGATCTCGGAAATAAAATTTTCGTTCATTTCCATAACAGTGTAAGAACACAACTTAAAATGGTGATAAAACTACAAAGAAAATGCTGAAATACAAAGTATTTGCCACAACAGCAGTTCTGGTCACCCGCTTCGAAAACAAAGTGTGTTGATCGCTTCGAAGATGCTCGCTCACCGCTCACACGAGTACAAGCATTGACGCCAGAACTTGGAACACCACCATAACATTACATTGTATTGTTTTTCCGCTTAGTCGCCCGCACCGCCCACGTCGCTTTTACGTGGGATGGAGCCTTAGCCTCGCCTATTAAATTTAAAACTGATACTACTAATAAGTTCTGGGTTTAAGAAAAATCTGCACACATCCCCAATGTTGACTGTGAAAGTTGGTTACAATCGCAAGAATATTCCTCCAGGGGAATGTCCGAAATCGTTTTTAAAACACTACCAACCTGAAGTACCAACTAATGAACACTAATGTTTTCGATAGAATTCTATTTAAATTCTTTGTTAATATGAAGATATATACAAAAAATCGCAGCCTTGTTAAGTTTATTATATATTCTGTTATATAAAAATGTCTGCACTTATGAAATTCAAAAATGAAACGAAAACTCAGTCGACATTGTGTCATTTTGGTTTTGGCACGATGGCGCTACTGTTTATACATCATATTACATCATGCAAAAACGTGAACCAGATGTCAGAGGTTGTCTGCTACTTACAAAGTACAGTAAAGCATCAAAATTTCCAACTAATGAGGAGGAGTATTCTAAATAAACGAATTGTCCACATATTGGAACACACTAATATATTATATATCGTAGGCCATAAAAACAAGTAGCACATAATTGTCTGGCTGAATCCGAGATATGTGTGCATCAATATTTTGTTATCCATGGAAACAGCTAACAATTTTCTTTACTTGTTGTTCTTTTTGTTAAAATAAATGCTATCGAAAATGTTTTAAAATTATTCACAAGTGTAATTGCTGATAATTATTCCTGAGAACGCTGATGTTGAGAGCAGTCACATTCATTGCTCTGTATGGGGAAAGTCATGTGCTAGACACATCAGGTTTATTGTTATTATCACCGTTGACTTTTCTTGACTGTAAATATATTATCTTTGTTCCTTATTGTAATTATTAGTATTAACTATACTAATTATGATGATTTCATTACAAAAAGCAGGTGTGATTGGCACCTTTCTTGCATGGCCAACAGTTGTTCTGAATAAATTTCAAAACGAGCATTCCACATTCGATTGACGTGGTTGCAACTTTTGAAATGCATATTGAAAACTCAAACGATGAAATTTGTAAAAATTTATTAAATGACTTTGTACAAATTCCACTATGAAATTAATGCAGCCTGATGGTGACTCTGTTAGTTGAAACCATTGTAGTCTACTTAATTTTGCATTGGAATTTGTATGAAGTCATTTAATAAATTTGTTTTTACAAATTTTATCTTCGAATTTTCAATTTTTCAGAAGCTAAAAGAAACAGTATTACTCCTTATATTGTGATGTGATTATTATTATATTATGGTTGATATTTTGAAGGTTAACATTGATTTTTCTTGCCCATTTCAGGCTAATCCACCTTCTCTCCTTTCAACTGTTCAGTTTGTGAACAGTTTTTATGGGTCAAATCTAATGGGAGCTGATCAGTACTGGTGGGTTCAATTCTGCTCTGCGATTGAATTCATTAAGACCATGGACTACAGTGACTGAAAGAAATATTGTGGACCTCTATTCATCTAGAATTCTGTGGTCTTGACTCTTCTAACTTAAAATCTGTTTGGATGCTGAAAGGCTTTTAAATTGCTCGTGATTTGAGTTTTGGCGATTACTTTGAATATTATGTTGTTGCTGATCTGACCTGTTGCAAAAGAGGCAGCCTGTAGGATTTTCATTACCTTGGTTTTGAAAAGACATACAAGCATATTTTAAGGTGGAGGAGGCCCAAGGTGAATTTTTGAATAAGACTGTTAAAGATTGAAGTATGAAGTTAGTTTGATATTAATGCCTCTGGGCACAGCTTTGTTATAGTTCCCTATTCCTCTTACTGGGAAGAATTTTGCCATGTACAGATTCCATTCAAACTACTATGGATTTAGTCCATTAGATGGTAATTTTAATTTTTCTGGAAGAATAATGCTCCTCACATGGTTTACATTTGTGCAAACATTTATATCCATCCTATGTAAAAATGCCCCAAAATTAAGTAATTTACCATTAATTATTCTTATACCTCAACTTGTATGTAAACCTCGCAGGTTAATTTAATCTTTGTGAAACTTTGAAAGAGTAAAACTTTAATCACTTTACATATTCTTTGGAATAATACATAAAAGCTATGGCAGTTTGACACACTAGAGCTCCAGAGATATCTGTACTTAAGTCAGATGCAAAGGGACATTTCACGCACATGAACCAGTGTAGACCCGAGCTGTTACCTAAAAAAATGAATTTTTTTCTGCCAAGCCAATGGAATATCGAGTATAATATTTTTGGCTAGTTGTTATACATTACTTAATATATATTTACATATATTTTTCTCTTTACATTTGTAAATATGATCTTTGATTTGTTTTTGTGGTTCAGTGATGGTATTCTTTCCATTACTTCCTTGCTAATTAATAATTTATCAGGGTAACCAAGATTTTACATCTTCCAAAAGAATAGGGTAAATAGATACTCAATGTTATTAACATAATTGCAGACATAATATTTCATCTATCTAGCAGGCAAATTTTTTAATTTAGATCTTTGTGGCTCATCAGATATTTCCATAACTGCCTTAATGCCTATATGGATTACATACATGAAAAACTGGTGATTCTAACATTTACATTATTTTGTGAAGCTTTGATTTATTTGCTGCATAGCTATGACGAACTTAAGAAAATTGCAATTGATGCATGTGATTATGTTGTTTTTAGGAAAAGCCTGTAGTTTTCTAACAAGTGCTGTGTATTATATCTTCTTTGTTATATATTGGCTTATTTCTATGATTTATACTGAGCATTTGTTTATTTATTGGCATTTATCCTAGTTTAGTTACTCTAATCAATGCCAATACTAAACCATGAATGTATGGAAGTCCAGATTTAACTATTACTCATTGGTCAGTTATCTTAATAATTATGTATATATTAACAAATGATTTGCATTATATTTGTTATTTGTGTCAAGTTATACATGTAGAAAGTGTAAGTGCTGAAGGGAGTCTGGGGACAGTGGTGTTTCTTTGTGCAATTATTGTATTTTTGCATGGTGTATGAATCTATTGTGAATACTCAATTTTTCTATGAATTATACAGTATTTCTTGCCCATATATGGGTCAAACAAAAGTGCAACAAACTCAGACTAATCAAAATGCAAGAGATGACACATATTTTTTGTTCTGATATTTAAATATATTAATGCACGTACAAAATTTTAGCAACACACATAGGGAAGTAGGGCCTATGAAATGAGACGTCTTTAACAAATTTATTGACTGATGTTCCGAACATTGTTGGAAATGCTTTCGGATTTGGTACTTTGTCTGTCTAGTGCATTTGACTGAATGAAACAAAAATAATTATTTTGTATACCATGAATTTCGAACTGGCTTTGAAGTTATGATCATGTGCATGTGTGTGTATGTATAAAAAATATATTTACGTATTAACTCACAAGCTATTAGCCACAAAAATATCCTTGTTTACCTTCTGATTCTGTGATAATGTTTCATTTTCCCCTTGCTATAACAATATTTTGGTATTACCCACATCAAGCTTCACTAGTTTGGCATGGAAGTATATAACTTATAGAGCCAAATATTAGACTTTTAAGTGATTTTTCCCACATTCCTTTTAATGGTGAAAGAAAGTCTGTGATGATAGATTGAAAGTTATCCGATTCATAAATCTATTCTGATAAATTAAGGGTTTAATATTTTTTTCATAGATTTTGATGTATCATAGTTATGGTTGCACATTTACGTGGTTCAAATGAAATTGCATTCAGTATTTTGTTGTTGCGTAAATAGCATCAGTGATTTTTAGAATAACACTTTTAAATTATTTTTTGTGGGGCATCAGTTTACTACAGATCAGTACAATGGAGGTAACCTGTTCACTTTTTCATGTGTGTCAAGTATAGTCTTGTTATTTCTTTTATCTATGTTATCCATGATGTGTAGCTTATTTACAGTATGTTCATTTATATTGTGTATATACTATACTTATAAAATGCAGCTATTTAAGTATTAATTGCTTGATTTATTTTATTGAAATTAATTCTTTCAGAGACATGAGAAATCATGCTAAAAACATCAATGAGCAAAGGTCTCTCTGATCAAGATTTTTCTATTTTTTTAACTTTTGACAGTTAAAAGACTTCCATGTGTCAGAGATGTAATTTGTACTGATAAGAAATTCATAAACTCTTTAATAGCTATAGAGACATGAAACTAATCTTTGATGTTTTCTATATTTAGGATTTATAACTTTTACCACATTTTATGTAGCAAGGTATAAGAAAAATAGTAAGCAATATTTTCTTATTTATAAAACTTGTCATTATTTGCTTGAAAAATTATAACATTTCTTCTCATTTATGACTTAGTTATCCTTATGTCTGTTATACCTTTTTATTCACTCCTAATCAGTAAGTAATTAAAGTATGAATTTAGTGCTTATTTTGAAGCATATCACGTAGTTTTTGTAATGAAACTAATCACTTTAGGCTCAACTTTATGAATTTTATTCATATTAAATGTGGACAGGAAACAAAAGTAAATTTTGTTAGAAAGTAAAATGTTTCCTTTCCACATCTGATACTTTTTATATATTTTTATAGGATCTTTCCATTTAAACCTAGTACAGTAGTCACTCGCCATAGTGAAGGTTAGGTTCCTGAAAATCCTCACGAATGGAAAATTCGTGAATGGTGAGGGATTACTGTATATAGCTTGAGAACAGCAAATGCAAAAATATATATTTGGTTTAAAAGAACAGTCAGTACATTTCATTGGTGTGAAAATTTGGAATGACTTAGGGTAGACTAAATAAAAAAAATAATATTCATCATTTAATGAGACATTTGCATTGCATTACAGCAAAAATTTTTATACTTAGATGTTTTAATTGATATTTATGGTTTCACTATTAAGAAAACCTGAAGGCATTTTGGGCAATATTTTGTTATTGTAAAGATAATGTAAACAGTCAATGAAACTTAAACATGATATGCTAAGAAAGGTATATCAATGGCAGAACTGATACTAGAATTCCTAATCCAAATTGCAATAACTATATATTTCGATCTCCAAAAAGCTCATTATATTTAAACTTAGATTTTATATATTATATATTACTAACAAAAATGATATTAATAAAAAAATTTTGTTTAAACATAAACTATTATGTTTTAAATTCTTGCCCCAATTGAATCAGCTACTATGTTGTTAAACTTGCTTATGATCTCCAAAATTTAAAGTTTGAAAAATTCTGTAGTTTCATAAAATTGTGTTATATAATATGAATTGTCTTATTAAGTAATTTTCTAATCTGATTTTTAAGAACACCAAGTAATTTTAGGACAAAGTTACCGTGAACTCGTATCTATTTAATCCTGTAGTAAAATTTGGTTTAACCATCTCCAGTTTGAATTTAAATTACTAGTATACCCAGTTTGAACCTTTTAATTGTCGTAATTGCACACTAAAGGCAGTAGCTTTGGGAAAACTGACGTAAAAGCAGATTGTTGTAATGTGGACTGTCGTAAAGCAGGGGCTGACTTCAATTGGAGGGTTGGTGTTTCCTTTTAATGCAGAATGATTTATTCTTGCATTTCTCATTGAATGAGAAGGTTCTGAAATTTGAATGCACAGTATTCTTGTTCACATATCCATTATTTTATCTATTCCGTCTTTTATTGTTTGGTATCTTGTTAAATTTATCCACTGCAAAGAAATTAGTCAGAAATGAACCAACCACATACAGTGTATTCTTGTTACAACGTACTTCACAATTACATATGTTTCAAATTAATGTAATTTTTATGAAAACCCATCAATTTTCCTGTATAAATACTGTATAGTTCAAAATAATGCACTTCAACTTAACATACTTTTCAACACTACATATGAACTTAAGGTCCCAAGAAAAAAAGATTTTTATGGTGTTAATGTATGCTTTTATCTGTAAATGACTCGAGTATAACCAATTTTTGCTCATTCAGGTCATTGTACATACATTTTTACAAAAATTTAAGACCAAGGCTCAGTTATCATAACTGCAATGAGATGAAATCTTCAGTTCTAGGAATTCTCTCTTGTTAGACTCCCATTCTCTGATTTAAGTTCGAACCTGCAAGAATGCTGACACCCCACTGAGTTGCTTCTGGAGAAAATACTGTATTCCTTATGGGTATTTCAGTATACTGTACTTTCAGTATAAAGTATAAAAATTCATGCTCCATAGAGAAACGTAGCAAGATTTTACTGTATAGAGAAATTGTAAGTTTTATAAGGAAGGCATGGTTTGCTTTTCCATTGTGATATTTTCATTGTATTAGTGCAATGAACCTTTCCATAAATTTCTATACAGGGTGTATTTAAATTCCACCGACAAACTTCTAGGGCTTGTGGGTGGGTTCGAGGTATGCTCCGAAAAATTAGTCCGAGTTGACTGTGTCGCCCCATTACCGAGATACAGGCCGATGAATGTACTGGTGCCTCTGTAGGGTTTGCAACCATCCATGCACCTCTGCCGCTGCTTGTAGTTGCATAGTTGGGACTGCTATGCGCGGTTCGGCATGACTGCACATCTTGATTCCTCGATCAGTAGCCGGAAGTTATTAGGTTCATTTAATTACATAAGACTCTGAGAGGGCAGGATATAAACAATCTTTACGTCCTAACATACAAATAACATGGGACGGTAATTATCGTTTTCTTAAGTGGTAGGAATGAAGTTTCAAAACATGGCTTAAGATCCCTTACGTAATTAATCGAAGTCCCTTAGTGTACTTAGATGGTGAAAATGGACAAGAGTGGGAAATTTAATCGTTCAAAGGTAACAATGATATGATGATGATCAGGCCTTTCAGCATTAACATGGAAACTACAGCAGCTGTTCAAAGTGATGACCACCACCTTCATTGCACAGCCTGCAGCGATGCACCATTGACTGTCGCACTCGCTCGAAATTACCAGGTGTCTGTCGTATGTTGTCTTATGCTGTCTGGATCTTGGGCAGAAGATCATCTTCTGGCTTTACTGAAGTAATGTACACGATACACGAGATGTTCCCAGACGAAAAAGTCAAGCGGATTTAGGTCTGGTGAGCGAGCAGACCAGGAAACAGGACCTAATCCACCACACAGGGAAAACAGTGTTCAGGTATTCTCGCGCATCCATGCTGAAATTTGCTAGGACCCAGTCATGCATGAACAACATCCTTTGGCGAAAGTCTAAGGGCAATTCTGACAGTGACTGCTCCAAAAAATCCCTGTAGACCGGTCCTATCAAGCGTGCAGGAAGTATATAGGGCCTATTAAAAAATCATGAACAATACCACACCAGACATTGATGGAAAATCTTTTTGCTGATGGCCTTGTTCGACTGCCGCATGTGGGTTTTATTCAGCCCAAACATGGCTATTATGGCTGTTGATAATACTCTCTCGAGTGAAGGATGCCTCATCTGTGTAGAGCACGATGCTGGGGAACCGGGGTTCTGCAGCACAGCGCTGGAAGAACCACTGAGTAAACTTCTGTCGCCTGGGGTAGTCCGCTGGGCTCATTGCCTGCATTTTTTGCAGATGATACGGGTGTAGCTGCTGCTCATGCACGATCTGCCAAACGGTAGTGTGAGATGCATGCATGGTGTGCCCAACTCGGCGTGTGCTGGTTGGTGGTTCGTCAGCAACTATATCCAAGACCGCTGCCTCAAAGCACGGACTGCAGACAGTTCTTCTCCGTCCACAGTCATGCCTGTTGACCTTCAATGAGCCAGTCTCTCTTAGCCACTGATTTATGGATGCAAACATGCTGTGGTGCGGAAGTGGACGATTAGGAAAGTGTCCCTGATACATCCGCTGAGCCTTCCTGCCATTTCCGTCTGCTGCACCATATGCAAGGTGCATATCTGTCTTTTCTTCCCATGTATACGCATCCATTGCTGAAGTCTCTCATGCACTAATGCAAACAAACTCACAACAGAGATGTGGTGGCATGTGCCAGGCTAACAAACTACTGTTCAAGGAATCAAGGAGTTCAGTTCAATGAGGCCAGACCAGTCACGTTGAACTGCGCATAGCAGTGCCAACTATGCAACTACAAGCAGCGACAGAGGTGCTGGGATGGTTGTAAACCCTACAGGGGCAACGGTACATTCATCGGCCTGTATCTTGGTAATGAGGCGATGCAGAGAACTCAGACTAATTATTCAGAGCATACCTCGAACCCACTTACAAGCCCTAGAAGTTTGTCGGTGGAATTTAAATACACCCTGTATATTTGGTTTAAAGACACAGCCCTTGAAAAATAACATATACCATATATACTCATCTATAACGTGCAGTTTGAAGACCAAATTTCAGGTGATAAAGTAGGGATGTGCATTATACATGGGTAATGCTTTTGGGCACTTAAAATCAGAAATTAAAGTGAAACTACCTCGCACCAGATTCTCGCTTTTTGGGTGAATTGAGGGGAAAACCACAATAATTATTAATAATCCAAGTTATACATATATTACTTATACGTATAGAACACCTAATTACTTCTTTACAGTTATAATACCACCCTCCAAATATGCTGCATTTCACTAGCTCATCAGCTGATTGCTGTAATTTTTGCAAACTCGCCAGATAGACTTCCCGCAAAACATACATCGAAAGCAAAATACATAGAATAAGCAAATTAAAATAATTTTATTTAGTTTATGATTCTAGTATGTATAGGTATCCCTCAATATTCGTCCTTAATTGGTTCTGTGGAAACTGGACGATAAGTGAAAAGACGAATATCGAGGGCTATTTTCTCCTTAGATGCAATGTTATAAATGTAAAATTCATTCCTGAAAACCCAAAAAGCAGACCAAAATATTGATATTACCATATTTTATGGAGTTATTGGTACTATAAACACAGTCTATAGGAACCTACGGACCACAGGAACATTTTATCCTGCCCACAAAGGCAAGATGTAAATGCAACTACAAATGCGACCCCCACGTAATTGATTGATTTAATCACAAACACAGAGCTCAAATTTGCATTCAATAATATAAAATTGTGCCGAAATGCAAACTAAGGAAGAACAAATAACAACACGGAGTGAGGCCGAGTGGCTGAGATGAGTGGAGTCAGTGGTCAAACAAATACTAAAACAGATCACCCAAAACTCATAAAACTCAACATGATGATGAAATCAACTTACAATCAGTGGTGTGCTTTAATTTGCTGTTAGCCACAGTCACAAGGGGAAGACACATCCTACATGATGTTTTCATTTCTTGATTGTAAGGCTATCAGTTTATACTGCTGAGAATGATAAATCCTTAGCGTCTCATCGTTTGATGAGTAATCGTCTGAGAGTTCCTCTTCGTAGGTCCCAGCTATTTTGATTACTGATGATGTCTCTCTAATTGTAAGACGTAATGTGGAGCTTATTGAACGTAATACTTATGGCAAGTCCAAGCGTTCTAAACTTGTAAACTGGTGATAATTTAATGCTTTAATGTATTTATTTATGGTACTCTAGTTAATACTTAACATGATATAATGTTATTCTTTTACCCCACAAAAATCAAGGGTGCACATTATACACGGGGTATAAGAAGAAGTTGGGATTTTTTTAGCAAAAAGTACGGGTGTGCGTTATACACAAGGGCACATTGTACACGAGTATATATGGTATATGTAATTACTTGTAAGAAAAACAAGTACTTCCTGTTTTATGCAAATGTCTTTCATGAAGTGCAACCCAAAATATTCTGGCGTGATGGCATCTAAAATTGTGAATTAAAGAATTTTCCATACTTCCCCTATAAAGAAGTCTTGTAATCAATCTATGCACTTATCCCAATTTTGCTGCCTTTCGTGGAAGCATTTTTGGAAATTGTTTTCAAATGCTTTTCAAAGTTACTGTAATGTTTTGTCTGATGTCTTCAGTTTGTGGAAGTTGTCTTTTGGAAGAATTTTGAAGCTTGGGTAACAGGAAGTAATATAGTGGATTTTACCTAAAATATCCTTACAAAGAGGTGACTGTATCTCTGATCTGATCTAGACAATGTGTCTACCTCTCCTAACAAACTGTATCTCTTAGACTTTTAAGGACCTCCAAGTGGAATACCTGGCTGTCTGACTTTGTAGATGAAATATTGGTATTTGTAAGGAGGTGTTTAGTCTGGCTCTAAATGTGTCACAGATTCTAATTGTGCTGAGGATATGGTTGTATGTGTTCATCTTTGTTATAGTTGTTATGCATATTTTAAATGCCCATTAACTGCTGTTTATGAGCTAGTTAAATAATAAAAAATAAGAAAACCCTGAGTGAAAAAGATATTCAACATAGACAAGCTATATGAACATAATCTTTATCTTACGTTTCAACAAGTGTGCATCATTTGCTTTTGTTAACCCAGAAGTTTTTTGTTGAAGAATTAGCAATTTAGCCTTAAGAAAACTGAAGTATCTAAGACTCATCACTGGGGATGATCTTTTAAATCTTCTTAAGTTTTTTTGAATTTCAGGACTGTTTTGTCAACTAAAATGTGCTTGAGCAACTTCTTGGATTGTTCATTTCTTCAGCCATTACTTTCATGCTCAGTTGTCTGTCACATTAATTTTCATCTCTTTGACATTTTTATTGATTTAGGAACTTTTTGGCCCCCCACACAACACATTATCATTCACAGATTATAACAGTGAAAGTAAAATATGCAATCCATGTAAATGACTGCTGAATTGGATAGGCTGAAGGCATGGAAGAAAAGCATAAAGAGTATCAAATTATAAGTTAAGTAGTTTTAATAGCTATAAAATGCTTATTTGAATTTGAAACATTCAATGCTAATAAAAAAGAGTCTGATAAGACTGCAAAACCATTGCAGAAAATCAACTTGATGGCCAGGAACTTTTGGGTTATACCTCACATGGTGAAGATAATACAGTATTGTAATTTGTAACTTTGTTTTGTAGCCATTGTAATCGAGTTTTCATATTTCATTTTCTTTAGTTCAATGAGGATAACATCTCTTTCAAACAAAATTTTGACCCTAAAAACCATTTATTCATAAATTCAGAGCTCTACAATACAGCTGTTATTTCATGCTAGTAATATAAGACAAAATAAATAAGTATAAAAATGAAGCTTACCTCCTGCAACATTATATCCAAGCTCAAATAGATACCAAGATAAATATAAAGGGTTTAGATTCGAAATATTATCATCAAATACAACATCTGTTATAATTGTCCCTCTTAACTTGATATTCCGCACTGTAACAGTAGGATAAATACTGAGGAAATACAAAAGAAAAATAATAGCTATTTCATAAACAATCATTTTTAATTAATAACATATTACTTTGTAAAATTGTTATGTTTACTTGGAATAACCATTGGACCATCAATTGTAAATCAAATGTGCTACCTTCAAAACGAAGTCAGCTGTAATTTTTATCTTCATTATTTCTTGTTTGGCATCAATCCAAGAATTTACACAAATTTTTACAAAAAAATTAGGTCTTGCGTTATCTGTTCCTGTCGTCGTATCGATTCTAATATGACTCTCTTTATGCGAAAGAAAAAATAGGAATGGTAATTATATTTAACATTAACACATTCATGGACAAGACGGCTATAACCGTCATCATGTGTGTGCTGTTTAGGGACAAGGTGGCTATAGCAGTTGTCTTATAATTATTAATAATTACTCATAAAGCATTGGTGTGTTTATATATATATATATATATATATATATATATATATATATATATATATATATACACACACACACATACATACATATATATACATATACACACACACACACACACACACACACATATATATACATATATATACACACATATATATATATATACATATATATACACACATATATATATATACGCGCATACAGGCGCACATATAGGGCAACTAGGTGTTGAAGAAAACCCAGTGAGCACTTACAGGAAGGAGAGCCGCTAGGGTGTAGGAGAGAGAGATTTGTAGAAATTGTCTCCCTCTTGTGCTGATGAAGGGATCATCTCGAAAGCTCCAATAACTTCTACAAATGTGTCTCTCTAACACCCCAGCAGCTCTCCTTCCGGTAAGTGCTCGCTGGGTTTCCTTCAACACCTAGTTGCCCTAAATATCCTCATTTACCTTTCCTCTTCCGTAAGTTTATATATATACAGTAAGTCCTCGATTTATGTGAGTTCTGCATATGTGATTTCGCTGATATGCGAGCGAGGGAAATTCTCCCAGATGCTCGTTATATGCAACAAAATTTCGGTTATGCATTTCTGTGCGGTGGAGCACAAAGTGACTGAACATTCCCGCGCCTGCTGCTTTCACACCACAATGTGTGTGCCACTACGTGCACATGCTGGTCTCACGCTGGAATTGTCCCGCTGCAGTGTTGCCACTTCATGGGAATCTCCTACAATGTTGGGAGGTGTCGTGGTATACAAGAAGAAGGACCATTTAGTCTCGCAGTAGGCAATATGCTGTGTGGATCTGTGCTGTTGTGCGCTACGGATATATCAGATACCATCCTGTTTATTGCACCCTGCTTTAATCTTATTGGTTATTATGGATGCCAAATGTCCTGCAAGTGCTTCTACTACTGATGGAGCAGTAAATAAATCTCTTTAGAAACAAAGTTAGAAATTGTGAAGGGTCATCGGCACTTGGGTGTGCATTCAACGTGGATGAGTCAACAATATGGAGCATAAAGAAGAATGCTGACAAAATTCGTACTGCTGTCGTTCATTCTATACTGCTGTCTGCCAAGATAACCACGAAGATGAGAAACCCACTAATGGAGAAGATGGAAAAAATGCTATCGCTCTACATTGAACACGAAATGAAGAAGAAGTCAAGTCTTAGTAATTTGGCGCTTAGGTCCAAAGCTCTCAAGATTTATGAGCGTCTTTCTCAAGAGGAAAGTGTTGCTGAACCTGAGCCATTTCTAGCAAGTAAAGGATGGTTGGATAAGTTTATTAGATGCCAAAACCTGCACAACTTGAAAATTATCAGAGAAACTGCAAGTGCTGATCATGAAGCTGCTGGCAAGTTTTCTGAAGAATTAAAAACAGTCATCGAAGAAAATGTATACCACCCCAAGCAAGTGTTCAATGCGGATGAAACTGGCTTATTTTGGAAGCGGATGCCATCCAGAACTTACGTCAGCAAAGAAGAGAAAGTTGCTCCTCGATTTAAAGCAGCTAAAGATAGGCTGACGCTGCTGCTATGTGGCAATGCAGCAGGTGACTGTAAAATGAAGCCTCTACTGGTGTACAACTCTCAAAATCCCTGCGCACTGAAAGGCTTAAGCAAGGGCATGCTACCCATGCACTGGAAAGCAAATAAAAAGGCTTGTGTAACTGGCCAAGTCTTTGAGGATTGGTTCACGAATCATTTTGCAGTGGAAACTGAGAAATATTGTTGGAAAACTAACCTTACTCATCCTTGATAATGCACCTGGCCACCCTAAACACTTGGAAAACATCAACCCTAACATTCATGTGTCTTTCTTGCCCCCAAACACAACTTCTCTGATCCAGCCACTAAACTAGGGAGTCATATCAACTTTCAAGGCATATTACCTATGCAGGACCATGTCCCAGCTCCTTAAAGACTCCGATGATTTTGATAACCCAGGGAGTAAGCCTACAATTCGGGAGTGGTGGAAACGCTACAATATCAAGGGTACTATCGACAATATTCAAGCATCGTGGAAGGAAGTCAAGACATCGACATTGAATGTATCATGGAAGACTTCATGGAAAGACACCATTGATGACTTCAAAGGTTTCCCTAGTTTCTCAGCGACAGTGCATAACATTGTGGAGATTGGACGGAAGGTGGGTGGAGACGGCTTCTCTGATATGGAAGAGGATGATGTGATGGAGTTAATTGACTCACATGATGAACTTAATGTTGATAATCTGATGGACATGACCCAGGAACAGAAGGAAGAAGAAGAAGAGGAACAGGGTGGTGTTCTCCAAGTGAAAGATTTGAGTATGAAGAGATTGGCATCATTATTTTCACAGTTGGATAACATTGCACAACAATTTTTAGATGAAGACCCAAGTTTTGAGAGAAGCCTGCAGTTTAAGCGCATTCCTGACAACATCCTTAGGCCTTAAAAGGAAATCTATTCTCAGAAACAAAAACTGGCAAGGCAGGCCAGTATGATGCAATATCTCAGACCATGGTCTGCCTCTCCTGTTCCAACTGCTTCTGAACCAGGACCATCAATGTCAACCCCCCTTCCTGGAAGTGAACCTGGATCATCTTCAACACCTTCACTTTTGCCACTGGTGCTGCCTGCTGCTAACAGCCCCATAGAAGAAGTTTATCCCATTGATGTACCCCTGCCTGGTATGGATGATTCTGACCCAGATGACCCTGCACCCTACCTCTTTCGATATGTAAACATCCATCACTACAACCACAATCTCATCCCCCGGAGCCAGACTGACTGCTTATCTTGGTGAGTGTTGATTTATTTTAGTAAAAATAATGTCCCAAATGCATAAAATAATCTTTCTGTCAATGTTTGTGTTCATATTTCTGATGTATTAACATGATTTCAATGTAGTTAAAATGCATTTGAGACAATGTATTTTACGTTGTTGCACGCAACCCCCTTTTCTCTATATGTTAACACTAGAACGTCGGATGGGACAATTTTGCCCCATTCTGATGTTACGTCCCCTACAGTTTCTGTGAATCCGGTTTAATTTAGTCGAGATTTTGTGACTTTTTATCATTTGAGGGTTGCATTCCACTCTACACTTTTGAACATCCCCCCCTCAATACTAAGGATTATAAAACCATTTTACCCTAGAACGGCGGATGGGACAATTTTGTCCCAAAATGAGTTACTACTTTGTTTCACATTCTCTCTGATATTATTCTTATGCAGGCGGCTTTGTAACATTGTTGTAGACTATGGCATGCCCTTCCCCTCCACCCCTCTCATCTTTCGCCAGTCCACCTTCTAGCCCCACCCTTCTCCCCTCTCACCTTCCACTTGCTCCCGCAGTGTGATGCAGGTTAGAACGTGTTCCAGCAGCACTGTTTGCGGGCTAATTTATTAGAGCGTTTCAGTTGAGTACGGTGCAATGCTACATTCTACAACATGCTAAAATATGCAATTAGTAATGTAGAGACTACAACGTTCGTAAAAATTGAACCTAGTACTGCGACTGTACGACTTTGTCGTATAGGACATTTTTGTCCCGTCCTCTGTTCTAGGGGGTACGCCATGTTCAGACATTCTTGTGTTAATGCATTCGATATATGCGATTTCAATTTATTTGAGGTTTTCGCAGAACGTAACCCTCGCATAAATCGAGGACTTACTGTATATGTGTTTATAAAAGTTTCAAAATCTATTGGAGAATATAAATATTCATGTGTTTTTCTAGAATCATACGGCAATCATCGACTGTCTGCAAACGTGTTAAATATTCACTGTTAATAGTAGTTTATATTATTATTGTTTATTTATTATATAGTTATACAGCAAATTATTTAATGATTACAAAAACATGATGAAATCAAGAATAATTGAGCTATACAACTTTAATTTACTCTTCATGCCAGATTACACAATGAAGAAATTTGTTTTGCATATTTAAAAGAAATGAAGTATATTCAACTATTTCAAGAAGTATTAGAAACACTTTTCCATCAAAGATATTTTGTCAATTTTATTTTATAAAATTTTAATGTGATCAACTAATTTGGACTGATTTCAATTAATAGCACTTGCTTTAATGTGAATTGCGAATTTTCTGTTTACTGTCGAAGTGAGATCTCCCCACCCCCAGTCGTTGGAATCCACTGTTTTCTTTCTTTCCTTCTGAGTGAGAGAAATGATTGTCTCTCAGCTTTAAGCGCAGACTTCGCTGGTAGTCAGCACCATGTTTTACTCAAAATTTCTTAGTGGTGACTAGCATTCTTTTTCAAACTAAGTAATTATAAACAATTTATTCATATTAAAATGACATAAATATTATTAAAATAAGAAAAAGGATGTACTGTACTGTACTAGACAATCAGTTTTAGTAACAGCAAGAATATTCTAATGCTTTTTGTAACAGATCTCGGACATTTTCATTGATATTATGGGAAAATTGTTCGATTTATGAGATTTCACCCTATGCTACTTTTTTCTGTAACACAACTGCCGCATAAATTGAGGAGTACCTGTACATATGTATTTGGAGTATAAAACTTTAAAATGCAAGCAATCCTTTGTTGAAATTGCTTCTATAGGTGATGAATAATTAAAAGGAAAGTTCATACTTACCATATAACTGTAAATAAATAATTAAGACTATCAGGTTATAAGTACAGGCGACTCCCGAGATTCGACAGTTCGAGATTCGACAAATTCGAGATTTCGACAAAACCAATCGAATTGGGAACTAGTTTACGTGAAGTTATTTTCATCCCAATCAACCACGCAAGGTTTAGTTTCAGTGTAGACATAGTTATTTCTGCTCTGTTTGAATTTGTGCTGATTTCACTTTTTTCTGATACTCTTTTGTTTAAATTTATTTATTTTATTGATTTATTTATGAATTTATTACTTGACATGATATCCAAAAGGAAATGTAATAGTGATAATGCAAGTGAATCAAGTAAAAGAGTGCATAAAACTCATAGTTATGAATTGAAATTAGAAATTTTAAAGTGTGTTGAGAAAGGTGAAAGCCAAACTGAAATCGCATGATCGTTGGGAATGTGTCGTTCAACAGTCCTAGATGCGGTGTTGTGATTCCTAAAATGGAAAAACTTACAAAACTTTGGGTAGATGATCAGTGTCAGAAAAACATTCCTATTAGTGAGACCATGATTAGCGCAAAGGCTGCAGATGGCTCACACGAGTCGAACCGGGCTGTCTGCAGCACATTCCTGCATACATCTATATATCGCAGCGAAATTAATATAAAAGTTATTAAAAAGCACAAAATAACTTGCAGCCTCACAAATTAATTTAAGGTTATGCAAACCTGCCCTTCTCTTAAATCTATCAAACCAGCCATGACTTGCATTAAGTGGAGGGTCATCAACAGAAATTTCATCCATCCTTTCCTTCAAATCATCATAGAGATCCTTAGCCTTTGCTCTAATCATGGTCTCACTAATAGGAATGTGTTTCTGACACTGATCATCTACCCATAGTTTTAAAAGTTTTTTAATTTTAGGAATCACAACACCATGCATAGGACTGTTGAACGACACATTCCCAATGATCGTGCAATTTCAGTATGGCTTTCACCTTTCTCAACACGCTTTAAAATTTTTAATACTACTCATTCCTCCATTTAAATAACATGGGAATGGATGAGGCAGATTTGATTTAATTTAATTTCTGTATGGCTTTCACCTTTAAGTTATACATTTGAAATATTTATTATTTAATTTATTCATAATTTAATATTGTATTAACATATTAGTAATGTTATTTTATCTTTATATAATGTGAGGGGAGACTTAATAATTTTTTCCTGAGTTGCGGGAACGTATCCCCCGATTATAACATGCAAGTCTAAGGAAAAACGACATTCGACAATTCAAGATTCGACCATGTTTTCAGGAACGCATCCCTGTCGAATCTCGGGAGTCGCCTGTAACTTCAAAACTTACACAATTCTCAGCATCCAATTTAATGTATGTTGTCATAAGAATAATGATTTAAGCTTTCATTTGCATTAATAATTGTTTTCATTTGAAGATTCTGTATTTCAAGAAGAAGTTTTCTAATACAAAAGATGATTTGGACAGCAAGCCCAAATTTGAAAATACACCAACATATTACAAAAGGTTTTGTCCATGGCACCTGATGTATGTAAAATAATATCATAAAAATGCTAAACTTCATTTCCAGATGATTTATTAGAATTTTCCATGATTTTTGAAGTAGGAGTATAAAACAACAAAAATACCAATCCACTTGGAATATTCGTGATATATTTCAACAAATTACTCAAGTTTTTCAGTTGTAAACTATCAGGGAAAATTTTGTTCGTGGTGGCCCACTAAGTTAAATATTCAGATCACCAGGGTATTTGTTCAAAAATTCACCTGTCTATGGTAATCAACTAATCACTTTCATCAACAGTCATGGAGGATTCTCTCAATATATTAAAAATAGTGTCATTGCCCATCAAAAATGGCAGGTATACGTGAAATTAAGACACTTTCCATTCTCCCTCACCATTCCTCCCTTCCACTTCCTTCCTACCATTCTCCCTCCCTCTTTCTCTTCCTCCCTCCCATTCTCCTCCCTATCTCCCATTCTCTTTGGCCTGATGGTCTCAATTTCGCCAAATAAAGCTGTTTGTCTGTCTGTCTGTCTCTCTCTCTCTCTCTCTCTCTCTCTCTCTCTCTCTCTCTTCCACTCTCACTCTCTCTCTTCCATTGTAGTTATTACTCTTGAAACATAATTTTAAAAATTGAAAACTAAATTGTTGAACTAATTAGAAGGAAATTAAAATGTTGGTATGAATTGTAGAACCAGGAATGTGAAAAAGACGCCATTACCAAATTTTTCTCACGTACTCCTCATAATTATCTCGCGAACCACAGATTGGGAAACCCTGATTTATAAGAAACCAATGAAAGGATAAGTGTTATTTCATCATAAAATTTGTTAGGATATGCGAGAGAAAGGGGATCGGTTCAATTTTGTATCATATGGCTTGTATGCTTGATTAGAAACTTCACGATTTTCTACATATCTCTTAGAATGAAATCCCTGAACACGGGTGTTTTTGTACGCGAATTCCTTTTAAAACAATTGACTGATTTAAATGAGTTGTGTCTTGTAAGTCGAAAGGTAAGGTCAAGTAAAATCGCGGTACGTTTGAACATTTGAAAAGTCACGAATCGGAGCGGGCGAATCCGCCGTGTGCATGGATGTGTGCAGATGGAATGTGTAGAGCGCAGGGGCAGAGTTTAACATTATCTTTACTCTCAGAAAGGAGGATACCTCATCAGAAACGATTGCAGCGACTCCTTTTATTTAATTAATTTTTAAGTTTGGTGTTTAGATTACTTTATGTGATGCATCCTGGCGCATCATTCTAGGGAGCGCAAAAATGTTGATTATCCGTATATGCATTTCATATAAACATATATATTTACAACCATAAAATGTATTGAAATGACGTGATAAAGTGAGATTGTCGGCGACGGACACTGCCCACGTTCCTGCGGGAGCCCGAGGCTTTAAATCCGCTCCTGAATGGAAGTGAGTTGAACGTTCATCCTCGGTGCTTTTATCAACATAAACTTTCAGCATAAAAAAACTAAATCTCGGTAGTATGTTGGACTTAACGACGCCACGCCAATTTTATCAGTCTTTGGAAAGCCACGTGAGTTTTATGATTATCAATGAACTGAGCCAGTTAGTAGCACCGATAATCTATTGAATAATTATGAGTCAAATAATAAATATGTCACATTATTACCCTACTAGACGAATGAGCCCGTTTAAAACGACATTTGAAAACAAACAATATAAAAATAAAACCAACAAACAAAAGATAAAATTATAATATTTGAATAAGATTGGAAAGGGATACAAATGAAAACAAAGGAATAGTTTAAAAAAATTAAGAGGAAAACAGTCATACCTCAATAATATTATTTTAGCTATTCAGTAGCTCTCTTATAAGTCTTTCGTTTAACAGCAGTTGCCCTTGATTATCTTTATCCTTAACCCAAAATTTCAAATTATGTTTGTCACGTGTTATAGTTATAGCTAATACAGCTGTCCATGTGAAAAACTGCATCTGGCAAATGTAATTCATAATATCTGTTCTATTCAGATAATGCGAAGGCACAGCGCAAGCAACTGCCTTTAATATGCAGAAAGACTTCAATAAAACAACGAAGGCACGTTAAAACATCGTCGAATTATATATGGCTTGAAACAACAATGCCCATTTCCAAGGCGATCATTGATGAAAATGAACGATTTTTCTTACATCGGCGAATTTAAACGTAAAATTTGCTGAAGTTTTACCTTTAGGTGAGAAAAGACGAACAAAATTAAACGGCCCGTTTATTTTCCTTTAAAATTGTCCTAATTTGAAGGTCGTAAGTCAGTTCTTTCTAATTTTAATTTCCGGAAAGAGTAAAACTCTGCACGTTGAAAATTAAATTTTAGCGTGTAAACTTATGGGCCATGGTATGAGATTCATATGGAATGTTAAACATTCTCCTGGCGTCGAACCCGGGACTTTTTTGAAATTTTTTATAGCATTCCCTTTTTGAACGTATTTATAGCAATCCTACCGAATTTGGCTGGACTGGCTGAAGAAATGGCCGAGATATGTTGAGATGTTTAGCGTTACGCAAAAAATGATGACCAAGAGATTTAGCCATTTATATTATAAGAGAAAAATAATTAAAATCAAAAAACAACATTATTACAAATCTTTCTTACAAAATATCTACTCGCGAATTGTATGTTGCCGCTCATTCGCTTCGCTGCTCCGGGCGATTTCCCCGCACTTGCTACGTTTTCGACGATCAAGCAAAAAATTAATTACTAAGCCACACGGTAGAAAAATATGGCCAAATGCAAGAAACTTCGATCAGATTATATGTTATATAGCAATTCAAGTTTATGTGAGCAGTTCATTTGTAATAGGAATTCAGCTAGCGAGAACTACTTAGGTAAATACAGTTCACGTAGTCTTTTAATACGTTGAGTTTGAGATTCCTTTATACTTTTAAAGAAACGGTGCTGCCTTAAATATCATCCCATCCATTCTGTCTTCAGAGAGCGAAATCAAATATTATGATCAGTGGCGGTGAAATTTATCGCCGAGTTTTTAAAAATATTTTCTACGCTTTTAGATTAAAAAATTAACATAATGGTTCAAGCAAGTCTGAGGGAAACAGAAAAAAGCTCGGCTTATTGAGTTATGAATTTGGTATTACGATAAAGTTCGTGTTCGTTGTAGGAAATCATAAACGCCGTTGATGTCCGGATGTCTTTATCATGTGTCAGCAGAAAATAAGTTCAATTTATTTGTTGGCGTGGGTCGCACGAAGTAGTTGTTTCGAATTCCGCTTAATTTATGAAATTAAAAACTTTTCAAGGAACTCTTATAAAGCATTGCCATAGAGAATTTTTTATTTAATGTTCAAAGTTGCTTTAGGATCCTCCATTCAACTTGGATGGCTCCACATATGAACGGGGGACAGGATAACGTCATTCGGCAGTGAGATAAGGGCGGAATATTCCTGGAAGCAAAATCGCGTTTTTGAGAATTCGTAGACACGAAACGATGAGACTAGCGAAGTTGGAAGGGTACACGTGTAAGACAGATAAAAACGCATTTGATAATTTGATATAAAACATTTTCACTTACTATATATTTGTGAAGAAACACTGAGCAATGCAGGATAATTAAAGTTAATAAAAACATTGTTGCATTTGCTATAATAAAAATTGCTAAATTATATTTCCAATCAAATATGTTTTAAAATATACCTTTCATGATCAGGCAGCTTTTCGTTAAATTCTACACACTAGTCCACAAACAATCATTTATGCATCGCGACATAAGAAATGAATTGTTAAGTTTTTATATTTTGAACATTAAAGTTCTGGAACATCTATTGTAAAACGTGTCTTTTCTTTAATCAACAGATATATAATACAATCTAATAATAGCTGGATAATCCAATATGATTGATCACTATCTAAAAACCCGCAGTTTTCGTAGTGTGGGATAGTTATTCAAAAACACGTTAGATGGCAAACTTGTTCGTTCACTGGGGTTTCACATTTTTCTTTGATGACAGCTTTATTCATTTAATACGCTTACAAGCTATTTCTGAGAAATAGAAGGGACTTCATTGCCTAACACCTAATATCCGCCGAGATGTTAAAATTAATGAACTCTTTACTGTGCTTAATTTGCGATAGCATAGTATAGAACAAGAAATTGATGATTGAGATTAACTAGTGCAGGTCTTATCGGAGACACAGTTTCGCGTTAAGTTTTCTCATATCATGCTTATTGCATAATTTCAAGTTCTGAAACTCATTAAATTACTTCACGACATAATTATAAATAATAAAACAACAAACTTTGTTTCGTACCGAACAATGTGATCACTTCACATGGCACCCCACCAGTTGGGGGCTGGGAACAGAAATGTTTTAGCAATTTATTTTACAAATAGCTTATGTATTCACTTTGTCCGTCCGTCCGACTGTGCAAACGATATCTCTGAAACTATTCAATCTAGATAAACCAAAATTTCAGGATAAGTTAGCACATAAGAGAGCCACATGTGGCAAAGGAGAAATGTTTAAAATTCCAATTTACAGAGGCTAATTTTGTCCAGTTATTGCCCCCATAAAAAAAGCACAAAAAGAGGATTTTATATTTGGTTTTTCAAATTATTTACCGTCAAGATTCGAACTCGGGACTTAAACTATCGGAAAGTTTAGAAACTGTAGTTTTTTATTTTTGAAGACGGAATTCAAATCCGTATAGATTTAGCGTAAATTTATATTTTTATCGAGAAAAGTGGGAATTTTTCTGGGGCTCAACAAGACTACCATGCTTTTATATGGGTAGGCTTTTAATGGGAATCATAGGGCTATACTGTAATTCCATTTATATTAAACTACGGCTGTATATTTAGCGTAAATTTTTATTTTTTATCGAAAAAAGTGTTTTTCTTGGTTTCAACAAAGTAAATACTTCAATTGCTATGGCCTCAATGCCTTTATTTGTACAGTGTGCCTTAAAAATATTCGGAAATGCTTGCAGAATATGGATGACTCTATACACGACTGTGTTTTCAGAGGATATCTCGAGAACCATATCCTTGGTACAATTGGTCTAGAAATGTGCAATTTTATCTGTATGATGCCGCTAACAATTTTTTTCATAATGTAGGTACCCTTAAAATTTGAATCTTTTTTATGTAAAAAAATTGCCTTATAATATTTGCGTTCGCAGTACTTTTCTAACTTGTAATAAATATACTTCGTTGTTTGCGCCTTTCACTGACAAAGATTTAAATGACTTAAACTAACTATACTAACTTATATAACTACATGTGTGTAATAACTTATACCAATCACAGTTTAACATCGAATAAACACGCTACCCAACGCTAAACGCGCGGCATCTTCATTAGCTTACTCAAAAGCAATTTTCTTCGGAATTTACGGAATCCTTCTGACAAAAACAGTAACTCCACGAAAACCGGATTGTGGCTAAAGCGTTTGCGGGAGGCATAATGACGGAAGGAATAAGGGGTTAGGTAAGCTGCAATCGAACGAGGAGAGTATTAATCGCACAGAGAGGGGGTGGGAGTTGTTGAGGGAAGGGGTTGAAGAAAGGGGGATGAGGTGGCGAAAGCGTGCGGTCACAGCGAGCGGTCTTTTCCGCTCCGAGGGATTTTAGCCGTAATTAGGAGAACCATTCGTCCCTACAGGGTGCGCAGAGAGCGCTCGCTCACCTCACGCGGAGTCGAACAAAAGACGGGCGTTCAGCGCCGCGTCGTCGGATCCCTCTTTCTCGTCCACGTCGAATGACTATCCCTTCTTTTTTTTGTCCTCCCCGCCGAAGCACACGGGACCCAATTTGGGCTTGGGAACGACTCGAAGAGCGAGGGGCCGTGGCGGAAACCAATTAATTCGAACGTTCAATCGGACAAACGTTCGGTTTCGTCCCTTCTTCCCTCCCCCCACCCTCCCCCATTTCACTCGCGAGAAATCATTACGAATGGATAAAATCAAAAGCGTTCGGAAACGCCGTTGCGATTCTCTTTTCACAGCCCACGATTTCTCTCCCCCCCCCTCCTAAATATCTCAGTTCGGTCCTCTGCCCGTTAAGGTACAAATACACCATGCGAACGAAGACGACTGAACGACAGCGAACGAGAAAGTGAACGAATGCATTCGACGCGGTTCGCTGGCAGGGCGGTACATCAAAGGAAGTTCGTGCGCAGTGTGGACGGTTAAGTAAACAACTCAGCAACTTCAGCAAGAAACTGTTCAAAGCGTCGAACATTAACGAACGCAAACATTCGCTATAGTGTAGACGACTGATCAATGACAAAAAATCGGTACAACATACATTGTACAAACTTTCTCATATACGTACTAATTCGTCGTTTAGTTATCTTTAGAAAATGAAAATCGTATGAGCCTGTTTTTAGACAATCCAATTTTTGTTAAGGTTGCCCAAGAATAAACTAGCCTTATATTCATTCGTTGGGAAAAATGAAATACGTAGTATTATTGAAGACGTATACTCAAGTAACTGTACGAAATTTGATCAAAAATGTTAGAGCCGTTTTTGAGAAAATGGAATTTTTGTTAAAGTTGCCTAGAATAAACTAGCCTTATATTCATTTTTTGAGAAATATGAACTATACAGTATTATTGAAGACGTAAACTCAAGTAATGTCATGAAATTTGATCAAAATCGTTAGAGCCGTTTCTGAGAAAATCGAATTATTGTTAAAGTTGCCTAGAATAAACTACTCTTAATTATTGATCAATATTTACCATTTCTATGTATACTCTGCTTAGTATGATAAAATGCCTAAGTACGAGATTTCATTCATTTTTGTTCGACCGTCTAGGCTCCAGCGCCAGTAACATACAGACAGACAGACGGCATTGCGAAAACCACTTTTTCGGATTCAGCGACACGTAAAACGTGTATTTCCGTAAAAATCTCGAGGTCGAATTTTTTCGCGAAAACAATACTTTCTCGATACTTCGTATGAGAAAGTAAAAACAGCCGAACATTCGTTCGCATAGTGTATTTGTGCCTTTATACGAATGCTAAACCCCGGTCTTGCGTTCAATATCTTTTTGGACGTCGGATCTCGTAATGGAACTCATTTCAGGTTCAGTTATCCGCGGCGAATACTTTTTACTTTCTCATACGAAGTATCGAGAAAGTATTGTTTTCGCGAAAAAATTCGACCTCGAGATTTTTACGGAAATATACGTTTTAGGTGTCGCTGAATCCGAAAAAGTGATTTTCGCAATGCCGGCTGTCTGTCTGTCCGTTCGTCTGTCTGTCTGTCTGTTACTGGTGCTGGAGCCTAGACGGTAGAGCGAAAATGAATGAAATCTCGTATTTAGGCATTTAATCATACTGAGCAGAGTATACGTAGAAATGGTAAATATTGATCAATAATTAAGAGTAGTTTATTCTAGGCAACTTTAACAACAATCCGATTCTCTCAAAAACGGCTCTAACGATTTTGATCAAATTTCATGACATTACTTGAGTTTACGTCTTCAATAATACTGTATAGTTCATATTTATCAAAAAATGAATATAAGGCTAGTTTATTCTAGGCAACTTGAACAACAATGCGATTTTCTCAAAAACGACTATAACGATTTTGATCAAATTTCGTACAGTTACTTGACTATACATCTACAATAATACTACGTATTTCATTTTTCTCAATGAATGAATCCTTGGGCAACCATAACAAAAATTGGGTTTTCTAAAAACAGGCTCATACGATTTTCATTTTCTAAGGATAACTAAACGACGCTTTAGTATCCATATATGAGAAAGTTTGTACAATGTATGTTGTACCGATGTTTTCTGCTAAAAACATGAAATTTTCTATGTTATTGGCAGCAGTAATGCTTTAGAGATAGTGTCATTTCTCGTAAAAAATTACGGGTATGCGCGAATCAAGTTTTAAATAAAAATTTAAAGACTTCCCATCCTCCCTACCTCTTTCTTTCTCGCTCGCCAGCTTTCATTTCTTCCCTTTCGCTCTCTTCCCCAAACATTAGCTACTAGTATACGTGCCCGTCAAAAATGACGGGGAGTGATTTGGTTTATAGGCACGGGACACATTAAAGAAATAGTATTGAGTGGGCATAAATTCAGACAATGCACATACAGAGTTGGTTAGCATTTTTAAATTGTGGAATTTTTACAATTTCATATTTTCCCATCGGTTTTGTCTAAAAACGTATAACTGTGGCAAATTTCAAGCTTATCTGATATAGCTGGAGCTCGGTTTTCTTAAAAAATACCGCAAGAACGCAAATAAAAATCTATTTTGGTGTAGTTTTTCACAGAGAGTACGAATAATTGATCAAAAAATACATATCTTGATCGATTATTCTGAAATAAAATTGAGGCAGTCTTCTTTGACCTGAAATCATACCTCCTGCTGAGAGGGTTGCCTTCGATCCGAGCGAAGTTTCGAAACCCTCGCCGCGATGCATCTATTGTGCTTCAAAATCTGACCTTAGTTCTCTCTTGCCAGGTATATTTCTGTTTCAGAGCGTGACAGAGGGAGTGACAAAGGGACAGGATAAGGCTTTTATACATAACCGATTTTCCTCAGCGTGACGGAATTACAAACAGCTCACAACTTTCAATATGCCTTTAGGTCTTATACTATCGGTGCTGAACGTGACCGAGTAACAGACATAACTTATTATCTATGTAGATATCTGCTTTCGAATTCCGCCGGGATGCAGATGTATGCTTTAATGGTTTTTATTGTGAATACGTTCTCTGGAGAAGCCGATGATCCTGAATAGGAACCATGGGCCGAAAAATTTCTTCAAAAATTATGGCTAGATAATAATAAGCATTCAATTCACCAAAAATAAAAAGTCGTTACTCTTCCTGTATCGAAATTTGGATTTAATCTACCCATTCATATTAATAAATTCGATGAAAGTTACTCTGAGGGGTAGTGCCGGCCCGAGGTACGGGCGAGCATGGCGGCTGCCTGGGGCGCCAAAGTCTTGGACGTGCTATGCCGATAATATATCTATGCATTACTTGCAAGCGAATGAATGTTGGATACCAATTTATATCGTGGAACAGGCTATAATATTGATTTTATCCCTTTTATTTTTTCATTATCGATAAATTTTACTGAGCAATGAATAAATTAACACGTACTTCGAAAATATCTCAACAAGCATTTACGCTGGAGTGTTATCTCGCCCGGTGTGCCGAAATTACTCCGGCCGCCCCTGCTGGGAGGTGTACATATTTGCCAATTACCTCCTCTTGTGATATTTGACCTCTGTAAAAAAAATTATTCTTTTAAAATAACTCATTTAGATGGGACTAACGTAACGTGATATTTTTTTTGTAGCTGCAGATTAAGAAGTGAGAAGCACATCGTCCATAATACCACCACCAGTACTTTCGAGGGAAGATTTTGAAACATTTTCTCTTTGCCCTACTTCGCGAAGTGATCCTTTAAATGCAACCCGATGAAATTAGACCTATCGCTTCGCCTGACGCTTCTTTTGTTTTGAAATACGTGTGCGTTTGAACGAAACTCTCTTCCTACTCGAAGGAAACTCCTCGATATTGGAGTCTTCCTTCGCCCCGCAACCTAATTTAGCATCGATCCGTTGCCATGGCTACGCCCCACCCACGGTGCTTATCCCGGCACTCGTCCAATGGGAGAAGCGCTTCTTTATACCTTGATGCAAGAACCGCCAATCACTTCGCACCTATTAGAGCCTTTTTGCGCGTTCGAATGTTCTCTATGCTTCGCCCTCTTTTATCTCTCCAGATCTCAAAGACTCGCGAAGACAACTAGTTCTCGCCGCGCAACAGTATTTTAAATACAATCATCTACCAGATCGCGCAAATATATTTCAGAAACAATTATGTCGATTAAAACTGTTTCGATGAGTGTGGAACTGACAGGAATTACTTAGCCGGTAGGAATAATAAAGGTTTTGTGGATTTCGAATCCAACTTAAATTAGCCAAGGTATTTTAAGACAGAAAATTTTAGGAAAATGGACGGAGCTTCCAAGGAAACATAAATTGCTCTCAGATATTGGAAGTACAAATATAAACATGAAATTTACAATAAAAGCGTTTATATTATTATTTTTTTGAATACGAGAATATGGACGAGTGCGGCACGTTTATCAAATTACCTCGAAGTTGAAATGGACCATGAACGATGTAATACAAAATAACATTTAAAATTTATTATTTCTAAAAATAAGTAGGTACACCCAAAAATCTTGAAAAGTGACCATCCGTTGATGTGCTCTTCAGCATGCGATTTAGATGCCATTATTGCTTAATACCTCAAGCGCCATTTACAGTACCCAGTCCGTGGCTTGTGTCAAACTGATTTTGAGATAAATTATTTGGAACTATTGACACTATTACAATCGTAACGCTCTCATAAATGTATACGAACTCCGTTTAATTACAGTTTAAACAAATTACTCAACGTACTCTGATCGCTTCGTTCCATTTCCATACGAGAAATATACATCGAAGATACGATAATATAATATTTATGACCGATTACTGAGCTAAATCGATGCCCGTAAAAAAAACAAATGATATCGAATCAAAATACCATCCTACGGTATAATTGATAACAGCGAGGGAATTTTATTTCGTGAGATTTTCCTTAAGATAGCAACGGCGTCGAAACGGATTCATTTTTTTTTTAAGATTAAAAATCTCTGTTAGTCTTTTATCATCCTTCGTTCTCTCATATCGCTCTCTCTCTCTTTCACGTCGTGCTTCAAAACGCCTTATTTATCCTTTTTATGGAAAGAAGAAACAACCTTTTTCTCTCTTTCGAATAAACCTTTCCTCTCCTTACGAATCTCTTTCTCCCTCCCTCTCATCCATGCGCATCTCTCTCCCTTCCCCTCTCCCTCCCTCTCTCTCCCCTCTTGCCTTCTATTCGCCCCCTCTCCAACGTCTCTCGCACCCATACCATCAGACTCCCAAACTGCTCCAGCCTTCCCCACTCCGGCGATGCAAATCGGCCGACCAATAGCTTCCCTCCTTACTAAAGTCTCGGTGGAAGGGGACCGGCCAATTGGAAGGAGCCGTTTCATGCCCCGTCGTCCCTTTTTATCTCTCAATCCTCTCGATCTTTCGGTTACGTACAGATGCTGAAACATTAAAAATAAAAAAAAGACGAAAAAAAAAATCCGCCGCTTGACTCCGTCCCTTTCCCGGCCTCCATACTCTCCTTTTCTGCCCTTCTTTTTCCTCACTGTTCGTCATACCTCCTCTACTGTTTTTTCTGCCTTTTTTATGCCACAGCTCGCGTTCGTTCAAAGCTCATTAGGCGACCTTAAAAAAACAAGGACGGACCGCGGGCCGCATAATATGCTCTCGTGGGCCTAATGCGGCCCTCCGAACGCAATTTGCTGACTCTCGTGGAGGAATGATCTCTCTCCGGTCCTTTCAGTAGGAAAAGATCCCTTAATCATTGCTGTAAATTCATTTACTGGAGATTTCGATTGTATTAGACTAAGAGACGTTGACTTCATGGCATAATTCTTGAACAAAAAAGCCCAACTCGGCACCCACCATCATTAATTATCATCTCCTTTCCGAATACAACTCACTAAGATCTCAATATTTGTCAGTTAACTCTTAATTACAATTCCTCTAATCAGTACACACGAAATCGTTTTTATTTTTTTACGGCTCTGGGATTCGGAATTGCCTGTCTGCCTTATATTGCCTCACATCGATTTTGTGAATTTTCATGGGCGTATTTTGAGAAGAGAGAGAGGACCACATCAGCCCCATCTTTCTAATATATGATCAAATCATCCTGCTTATGCATCAGATAAAGGAGTTAAAATCTTAAGAAAACGTTTAATATAGTGCAAAATAAAGGAAAAAATGCAAAGTTGCAGTTAATTATTTTGTTTTCGAAGCGCATTATTTTCAGGATCCTTTTTTTAAAAATCCCTCTGAGAGCGTCTTCTTTCTGTAATTCGTTTGATTAACGGTGCTCTTAATATTTTTTGAGGTTATCCGAAGGATAAGTTTGATGTAATTCTCCGAGCCTTCGTGCAAGCCGCTTTATGTTTATAAATAAATCGCCAAGAGAACTAAAGGGTCGAGACCGACGGTGTATTCCGTTCGTGCCTCCTCATTTTACTCCCTCTCTCTCTCTAACACGAGGAATCAACGGATGCGAAAGGAGACAGCGTGGTCTAAGGGGGAAGGATAATGAAGGGAGAAGAAGTTAAGGAACCGAGCGCTATCGCGCTCCATTATGCTCCATTATGTATGGTCTCGCGCAAACACGAAAATATTTCCAGGAGTTAGCGAGGTCTCTGACTTAATGGCAGAAATATAACGGGTTCGAGAATGTATACTTATTTCCTCAGTTCCTTTTATGATTTCGACATTCGCTTGATTACGCGTCGACAACTTCCCATAGTTTATTCCAACCAGTTACCACAGTTTTTAATCGTTCATTTCGTAGGGAAACGCCATTTTACTCATATTGTTTTAGATCTAAGGCATTCGTTTATGTTGAAATGGTCACTATGATGCGATGAGTGCCTTCGGAGTTTCCGACTAAAACCTTTCATTTCTTTTAAGCGTCAGGCAAATTTTTATCTTCTGGATCGCACATTTACGAAAAAGTACACTCGTCTCTCGCTTTGTACGATTTCGCTTTAAATGTTTTTGGTTTTGTAAGGTTTTCGTTTTAGGGAGTTAACTCAAACTGCTCCGCAGTTCATTTTAGCACGGTTTCTGAACGGTCTCCAAGAATGTAAAATCATAAATTTTTTCAGTTCGACTCAATTGGCTGTAAGGAAGGATAAGGTGATCAATTCTGAGTATAGTAGGACTGTATATTTGTACGTTAAACTCAAGACGGCGCTCAATTTTAACCTTGGGTACTCCTACGGAGAAATATATATCCCACTTTGCACGGTTCGTTTTACACAGTCTTTTGCAGAGAAAGCACGTACGGTGCAAAAAGTCAGGGATGTGTTTCTGGTTAAAAAGATTCCCATTACTGTCCTGGCGGAATGAGAGAGGTTTCCGCGACACGACTACCCGTAATAAAGAAGCCTCATCTCTGAGCCGTCGCATAAAAATATCCCGAGTAAATTTACCTCGCTACAATTAGCATTCGATGTTCGTTACGGACATTTTATCGTTTTATCGAAAAAGCAAAACACCTCTCTCGTAAATAAAACCTTCCCCTCAACCACGTGCGTCAATCACGTTCCTTTTCTATCTCTCTCCCTCTCCCTCTCTCTCTCTCGAATATATATCTTCCCATTCTTTGCCCTGCGGTAAACATCTCTCAATATTCTCTTTTGTATTCGTTCGACTCCTCCTTTCGCGTCCAACGGAGCGCGGATAATTGCGGACACGCTTCCGTAATATAACTCCGTTTAAGTGGCGAGGAAGGGGAGAAGGAGGAGGGAAGAGGCTGGGAGGTAGGAGGGGGAGAGAGGCTGAGAGGGAAGAGGCGGAGTGGGAGGGAGGGAGGTGGAGTTTTTGAAGAGGAAGGGCGAAGAAGAAAAATAAGGGAACGCGAGGGAGAGGGTGGGAGCAAGGGAAAGGGAGCAGGGATGAGAGTTGGAGAGGGTTGAGGGGGAGAGGGAGGGAGGAGGAGTTATCTCCCTGAGGGGAGGGGGGTGGGGGGGGGGGGTGGGGAAGACGAAAAACGTGGGATTTTTTTGTCCGTTGTTTGTTGTCGCCGGTGTCCGTGACTCGAATAAAAGGTCTTTTATTTTTTGCAAGGTACTACAGGGTGAAGATGCGGAGGGGGAGAGAGAAAGGGAGATGAATATTCAAAGGTTGACGAATTTACGGAGGGAGGGAGACTGATAGAGGGAGAAGGACGGTGAGAAAGAGGAGGAGAGGTGGGATGGACGGGGGAGAGAGGGGGGGGGGAAGGAAAGAAAAGAGCAAAGAGGATGGATATAGAAGAGATATAGGAAGGAAGAGGAAAGAGGAGTGGGGGGGAGAAAGAGGTAGGGAAAGATAGGGAGAATGAGGGAGATGGAGCAGGAGGGAGAGAGAGAGAGAGAGTAGGAGTGAGGTGGAGGGAGTATAGGGATATGTAGGGAGAGGGAGGAAAGGGTAGAGAGAGGGAGAAAGAGAGAGAGAGAAAGGGAGTAGAATGGAAAAGGATGTCGATGGGGAGGGGAGAGGGAGGGAGATTGATAAAAAGAAGAAAGAGAAAGGAAGAGATAAAAGGAGAGAGAGAGAGAATGAGAAAGCGATAAGGAGAGGCAGGAATGGAGAAGGAAGGGGGTGGGGGAGAGGAATCGTGCGAGATTGAAGAGAAAGAACGAGTACGTAGGAGTAAGCAGTCGGTAGGGAGTTTGGCTCTGGAGTCCTCCTACTGAAGAGGGTTAGGGGAGAGAGTTAGAGACGTACGGTACGTCGCGGAGGAAGGGGGTGAGGTTGGGGAAGATGCAAAGAGGGCATTGAGGTGGTAGTTATCTCCTCAGCAGGAGGTCGCTTCATTTCCCTCCCCCCTCTCTCTCTCTCTCCTCCTCCTCCAGCACTGCACGTACTACTCCCGTTTCAATAGGGCCACAGCCTTTTCATCCGTGGCGTGTGAAACGCCGAACTCTGGAAAGATAAGTGCGCAATATATTGTAATTAAGGACGTTCTCGACCGATTTTTTTAATGAGGAACTACGACGTGATGAGGCGCCATAGGGTTTAATTTATTTTCGAGTCTGCGCCAGCTGGTGCGTTATCGGGACGGTGACGTGGAGAATAATGAACTGTGAAGTGTTAATTGTTGATGCTCCGGGGGGTAAAAAAAAAAGTCCGACAACTTCGGTGTAGATGGTTTTAATGCAGTGCGGGAGGATGTTTATATAAACCGCTTAAGTTTTTATGCGATTATAATACATGTGTTGGAATATCACATTTATGCGTCGTTTCAAGAGATGTAATGATGAATACTAAAGAAAAATTCCATCTTAACAGAAGTAGTAGGTTAACTTGAAACTCAGCCACTTCAGTTTCTAGGTGACTATCAGCAGATATGTATGCATACTTATGTTCGCATACATGCACACATTATGTCGAATAATTTTCTCATTAACATTGCTTAACGCTGTTGTTTTTGGAGCTCTATGTAGCAATTGAGACATTTTAATAAATTAATGAAATTTGCATCATATAACGGTGAAGGGTATTCATTATAAAGGAGGCGAGGAAGAATGGAAAGGTACATTTATTTTGAAAAATAGCTTTTCTCATAAAAAGGCTCCATAATGGGTTGATAGTGTGATAAATAAAGTTGGTAATATGTTGAATAAAATGTATTTCCAATAGTGTTAATAATTTAAAAAATGTATTCTTCTAAATGTATGAAAGCGGTGATTCATTAAGTATAAGCAACTTATATGTGTGTGTGTGTGTGTATATATATGATCGTTATGTATTATAAAATGATTGCGTTATTATGCATGCTAAACACTTCCATTAATGTTATACGAGGGCTTTAAAGACAAAGAATTTTAATGTGAAAATTATATTCGAGGCGTTGGTCTCAGATTTTCGCTGAAAGTCTTCTTCATCAATATGCAGAAGGTAAAGAGACTTTTAATTGGATTACGAGATGTTCAGTAGAGACAGAGACGGAAAATCAATGCTATTTGGAACGAAATTAGTCATTTAGGATGGCCTTTGTCCAATCCATGACAGTTCTCGACGCATGCTGGCTTTCGTAAAAGAATTGATGGAGCTCTTTCCACCGTACTAAAGTCGCGAATTCAAATCGTGACGTGATGATTTTCTCTGTCGATGATTCCAACTTAATCTATCCGAGCGACGTCACTTAGCAACCGGAAAAATTTTAATACATTTATATCAACCGTAACTTCCATATTGAAAATTCAAAGACAAAACTTGTAAAAACAGATTTATTGCATGATTTCGTACAAAACGGCTACCATGGTTTGACTCACCGAGTCATTATCAGGTACTGATATTGTGTTGAGTCTATAAATTTAATTTTTTTATTGTTCTACAGCGACTTTAAAACACACATTTGAACTTAAAAACAATGGTACGTCATTATCCTGGATCTCCAGAATGAGTTCGTTTTTAACTCGAACCTTGAATTACTGGAAAAATTCCGATTCCGTTAATTTCAACTTAAATTTGAAGTACATAAAACATAATCCTGTCGGAGTTGAATAAAACCGTACCAAATGAGTCATAGTATCGTTTTTTTTTCTAGGGAGAGTCTAACCGGTTGCTAAAATAATTCCTTTTAATATACTCTTACTTCGCTTTAATTAAGGTATTTGAACGTTAGTAATTGACGATTCGACCTTTTTTCGTATAAGTTAATCTTGCGTGAATTATCTTTTGGTTAAAGTGAGATCAGTGCCGGCTTTAGGACAAATGCGATACAGGACGAAGTAAATTTTTGGTGCCCCCTTGAAGTTCATGCCTACCTATACCTCGCACGGGGTTCCTTTGGCGCCCAAGGCGACTGTCCCTAAGGCCGGCTCAGAGTGAGATGAGCAAAATTGCTGCAAAAAGTCACGTTCAGCTACGCATTAATCACCCGACTCACCTTGCATCTTTATCATAATTGAAATTCTCAAGTACGCTCCAAGAAACTATAAGAAAAAGCAAAAATAAGAGGCATTCAACTTCGTGACAAATATTACAATAATATCACTGAAGTTAAACAGTTTTCCAAGATGGCGCAATAGTTTGTCAGTTTTAAAAAATCTCATTAGCGACAATAAACGCTCTGCGAGATAGGCTTTCTTTTTTTTTGTGAAATTCACCGTATCAAACGACCATTTAAAAAAGGAAACAACTTCGTTCCGAGAATTCCATTCTGCTCTTTCCTTTGTTTTAGTCAGAGTCGTCGCATTGTTCCGCACGAAATAGCAAAGAAATGAAAATAAAACGACTTGATTCCGAGGAATATTGAAGACGTGATGTTTTTGAGGTGCGTCGAAAAAAGAGAGTCCCCTCCATTGTTTTCCGCGAAGAGAAAAGGACAATAATGCGGACTTGTTACAAAATTAACGAGATTCTCCTTAAGACGCTTGACTCCCCCTCCCTTGTTTTGTCATTTCTGCAGATCGTCTAAATCCTCTCTCTTAAATGGACATCTCGCGGATGAATTTAAAAGTAAAAATTATTATGCTGAGGATAAATTTTTAGCCACTTTATTTGTGGTGTATTGGGTAGCTTCAATAGTTATTAAAGGTTGGGAAAGTCATGTGAATTCATCGTTGAATGAAACCACTCATGACGTCTACTTTGCTACCGAAATGCTAATATGCTTTTCCCAGCCTTTATTACCAAGCCTCTGTTAACGAATGAACATTTTAAATGATATTTATAAGCGACAAAATATTATTATAAGGCGCGAGTAGGAATTGGTCACGCCCCGATACTCATGGTAATGGACTCCAAAGAATAACAACTATCGGTGAATCACGACTTATGGCGACTGCTTCATGACCGAAATGCGTATCTGGTTTTCCAGCCATTTTTGTCCTTTTTAACTGCTAAATATATCAATTTTAATCCTGGAATGAATTTACTTTTCATTAATCTCGGGGCGGTTCATAGTCATTTTCATATAGAGTGATTTTTAATTAGGAATATACATGAGCTTTTATCTTCGTCATGGGTTCACTTCTTTAAAGTAACACATCAATGGGGGGATATGTCATTTTGCGTCGTTATGTTGATTTATTCCTGCGCGTTTACTGGTAAAAAACAAATAGTAAGGCGAAGAATTAGTCGACGATGCGGCGACGGCGGCAGTTTTTCTCTTTCAAGACGGCGAGAAAAAAAGAAGTACTTAGGATAGACAAAAAAACTCCCCCTTTTTTCTCCCCAAGACAGAAATCATCGCTCCGATAAACAGCGCGAACCTCTGAAAAGCGCGGTTTCTCCTTTTTTTAGTCATTTAAACATCCGCCAAAGAGTCACGCAGCTTCGCGAGTGGAAGGGGAAAGATGGCTTTGAGTGAAAGAGAGAGAGGAAAAGAACGAGAAATCGAAAGAGGACAAGGCGAGGCGACAGAGCGGAGAGGCTCCGAACGGAGACGTATTTCGTATCAATTACAACAAAAAAAAGAAGCAAGGGGGGGAGAGGAATAAAAACCCGAAAAACACTCGCGTCAGAGCGTGAAAGTTTCGAAAAAAGGAAGGGATTCAAAGGCGAACGAAAAAAAATGCAAGAAAAAATATGCAAAAATAATGCGTCAACCAGGTGTCAGTGTCACGGAGTGTAAAAGGCTCTGCGGCTGAGAAAACACAAGCTTACGAGGGGTTTGAAAGAGAGAGAGAGAGAGAGGGATAAGGAGAGAGAGAGAGATAAGGAGAGGGAGGAAAGAGAGGGATTCTGAGGAGAAGAGAAAAGGAGTAAGGGAAGGAGAATGGAAATTTAATGAGTAGAGATCGGTCCTTTTATGGTCACGACCCCGCAAAATACTTGTGGCGAACGGATAACGAGGGAAGCTTTTTGAAGAGGGAAGGAAGGAGGGATTGAGGAAGTGAGAGGGAAAGAGATAGAGAGAGAGGGAGTGGGGGGGAGATGGAGGGAGGGGGAGGATTAGGAAAGGAGGGGAGGGAAGAAGGGGGATGTTGTGAGGGTTAAGGAGTAAGAGGAGAGGGGACGGAAAGTGGATGAAGTAAGATCGAGAGAGAGAGAAGAAGGGATGAGAAGAAGAGATAAAGAGGAGGGAGATAAAAAGGGGAGCGAAAGAAAATAGGCGAGAGAAAGAGTAAGATAAAGAGGGAGAAAGGAGGAAGGAGGAGTAGGAAGAGGGAGGAGAATAAAAGAAGAAAAGTAGAAGAAAATACGGAGAAAGTTTAAGGGAGGCGGAAGAGGCAAGGGAGAAAAAGAAGAGGAGAAAGAAGGGCGAGGAGGGGGGGAAGATGGCTGGGGTGGGGGAGGGGGAGGGAGGGGAGGGGCTCGCGACATTAAGGGTTAAGGGAGGGAATAGAATTGAGAACGCGCGAGACACTCGTATGAGCGGGAGAGTGGAAAAGGGGAGAAAAAGGCGATGACGTCGGGATGGAGCTGAAAGGAAGCGATTGGGTGATGGAACGAGGAAAAAAGATAGAAAAAAACATATCAGACAAAACGCGGGACCAAATTGAGGAGATGGCGAGGTTTATAAAAAAAAGACAGATGGTTCGAGTGGGGGATAAATGGGACGCGTAGGAGAAATGGGATCGCGAATGATATAGGAGTAGCGGAGGAAGGGAGGGAGGGAGGTGTCTTAGGAAATATAGGAGGAGAGAGGATTGAAGGAGGAGAGAGGATTGGAGGAGGAGAGAGGATTGGAGGAGGAGAGAGGATTGAAGGAGGAGAGAGGATTGAAGGAGGAGAGAGGATTGAAGGAGGAGAGAGGATTGGAGGAGGAGAGAGGATTGAAGGAGGAGAGAGGATTGAAGGAGGAGAGAGGATTGAAGGAGGAGAGAGGGTTGAAGGAGGAGAGAGGATTGGAGGGGTAGACAGGAAGATAGGATGATTGAAGGAGAAAGGATAGAGAATATAGGAAATATAGGAGGAAATGTGAGCGAAGGAGGAGAAAGGATTTATGGTTGGGGCGAGGGTTAAAGCGGGAGAAGGATAGAATGATCGCAGGAGAGAGGTAGAAGCAGGAGCAGAAGACGGAATAGGTTCGGTAGCGCGTAGGAAAGAAACGGAAAATAAACGAAATACGCGATAGGTTAAGAAGTTGAAAATTTAAGGAAATAACAAAGAAATCCAAAGAGCGATAAAAGAGAAAAATGAAAAAGAAAAAATTCTCGAAATGTAAATTACATTGGCTCAAGAGAAGGTACGAAACGAGGCGAATCAGCAGGAAGGAAAAAGAATAGGCGGAGATGAGGAGATAAGGAACGAAAAAAAAACGGTACAGGGAAGAACGGTAAGAAATTCTGAGGTAAGCGCAAAAGATTAGAGTAATTCGGGAGAATACGTCACGCGTATCTCAAGGATGGAGACGGGGAAGGAAAAATGGCGCACAAATAAAAAGTTGTTCCCGCGAAGGAAGGGAGATTGTAAAGTCAAAACGAGAAGAAGATTACGCGAGAAAAAAAAGAAACGGGACCGAACGAAAAGGATGATATGGAAAGAAAGAAGGGAGGGAAGCGTGGGAGAGCCGAGTGCCAGTCTGAAGGCGAAGAGGGACGGAGATTGAGTAGAAGAGAAGGCGAGAGAGAGAGGGAGAGAGAGAAATAGAAGGAGTCCGAGGCAAGGAGGTTGAGGACTTTATCTTCAAGTGTGACGTGAGGCTAACAGGGGTTGGTAGCCAGCGCGACAGTGGGAGGGTTTAAGTCAAGCTTCCCGCCTAATTGTTGGATGCCGTGGAGGCGCTATCAACGCCAGTCTGCGGCCATTTTGTGGGTTGATCCTGGCCTGCATGCGAGAAGCGAAGAGGGAGGGAGTGGGGGATGGGGGTAAGCGAAAGAGGGAGGGGGGGGGGAGAGGCCACAGGAGTGGAGCGGTAGGAGAAGGGAGGAGGATAGAGAGAGAGAGGGTCAGGAGAGGGTGGGAGAGTTAAGGGTGTCGGAGGGAAGGGTCGAGGAAATGGGAGGGGAGAGAGAGAGGGAAAGAGGGGGAGAGAGAGAGAGAATGGAGAGGGTGGGGCTATCTCCGTGGATTGAATCGTCAAAGCAGTCGACCTCGTGTTTCCCAGCGGTGTAGAATACAGAAGAGCGGGCAAAAGTTTTTGGGGTTTACCGCAAGGCACCCCCGATAATCGCCGTTTCTGCTCGGTGTGCATGTGTGTGCGTGTGTGCGTGCGTGCATTCGCCTAAGATGGGAAACGAAGGAGATTGGTTTTGAATTTATTTCGTTTCCTTTACGGAAAAGCGTACTTTTTCTCGAATCGACTCAATTTTTCTCCGCTTTGTTCGTAAAGGGGGGAAACCAGCTGATGGGACTGTGACCGAAGAAGTTTTCTGCGTTGTGGATGACATTTAAACTGATTTTGAAAGTGATTTCAAATGGTTGCTAATTGCGGAAATTAATTCAGAAACAATATATTTCGTAGGTTTATTTATTTTTTCGGTGAATATACGAAACTTCAAGTTGTTTAAAATGGTCTTTTCTTTGAAGAAGTTATCTAAGAAATTGTTATATTTTTAACGTGAGATTGTTAGAAGATTTCAAGTCATCGGCTGGCAATAACTTTTGAGTATTTGTTGACTGCTGAGGAGAAGACTTTTTCTTTTGTGAATAGTGTGCAATTTGACGTATAAATAGGAATGTTTTAATTTGACTGTAAATAAGTGTTTGCTTTGAGGCATCTCTCAGACTTTAAGAAAACAATTTACACATTACTCTGTTTACAACTGGAGACTTCAATGAAGATAAATCTGAATTGGTGAATTTGTACCGTGAAGCATATTGGGAGCGAAGCAATGAGCAAGTCATTTCTCATAAGAGATCTCTTAGGAGATGTTCTTGCAAGAACAGGTATGAATATTTTAAAAATTTTGATTGCGCCTAGATAGTCTTCCCAAAGATCAATGCATTGTTTGTATTGTATACTTTGTTACTAAGAGATAGTTTTTCCTAACACATATTTACGTTCATAAATCATTTAAAAGCTCAATTAATGGGTGGCCGTTATCTATATTCAACTAAATTAAAAACCATCGCGGAAATCTCTGGATTTTAAGTTCGTACTTTTATTTTACGAAGTGCTCATCTTAACACAAAAATATTATAGAATCGGATTAAAGTGGTGTATTTCCTGTGCTTACTACTCGCGTCATCCACGCCGATAAATAAGTAGTAGTAATAGTAGTTATGTTGATTTATTTTATTCCTTTTAATTTTGATAAGCAAGGCGCTTAGATCCATGGGTTAGCTGGAAAAACTAATAGGGTGGGCGTCATGGGATTTGCGCTCCGGATAGGTTAGCACAAATAGTTAATCGGAATCCTGCGGTAACTTTTTTATGGGACGAATCTAAGACAGTGAAATTCAAGAACTTTCTCAAAACTCATTGACACATCTACGTTAATCCTGAAAGAAATTCCAAACAAGAATGTTTTTAAGAAATAATGGCGTTAAGTCACTTTTATCTGTTTCCTCTAACGCGTGTCTCGGTCAGGGCCGGCGTGATGAGGATGGAGTATACAATGCATAGGACCCCCCCGGAAGAGGGACCCCCAAATTTTGCTTGTACCATGGCTCATTGTCGTCGATAACTGGCACGGTATATTTATAAATATCGATACAGATAAATGAGCTGAGTTTAGGGGTCAGATGACAATATGAAAATCACTATCCGGTGGCCACAAACTAAATTCTCTGGTGTTAAGAAAGGTGGCATTTATATGACATCCATGTTTACATTATAAGAGTGCCGGTTCTAGATAAAAGTATCCCCTATCGCCGCTGCCTCATTAGCCCAGGTCATACAACACCTTGCAGAAAAAAAGAAAGAGGGCCCCCCGAAATCGTGTTTGCATATGAGTCCCAAAAGATCTCGGTTTATGTGTACTAATATAAGTATTGGAAATACTACATTATTAGAAGATTAATTTTTGCGTAGTTTGTTATTGTTATTACGGATAAGAGACAACTATCTGTTATCTTTTTGTGAGATGTGTTTCAAGTAAATATTGTTCATTTGGTATAAGGAGAAATTTATTCCGAGAAGAAAAATGTAATTTTTGCACAGCGATTGTGGAATTTAAAGGGCAATAAAGGAGCGGCAGGTGACAAGAATGTAACTAGAATATTTTTCAAAATTGCGAGCCACTTAATTTTCAAAGATGTTATCTAATCGCTCAATCGTTCATTTTTAATTAGTAATCTTTATCAAGAAGGTTATGTAACGCTCTTACTCAAAGGGAAAACACAAAGCAATTAGATAAGCGTGAGCAAAATCGTTTTCATAGATAATTTCTTAACAAGACTCTTAGATAATCATTTATCCTATTTTGTTAATATTATAGACAACAAAGGATGTTGATACTAATGCCACTTCTAATACCACGTATACGAGGAAAGAAACTTAATAGAATGTTTAAAAATTATTTATGCAATCGCATCATGTTTAAAGAAAAATAATAATCCCCGAGTAATAAAAAATTCATCTCATTCCCTTAAATAAATTATCCATGCATTTTTTTCTGTGGAAAAATAATGACACGATATTCTCTGAAAATCGATCATTTTAATGAAAATGCGTTTAAAATAGCGACGGGAGAATTACATTGCAAGTTCACCGATCATTCTTTTAATGTTTACGTTTGTAATCACATACCGAAAATTAATTTACATAGGCCAACTTGAGACACGATTGTAACGAGACTGACAAGCAAACGGAAGGACGAACGGTGACTAAAATATAGCCATGCTTTACGTTTGGATAAAGGAATATTTCTTGAGAATTCGTTCGATCTAGTTAAATGAGTTCGACCGATATCGAACAAACATACGAAGACATGGGCTATGTGAAAGAAGTGTTTCTTTTAAAAAATTTTGAAAACTCTGCATTATTAAATAGAAGTGATATCCAAAGGATTAATTCGATGGATTTTATTTTCACATATGTATTATCTTGTAATACTAGAGTAACATGTGTCAAACTAATGCGTCGCCGCGAATCGCGTGGAAAGGTTAATTCATTTCATTCGTTTTTTTATCAATGGGAAGTTATATTCAAATACTGGGAAGCAATTATTATTATTAATATTAGGCGAGGGACATTGTTAGGACGGAAATTTGAGATAATTAATCCTAATGCGCGGCTGATAATAATCGTCATTTTGGATGGCAAACACAGGGTATGTGACGTGAAATTGTGCAGTAATTGGTTTATAAAATTAAAATTCTTGTTTATTCGAGGCTATAGAACTTTTATTTATCCTTTCTGATGAAAATAATTTTATTTTAGGAAGATTCGGTTAAAACAACGAGAAAAGAAATTTCCGGAAATTGTTTATCCTGGGTATATAGACAAAAACAGAGTCGTGGACGCAATGCGGGTGGTATAAGTTGCAGACAAATTGATAAATCCAGGCGTTGCGGCAACATATGAGGCTTTTTTGAATTAATTACAGAAAACATTGTTTATTCAAATTCTTGACTAGGTCAAAATAAAATAACTCTTCTTGCAGTTATTACGAAATATGTTATACCTTATATGCCACGAAGAAAAGGTATTTATTCACTCTTTCATGTTAAAAATCTTTTATACCGAAATTCCTCGCGCATTATTTGATTATTCGTTGCATTGTTAGTATATAATATGGGTGTAATATGGGTTTGGCACGATCTGATTCCTTCTAATTATTTTATTTACTGTTACACGGCTTATTTAAATGACGCAAAGTGAAAGTGTAGAAATAATTCCATAAACTGTTCGTGATTTTTAGATATCACACCAAGAGTAATTTTTACTACCTCTTAATGCGGTATTTTAAACGACTGGGAAATGAAAGGGAGGTTCATTTTTAAAAACACATGGGTTAAAGTGAAGGGAAAAAACTGAAACTGAAAAACTTAAGAAACTCCACGAATATATTACATATAATTATGCTCCCATTTCTTATTAAATTTATTTCCGACAACTCTCAACTAAGTTCCTTCTAAGTGCGTTCACGTGATGAAACTGAGTTTAAGTTTTAGCTTGTGCAATTACCTGGCGTTATTTTATAAGTAAGATGCCGTCGCTGCACCAATGCTCCAAAACATCTTACGTTTAATATTCTATCGGCGTTTCGTTAGAGATTGGGGTTCTGTGAGATTATTTCGATACTTAGCATAGGTCCGGCAATCACAGCCGTATAACCACACAGTAGATAAATGGAACACGGCTGAGTTTATCCGAAAATTTTACGAGTATAAAGCGATCTAAAATTAAAATGTGCACGCGAATGGATTGTACGCATTCATTATGCCATTTAACGGAATTACACGATAGATAATATCTACTTAGTGAAACAAAATATTCTTTTTTAATTCAACGAGCCGTATTTTATCGATTTATTTTTTGGAAAAGGGCCATATTCAATGGGATTTTTGAATAACGTTTTGGCCTGTGATCGAGAATTTACTTTGGCTGAAAGGGAAGGAGATATTCAAAGTCTTCAGATGTTTTATTATCGTCAGTGGCGCTAAATTTTGTTATGAATTATTTCGATTTTCTCTCCGTCCTCTTTCACTTAAATAGCACGTATAATTTCCATTTAAAAATATTTTCGGACCGTAATCGGATGGTAAAACATTTACCAACAGTCTTCTGGCCGTTCGGCTGTCTATTCGCATTTCATCTGCTGCCGTATTTTTTTTATAAGTTGAAAATTGATTTATGCAGTTTTTCTCAAACATCACTATCCCTATCACTATCTTGTGAAAGCGCATGTTTATGTAACTATTTTACCCTACATTAAACTTCGATTACAAAGATTTTTCTCACGCGTCCATTATTTTTTCATGTTTTTTCCCAACCGTGTTTTGTTTTTCGCTTTAATAATGTACTTTTATTTTGGAAACTAAGAAGCTAAGGTGCTATAGAAGTTCAAAAAGTGGTTAAAAATGAGACATTTTCCGAATTGGTAATGATCGACTTTTTCCATCTGTTGTTCAAAAACGCATTCCTATAATCTTTTTTGTCGTATCATTAGAAACACAATCCGATCCCTCATAATTGCACAATATTCAGTAAATAAATTGCATAATCACATTATTACGAGGGGTGTTCGAAAAGTTCCAGGAATTTTTCAAGGATGACGAAGTAAAAGATTTATTATTCATTACTTAAGCTTAGTTTTTCAACATAGTTGCCTTATAGTTTAATATACTTTTCCCAACGAGAAATTAGCTTTCGGAGTCTATTAAAGAAGTCTTTTGGAGTGTTTTTTATCCAAGTATTTACTTCCGATTTCAGCTCTTCCAAGGAAGAGAATCTTATTCTCCGGGAGGGTTTCTTCAGTTCTGGAAACAGATGGAAGTCACTGGGTGCTAGATCTGTAGAGTAGGGTGGATGAGGAAGCAACTTCCAGTGAAGATCGGCAATAATAGGCATAGAAAGCATGGCAGTGTGAGGACTGGCATCGTCCTGCTGCAGCAGAGGTCGTAGTTGAAGCTTTCCTGACCGTTTTTTATTCAGTGCTTGCTGTAAAGACCCTTTAATAGCGCCGAATAGCACGCTGCATTAACAATGCCTCCTTTCGGAAGGTATTAAATGTCAATAATCCCTTCGCAGTCCCAGAAAACAGTTTTCATAACCTTATTAACAGAAAGAGTCGAGCGTGCTTTGAGCGGAGGTGCATCAGTAGGCTGACGCCATTCCATCGGTTGAGTTTTGGTCTCAGGATTGAAGTTAGGCAGCCAAAATTCATCTGTGGTTATTATTCGTCGCCAAAAGTTTTGCCCGTAATTGTTTGCTAGTTCCAGCAGCTCGCCGCATATTTTCATAAGGTTCATCTTTTGGTTAGGCCCCAACAGCCTAAGTATCCATCTGCCAGAAACTTTGCTCATGCTAGTGAACAGAGTCAACATCAATTTCGATGGCTTCGGAGACCTCTCGAACGGTCATTCGTCGGTCTTCCAACACAAATTTTTCAACTGCTCTGATGTTTTCCTCATTATAACAGCAGTTGAAGGCCTGCCAGTCCAACGGTCACCTTCAAGATTCTGCCAGCCACTCTTGAATCGTCCTACCCAAAAGTAAACTGCGCTTTTTGACTCAGCAGCATCCCCGAAAACGTCCTGCAAACGCCTCACTATTTCTGCTGTCTTCACTCCTTCCTTCCACAAAAAGAAAATAATGCAACTCTGAGATTTAACTACCTCTTCTATTGTGGGTTAAGGGCACTCGACAATACGGTCACTAAAATACGACCAAAGAATCGCTACTGAATTAATTTATCGAATTAGAGAGATTACACATTTAACCACATTATAACTAAGTTTTGTCTTAATTGGTTGATGCATTCTTGTTTCTCAATAATATTCCTAGAACTTTTCGAACACCCCTCGTATTTGCATCCGATTCCGTTATTCGTGAGACAATCTTTGTCCAAAATGTTCGTGGAAGTAAACCATTTTTAGCGATATTTTCACAAATCGCTTATATATTCACTTTGCTAGCGATATTTTTACAACTTGCTTATGTATTCACTTGTCTGTTCGTCCGTCCGAATGTGCAGGCAGAGACGGTTCAACCTAGGGAAACCAAATTTTCAGGATAGGTTACTACATATGAGAGCTACATGTAGAAATAATTTGGTGGACCGGGATCAGCTGCTTGGGGCTAATTTGCCAAATAAGAAAATCACGTAAATCGGTGAAGATGTTTATATAATTGCTTTTTAAAATTATTTTCTCTCAAGATTCGAACTCGGGACTTGAACTGATGGAAAGTTTAGAAATTGCAGTTTCTTATTTTTTTTGAAAAATTCAAATCCCTGTAGATTTAGCGTAAATTTTTAGTTTTTATAGGAAAAAAGTTTGGAGTTTATCTGTCTCAACAATCGACTGCCATGGCAACGAGTTCAATGCTTTTATCTGGATATAAGCTTTTAATGGGAATCAGAGGGCTATGTTATATTGCGATTAATATTAAACTACGACCAATGAAAGAAATTTATATTTTGTAAAAAAATCGCCTTATACTATCTGCTTTCGCAGTACTTTCCTAACTTGTTTTTAATGCGAAATGAAAAGGTCTCAATTTTGTGCGATGAACTCACCTTAAAAATCAAGAGATGTAGAGAGCGAAAGAAAATCAAATTAATTAACGACGACATCTAAAAAAAAAACACGATTCAAACGTCCAGCTGTTCGGGATGGCGATGCGAAAGGTCGCTCGAGCGGGCGATAATTTTTTTTTCTCCCAGGGTCCTCCAGCGCGCCGTCAGCCACGAAATGCGACTCGGCCATCTTTTTTTTTTTTTGGCTTAAAGACTCCGGCGACGGAACTCTGCGGTCTAGGATGAAGGAGGAGCTGTGCGCGGTTATTCCGTTTCGCTTCCTCTTCCTTCCTCGTCTACTTTTCCTTCGCTGGCGAAAAGGCTGCGATGGGTTGCGAGTGCATGAATATGTAGGAGGCGGAGCGGGGCAAAAGAATAATAATAACGACGCCACGAGATGAATGAATAATGGAAAGGGGGCGGCGCAATACGGGAAGGAATTAATGCCGGCCCTCAAAACCACTCCCACCTCCGCCCCCTTTCCATCCCCGCCGCTTCTCTCTCTCTCGTTTAGGAGAGAGGCAGGGAGGGAGTGGAATGGAGGGAGCAGTAGAGAGAGAGAGGGGGGGATTCGAGCCCGCGTAAATGATCCACCGCGCACGCGCCTTCCTCAACGGGCTACGCCGGGCGACCTTCTACTGTTTATGCATCCGCTTTATTCCCCCATCATGCTCCCTCGTAAGGGCTCGTTTTGGAGGGAAAAAGCGAGATTCTTGACGCCGCTGTTTTGCAGCAATTATGACGGAATGAGAGGAGGAAGAAGGCTGTAATGAGAGAGAGAGAGAGAGAGGGGGTGGATTCGGAGTTTTTTCTTTAAAAGCATAGGGATAATGTGTAAGGCAGAGAGAATTTAAGAAATGATCGCCGAATTTCATGCTTGTGGTTGATTAATTTTAATGTGATGATGCCAATCCGTCTTCAAAATTTTATTTTTAATCGGTTCTGCTCTTATCTTGCGGATTGAATGATCGTATGCTTGAGGATTCACGGCGAGAATGTTTCTTTTGAAATTTAATAATGGCGTACTCCTCAATGAACAACATATGCTATGTTTACTGGTCCGTAAGATTAGTTATTTTATTTATCGTAAAGTTGTTGGAGAGTGCCTGCGTCATCATAAACATTATATATGCTTATGGATATTTTTTTGGGTACATGATGTCGTTATCCCACTTTTGATGGGCCGTGTAGCATGTCACCATCTGTTGTAATTTTAAAGAACTATCGAATTTCATTAATGCGCGATAGTTATAGCGCTACCATTCTGTAAAAAATAACTGTGATATATTTGGCCGAGTTCATCAACTCATCGTTTATCCTCACAAATTCCACAATGTGAAATACCGCTTTCAACGTTAAGAATTATACGAAATTTAGATATAACGAGTGAAACTTTCTCTTCTTATCTCGGCTTTCGATGGATCACGCATTCAAGGAACATAATCTTTCAGCTCTAAGTGGAACACGTGCACTTCAACAGCTTATAAAACGTTTTCCGTTATCTCAATCCGGCATCTCACCATTCATTGACGCTAACTAGACCTTTTTAAATGGGCGCTTAAAACCGCTCCGAGTGCATTTCTAGATAAAGATCGGAGTCGTTCGGTCCGTTTCACAATGTACGACATCGCTTACCTCCAGTTTTTCGCGCGAAACAATTCTTTCGCCGCCCTTGATCCTAAAGCGTTTTCCTCCCATAATCCCCCGCTTTCACGTTTAGCGATATACATCTGAATAATAACCGCGCTCTATTTCACATCGCCTATTCTTCCCACCCCCCATTTCTCTCCTCCTATTCCCCCAAATCGCCCTACGTCCGAGCAGATGGCGCTTCGACAATCGTCAGCCGTCGCAGCGACAACTAAGTTTGGCGTTTTCATGGAGACAGTAGCAAATGTCCCGATCCGGTTACGGACCAAAAGGGTGGCCGATTACAGCGCGGCGGGCGGAACAAAGTGGAAGGAATTATGATTTCTCGATGCACTAAAGATCCATTCTTATACCCTTCCCCCCCTTCCCTTCCCCCCTCCCTCCCCCTTCTCTCTCTGCTCCAAAACAACACGCAGAATCCTCCCTTAATCGCCATCTGTCTAACTCCGATGTCTCCCGCGGGGAAGAAATCCCTCGACGGCGTTAATGGGGTTCCTCCTGCCGATCTTTCTCTCTATTCTCACTCCCCTTCCGTTTTCTCACGTCACACGCGCCGCCCTCTCTCTATCTCTCTTCCGGGAGAGGGGACTAATAATCCCATTTTCCTGGTCAGAGGAGACTGCCGACCAGAGAGCACGGACGTGATGCGCTCTCCGAACGGGAGTTGTTGTGGAAGGAGGTCGGGGGTTCGAATCACGTAGGACACGGCGCGTGTCTGCTCAGTCGAACTTAATGGCTCATTATGTGCCAGTGTACTAAGTATTGTTTTGAGTTTACAAGTACGTTGCCTATTGTAAAGTGAACATGACGTAGAATTATCGAACCTCTTCCTCTTATTTGTTTTTCGAATAAAAATCCGACTTCGATTCTTTTAAATTTGTTCGTTGCGGTGTTTCTTTTTCGGGTGGAATAAATAAGTTGGCCTAAAATGACGCGGTTTCTTATGATTTATGTAACCCTTCTCACGTTTCGGGAAATGTTCGAAGAGCTGATGGAGCGTTGAAGATAAAAATATCGATGTTACATCAATTAAAACGTTATGAACCTCATTATAATATATTCATAAATTTTAAAATGTCTTAAAATGATCGATTGACCTCACTTTATGGCTCGAAACCAACAAATTAACATATTGAATTTCATATCCATTGAATGGTAGGTTAAAACGCTTGCCCATTTTTGTTGCACATTGGTTATTATCGTGCCCTTCTCATTTACCCAAACGTTTATTGCCTAACGGATTTAACAAACAGGATATCTTGTGAAAATGAGCTTCGGCTATAATTTTAACGGATATTTATCAAAGATTCTCGCTCAGTTCATTGCTGCTCCGTTTATTCATGACAATAATATACAATAATAACCTGCTTCTCGGAATAGAATGGCAGCTTTTTCCTCTTGCGATGATGGAAAAAACGTAAACTTAAAATTCGCTCCAGACTCAGTCCGGATTCTCCGAATTCTCGTTCAGTAAGGGAGCTCTACTTTTTCCTCATCAACCATTGGCGAAATTAACTTCGGAAGCGTTCGTTATCACCAATTCAAGTTTCCCCAGCCTCCACCTCCCACCCCAATAGACCGAAAATCGAGACATTCTTCCTTTAAAAAAAAAAAAACAAATACGAGAAAACTCACAAAGGTGAATTAAAAATGACCGCCGTGACGATCCTTTTCAAAACTTGACTCCTTTTAGTCTAACGCACGCACCAATAACAATCAGAACAATCAAAGGAGCGAGCGAGGGGCAGCCGCCAAAAAAAAAAAAAAACGCAAACAGGAGGGGGAGAATAGACAGGATGGGGAGGCCTTTTAAATGCGAACACCTCCACCCTTCCTTCTCCCCGCTTTTCCCTCCCCCATATTCCTACACTTATCTCCAGTCCCATCGCGCGTACGCTTTGATAATCCCTCTTCCACCCCTCCCCCACCCCCCAATCGCCCTCCCCCCTCGACGCTAGCGCCCCCCGCTGCTACGGCGCGCTCCAGAACCCACTCCCTACCCGATCTCTGCCCTCTTCCCCTCTTCCTTCCCCACGACGAAGGCGCCCCTTTTCATCTTCCTCTCTTCAAATCATTGCTTATTCATTCTTTCTCACGCGTTTTCTCAACCTACTCCTTCCCTCCGTCCTCCTGCTACCACGCCGTATCCCTTCCACGGTCGGAAGAGGAGGGGGGAGTGAGAAATCATCTGCTTCTTCTTCCCTCTCTCTCTGTCCTCCTTACTCTCTCAATTGGGCACACAAAACCCAACTAACTCACCCCCATACCCCTCCTAATACGCCCCTCAGCTCCCTCTAACGAGATGGTTTACAAATACAAATCTGGGGGAAGGATTCAGGGAAGATGACGGACGGCGACCGTGTTATCTCGTTCCCTCCAACTTCCTCCCCTCCTCTTATTTTTTCCGATCTTGTTTTTTTTTACCCTTAGTAATAATGTCAGTCTCGAACGTCTCGTTCCCCTTTGCAGCAGGCGTTACGCAATTAGACGCGGTATATAAATGCCGCAACTAATTTCGGTGCGTGCGCTTGGGTGTTTCCTCGAAGGTCGTGTTGTGCGTGCAATTTTTGTCTCTTGGCTCATTGCTGTCATGTTCTTACCTTAGCCATTGTGGATATCAACTTTTGGGTTAGTTAAGGAATACCATTGGTCCTATTTCATGGTGACATCTAGTCTTGCTTTTTGCGTGCAGAGTTTTTACCATTCCGTGCCTCATCGATTTATTCGACATGTAAACGTGAGATGTCTTTATTTCTCAGTTGATACTCATTCTCTAACCAATTGGAAAATCAACCTATGGCAGTTAAGGCGAACCTATGGTGCGCGTGCTATAAGTGGCCTGCAAGAAGATTTTTGTTTGCATTCCAACGAAAGGCGAAAATCAATCAAAGCGTTTATCGTAATGATTTTGTGCCACAAAAACATTTGTGTTATTTAGTTAACTGTTGTAAACATTAGTTTTACGGATACAAATTTCAATCTCTTATGTCTTGATCACGAATTTAATTCAGTTGGCAAGCAAAAAATGAAGGACTTTTTGTGGCACGCGAGGCGGAAAAGATTCGATAATTTCTGTAATATTGGCACGCGGGCAATAGAAGGCTCGCCATCACTGACCTATGGTATCCTACGTCCCACCGAATATTTTGTCAGTAAACTGTTGTTTCACCTTGATAAGAGAGCAGAATGCCCTCTCCACAGAATTTTTTATGTAGTCATATATTTTAGCATTAGATTTTCATTAATTAATCTTATTGTTGATGCCAATACTATGTTTTTTCGCCTTTTGGAAGATTGTTTTCTTAAAAATTTCATGCCTTACGTTCTGCTAATTGAGAAACAATGAGTTAGATTTATCTGTTCATATCTAAATTGCGATGGCTGACATCACGTGAATAGATATTCACTTTATCAATAAAACTGTCATATAAAACGTAAACATTTAATATTTAAAGATCTTTTGCTAACACCAAGGACTGATAATTTTCAGTTCACATTATTTTCTCCACCCTTCCAAAATTACAGGAATTACCTATCCCAACTTCTGTGCAGAATGAGTAAAATGTCACCTTCAGTTTTATATACTTACAGAATAATTAGACTAAAAAGGAAGTTTGTTTTAATTTAAACATCTACGTAACAAGTGATAGCTTTGCCCAATATTTTACAACGAAAATCACTAATCGCGGGGATTGTCCATTCATATGCGCTGCATTAGATGCATTATTTGGTGACTTTGTTAAAGAATCAATGCAAAAAAATATTGGTAACTAAACAATGTGTCCTGCCTAAATGCCTCTTCTTGCCTTTCTAGATGTACTAGTTGTCTTTGCTCGAGAATCCATCCAGATTCTCGCGAAGGTACAAATAAGGGAAAGATTTTCCTTATGTGATTTATCGCGAAGATAGAAGCATCACTTTTGTGCGGTAATGAATCATTGCAGCGTGCAGTCAGGTAAAGAAATCGATGGAAACACAACGTATTAGGAATGTCCAGAGTCACGGAGGGAGGCTAGATTGAGAATGTAGCATTACAGTACAGTCGTAGTTGATGTGTAACTATAGAGATCTGAGGCAACATTTTAAAAAATCTTTCCCTAAGTTGAGGGATTTCCTGAGAATGCCTGTATAGTAGCGGGATATTTAACAAATGGGATAGTATAAAAAGAATCCCTCTCCTACCTCTCCATCGAATTTCGTTGTCAAAATAAGTCTATGCAACTGTATCCGAATGTGATTTAGTTTGGAATATGAATGTTGTGGTTTTGTTGCAGTGGGTACGCATCACTGAAATTGTTCTCTAGGACAGTGGTTCCCTTTCGATGTATCGCGGCACAGTGGTGTGCCTTTAGGCATGAACTGGCGAGCTGTGGAATTTTAAGAGAGAACCGCACTGGAAAAAAAGTGGGCGGTGTGCCGCCTGAATTTTTCTAAGAGTGCCGTGGAATGAAAATAGTTCAACGCTTCCTCTACTTAAATATCTATCTATATCATTGGAATAGGGACTCGCCGGATATTTTGATGTTTAAACTCCTAATAATTTAGTTAAACAAGGCACAATATAATAATAATAAATCGATAGATACTAAACAAAAATGTATCGAGTGGGCATAAATTCGGACAATGCACATACAGAGTTGGTTAGCATTTTTAAATTGTGGAATTTTTACAATTTCATATTTTTCCCATCGATCCGAGCGAAGGTTCGAAACCCTCGCCGCGAGTATCTATTGTGCATCAAAAGCTGACCTTAATCCTCTCTTGCCAGGTATATTTCTAGGTTTCAGAGCGTGGCAGAGGGAGTGACAAGGGACCAAGGGACAGAATAAGGCTTTTATATATTACCGATGTTCCGAATCCGCTCGCAAATCTTTCCGAAGATACGGTATCCTTTGAAAACTCTACTGCGCTGTATTTTCTTAATTTCTTCAACATAATTTAATAAGCCGAAGTCTCAATTAGCGTAAACATTTCGTGATTAAAATAATCTGTCCTTAATTTAACCGTGAGTCGGCGCCTCGACTCCTCACCTCCATTATCGAAGATGACTTTCAACGTGCCTCGGCCAGAAAGACGTCCACGCATCTCATTTACTCGTCCGCTCTTCGCGGATATCTTTTCTCTGCGCTGAATTTTTTAATCCCATTCTTTTGAATTTCTTCAATAAATTGTCCTCTCTCCACACACACACTAGGAGAAAATTCACCGAGCGGTTTAACTAACGAGAAGTAATACGTTTCATGTGTTTATTCATTAAATGCGCCAAGCACTCTCGGAACAAAACCTAACTTCTCACGCGGTTCACTCACTATGTTGCAAAAATGCAACTTCCACGACATGTGGCAGTTTGTAATATGACACCTAAATGCTACAGAGGAGGAATTATATATAAAAGAATGCATTCTTCAACTAAGCAATTATATTTTAACTTTTTCAGTCTACTTTTCCAGAAATGAACCACGGTAACCGTAATTTTCTGCTTGTTATAATCTTACTCTATACATTTAAGTATCCAACTTTTCTCTCTCATAGAAATCTACATCACGTTTATATTATTAATTTAAATTAACGCATCTTTTTCCCAATACTAAACGAAGACAAACAGATAGCGTAGTGGCAAGACAAACATTTCCGGTGGTCAATGCAGTAATACTTAATACGTATGAGGAAAATTATAGTATTGCAAAGCTTAGGAGATTATTCTATGAAGAAATCGAAATTGACATTTATGAACTTTGAATTCACGTTTTATCCTGGAAGAAAATGCTTCATTATATATCAGTAAAACGTTAAATGGGGCAGGACAATGGTACAGTACAGTCTGTATTGTGGTTATTATTTTTTAATTAATCAGTAACGGTAAATAAATTAAAACTAACGAACCAAAATAGCCTATGGTGACTTATACTATTTTGTTTATTGAGCGAATTACTCTTGGTTTACAATAAATATGAATTAAATTTACCACCGTCAATCATTTTAACTTTGGCATTAATTTGGAATTACTTATAAAAAATTGCTAAACAGCTAAGAAAAATAATGTTATCGTCATAATGCAATTTTCCTGGCGAATGTTTTTTCATCGAATAAAATAACTGCTGTAACTACTCGTAGACATGAAAGAACGTTTTGTTTCGTTTAATTCAAAGCGACGCTCGCTTTTGTATTTTTTTAATGAATTCTTTTTACGTCGACACTCTTAATTATATGAATTTTGGATTTTTTAGAGCGCGCACGAAACAATGGAATCGAATTAACAATGCTTGCCTTTACAACAATGGAGACGTATCCCTGCGCGTCGTGCCTTGCGCTCGAGGTTTCTGCTAAGTTGAACGTTAATCCAAGTTCTTTCAATTAACGTGTTCCTTTGGGTGTTGTTAATTTCCATAATGGCCTTTGTTGCCAGGAACAATCTTTTCGCACCTCCAACGCCACCAAATGATCACTTCATCTCGTTATTTTAATTGCTATCCGAGGGCTCACTTTTTCGTCTCGTTTTTTTCCTCCGAAGCGCGAAATCCGATGAAAGCAAATTACTGTTTTCGAAACAATGGCAGCCGAACTCCTTCGGAGCGCGAGTCGTGATTTACTTAAAAACGATTTCTATGTCGCGAAATTATACGAAACAAAGGACGAACGACGATGTTTTATTTTCGCCCGTTTTTCTTTTATCGTTCTCGCAATTATCCCTCGTCGTTACGGATTTCATTGTCCCCCCCTCTCTCCGAATAAACTATTAACGTGCGTCGTGGGATATTCCGTTAGATGAAAACTTTAAAGTGTGATAAAGTAATTGAAACAAACGGACGAAGCGTCGTTTAAAAAAAAAGTTAATGTTCAGTAAAGCGGATTACAACGAAGTAATATTTTCTGAAGTATTTCCCGGTTTTAGGGTCAATGAGCACCTATACATATCTGGTTGTTCGATATTTTGTCAGATCGATACAGTCCAGCACATTCGTCGCTTAATATTGATTTTCGATGGGTTGAAAAAAGTAAGAAAAATTTATTAAAAATTTTATTCCCTGTTATCTCATTGCTGTGTGACAGAGACCTGTTTTTCAGTGTCGGTATTTTAAACATATCGTGAAATAGTCATTATTGAATGCTTGTGAAACGCTTTGCTGCCTATATTAACTATTTAATAGAGAAAGCGTGCGACAACATTTCTAGCCGGTAACCTGGAGGGCTCAAGTAAAATCTTGCATTAGGAAGGCAAAATAATTCATTCATATCTCGGGTCTTGTACGATACACATAACCTTGCGATTCGCAGTGCCCGATATTCAATCCAAAATGAAATCAGTTCAAGGATTCGAGCTCGCTCATCAGTTTAATGTCTCGTCTAATAAAACATTTTTATATTTACTTACATTTTTGTTGTTATAGTGTCCGATTTATTGCGTCGTTTTAAAATGTTTTTGTGATATTAGTCTAATAAAATAAAGAAGAGTAATGAAATACTAGTCTGTCCATTGTTTATGCTTTCACGGATGCTCCCGCCGGATGATGAGTCATTTGACAATTTGTCATATTGGGATTAAAATCCTCGAAGATTTACCTTTAAGCGGAACGTATGCTTTTTATTAAACGTCTTAACTTGAATATTTGTGTTTTCTTTTGATTAATATATTGAATATATGATAATTGTTAAGTTAACATGATAAAAGCGAAGGATTTCATTGATATTGTCGTTAGAACAAATATTCCCTTAGAAAAGTGTTTAATTTATATGTGCGCCAACGATCTTTCGTAAGATGCATTTATTCATCGCATGGTTGGTGATGTTAAAATGAGTTTTTTAAATGGAGATTCATTGAAAGTAATGCAGAAAAGCGATAAAAATATGTTATTTGTTTTTGGACACAATACAGATTGAATGCACATCGGATAATTAGGGAAAGACAAAGTTCATCACGTGTCACCTAGATCCATGAAATATATCCGTGAATGGAAACAAATCGCTGTGTTACTATCGAAAGATTTTAGCTGCACGTCGCTAGAAGAACTTTAACCTGTCTATAGACTGAAGTTTTTGGAGGAGTAAAGGTCGGAAAGATTAAATGTAGAAATTGTAGTACAACTTGAAACTATTTCTTACATCGAATGGCACGACCACGATACGATTGTATGTCGGAAGAATATTCAGATTCTTTTATCACTTCGATCATCCGGGGCCACCAAAACGGTAATGGAAGAATGTTAGAGACCAAAGTCCATTGCATTCCCTGCCATTCCGTCGAATCACAGGCTCGCCTATCGCCACTAAGGATCAGCGATTAATTTCAACTATCCGCACTTTAAAACATTTCTTAGAATCATTAAAATCTAGTTCTAATAATGACTTTGCGTTAAATAACACACGATTGCGGAGTCCTTAAGAAAATCCCGCTGGGGTAACGAGCTATTGGAGACAGGTCTTTCTTTCCTTTACTGGACTCTTTTACGTACCAGGTGTTTTGCGAAACGAAGCAACAGACTAATTTGAGCGTGTGAAGCCGGGAAGGCTGTTGTGCAACTCGGACTAATCCAAGACACTGGAAAGAGGATAAAACACTGTCCTAGTGGAAAGAGTCTTTCACCCTGTCTTTCTTCCTAGCGTTTCTCACCTCTGATTGCGGACGCCACAAAACTGTTGTCGGCGTTTCAAAAGAGACCGTTTCCTTTCTCGAGGGTTTCATGGATGGCCACTAGCAACGCTTCGAAAGTGTTTTCTCCTCCCCCTTTCTCTCTCTCTCTCTCCCTCTCTTCCATCCCGCAGATGTCGAGAGGCTGGCTTTTTTTAAGGGTTCGGACGTGCAGAAGTGCGCCCAAGGCGGGCAATGCCGTCCACCATCCATCCATCCATTTGGTGGGCATGCCGACGAGGCGCACATTATTAAACTAGTCAGGGAGGGAGGGGAGAATCCCTCCCTCCCTCCCCCCATATCGTTCCACTCTGACCCTCTTTTCACCTTCCATCTCTTTCCTCTTTTCCAATTTTTCCCCTCTCAATTTATTCCTCCCTCCTTCTCATCCCCCGTTCTAGTCCTACCGAGTCGAGATTTCTGGAGGACGTCTCTTGTATCGGCCTCTCATTTCATCTGAAGTTGCTCGACACCTGAAATGAGATCTAAACCAGGACTGGACAAACCCTAGAGCTCGTTCGTCATTCGCGATTAAGACTTTAATAGTGTCGACTACAATTTATGTTATACTTTATAAGTTGAGTGGAGATGTTGTTTAGGTGGCGTTGTTACGCGTATATGCAATTCGTGAATATTTAAATAGCCCTAACTCTAAATCGCCTTAGAATTTTGGAAGTGGCCCCTAGATCTGTGTAGGCCTGATCTACACATAGGTTTTGCTCTGCGATGCACCAGGAATGATAAGTGACGCAGCATAGATTCCGTACGACAAAGGAAGCCGTGAAGGACTTGCAGAGGGTCCATATTATATCTTTTGTTGGAAAAAATTGGATGTGCAAGCTTCGTAGAATTATAAAAGTTTATATCGGCGTTGTTGTCGGGTAGGGTTGGAAGTTGAATGCCTGCCTGAAAATGTTAGGGTCACTGTCTGAATCCTAAAACGTGGACGACCGATTGTTAATTTTTATTGATTATTAATTGCTGCTTAAAGCTTTGACTTCATCTCCTTTGTAACCTAACAAGCATCATAAATTTGTATCTACAAATCGCATTGCTTGTCTTATATTAAAATTAATCTTCATTTGCCTGCTCATAAACTTAATCAAAGCACGTCTGTTATATATACTATTTATCATTAAAGTTTTTAACATTGTCGGATATTATTGACATCGTTTTGGAAAACAATTTCCTTGTTTCTTAAAAATTATAGCACCAGTTGAACATTTTTATCGCGATAATTCCCAACGAACTTCAGCGAAACAGTAATTAGGCGTTTTAGCCAGTGAAGGAAGCAAAACTATATTGCATGGACGCTTTTCAGGAACTATAATACCATGGATTTTGGAAAGAATATTTACTCGGGAAAGTGAAGGTATGTGGCGATGGAAGAATATCATCAATATGGCACAAAAGAGCTTCTTTATAATTTTATGGAATTTATTATGAATGGAAACTAGTTTTTTCACAATAAAAAATTATTTCGTCCGTTTACGAAACTAGAATCCACAATTCAATGAAATAGCTTCTCGCAAGAAATTCGTTTTGTTCGCAGTAATGCGCATGCTAAAGCTCAGACTTTAATGACGGGCGTATTTCAATAGCAAACGCCCTTTTCTTTTAACGTGGAAGCAAATCGATCGTGCCTTCCGCGATTAAAACACCTTCCCGATCATTACTCGACAGAAAATACGTATCCACGCCCATTCTATCGAAAAAAAAATCGAAGATATTTACGTGCGCGAGATGAAAGACTTTAACGATGGAATGCAAAAGAAATCGGCGTATCGAAACTGCGAGACGGCCTGAAGAGGTTCATCCCTGGAACTGTGTTTCTTTTTATTTTTCCGATTTTTGTCCCTCTCCTCCTCTAATACTCAAAACATTTTTATTTTTGGAAAGGATGGAAGGCGTGTATCATTTTCCAGTCGAATCTGGGGAGCGGGAGATTATGGACGCTCCATTGAACTCCTCTGTGGGCGAGCTCGCGTAAAGACCGTCTGTATTTTATTTTTTATTCCGGAGAAAATCCATCAAAAATCTATAGATATCGAAACGAGTCGGCTCTGGGGTTTTTGATGGGCAGAGCAAAAAAATAAAATAAATCTGCCGCTCTCCCCACCTCCCCCCCGCGTTACTCTTGCTACGGCGATTAATGATGGAATGGGGAGAGGTTGGGAGTAAAAAAGGAGAGAGAGAGGTGTACATACGTGGAATGTTTGAGGGAGAGAGTTAACGACGAGAAATAAGCGTAGGAAGAAATGTCGGGTAAAGATGGTGTCAAGGATAAAACCTCGGCTGTCCACTTCTTGATTAGCGACTTATTAGATTGGACGGCCTTTTCTTAATAAAATGATTCCTTCATGGATGCGTTCTTTTTTCCGCGAGAAGGTTCGAAATTTACAAGCCCTAGGATCTGGAAAAAAGGTAGTGCGTTTGTAGTTGAAAGCAGGAAAGATTATAACGTTTAAATTAAGCTTTTTCCGACGGTTTTATAGCTCAAGGACGGAATAAGGTGAATATTCTAATAAAGATAACATGCGAATAGCATAGCTAAAACCGGGGAGATTTTGAATTCTATTTTCAATCTGGACAATTATTGACGTTAAGAATTGGAGAAAACTCAAAGTGTTAGAAATGGCAAATTTTATCTTTAAATGAATTTTGGGGTTGATTTTTTGATTGTGGTAATAAAGTTAGACGTACTTAACTTTGGAGTTAGTGCCAATGCAGTTGCAATTTCAATAATATTCAAATGGTAAAAATGAATATTCACGGTTTTTCGACCAACATATTTTATCTCATAAGTATTGTTATGTTTTGGGGTAAATTAAAATCGATAAAATTAATTCACTATGTAAGAAGGATAAACATCAAAATGGGCGCAATAACAATTTTCTGTTTCAATATCTAAAATCTTGCGAGCCTAATATTGCTTGATATTACACATGTGAATATAAAAGTATATCCCAGAGTTTAATTGATCGGGATTGTCCATATGTTAAACATATCACATTTTCCCCATTCTCATCTCTTGCCCGATAATTTTTAACTCTAATAAATAATCTAATATATAATCAAAAGATTAATAAATATTTTTCCTTCGGGATATTCGTAATCCGACGTGCTGTCACATCGTTTAAAGGACAGAGCAGCGTTGGCGAAGAAAAGTAACGAAAACTTTGCATAAAAAAAAATGCGATTCCCGAACATTTCGCCTGTAAATTGCGCGTTCCTCGCCTTTTTCCTTGCGAATTTCATTCGTACTTGCCTTTTCGGAGTTATTTTCATAAAAAACTGACTCGAGAACCGACCGAAGCCGAACGTTTTCCACCCTTCAACTGCTTCTCCCTCCCTCGCACACTTTTTTTACGCTCTCATCCCTCCATCTTGTTTTTCTTCCTTCGGGAGCTCTCAATGTCAGATTTTGCGGACGACACGGGATTTGAACGGTAGTTCTTTTTGCGGGATGGGAGGAGGAGGAGGGAGAGAGAATGTGAGGGAGAAAGATTTGGAGATAAAGTTGGAGGGAGAGGAGACTTCATCCGATATGTGGCGTACGGTGTCAAGCGACAAAGAACGACTTTTAACAGTCAGAATCTTTTTTTTTTTAAGAGATAAGAGTTGATGCCGTAAGGTTCTTTTTAGGAGCGGGGAGATTTAAAAAAAAAGAGGAAAAATCGAATTCGCGTGTCTTTTATCGTTTTACTCTGTCATCGCCGACATTCGTTTGTTTTTGTTTTGATGTCGTGATATGCATTTATGTCGCAATTATAAATGTTTTACTTCTGCGCTCATAAATCATGAAACGGCGAAAATTGTCCGCCAACAATATTGTTTAGAATACATACACATTACAGAGTTTTCTTGCTTCTGTTAGGTTAAAAAAACACCTTTGGTTTTTTGTCATTAAATAAAATGCGTTATAGTTTCACTTTGGCATCTATATATCTGACTGCGCACTTGGTTAAATTGAAATTATGACGGAACCGTAAAAAATAGGAAACTGAAACTTGGAGGGTAGATTTCTGTACTGCTGCCATTTGTTTTTCTTTAGATTTGAGTTTTGATAAATATATAAGATTAGATTGAGGCTCATTATTTAAAAAAAATATCTTCGAATACATGGAAAGCTGAAATTTGGACAATTATCCAAAAAGTAAATTTGTATGTAAGATATACGTTTATTTAGAACGATAATGCACAATACAACACTAACTTGCCCTTTAAGCCTCTCTCATTCAAACATTAACCTCACCTTAAACTGGTATCTCCCGTTATAAAACAAACGAGGCTCTATTGACCGAATATAACCACCTGAATAATAAAACAACGCACTAATTTTATCCATATCCATGGATAACACTCTACTTGTTTTCTATTCATTGCGAAAAATTTTAAAATATTTTACGAGAACTTTTACATCTAGAACACGAAAATTATCATTAAAGAATTTTAAACAGAAAATATGATTATAAGTATAAAGCGTGTGAACTACGTTTGGAACTGTTTGCAGAGGAGACTGAAGATGAACTGGACGAGGATGACGACGAAGAAGAGGACGACCACCAGAGGGCGGGCGATTCTCCCAGATACCTCTCCACGCCAATCGCCCTGACGACAGACAAACAAGATGGCGGCACAGCGAGGAAGAAGGATCGAGAAGACGGAAAATACGACGGGATAACGGATTCGGGAGCTCCCTCTTCGGGAGCGCCCGGTTCGAATCCTTCTTCAGGGGGAAGGAAGCCGCGGAGAAGGCGCACCGCCTTCACGCATGCGCAGTTGGCCTACCTGGAAAGGAAGTTTCGATGCCAAAAGTATTTATCTGTCGCCGACAGGAGCGACGTCGCAGACGCATTGTCCCTATCCGAGACGCAAGTGAAGACGTGGTACCAAAACAGAAGGTATGTTTTTAGACAACTGAATACTCATGGCGCTCATAGTAAGTTGTGCCAATCCGACCTCTAAAAGTTTTGTCTTGAGTTATATCGAAGAGATAAACAAGGGTTGGTTCAATTTCACAGTAAAACAAAAAATATCACTCGCTAAACTCAAAAGTTTTATTTTACTAATACTAATGATAATGCCTTTGTTTCTAAGTCAGCTGAATATTTCATTAAAAAATCATTGATTTTAGCTCATTTCAGTGCAACACCGCTTTAAATATTATAATTCTTCCAAATTAAAAGAATTTATTTTTATATCCTTAAAATCAGTGTAAAATTAAGCTGCAATAGATAGATATATTTATTCCCGTTATAAGCATTACTATTCATAGGTTTGTCATGAAATAGTACATAAAATAGTACATAAAAGATAGATGTTTTAGCAGTGAGCAGCACAGCAGGTCAAAGTTCGTGATTCACATGACAAATCCACTACACAAGACACACATAGGTGAAAATGGCAATCCAAATATAATTAATACCTACATTAATAAATTAAAATGGAATATATAAACATAAATCAGAAATATGATACAACAAAATTGTATCAATACAATAAAATTCACACATATTTACATTACTATTTGAAATCATTATTCAGGAATTCAGTATTTTTAAAGAATAAATGGTCCAATAAAATTTTTTCATTGTAAATTAAAACATTTTGTTCTCTAAGCATTTTATTGTGTCTGGTAGTTTGTTATAAAGAAGCAATCCTAAATGAATAATGCCCTTAATACTTTTGTTAATTCGATGATGACTTAAGTGGATAGAATTTGCTGCCCTAGTATTGTGATGGTGAATGTCTGAGTTCTTTTTAAACATGTGTAGGTTAGTATGAATAAAGCAAACTGTTTCCAAAATATACAAGGATGGAGTTGGAAGGACACTAATTTCTTTAATTAGAGGTCTGCTGGGTGTCCTGAAAGGAACCTGTTTCATGATTCGAACAATTTTTTTCTGTAATTTAATACCCAGTGCATGTGCGTGGAGGATCCCCAGAAGGGTATGCCATAAATCATTGCTGCCTGAACATAGCCAAAATAGATAGTTCTGAGAAGCTACATGGTTGAGATCTTACATAGTACCCGGATCGCATATACATATTCGACTCAGCTTATTCATCAAACTAGTAATGTATTGGTCCCAAGATATATTTTAATCAATCCAGATATAGCACAATTTTCTTCTTGTAAGTTACAAGTATCAATAGAAATATTAAGAGTTCCATTTAATTTCAAATAAGTATTGAAGTTTACAAAAAATGTCTTTTTTGTATTTAGAATTAAATTATTAATCTTCGGCCAAGTCAGTAAGTCATTGATTGTTTTAGTAATATTATGATGAACACGCACTTCATTGTGATTATGAAAAATTAGGTTGGAGTCATCGGGAAAGAGAACAGGCTCAGCTAGTGGGATATTTAGCGGCAGGTCATTAATAAGAATCAGGAATAAAACAGATCCTAAAATAGAGCCCTGTGGAACTCCGCAGGTGATAGGAAGTAGTTGTGAACGGGTTGAATTGACTTCAACGTATTGCATTGTCTCTTGTAACCATTGTTTAGCAAGGTCACGTATACCATACATTTCCATTTTGCAGATTAACAAATAATGATCAACCATACCAAATGCCTTATGGAGGTCGATAAACAATCCAAAAATGTATTCCTTATTATATTTGGCATTCAAAATATTATTTATGAAAGAAAACAGGGCGTCATTTATGAATTTGCTCTTTCTGAAGCCAATTTGATGCTGTGAAAGGATTTTGTGTTTTTCGAGGAATGAAACTAATCTATTATACATTGCTTTTTCCAGTATTTTAGAGACGGTGGATAACAAGGAAATTGACTCGTAATTTTCGACATTACATTTTTCATCTTTTTTTGAAAAGTGGTTTTACTTTTGCAGTTTTGAATATACATCTGGAAATTTTCCAAATTCAAATGATAAGTTGCATATTATGCTCAAAGGTTTAACAATATATTTAGCACAGTGCTGTACAACCAGGTCTGGTTTCTTATCTAACCCAAAAGAAAGTTTGTTTTTAAAACTACAGGCGACTCCCGAGATTCGACCGTTTGATATTTGACAAATTCGAGATTTCGACACAGCCGATCGAATTGGGAACTACTTTACGCGGAGTAATTGGTTCCGACCAACCACGCGAAGTTTAGTTTTAGTGTAGACATAGTTATATCTGCTCTAATTGTTTGAATTTGTGCTGATTTCACTTTTTTCTGTTAATCTTTTATTTTATTTATTTATTTTATTGATTTATTTATAAATTTATCACTTAACATGGCATCTAAAAGGAAATGTAATAGTGATAATGTAAGTGAATCAAATAAAAGAGTGCATAAGACTCATAGTTATGAATTGAAATTAGAAATTTTAAAGTGTGATGAGAAAGGTGAAAGCCATACTGAAATCGCACCATCGTTGGGAATGTGTCGTTCAACTATTAGCACTTATGTGAAACAGAAGGAGAATATGTGATAAATTCAGTTAATTTGATAACAACAATAAACAGTTCCCCACCCAGTAGCTCCTCTTCTTCCAACTAAAATCTTCCAACTTCTCAATTATTAAACCAAGTCCAGTAAGCGCAGTTGAAAAAGATTTAAGGTATGAGAATATTTTTAATTTTATTGTTTCTTTATTCTTAAGTTATTTTGTGCTTTTTAATAACTTTTACGATATATTAATTTCGCTGCGATAAATAGTTGTATGGATAGATAGATGTATGCAGGTATGTTGTCCGGCTCGCGCGAGTCGTTTGTAACGACTCGCGCGAGGCGGACCGGGCCGTCTGCAGGACATATTGCATGCATCTATCTTTGAAGTTCGAAACAAAAATTTATTTTTTCCTTTTTAGTGCAAAAAATAAGTTATACATTTAAAATATTTATTATTTAATTTATTCATAATTTATTATTGTTGTATTAACATATTAGTAACGTTATTTTATATTTATAGAACGTGAGGGGAGACTTTTTCCCGAGATGCGGGAACGTATCCCCAGATTATATCATGCAAGTATATGGAAAAACGGCCTTCGACATTCGACCACGTTTTCAGGAACGCATCCCCGTCGAATCTCGGGAGTCGCCTGTACTTATAATACTGAATATTTCATTCTCAGATACTGGTTCTAAAAATATAGAATGTGTATTAATCGGGGCATTAACAGAAGTTGTAATTGTAGGAATTAATGTTGATGAACAAAAGTCCTCATTGTCAAAAATATTATTGATGGCATTTGAAATATCATAGGGGTCAGTATCTAAATTACCATTTACGAAAATTACCAGAGAATTGATCATTGTCTCTTTACCCAGAAAAATATATGATAACCACATTAAACGAATTTCTGTAAGCTTATTTTGCCTTCAGGTTCGAATATCTGTTTATTTTCTACTTGTCCTATCTCTGCATTTTAGATAACCTTCTGTGGGAATCACTGCAGAATTTAATATTCCTAAATTTTCCGTCAGAACGAAGTGGAAGAGGCAGAACCAACTACGTTTGGAGCAGCTTAGGCAGCAAGCCGCCGGGGAAGCGGTGGTCGTGACATCTGCTGGTCCAGTAGTACACCACCCCCTTGGAAAGGACCTGCACCATCACCTCCACCACCATCACTTGCACCAGAGCTCAGCCCAGCAGCAACAGCTGGGCGGCGGTGATTCCACGACATCCCCCTCTTCGTCCACCGCCTCCACCTCATCCCCGTCCTCCGGGTCCTCATGCTGCGCCCCCCCGCCGCCTCCTCCGCCCCCGCCACCACCTCCCCCGCCGCCCCCTTTCCTGCTTCCAGCAACCGCGGGACATCATCACCCTCACCACCACCACCATCAGCCATGTTTCCTGAACGCGGCGGCCATTTTCAGAAACGTCACCTACGTGCACGGTTGTCAGCTCTAGCAAATGGCCCACGAGCCTGTGGATTGCGAAGAAGCGTTTGCAGGACTCGTAATGCAAGACAGATTGCAGTATCTGAGGGCCGGTAACTCGACCGAAGAACGTTTCTAAAAAGAAAGCTACTCATGGCTGTGGGACGGAACTCCATGAGCTACGATTGTTTCAGGAGTTGACGGAAAATTGAAAAGGTTGCCGAATCTTATTCCAACAAGCATCGAAGTCCGGTGTTCGGTCGGGTATCGTAACGGTATGATAAAAGTGATACTCGAAAGTTTAACAATGCTGGAAATCGATCGAAATTGAAGGGTGAATAATTAAAAAAATAGATTCTATCGTACAAAGAGGTAAGTGCGTTTAAATCTGTCAAATAAGATTCCGTGTATTGATTTCTGTTTATATTGATGTTGAAATTATATGTTCGCTGGAAGCAAAATGTTTCAAAGAGTCTGTCGGAGTCAAAGTTTTGATAATACACATTATTTTAGGTTAAAATGAGTAGTGAGTCTCTTTCGTCTTTACGAATATTAATTTAATATTTCATGCATCAACGAAAATTTAATTTTTTTGTTTTCAGCGTGGATATTAATCTCTCCTCTGATAATTTCACAAAGGACTGTCGAAACAATTAACCGTGATAAATAGACCGCATTGATAGATTTTCACTCTATAACACTGAGCATGCAATTATTAAAATGGAATTGTTCGTGCGCCGACGTCTCGTCGATGCTCTTTGAAAATGCAAACAAAAGTACTGTCGAAATTTTAATGGATTGTGATAAAGTTATTCATGTTTCCAGTGTATTCTGAAATGACTAAATTCCAATTTAGACTTTCAAACAAACGGAGGAGTTAACAATCATTTCGCCGGGATCGTAGTCACAGCAAGACCATAAATCGACGTGTGTATATATATATATATATATCTCATAGCTGTGATCGGAAGGACCAAATAAATCCTTCGCGGTGAACACATGACCTTGGGAGGTGAAAAAGGGCGTCGCCAGGTGTCTCCCTCTCTCTCAACAGGCATTGAATCTTGTCTATAATATAATAGAGAAAAGGAAGACATTTGCGACCAAAACGTGTTTACTTGCCGTGTTCAGTTCGTTGTCATAGGTTAGTGTGATCCCTGATCTCCCAATGACTGTCGTATGTGTGTGACTGTTGAAAACATGTAATTAAAGAAGTTGAACGCTAAATCCTCTCATTTATTCATTTGGGTTTGTTTTCGCCGTCACTTTCTTATTTATTAGCTCGACCAATCCATTCAAGAGTTTTACTTGTTTCATTTAGATGTACAGTTGGTCTAATTAATCACCAAGTGCCGAAATGAGATATCATTTCAATGGGTAAACCTATGTATTTTTCTTTTAAGATTTATTGTAGAAGAGATTCTTTAATGTCCTCTGCCATATGTTGCATGTGCTACATGCACTTAATGACTCCTCTTACTGGCTCTGGCGATTAAATGGCAGAATACTCCTTCAAGTGTTGATGGCTGGCAGTATCCCTCGCATATTCCCGCTGTTTTTTATTTAACTCGGCGAAATATGGGAATGCTTTTTAAACAGGAGAAAAATTCTGCCATGAACGGGAACTGAACCCAGGTCTTCCATGTTTCTGAAAGCGGATGTTTATCTGAGTTGGAGCCGGGTTAGCCAATAGATGTATGCCATAGATATATGCAATATGTTCTGCAGACGGCCCGGTCCGCCTCGCGCGAGTCGGACAACATACCTGCATACATCTATCTATCCATACAACTATTTATCGCAGCGAAATTAATATATCGTAAAAGTTATTAAAAAGCGCAAAATAACTTAAGAATAAAGAAACAATAAAATTAAAAATATTCTCATACCTTAAATCTTTTTCAACTGCGCTTACTGGACTTGGTTTAATAATTGAGAAGTTGGAAGATTTTAGTTGGAAGAAGAGGAGCTACTGGGTGGGGAACTGTTTATTGTTGTTATCAAATTACCCGAATTTATCACATGTTCTAGAATTTTCTCCTTCTGTTTCACATAAGTGCTAATAGTTGAACGACACATTTCCAACGATCGTGCGATTTCAGTATGGCTTTCACCTTTCTCAACACCAACCAGCCTCAATGGATGTCCTTCAAGAGATACATCGAAGGAAAACCAATCCATCAACGTATATATTAATTAAGGGAAGGCCTATATCAGTCACAACCCGAAACGAAGTTTCCCATCCACTTTCACTCAGCCACGCTTGTGATGAAGTGAAAGGGAAGGAGATGCTTGAGGGGGGCGCACGGGTCGCTGGAATAGGGCCTCGAGTCTCAGTACGCGGCAGCGCAGGGCGGCGGGCGTCGAGGACACGCGGGTTGGGCAGCAAGGGTCTTCTTACCATAATACTACAACAGAGCTCCGATTTCGGAGCTGTACAGGCAGCTAGTCTCAAATAGTGATTGCTTTAATTATAAATTGATCGTAGGATTGTATGCAGAGCAGAGCGGAAAAGTTGGGAATGATTTCGAAACAGGAAGAACATTCCCAAAGAAATTTGTGTGATACTGCTATGTATTACAGAACGTCTTCCATTCCTGTCATACTACCTAGGTGAATAATAATTCTAAGCACTGACATTTATAAATATAAAAACAGGATTCGTATCACTGCGTACCAATCTTACTCTCTCACTCACCAATATTCATTTATGCATAGAGAAGCTAGTTATACGAAACCATCTTGTTGAAAGATAGATTTAAAATTAGTTTTCATCTGAATGTGTTCATATATAACGATTGTTTTATTTCTATTTACTGAAGCATATTTTCGTAGCATTTTAATGATTCACTATTGTAGTGCTTATTAAAACCAAATACAAGAACAACCTGAACGTTTTCAGTTTTCTGTTACCTACAACAGAATATGGCACCTTTATAACTCTAATTAATTTTAATCGCTAAATAATTCATAATAAAAGAATGAAAATAACATTTCAAAATTATGTAATTTAGCTACGCATAAAACACATGTATCGTATACTTACGTAGCCCATATACGTATCGTATACGTATAGACTCAACAAAATTAAAATTGAGTTTAACATTAAATATGCAATGGGGTACAATTTTTTAATGGGTATACCAACAAATGAGGTTGATTAACACTGATATAATTTGTCTAAATGTGTAAGGATTGTAAAATAATTATTTGGAAGAGAGGAATCACTTAATCTCAACCTAGCCAATAAGAAAATTTTTGTCGTTTTTCTAAAAAATCGCTTATGTGTTCAAGTTGTCTTCCGTTTTCAGTGTTTATTGGTCAATATGAGAACTAGACATTATAAAATTTTGGTGGATCTAGCTGCTCGAGAGTAATCTGCGTCTACACCAGAACTTAACTTATTAACTCGAGAAATCCTGCTTAGAAAGAAAATATGATTTTTTCATCGAAACATCTATGAATGAAACTTAACTGTAACGGATAGCGAGCTTGATTTCTCAATTAAAGTACCGGTGTTCGATTTCGAGAAAGTTTACTTTCAAAAATTGATTTTCTCATAAATCTTTTGTTTTTTTGGCAGGGCACAATAATATTTATTTTGCGATAATTTTTGTGAAAGGTAAAAGTGACGTATGTAATATGCTACTTAATTCTTTCCTCTTTTTAACAATTTCTTTATTAACTTAAAGAGATATGTATGTGTGTGTGTGTATATATATATATCATGTATGTATATATATATATATACATACAGTGTGGGACCCTGTATCCGGCTACCCAGTATCCGGAACGTTCCGAAAACCGGAAACCGACAAAGTGTAATATTTAAAATGCGCGCCAAGTAATTTGTGTTTGTTGGTGGCGCCACTGATGTGTTTTATAACCAAGTCGATGGTGAAGGCTTGTATTTTCGTGATTTTTGCTCACATTTTTACTGCAGAGCAGGTGTATAATGCTGACGAGACTTCTTTATATTGGAGGTATATTCCTAGAAAAACTGTTGTTACACCAGAGGAATCAGCACCCAGTGGGTTTAAAGACTCAAAAGAAAGGATATCAGTGCTAGGTTGTACATTTGTGCATTTGTTTGTACATTTTAGGCCTGTCTACCCGAATTCCGGAAAAACCCCCTATCCGGCAACACTCAGGTCCCAAGCATGCCGGATACAGGGTCCCACACTGTGTGTGTGTGTGTGTATATATATATATATATATATATATATATATATATATATATATATAGGTAGGTAGGTAGGTAGGTAGGTAAGTTTTAGAACACCAAAAATAGTGTCTAATAACTCGAGAGCGGCTGCATGTACTTTAGCCATTCTTTCAATTTGAAAGAGTGCCACATATAAAGACTCTTATGTGTAAACACCGTGCAAAATAACGACCTGAGTTCGATTCCAGAGACGTTTAATTCCCTCAATTGGATAACATGCGCAGGACCTTCTCGAATTTTTAACTATCTCATAAACTGTAAGTCGTAATTATATACTCTCGCGGACTTTTTGTTGCAGATGTTGTCTTCTATTCTACTAAATTTATTAATCGATACCTTACAAATCGTATAAAGGCAAGGGAGAGTAAAATATGGATTTCTTATTGTAGGATTGACGGAAATGGCGTCTCTTGATTGTGGCGCCGCAAATGGTAACGGCCACATACCGAGGTACGTCCTACTACCAACCCTTAAAAATTATTCCGACTCTTGAAGAATTTATGCGAATGTTTGGATACGAAGAAAAGACCGTAAAATTTGCAACTGACAGTAAAATCATTGAATCTAACCGTTGGGTTGTGTTGGTGTTTCATCTTTAATCTATAAACTTCCTAAAATTTGTTTACATTAAAAAAGTTTTTTTATATATACGTTCTTTCTTTCTCTCTTTACCACACTTTACTACACTTTCCAAAAATATCTCTCTCCTGCCAATAGCGTTGTTCCAACGGATCTGCCTCTTACCAATTGAAGCGCGACCCCTCCCCTTTTCCTCTCCCTCCCTCTCTCCCCCTTACGTCCCTCATCTCAAATTGCACATAAACCGCAACTTGCCCCCTCAATTCACTTAGAGTAGCAACCAACCCGTTTCGTCAGAGGATTTTGTTATCATCTTGTGTGTGTTAACCAAACCGCGGATCATCAGATCGGGACGATAATTTCGAGGTTCAAAAGTGAGTACATATATCCATCCGATCCTTAATCAAAGTCGCTCCTAACCTCCCCATAAAATCTGATTAGCACTCCACAGGCTGTGTCGCGTCCCTAAGTGACGAAAAATCCATCGGCAAAGTAGGAGCGAACGCTCGGGGAGCTTATCTTTATATAGGTGAATGATATTACTTCCTCTCCATAATTTTAAAATTTATCTGGCGTGATCAGCATATGACTTTATCCACACAGAGTAATGAGCGTGATTGCAGTAAGGATTGCAAGTTTCCCTCAACAACAGATTCCTCAAGATTAACTATCGGTAATTAAAACTCGTGAATGAATTTTAAACTAATGTAATGATTTTCACAGTGTAAAATACTTTGAAGTACACTTCACTTTGTAAAAAAGGATACGTAATTTGTTGTTACTATGGTTAAAAAACTATTGATGCGCATCATACTACTTCAGGCCAAATTATTAGGCAAAATATTTGACTTCAAAATTACCGTTGATTCTGTTTGCGTCTCTCTCAATATTGACTAGAAAATTCGTTACAAAATGTGACGCTAGAAGATATTTGGATAATTTTTGTCGTGATCAAAATAACCGTAGGAATCGCGATCGACAATTCGAAAATTTTACCATAACAACGGAAACTAAGCTAGCACCTAGCGACACAACGTACTAAACAAATTCAGACGGACTATCAAAATACGTACTAAAGTACTGTTAAAATTCGTTCTAAGAGAAAACGTTTCAAAATGAAGTTGTAGAAAATTATTTTGTCTACAACCTTGTAATGACAAATATTTACATTAATGAAGCCCAATATGATATAGTTGACGAAAACGGAAAAATGTCAAGATAAAGCCTCTCCTACTACTTGATCAAGTTTAACTAAAATCTTATCATACCTCTGGTTTTTCATAAAAATCTTAAACTTAAAATTTTGTGCTGATTTAATTATAAGTTTTTGATTTATGGCACCCATAATATTCCTATCTCACATGGGCATCATAGAGAATACAGTGAGAACGCATTCAGATGACTTTAAAAAGTTGCAATCCCTTACGTTTTTCCATCAAAGCAATAATTATCCAATAGTGCGTGTGAAGAAAGCAAATAAAGAGAGAGATGGATGAAGAATGCTCGGTCAGTTGGGTAAAATACAGGAGCAAGCGTAGACTTCAATCTTATTACTCTATTATTATAAATCACGTTCCCTCATTAATACTTCACTAGTAATATTAATGAAGAGTGGAGACTACGTCAAAGGTGATATTCTTAAAAGAATCAACTCCAATGCCGTAATTTAATAAAAGGAGTGCCACAAATGTGAAAACAAAAGGAAAGTCAACTAAAAACAAAAGGAATTTACACTCATTTTCAGTTTTCCAGAGAGCGCAGTAGCTCTCCTCCGACGAACACACTCCAACCCAAAAGTCAGGCCCCTCCCCATCGAAACATCCGCTACTCATAAATGCAATTACACACAAATTTAATCATGCCGGCAGAGGGGTGATTAACGTGTCGTGGGATTGCTATCAATATTTACAAGAAAATTTATTTACAGAATGCGACGCTAGAAAGTAATGGTGTAGTTTTGATCGCAATTAAAATTAAAATTACCCTTGGCAGCGTAGGCATCACTATCAACAATTAGAAAATCAGAATTAGATTTATCACAATAAAAATCGAATTGGTTAACATTAAAAGAGACCATGTGGTACACATTTTTTTCAAAAATGTTTTAAGGGGTAGGTACACCGAAAAAGAGTTTTAATAACGTTGGTATACGGTATGCTCGACTAATTTACAGGTTATTTTAGCTTCTTTCGAAGAGCTTGAGACTAGACTTACAAATAATTCAATTCAACTCAGTTTGTTTAAAGATAAACCGTTTTTAGAAACATTCCGCTTTATTTCTATAAACGTTCAAATTTTTATTACTAAAGCATTACGACAATTAAAAAGGCCATGAAAATCGTGTTTAATAAATTTATAAAAGTTAAATCAACACGAAAAGAAGATGTTATATTCTATTATTTGTTGGAATATCGTGTTTTAGACGTGCGATTGATAGAAGTTGGCATTTTATTTTCGAGTAGTATCAATTACGCGAATTGTTTTTGGTTGTGATATTGTATATTAAAAACGCCAATCAAAAATTAATTTACTGTCGCGAATTCAAAAGCCTTTTAGACAGGAAGACAAAGACGCCTTTAATTAGAAGTATTTTATTTTATAAATCGATTCATCCGTTAATTATATCCTTCCATTGGAGGCATTCGCGGAATGGCGGAAAAAAATACCAAGGCTTCACTTTTAAATCCCGAAAATTGAATTACCTCGAGTGTGATTTAAAAAAAATAATAATCCGCGACCTGGCAACATCGCGAGAGATGAATTACGTCGAGTCCCGCGTTCAAGTCGCGCTTTTTATTGCAGTCAAGTCGCCGTCGACGCCGTTTTCTATCTCCACGCCAAAACTCCTCCTCCAAAGATTTTCTCCACTCCCATTCACCCAAACCACACTCCTTGTAACCACGGAAACGCGTGCTGTATATTATCCTTCCCTCCACTTCTCTACCCTATAACCCTTCATTCGTTCCTCTCCTCTCTCTCTCTCTTACTATCACTCTTTTCTCTCTCACTCCCTCCATACTTCACATCTCCCTCTTTTCATCCATTCCTCTTTCCTTACCCTCCCTCTTTTTACCTTTCAATCTCTTCTCCCTCCCATTTCTCTTCCCTCTCCCTTCTTCCCCCTCCCTCACCCTATTTTTGACCTCTCCCTGATCTCTCTCTTTCACTCTCTCCCCTCTTTTCTCTCTCTCTCCCTCCCCTCTCTCTTCCCCCTCTCTCCCCCCACTCCTCCTCTCTTTCACCCTCTGTCTCCCCTCCTTTTTCTCTCCCTCTCTCCTCTCTCTCTCTCTCTCTCTCTCTCTCTCTCTCTCTCTCTCTCTCTCTCTCTCTCTCTCTCTCTCTCTCTCTCTCTCTCTCTCTCTCTCTCTCTCCTCTCTGCGTGGTCTTTTACTAGGATATCCAAGTCAGGTCTTTCCTAGGGTTTTACCACAATTACTGTCTTCTTATATAAAAATTTTCCGAATTTGTAATTTGATGTTTTTCTATTTTTTTCTGGTTCTTTTCTTTGAAATTATTAGTATTATTTTATCCTCATTTATAACTGTTGACGCAGGGTTAAATGTAAGAAGGGAAGTCTCAATTTCGCCCTAATAAAGTCGTTTGTCTGTCTGTCTCCTTCGCCCCTCACTCTCCCCCCTCTCTCCTTCACTCTTCCCTCTCTCCCCTCCTTTCTCTCTCCCTCTCCTCTCTCTTCCCCCTCTTTTCCCTCACTCCCACCTCTCTCTCTCCTCCCCCTCATTCTCCCCTCCTTTCTCTCCCAATCTCCTCACTCTCCCTCCTCTCTCTCTCTCTTCCCTCTTATTCCTCTCTTTATCTCCCCCTCTCTCCCCTACTTTCACATATATCCCCTCCTATCTCTCTCCGCCTCTCGCTTCTCCCTCCACTCTCCTCCTCTATTTTCCCTATCTATCCATTCTCCTTTCTCTCCCCCCTTCCATCCTCCCTCTTTCTTATATAATCCCTCTCTTTTCTTCCCTCTTTCCCTCCCTCTTTTCCTTCTCCATTCTCTTATTCTCTCTCTCTTTTTCATCCAACGGTATCCTCGCCAAAATATTTTTTTTTAAATAACCCTTTCCCGATTTCTCGCTTCGTTATTCACTTTTCCGGAGCTTTTATTTGCAAAAAAAAACCTCCTCCTCCCGCACGTCTTCCTCCGCTCGGAGTACGTATTTTATTTTTCTCCTCCCCCGCCATTTTGGGTGGTTATGTAGTGGAAGGGTTAGCGTGGAGCAAAAGAGAGAGAGAGAAAGGGAGGACGAGGTTGTTCTGTTTTATTTTTTCGTTTCTTCTTTTCTCTCTCTCTCTCACTCGCATAATGGCGCGATGCGAGTCCTCGGCGACATTATTATTTTTTTATTTCTCGATCCCATCCGTTTTCTGCGTCGTCTCGAGTTGAAATGAAAAGTATTAAAAAAAAAATATGAAGAATATCCCGCGACCTTATTCTGAATAGTGGCGTGCGCCTCTTCCTCGTCTATGGTGCTAAAGATCTCGTTTCCTCGGATACGGTCGGGAGAAGGGGGACGATGGAAACCCAAAACACACTTTCGAACGTTCTTCTTTTTTATTTGTTGAGGTATTTTTTCCCTTTTTTTTACGGAAGGAGAATGCGATGGTAGGTGTTGGTTAAGGGTTGGGAGAGAAAGAGAGGACGACCCGTTGTGAGCTGGAAAGAAAATTAGACGCCAAAGTATTTGTGAATTTTTATAATACCTTAATTTAGTGGCATCCTGTATCTAAGAGCGGCGTTTTTGGAAAGGTAAATAAATAAAATGTTTGGACTTTTTTCCTTCGAAGTCTCCAAATTTTGAGGAAATTTTAACCCTTATTTCAATCGGAAGAATTCAAGATGAGCAACCTTGGATTGAAATCTTCACAGATAAAGTTTTTTTTTAAATTTAGAATCTATGGTTGTATATTTTCACGTATAGTTTACACATCCATTCTCAAACCGACATGCAATAAACTCCCTATTTGTCGGATATCTCACGACCATGATTATTCCGGTTAAACGATATACTATAGTGCACAATAGTGAAAATAAGTAAATATAAATAATTAAAGTTAAAAATACTTAATGATGTTGCATAAAACAAGTTCACTTGTGAAGAAATAATGTAGTACGTCTTAACTGTTTATCAGTACAGTGCAAGTAAATAGCCAACATATGTAAGTACTTACGTAAGCTGTATGATAAACCTTTAAATTATAAATCCTAAAAATTGCTGTTATAAAATATATGTTGATAATCGAGAGTTTACAGCGAAACCATCAAAGGAAAATATTCCGTAATATGCTATCTCAAAACCTTTTTCTCGAGAATGTCCCTCTTTTCCTTCCTCTGTGAGGGTCTCCTCCCACTCGTAATTCTTTGGAGGTCTAAAAATGGAAATTTGGCGAGAGAGAAGAGAGAGAGAGAGAGAGCAGGGTTGGAGAAAAAACCTTGAGAAAAGAGATAATGATTAGCCTTTAGGCTGCATCCTCGCGAAAGAAAGAATAAACACCACTGGAGAGGACAAGAGGACGGAAAGGGTAACTACTAGCAGGCACTCAATTGAGGGAGAAATAGACAAAAAAATATAAAGAGGACGGGAGTTAGGGAGAGAGAAAAGGAGTGTGAGAGAGAGAGGAAGGATGCATAGAAATGAAACAAGGGTTAAACTCGTCGACTTCCGCGAGGACGACTCCATTGTCGCCATTGTGTGGGAGCCACGCGCCGTCAACAATGCCCGCGTCCACCCCCTCTCCGTTTACTGCTATTGTTGACGTTGCGCCCCATTGTTGTCGAGGCCCTCAGCGCGTGGTCTTAATGGGGTTTCAAACAAGCGGTCGAGACGGTTCTTCGCCTCCGCATAATGGCGGATGTTTGATTCCAGCAGAGGAGAGAAACCCTTCTCTTCCTTCGTCCCTCTCACCCGTGGACCACTTGAAAGCGTTCTACCGAGACTCCCTCCCGACTAACCCTCCCACTCTCCCCAATCCTCCACTCTTCCCAAATAGTGCAGATCGGTCCTATCATTCAATGGAATTGCTTTTATATGTGGTGACCTTTTGGTAATAGGGGGGAAGTAGGAGTTTCACTGGAGTTGGAATCTCCGGTTGCTTCTGGACATATCTCGACACATGCCGACACTTGGTTTAATAATATGAAATTTACGATACTTCATTACTAATAACGTTCTTTAAACACCGTAACCATTTCATAACCTGAAATGATTTCCAAGTACTGAATTCAGAAAATGAAATCGTATAAATTACGTAATTGGTAAATATAATACATCACGTATAACAGGTTTTTATTTCAAGGAAAAATTTCAAGAAAAAAAGGTTTTTTAATATTCATATTGAATTGAACATTATGGGATAATATTTCATGATATGAGTGTACATACAATGAGAAGTATGTCCCCTTCACGGAGAATATAGAGAAATAAATGATAAAAACTCAATTTTCTGCTGTATAAGCACAAAAATTTATTATGATGAGAGCGATTCGTTGGAAAATTCCATTTTCTGCATATGATTCTAAAATTCCCGAATATATTAGGTAACCCATTTGTATTTACTCGACGAGAAAATGATACTTTAGATGCATTTAAAATTTTTTTAAATACACGCTTTTCCTAACTACCCTTGCAGATTTCAGCTTCTATTATTCGAGCAACGACTGCGTCTCACCTTAATTCGTGTTGTTTAAAAATATTTTTTCTTTAAAACATCACTTCTTTTATCGCGTTTTAAAAATAAACCACAACTTAACGGCGTTTTATTTTTTTCGGGGCGGTTTTTCGCAGGCGCCGTCCTCCACAAAAGTTATTTCTCGATGGCCATTTTGTTATCCCTTCTCTCGAGGAGCTTTTCCCCAGTATATACTGTATTTTTTTATAACGATGTCCCTTCCCCTTCACTCCCTCCGTTCCTTCTCTCTCCTTCTATTTCCTCTCTCCCATTCTTTCCGAATCGCGTAACACCGATTCGCTACGCTCGTTCGACCATGGAGCTTTTTCCCCGACGACCCCCTTCTTCTCTTCCCCTCTCCCTCCTCCTCTCCCCCCTCCTTCCCCCTCCCATACTCCACCCCTCCCGAATAACCTCCACTCAATTTTTTCCTTCCTCCCTCTATCCTCGGGATACCCTCCATCGCCCATGAAAAAAAGGAGGTCTCATGAATATGAAAGTCGAATCCTTAACAATTCGATCCGTATCGAGTGGGTTTCGAGGAAGAAGGATGAGAAGCACACCCAAAAAAATATGATTTTTTTTCTTCCTGAAGGACGTCCGCCATTTTTTTCACCATCCATCGCTATTTCGCGAGACCTAACTCGTTAATTACAACAGAGACGGGACGCAATTAGGAGAGAGAGAGAGAGAGAGAGCGATAGGAACTGAGAAGCGTAAAACTCGGAGGATGAAAGGGATCGAGAGATCGAAAGAGTGGGAGAGAAATGCGAGAGATTGATCGGTTGTTTTAATTTTCGACGCGAACGGAAAAATTGCGCATCGAAAAGGGGTTTCGAGCTTTCTTTTTTTTCTCAAGATAGGTTCCGATTAGTCAGCAGAACATAGCTTTTGTTCGGTCGGCCACGCGTATATTAAGTTTTTTTTTAAGTCAAGCTCCATCCGAACGAGACGGAAGGCGCGGAAATTGAGGAAAAAAACAAGTGAACGACGTCATGAAATCCTCCGTTTCTCCACACACACGCACATATATACGTGTGTGTATATATATGTATATATATATATATGTATTTTTAAATATCCTCCTCTTACCTTCTTTCTTCCCCCTCGCCTTTCAATTAAGGATTTCGACGGCTTTCTTTTTCCTTTTTAATTCTTCCCTTTTTTTGCCCCCTTTATTGAAAGGGCACGTGTTTTGCGTGTGTATTTTTTTTAAGCATTCGAGTACAGCCATGCAAGTCTCTCTTCCTCTCTTTTTTTTCTTATCATTGCCCTTCGAGACACACAAACGCGCGCGCGCACTACGTTGGACAAGAGAAAGGACACAAACACAAAGCGAAAATAATGTTAGAAAAAACGAGGGCGAAAGAAAGAGGCTGAGAGAGTCGTTCAACCTCGGCGGTGCTTAAAATTTTGTTTATATAGCGTCTTTCGCCCTTATTTCCTCCCTCCCTCCCTCCATCCGCCTCTCTCTCTCTCTCTCGACATACCTCACTCTCTGTGTGTGTCCTTTTCTTTTTTCACCTGCAATCCACTAATAAGCAGACCTCCAGTAGTTAGACACCGTTGGTCTTCTCCATATCCGTCGAGTAAATGAAAAAAAAATTAAAGCTTCCCGCCGTTCCCGCTTTTTCCTTTTTTTTTTATTCCTCCCCACTGGATGTAACAGAGTGGAAAGTGGTTCAAGGGAGCGAAGCGAGTAACGCGAGAGAGCAATTCCGTTGCATAGCAATCCAGAGCTGTGAAATTAAGTAGACGAGATAATTACGGAGAGAGAGAGAGAGAAGGGAATTGAAAGAGAAAAAGGACGAATCTTAGAGAGAAAGAGAGGCATTAGACAAATGAATGCTGAAGGAAAGGTAGAGTTAGAGTTAGAGAGAGAGAAAGAGAGAGGGAGGGAGAGGGAAAGAGGAAGAGGGGGAGGGGGAGGGAGAGGGGGAGGGGGAGAGGGAGGGGGAGAGAGAGAGGGAGAGAGAGAGGAGAGAGAGGGAGAGGAGAGGAGAGAGAGAGAGAGAGAGAGAGAGAGAGGGAGAGAGAGGGAGAGGGGAGAGAGAGAGGAGGGAGGGGGGAGAGGAGAGGAGAGGGGAGGGGAGAGAGAGAGAGAGGGAGAGGGGAGGGGACGAGGGGAGAGAGAGGGAGGGAGAGGGAGGGAGAGAGTGAGGGAGAGAGAGAGGGAGAGAGAGAGGGAGAGGGGAGAGGAGAGAGAGGGAGAGGGAGAGAGAGAGGGGGAGGGGGAGAGAGGGGGGGAGGGGGAGAGAGGGGAGAGAGAGAGAGAGTTAGAAGAAAAGAGAAAGAAAAGAAAGGCAGATGAAAATATACGGATAGATAGAGAAATTGGGAGAGTAAAACACAGTATAGGGGGAATAGATGGAGAGAATAGAGGGAGAATATAAAGCGAGAAAAAGTGATAAATAGAGTGAGAAAATAGAGGGAGAGATGTGAGCAGAGGAGTAGGAAGATATGGGGCGAAAAGTGGGGGTGAAAGAAAGAGATTAGGAGAAAAATAAGGGGGGGAGAGAGAGAGGGAGGGATTGTAGAGAGAATAAGGAGGAGAGAAAGGGATGGAGAGTGAGAGAGATTGAGAGGGAGTGAGACGGGCAGAGAAAGGATCTTGGGAGGAAGAAAGAAAAGCTTAAAGTGGAGATACAAATGAATAACATAGGAATGGAGACGTGGGTGGGAGAATCACGGCAATAGAGGGAGGATGAAGATTGCGCCAAGAAGCACGTAAGGTGAGAAACGAAGATGGTTGAAGGAGAGATAGAGATAGAGGGAGAGAGAGAGGGAGAGGGAGGGGGAGAGAGAGAGAGAGAGAGAGAGAGAGAGAGAGAGAGAGAGAGAGAGAGAGAGAGAGAGAGAGAGAGAGAGAGAGAGAGAGAGAGAGAGAGAGAGAGAGAGAGAGAGAGAGAGAGAGAGAGAGAGAGAGAGAGAGAGAGAGAGAGAGGGGGGGGGGGAGGGGGGGAGATAGAGGGAGAGAGGGAGAGAGGGGGGGATGGGGAGTTTCACGGCGACACCAGCGCTGGTTGCAAGGCCAACTCGACACACGGATTTTATGCAGGAGAGTGCATTATATAAATGATATCCGGGACGACGTTGTTATACACGGCAACGCAGGTAGAAATGGGAGGAAGAGGGAGATGTGAAGCGAGAGGGAAAGAGAGAGAGAGAGAGAGACGCTGATAAAATGAACTAAACAGGAGGTATTATATATGTATGTATATATATTTTTTTAGCAATTTGAGTCCAAAATAAAACAAACGGCAGACGCTGAAAAGAGAGGTAAATTAAAAAATTGAAAGAATCGCGTTATAAAGTAAAACGGGGACAAGATGTCAGGCTCTTTCGCGCCAAAATAGCACTCTATGTATAATGCGAGAGAAGAGCTGTGCGGGGGAGGGAGAGAGGGAGAGGGAGGAGGGGTGGGAACGAAAAAAAGGATGAGTTTCTGAAGTGAGTTTCACGAGGACTAAATTTAAAACAATTGAGTGCACACAAACAGAAAAACAGCGTGGGGTACGTATTCCCCCGTCTCTCTCTCTCTCTTTTCTTTCTCGCCCGTCATCGCTCGGAGCACTTCTTTTTTTTTGAGGTTCCACGATCTCCCACATTGCCCTTTATTCCGCAAGCCCTCGAAAAACAAAGGAAAAACGCCGAGTCTTCAGGCTGCGTATTATTACGTCAAACCGTGTCCGAGGACATGAGTGGAGCGAGCGTAGGATGAGGGAAATTAATAAAGCGAGAGAGAAAGCGGTAAAGATAGGTGGAAGGAAGATGAGTTTAAATAGAGATAAGAGAGACAAATAGCTGGGACATGAAAGAAAGATGCCTTCTCGGTTTATATACATATATAATATATATGTATATATATAACACATTTATGCATGCATTAAAACCTCATTATCACAAAGTTACCTTGTAAACACGCGGATTCGAACTAACTTAACCGCCAAAAATGTATTCAAACTAGGTAAATAGTTCGTCAATATTACGGATCGAAAGAATATATCAAATATGGAAATTTCAAATGATAATTTTTATTCTATTCAATAATGCGTTTGCAGTTGTCTTTCTTTTCTAAATTTAAAGAATATATCAAATATGGAAATTTCAAATGATAATTTTTATTCTATTCAATAATGCGTTTGCAGTTGTCTCTCTTTTCTAAATTTAATGCTTGAAGTGAGTTGTAACGACGTAATTAATTGGTAAGACAAGACAACATCCCGTTAAAATGGCAAGATTTCCCCAAAATATGCGAATTATAAACATTTAACATAAGTGATTTTAAAATATGGCCGGAAAAAGATGAACAGCATAAGTACATTTATAATTTTTCTTCAAAACGGTTCAGATCCGAAGATCGTAGGTTAATTCTAATTTTAATATAAGAAAGAATGAAAGCCTGCACGTCGAATAGTCGATTTTTACGTGTTATTTTATAGACGAGTTATCGGTAGATGGGTGTCTACCTCGGGTTCGAATCCTGCCGATAGCATGTAAAACCGATAGCATGTAAAAATATATGTTATTATTCGCGTTATTTCTAGCTATCGGGTGTAGCGTTACATCAGACAAACCAACCAAGGAACAATCTATTGTTATGTTATAGTAAGCGTCGTTCCACTTAGGACGTCATAGTGACGTAACCCACTATTACTCTTATATAAAAGGTCAGGTTTGTAATGCTTCAGGAATGCAGAAATGGGACTACGGCCCGTTTCACACGGAGCGATAGCAGTCGCGCGACTAGCCCCCGCGCGGCCGCGTCCGGTGCGCGATCGTGGTCGCGCGGCTAACAAATCAGTTGACAAGTGAACTTTCTCTGGGATAGATGTCGAGGAAATTGCTTTGCTTTGGATGTAGAGGAAGCGGCATAGGAGCAGACGAAGGACAATATGGATACATCCTATTTTATAATAAATTGATAATCTCTTCCCAACACTGCCTTTTCTTTTCAATTTTTCCGTAATCCTCACATTCCATATTCCAGAGAGCAGGGCGAATCTCCATCTTTTAAACAAATCTTTCAATGTCGATTTCACCCATCATATCGAAGAGCACAAACAAGCACAAGAAGGACTGCAAGGAGATCCAAGCGCTTGGTCGCGCTGCTAGTCGCCCTCGTGTGAAGTCCGCAATGACTGGTGTAAAGCTGCCAACCGCGCTGCAACAGCGCGGCAAGCTGGCCGCGTCACGATCGCTTGGACAAAACCAACCGCGCTGCTGGTCGCGTCGTGTGAAACGGGCAATACACTCTTGTGTACTTCTTGGCCGCGCGGGGGCTAGTCGCGCGACTGCAATCGCTCCGTGTGAAACTTCCAGTTATATCGGCTTTATCCCTTCTGTGTGAGGGCAAGCATAGAAATATACCTGGAAAGAGGGGACTAAGATCAGTTTTTGAAACACTCGCGGCGTGGGTTTCGAACCTTCGTTCGTATCAAAGGCAACCCTCTCAGCAGGAGGTATGATTTCAGGACAAAGAAGACTGTCTCAATTTTATTTCAGAATAATCGATCAAGATATGTTTTTTTTGACGAATTATTCGTATTCCCTGTGAAAAACTACACCAAAATAGATTTTTATTTGCGTTCCTGCGGTATTTTTTAATAAAACCGAGCTCCAGCTATATCAGATGAGCACAGTTATATGTTCAACTTATTATTTGATTATTTAGTTGTCTTAAAATCCTTTTTCTTTTTGTCTTTATTATTGAAACGGAGGATAAAAAAGAAAAAGAAAGGGAATACATGAAATTATATCGCGAAAGAATTAACTTGATTTTTTTCATTTTTAGATGAATATCACTAATACAAGGGCCACTATTATCATAATAATGAACAGTATATCGAGGAACCTTAATCAAATGGAGCGTGGTAGGCGCTTATAGTAGTTACGCAGAGAATAGTCTCTTTGACAATGTCATCGAAATCTCAAACCCTCAACTTTTAGATCCCTGTTCGTTCCTGAAAGCGACCATTTTGATGTGTTTCACCGTCCTCAACAGAAAAATAAATATAAATGGCAAGGGTAAATGGGTGGTTCAGATATTTAGGTTTTAGTAACGATAAGTCATGGCAGGTATACGCGTGCGGGCAACTAATGCTGGGAGAGGATTACAAGGTCCGTACACCTTATAATAACTTATAATAAAAACTAATAACCGAAATTTATACGTAGTATTTACAAGAGTAGTCTTAAATTTTGTTAAACAAAGAGTATAACTTAATTTCGTGTTGCTCATGAATTCTGGAGTCTATTTTGTTCATATCTTTTGTCAGGTTTTGGCGACGTCAGTGTTTTCATTTGCAACAACTTCCAAGGCGAAGCTCGCCGAAAGCGCCATCTTACGAGAAACACGGCAACCCACTTCATCCTTCTCTCATTTCTTTCTTGTTGAGAGGGGCCATTTTCATCTCAGCTGCATGTTCGCACTAAGAAAAGACATAGTCATCATCCACACGCATGCCTTTGAATTTTGTGTTTCGTCTTTTATCTAATTCGAAGAGAAGTTTTTCTGAAATCCGATTTTATTTTTCTTGCCGAATGTGCCTAAGCCAGCCAATTTTTAAACAACCTCCATTTACAATCTGAAGCCGATTGTAAATGGCGGTTTCTTCAAAAAATAATTCATACGGACAGACGGAAAAACCGAGGAAACGCGCACAACGAGAAGGAATGCCAAATCGATTCGCAAAAAAATTCTCTATCTGCTGTCGTTTTTTGACATTAACGCGAGAATTTGTTGAAATGGAGAGGTAATTTGAGCCGCATTTGGCGACTCATGACTATAAGATCCGAAACATTTCCGCAGACTTACGCGAAACTCTGACCTCAGGGTCAGTCTCTCGCAAAAAGCCCTTAAAAATCCACCGAGGCGTAGAATAAGACATGCAGAAAGAGGATTCGAGTTTCTAAAGCGAGAGGGGAGACAGAGAGAGAGAGAGATAGAAAAGGAATGAAAAAAGGGACGTACAAATTAAGGACACTTGTGACGTATTACTCAATTGTCTTTTGAGGCGTAAGCTCCTGGTTTCGAGTCTCGAGTCTCTGGTTCTACGGGAAGGAGTTCTCGTGTTTGTGTGTTACGTGTTTGTGTGTGTGTGTGTATACGTTCGCCCCCTCGTCCTCTAGGGGCGTGAACGATCTCTCGAGGAAAATGCCTCCAGGGGCAACGGGTTTTCATTTACGTGAGGAGGCAAAAATAAAGGAAAGGAAGGAGAAGCATGAGAGAGAGAGAGAGGTTTATGGCGCTGAGGATAACAGGGAGGGAGGGAGGTGGAGAAGAGGGATCCGACGCGCTAATTAAATCTCGTGCGAACGCCACACAAACTCTGTATTGCTCTCTGTTTCTTCGCTGTTTTTCTGCCTTTCCATACAGGAGGAATGCGGGACGGGATGTAAAAGCAGGTGATGGCGAGCACCAAAGAAATGGCAAAAAAGGCGGACAAAGAGGGAGAGAAAAGGAGAAAATGCGAGGAAGGGGAAGGAAAGGAGATAGAATTGAGGAGGAGATGAGAGAGGAAGAGCGTAAGAATAGGAAGGTAAAAAAATAGCGGTACGTTGGGAGAAAGGAGGGAGATGAGTGACATTGAAAGAAGGAAGGAAATTACACGAATAGCGTATCGGGAGAGAGAGAGAATAAATAAAAATTGAAAGTAAAGCGACGATTATTGAAGATAGAGGGAGGTAGAAAGTTAGCAAGAAGAACAGGAAGAGGATGAAGATGGGAGGAAAATGTAGAGGTTGTTAAAGTGGAGAGAGAGAGAGAGGGAAATGAAAATAGGAAAAATAATATGCAAATGGTGTGAAGGGGAGATATATTAGGGGGAGAAAGGACAAGAAAGAGAAATTAAGTGGGGAAGAGGAGAGAGAGGGAGGATGTACAAAAGAGAGAGGGATGGAAATAGAGAGAGAGGAGGATTACGAGAGAGAGAGAGAGGTGGATGGAGATAGGAGGACGTGAAGAATGAGTCAGTTTGGCGACGGAAGAACGATCATTGAAGAGTTTGCGTATTCCGAGATTCTCTCATTCGACTCCCTTTGTTTCGTCGATCCGGTAATGGGCCTCTTGCGTCCACTCGAAAATGCCCGCCCGGGGATAAACGGGGACGAATTACGCGTGCGATGGCGGGCTTCTCGTATTTCCGGTCCACGGGAAGAGGCGATCTTTTTGAAGGGGGAAGGTTCTGGAACCCCATGGCCGAGATGCGAACGAGGAGAAAAGATGAGGAATAAAATTAAATCGATTACAGAGTCCGCGAACTGAAATATGTTTCGTAAATGGGACTTGCGTTCATCACTTTTACACGGTCGAATTTACGTATAGAGCCTCAGTAAACGACGTCTCAGGCACACTCACGGACATTTATTCCTTTATTTCAGAGTTAGAGTTTCTTGAACTCATGGGCTAGCAGCCATTTAGAAAGGAAATAAGTAGGAGGATGTATGGATGACACGATAGGAGGATGTGTGGATGACACGATGGGTCTCCATTGGTTTTATTGAAAAAAAACATAGTTTTAATCCTACACGATTTGAGATGTGGGTATGGCGTAGATTAGAGAAACTCAGTTTGAGAGAGAAGAAAACGAATGAGGAAGTTTTGATATATCAGGGGAAGAGAGGAACTTAATTAGAGTAATAATGTATATACAGAAGAAATTGGTGGATCAAAATTTGAATAGGAAAGGTTTACTGAAAGAAGTCATGGAAGGAAGAACGTTGGGAAAGAGGGCAAAGGGCGTAGGTAAATTGCGGACCAAGCTAAGGGGATCGACTAATACTAAGTGAAAATTGCGGACCGACTCCTTGAAAACCCACCTGTAAATCGCGGACTGCGGGAAGATTCCATTCCACTTTTTCCAGACTTAGGACTGGCAGTAGTGTGCAGTTTTCAAAGGTCCCATCAATATATGTATATTTTATCGCAACTGCATAAAAATTGTAAATTGGTCTTACACGAAAATGTGACGATGCCAGATTGCTTATTGCAAATGGTTAGAAATGGTTCCGATTTCACAGTTGTTAAGTTCATCTCCTCCAGTATTCCAATAGCAACATCGAGGTCTTTGGGCTGCGGTGGCTGATTTTTCTCCTGGCATTATATATACGTATATTCTCCGTCGAATACAGGATATAACATTTTGAGATAGTCTCTCCAAAGCACTTTGGTTCTATTTGAACGCTGCATTCCTGATTTTCGATGGCCGCTGAGACAAATCCTCTTCCGATTACCTCTTTACGGTACTGCTCACAATTTTTCTGTTTATCTCTTTCACATTTTTTTGTGAGAATGATTTGTATCACTTCGCGATATTATAACATCTCGCTCTCCCAATGAAAAGATTTTTGCTCTACACGATTTCATCGTACATACAAGTTCAGAAAACCTCGCCACTTTTCAGAAGTTTCTTCTTACAAAACGTGAACCCGTCCACATTCAACAAATCCTTTTCTTTTTCGGTAACTGATCTATGAACTTCAATCACTGAACTAGTAACACAGTATAACACTGCACGGGAACTGATGCACGAATGACAGAAATTCAATAGCCTACCTAATTGGGATTCCCTATCTCCATGATACCCTGCAAATCACCAGACTGGTGGGTGGCAGGGGGTGCAGCCCACCAAAACCTACCTAATAACCTCCCTCGTGGGAATCACTCTCCTATTATGATCCCATATGGTCCTCGGGAAAAACGAGCCCGGATATCGCTCAGTCCTACAGTCGATCTCTCGTATTTTATCCTCGTGATCGTGACTCCCCATTGGATTTTTCCTACCTATTGTTTGCCCCGGTTAGTCCGCAATTTACTCTTTTCCCACCAACCTTCCTCAAGGGGATTAATTTATCGTATTGGTCCGCAATTTACCAGTGTCCGAAGCAAAGAGGAAAGAAGAGGTAAGGTATATTAGATGCATTAAAAGAAGAAATTGGGTAAGAGGACTTTAAGAGAAAGGATTTTGATAGTCCAGATTTGGTAGAGGGGTGGTTAGCGTGTCTTGCTGCCAATACAAGGGTCGCGGGTTCGAATCCTGCCTAGGGTATGGTAGCTTTTGTTTGTCATAAATCTGTTGCAACATATTTAATTTGTTTGTATTAAATAAATTATTATTAATTACTTTGTATACATCTATTCCATTGGTTTTTGTCGCCAAGAGCGAAGCGGTTTGTTTTCTACAAAACTTCGTAAACTAATTTTGCATGATAGCAGTTATTTATTTTCCTGGAGAATCAATCTCTTGAAAAATTATCTTCTTTGCAAGTAAATATGTGGTATTCTCATTGCTAATAAATTATTCTATTCACTTTACTTTCCATCGTTTCAATTTTTAGAGAATGCTGTATAGTGATTTTACAGCAAATAACTAAAGTTAATTGAAATGTAGTAGAATGCAAATGTTAACAGATATACCAATACATATTTGCGGAGTTTAATATTGTGGTATTCAATAAGATCATGAAAACCGAACATAAATAAGCAATTTTAAGCATTCGTTAGCATATTAATGTATTTAATTCACTGACTGGTCAAATGAAATTGCACATTGAGCGATATATGCATATTTAAAGGAAAATAGATTTAAATTAACTTTCATGAGAAAAAGTACACGATAAAAATTATACGACGAAAAATAATGACTTTGCACAATTAGTTAATTATATTAATGTTAATTTAATACAAATGTTACTTTTAAGTTAAATTAACTGACTTGATTTCATCGAATCAATACTGTTTAAATAAAAATGATTATATTTTTAATGAATTAACTTTCAAATTTACTTTCGTGAGAAAAAGTTCACAATATACAACAATGAAGTTAACGCGGATGATTTGACTTCACCGAACCAATAACGTTTGAATAAACATGGCTATATTTAAAACAGCTTAACTTTTAAATCAATTTACGTGAGGAGCTTTAAATATAGTCATTTTTATTTCTACGTAATAGATTAGGTAACTTAATAGTTGCAACATTAACATTATCATGACGCCATTCCCTCCAAAATATATTGGAATTGTGCCATACGGAACACGGTTGGCGCCGAAGTGTCCGGTGCCGAATAATCCCATCGCCGAATAGTCCGTTGCCGAACCAGTCGTGCCGAATCGGTCGTGCCGAACTGTCCTAAACCCCTCAACTCCTCCTCCGGTTTCAATTGAGATGTTAATAACCTATGAGGAAATTGGACAGGAATGTCCAACTTCCCTCAAACGATAGTTGGAGAAGTGTTCGCTATAGACTTCGAGAATCGGACATGACCTTATTTTACGTTATGCGGTCCTTAGGGAACAGGTTCAGGATGAGCGGACGGAGAAGGAAGGATGGACAGAGAAGGAAGGACGGACGGAGGACGCAGGCGGACCTAAAGGAAGAGGACGAGAAGGGAGAGGATTTAGGAAGGAGGAGCGTAATAACATACTGCCGGCTTGTTTCCGACAGAAGATGGAAAGTATAAAACAAGTGAGAGAAGAATTTCAGAGCAAATCACGCAAAGGTTTTCAACGAATACTGTCTTTCCAGCGGAGTAAATAATCGCTAATGCGATGCATTGTTGGTTGCCTAAATATTTAGAGCATGCACTTTTTTTACCGATTTCTTCTTTCGATTACTCAAGCGGCTTGTTCTAGGGCCATCAAATATTTATTTAGCTCATATATGGACCGACTAAGCCTGAAATTCGTTTTTTTTTCCATATTGCAGGATTATAGCGATATTTTCCACACAGATGGACGGCCAGACAAACCGAATGCGTAAGCGATATATTTTTTTTAGAAAAAAAAAAGGTTCATCCGTTCGCGAAACTGCTCCCAAGCTGCGTGATGACTCCGTTACTCATAGCGTGACTACCTGTTAATAGCGCGAGTCGACGAAGCGGTTCGATTCAGGCGCGAGATGAGAATCCCACCGCTTCGGGAGCGTGGGATGATGGGAAAGGGAGAAAGAGGAAATTGGAAGGAAGAAGGGAAAGAGGGAGGGAAGCGTGGGAAAGAAGAGCGAGATTTCGGAAAGGGGGATTATTTCCTCTCTTTTTTCCTCTCTCTCTCGCTCCCTTTTTCCTCGAGTGCCATTGGGGAAGAGCCAAACGGAAGGAGCCATATAATAGGGGGATGGTTTGTTACCATGGAGACCAACGCCCTCCAGATAATTGCTTCGAGGTAAGCATCGGCGTGCGTCTGGGAGGGGAAGGGAGGGGAGGAAGAGGAGAGAGGGAGAGGGTGAGAAAGGGTGAAAGAGAGGGAAGTGAACGGTTGGAGGTGGAAAAGCAAACGAAGGGCAAGGTAGAGATGCCGTAAGAGTAACAGGAGCGTCGGGACATCCATTTTTCGAACGGGTGGTCGTGCTTCGAAAGGGACGGAATTTGAATTCGTACGGATTTATGAAAGACGGAGAAGCGATTTGCGAAATGTCGGTGAGATTTTGTACGGTTTTATTTTTCCCGCCTAAGGTTGTTGTAATATAATCGCAATAAATTACATCGATGTAACAGAGTTCATACCACGAGTATGAGCTATTATCTCAGTTCAACAGTGAGTAGTATAAATAAGAATTTTTTTAAATTAAAAAAAAAACCTATCGGTATTGGGAATTATATATGAAATCCAAAATTTAAATTCTCATCTATGACCCTGAAGTTTGCGTTCAACGTTGGTCCTCTGATTATAAGACCCTATTAGGCGAAAATATGTTACAAATGAGAACCTATTGGCCGAATTCGATCAATAATAACAAATTATATAACTATACTTTCGAATACGAAGGTAACGGATTGAGATAATTACCTCAGAACCTGCGAAGTAAGAGGAGATTATCGGATATTCAGCATTTCATGTACCTTAAGAGTGGACGCAATTGAGTAAAAACAAGATTTTATTTAACCTGAAAGGGGCAATAACAAAATTTTAAACCAATAACATGATATGACGTTTACATTACTATATCTCAGGGCACGCTTAAATTTTAAATTAACATTCATTCAAAATATGATAGATGAAAAACATGGTTCCCAAAAACTTCAATTACAGATGGTTATGTGGGGGTGCCGTGGCGTAGTGGCGAGGGCATTGGCTTGCTACGCCGAGCATACCCGGTGCGAACCGGGTACAAATCCTGCGAAAGTAGGATTATTTCAAGAGATCTGGCGACCCCCTATATACGTGTTTAGAGGAGAGCACGCGAATTAGCGCTCCTTCCTTCGGAAGGGAAGCAAAGCCGTTGGTCCCCTTGGTCCCCTTGGTGCACCGGGTTTCTCTCTCCTCTGATTTGTGATTTGGACTGAGAAGCCTACAAGCGCTAGAGTCGTTTGAAGTCAAAAGGTCCCACAAATTAGAAAAGAATTTAGTGAGCCGTTGCTGAACGTGCGTGCCTTCCTCCGCACAATCGAGGGGCATTCATGGGGTTTGAGGAACAAGGTTAATACACGAAAAGCTCTCAGTCGACACTATCGCTGTTGAGCTGCAGAAACGTGCGCAGCGGTTCTTCGCTCAGGCTGAGAACAAGCAAGTCGAAATCCTGCGCAAGATAGCGGAATCGCGGCCAATGCCGTGGGGAAGGCACATACTACTTCCACGGTCTTCCACAGAGTTGCATTGCAGCAACCACTCTTCGCGTGGATCGAAGCGAGGATGGCGAAATCATGCGTGAGAAGTTAGTGAGCCATTCGACGAACACTTTATAGTAACACAATATCGACAATGACTAAATCCACCGAAGTCGCATTATATGGAAGTCGAAAGAGGCGGTCAATTCCGATGGTGATACAGCACTTTGATAAGGTGCAAGGCCAGCTTGAGAGATCGTCAGAGGGCGGTGATGTCAGATACCGGATAATACAGTAATGAACCGAAGCCAGGACATCTTATATTCAGGTAAAGTTACTTGTTTTTCGCTTGAATTTTCGTAATGTTAGAATCATAACAACAGTTTTACCATATACGTATTTATGTGTTAGTATTTTATCTAAACATAAGTTCGAATAAAATTTAAAAATGTCGTCACATTTAATGGGTCCTAGAGAAAATATTAGTCTTCCTAAATTCTTGTAGTTCGTTTCTGATACATTCCTGTTTATAGTTAGAGAGCATGCGTTCGATCGCGAGGATGTGACGATGTTCTAGCGCAGAGGTGGGCAACCCACGGCCCGCGGGCCTCATGCGGCCCGCGAAGCCACGATGAAAAAGTTATCGGTATAATTTAACACAGTAAATTCCAAAATTTTTGTGAAATTATTATGAAAACATTTTTTTCGTGGAGTTTTAACGCTATAGAAGACAAATTAGAATCGATTTTCACTAATATGAGACCACTACGTCTATATTTAACTTTAACGCCCACACGTCCCGCCGAAAATCTCTTGATTTCAAATGCGGCCCTCCGAAGCATTCACAACAGCGAATGTGGCCCAACTTATAGAAAAGGTTGCCGACCCCTGTTCTAGCGTGTATCTTTCGGAGACAAAAGAGAAATACTCTAATATACGCAGCTGCAGATTTGACAAACAACGTCATTGTCGTGGAAAAACATCCCGTAAAACTGTGAGGAAAAATATTTTAGTTTTATTTTGGTATCGAGTGCGTGTGGGTTCTGGCAGTGTAGGAGGAATCTGTTGCGGTCAAATGCACGCGAAAATTTTACAGTCCTACAGTTTTTCTTTTTTCCCATTTTTCCTTCAGTAATTATTATCCAAACCGATTAATGGTTTACTGTGGACCTCTAGACACGAAGAGTTAAGGCTTTCCTCCATCCAACCACGCGATCGAGAATACGTGCGGGATTTGAGGAATTTCAACTCGACACTTTCGAAACGAAAATCGCTTTCAGGTTTTCAACGGGGAAAAAGAGGGAGGCAGTGGAAAAAGGTTCGCTTCAGATATTTTCGTTTCTCGACAAACGATGAGGTTTTTGTCGAAGGGGAGGCAGATGTGGAGGCGACGATGGCTGGCATCGCATTGCGAATCGGTGGAGTGGACATTCTCAAACAGATCGATTCCAGGAGGCTGAGAGCATCGGTTGCGTTTCTTTAAAAAAACCATTACGCTTTTCCGATCGTGCTCCTCCTCATTCCTATGGCACATCCAGACGTCATACAGTCACGGGATATGTTTTTAAAAAAATCTTGTTAGAGAAAAAATTGAAGGTGCGCGTGACATCTCCTTTAGACTAAACTTACGTGATCAATAGTATTTCAGAGGTCTTAGGTAAATAAATTTGCCATAATTTATTTTGTATGTGAGGTGTACTGGTAATATTAGTTAAGAGCAGAGCTGCAAACCACTTTAAAATTTGGAAGTGGTTCGATTCGCGGTTCGGTTCTAAATTTTTGGAAGTGGTTCGGTTCAGACGGGAATTTTGACAAGTGGTTCGGTTCGGTTTGCGGTTCGGTTCAACTAAATTAATCATTTGAAATACTATCCAGAAATAATTTATCCAATGTAAACATTATACATTCAGTATCAATCTGTAAGTAAATCAATCAGCAGTCATTATTATTTTAAATGAAATAAGAATTTATTTAAAGAAAGGAAAAATTTATATTTTAAATATATTACAATCCCATCATCATCTTCATTTATTTATATTAAAAAACGTATTTTTGATTCTAACATGATTTTTATATGGATAAGAATAGTATCAGAGAGGAAATAGTTAGGAACTCTTTCCTTTGAAGCAAACCCGCTGGTTTTTCCAATGAAAATTCCTGGTCTTTTCGTTGGTCCGTACTTTGTGGATTGAGATCGAACCGAAACCGAACCACTTTGGCAAAAAATTGTGGTTCGGTTTTTGGTTCATTGAAAGATTAATCAGTGGTTTCGGTTCGGTTCGCGGTTCAGCAAAATGGTTGCGGTTCGGTTCGTTTCAGCGGTTTGGTTCGGTTCGGTTTGCAGCTCTGGTTAAGAGTATTAAAACCGGCAAAAAAACAGGAATTACAGCTCTTCAAATAAGCCTAAAATAAGCGATTCATATATTTTTTAGGCGCGTTTCGCTTACAGCGTGAGCGCCTATTATCGTCGGTCGGTCCGTCCGTCCGTCCGTCCGCATGTTCGTTCTCGGCTTCTACCTAACGGATTTTTATGAAATTTGATATTAAGGACTTTCAATCAAATATAATAAGAAAATCGCAAAAATGAATTACGTACGCCAATCAGGGGTACCACTTTACTGGTGAAGAAAAATTAAATTTTCGTCATATCTCGTAAAGTATTGTTCATATCAAAATATTTTTCAAATAAAAGTTGTAGAACTAGTAATGTACAGTATTTCCTTTTTTATATATTTTCATCGTAGGAGTAGCCGTTATCGAGAAAATCAAACAAGAAAGTCTTATATGGAGTTGAACTTAGAAAATTTCTTGCATGGTTACTTCATTGTTGCTAACATAAACAATCTCCCAAACAAACGTTTAATTTCCCTAAGTGTGCATGTAATACTATTAAATAGGAAGAAAATGGATTATTTATGATGAAGAAAAGGACTTTAAAACGCTATTTCCCTTAAGTACAGGTATATAATTGCTTTCTATAATACTCCATTGCACGAAACGCGCCCCATTTGTGATACGTTGTACGCTTTCCTAACTTGTTCAGAATTCTCTCCTTTGAAAATAGGTCTGCCGCTAATGTATCAACTTTTTAGTAAAAATAAAAATTGAATTCGCGAAAAATTAATAACATATGAGTTTTAAAATAAATTCAAGACAATTTATAAATGTTAATAAGTAAGCACCCGTGAAAAACTTCACCAAAAGATAATATGAAATTTATTAAAATTTGATTAAAATTAATTTAAAAATTCTCAGGAAACGATAATTATCTTGACATTAAACTTAAAATCTCTCCTGCTATATTATATTAATTTTTTAGATCAATTTAATTCAAATTGAAAAAAAAAAAGCATTTAGCACATTTCGGCAGATAAAATTAACGAAGCATAACTGTTAAAAAATATGAAAAACTATTAATTTTTTACTGCAGTGGATTTTTATTTTAATGAAAATTTAAGTGGAATGAAAGCACATTAGTTCAATTTAACCTTATTCTTCCTCCAAAACGAAGCTTTTCCATAAAGTTGGAACAACCTTTGTTTTTCGATATCCATTGACGGCTAATGAATGGCGTGAAATTTACTTTTTCAAATGACGAGAAAGTTGGGAATAAATGAATTGAATGACTGACAAACGTATTGAAATTTTTATTTTTAAGCATTATTAATCCCTTCGCTATTAACGGTATTAATTTCATATTAATGCGTGGATTTCTTAAGCTTTACCTAGTTACCCACCTATCGCGCTGCAATAGGATTTTCCCTGTTTATTAATTTTTAATGAGGGTTACGAGGAAATTAAAAGAAAAAATAACATTCTCTTTCTTTCTGCGCATAATGTAAACTAACGGATAGTAAAGTAGCGGGACAATTTGACCCTATAACTTAGGTGGTCTCTCAGAGACCTCACCTCCGTAGTTAAAAGGTAAGCTTCGCAAAAATCATCCACATACAATTTTTAGCATTATAAAACCTTCGGAAGAAAAATCGCGACCAATCACGGTACGAGAACGCGTGGCATTGCTTTAAACGAAATTAAAAACATTAGGAATCCAGTCTTTTAATCGGGAGCCTATGGTCACATGTAAGTTGTGCGCGTGTGTTTTCGAGAGATGATTTTTTTTGTTGTAATGGGACATTCAAATCCACATGACCGTGGAGAGGAAGAGAGAGAGAGATTGAGAGAAAAGGGAATATAAAACTCCCTCTCGGCTCAAAAGAAATTTAAAAAAACTTTGAAGATAAAAAAGACATCCGTTTCGCCGCTCCCTTTCTGTTCGTGAATAAAAAAACATCTCCCTAACGAGTGATGCAGACACAAATCGGTCGTCCTTTTTTTTTCTTTGATTCCTTGGGCTGCTTCGTGCGGAAGGATAAAAAAAATGGAGGATGTGGGGAGGTGGTTATAGGATAGGGAGAAGAGCCGCCATTAAATGAAAAGAATAAATATTGAGGCGGAGCGTCGTCGTCAAAGGGACGACGACGAAGGAGGAGGGAGGGAGGAGAGAGGGAATGAGGAGAGTGGGAGGAAGGGGTTATAGAATACAGCGAAGCAGGAGAGGGAAAGAGGGTGGATTAGTGAGGAAGGAAGACAAAGAGTTGGAAGCACACCGCGAAGGATTTCGGATAAGGGCGCATCGTTTGCGAACGACCGTAAATGACAGTCCCGCCCTCTCTCTCTATCTCTCTCTTTCTAACTCTTTACCTCTTTCTCATCCTCTCCGTCCTGCGCCCCTTCTCCTCTCCCCCTCCCTTCTCATTTCCTTTTCTCTTCCCTCTACTCTGCCCCCGTAGACCTCCTTCACCTGATGGCTCTCCTGTTCGCCGCTGGGTATCGCCCCCACGACGCTGCATGAGGACTCTTCCGCGGCATTTAAAACCACTCCTAGGATCAGCCATGCGCGTCTCCTTTCTGTCGCTGGTCTCCTCCTCCGAATTTCTTTCAATGATTCGTCCCGTAGTGTGAGAGAAATAATATGCGAACGCGAGGTAAGCCCAGGCGGCAATCGCGTTTTGAATCCGTGAAGAAGTGTAAGGGACGAGACGAGTCAGAGGGATGTACATATGTTCCTCAAAGTCGAATGATCGAGGTGATATTTCTGCTCGTTAAGGATCTTACGCGTGCTACAGAAGGATTCGAATGAAAGAATTCACTCAATAAATGAAAGCGCCGAAAAAAGTATTGTCAGTTTTGCACTAGGATATGAACCTGCTGGTGATGACGGGCTTGACCGACCTATTTACAAGCCGATTCGCATTCGTAATTGTTCTGTTAGCTGCGCCGTGAAGTACTTTGCGAATAATTTAACCAAAGATTTGAAAATGTCGATAGAACATTAGGCAAATAATCTTTCCTCTATTTCTTACGTAGACCAAGAAATGAATGAGTCAAAATGTTGGGATACCAGTAATCATAAATATGCAACCACGTTTCAAGATGGAGTGCCGCGTAATATTTTGAATCTTTGAATTACATAAACGTTGAGAGCCAATGCCCTATCAATGCCCCATGCCAATTCTTCGAAAATGATGCAATGTTTGAAATGATAAAAGTTATTGATGCATTTAATGTACTACTACCTATTGATGCAAATGAGCATTTTATTTTGTAGTGTTAGCTAAAAAATAAACGATTTCCAGGGTATTACCTCTAAGCGCGATAAAAAATGTTCTCAAAGTAGCATCGCATGTCCCGCGCATTAGCTTCAATCAGCATAGCACACACTGAAAGAAAAATGAAATAACGTATCCTGCCCTAGGCAGTTAAAATATTGATGAAGGTCTCTCGGGTTTCACATCGGGTGCAAGCTTGGAGAATGTCCAACGTTTCGGCGTCTGTCACAGTCGCCATCTTCAGGGAACTCCTGAGTGCCGTGGTCAGGTTCCGTCCTGGTTTATATAAATCAGGACGGCACTCAGGAGTTCCCTGAAGATGGCGACTGTGACAGACGCCGAAACGTTGGACATTCTCCAAGCTTCCACCCGGTGTGAAACCCGAGAGACTTTCATCACCAAGATTCGCCGGGAAATCCTGAAATCCAGTTAAAATATTCATTAATACAAGAAGCTAAACATTAACTATTTGGAAAATTCTCATTCTCAAGGAGATGAAAATGGTACTACTTTAAATAGTGTATTGGGAATTGAATACTAAAAATTATATTCAATTACTACATATTTCTGATAAAATTTTCTGTTGCTCTAACTTAAAATACCCTATTCAAATATATAATTTTTAGTAATAATAATTCTTTCTGAGTTAGCAAATTAAATGAGAGGCCCCTTAACCTCAAATAGATACGATAAATGCGCCTTGTTTCAATCATAGTCACATATAAAGCAACACGAATATGCAGGGGAAAATTCGTCAGTTTCAAACGCCAACTCATCAAACATACTTTTCCGGAGATTGGAGAGAGTGGCTCGGCTGACTACTCTCTCGGGCGAGGAATCGAATAGAAGAGAGGAATGTTTAAAGCGCTGCGATTTTGTTTTGTCATTCAAATGTAAATGAGATTCCAACATGCTTAAAATCAAGTGAGTTTACATTTCCCTCGCCATATCAAACGCCTGACATTTTACTCAGTCCTGTGCTTTTAGAAATGATCTTTGTAAGACTGTAGATGGATTCTATTATTTATTCCATTTTTTTGAGAATTTGTTTCAAACGTTTGAAGTTAACGTATCGTTCAAAGCAAAGAGGTCAAAGAGTCTTTCAAGAATGAAGGCAAGTGAAAAAGTTTCAGTATCAGAGTATATTAAACTCGAGGCTAACTTAACAAAATATTTTTAAAATGTCGTATATTCGACATCTTTGGGTGTGATGAAATCTAATCAAATCTTGTTAAATGATACTGTTCTAAGAGTCTCATTTCCCTGATAATGAAAGTAAGCTTTTTTTTGGAGATTAAAAAAAGTAATATACGAAATTTATCCAGGAAAACTTGAGGTCGAACGGCAGTATATCTCATTTACACTTACCGGGCCGATCTAAAAAGAAATAAATACTTTAATATGTATTTTTATAATTAGGTTATGTACAAAATCGAATTCCAAAGAAAATGAAGACTTAAATGTACGAAATTATAAACATACTTGCGTAGGTGAATATCCTTGAAGTGAGCTGACTATCGAAAAAACAACAATATTCATAAATACGTACAAGCAAATTCTCGAGCTACTTCCGAATGTCTTTTTTTCTCCCTCCTTAAATAAGGCAGAAAATAAACATACGCTCTACTCGAATTTTTTGAATGACGATTATGAAAGTAATATGCCTTAATCCTTAATTTTTAAAAACTAGGAATCGCGTCTTCTCGGGCGCAGATGTTCACCTTTCCGTTTGGTGGATTCGGAATTGCCATTTTAGCCCAAGCCGTAACGAGATTTAGAGCATGGTGATATTATATCCGAGGTGCATTCTCGTTATCCGGATTGCACAAGCGAGGATCTTTTCTAACTCCCCTTTAATAACATCTTCGCAATTAAAACCGAAATAATTTCGCCCATCCAAAGAGAGGGGGAAGGGAAGGGAAGGAGGGAAGTGTAATAATAAAATAAGAAAAAGATCCTCACCATTTCTTTTTTTTCTCTCTCATTCTCTCTCGAGGAGATGGCAGAACTTCAAAGGAACTTCTCCTCAGACATTATCGTCGATTCGTTTAATTACACGTTTTTGACTCACCAATTATTTTTAATGTCAGCTTCGCACTTTTATCTTTCTCGTCCTTTCACTCCCGAATTGTGTATCATTTAAAAAGGATCCTTTTTATTTTTCCCTCCTTTTTAATTGCGTTGGGTTTTCTGAGGGAGCACTGGTCTCCCCCCCCCCCCTCTCTCCCCCTCCCCTCTTTGCTCTCTCTCTCTCTCTCTTTCTCTTTCACAAATATATATATATCTCTCTCTCTTCTTCTCTCTCAACCCTTTGCGGGGAAGACATTCATCCCATTAGAGAGTCCAGAGTGTGTCACAAGAGAGAGAGAGAGAGAGAGAGAGAGAGATCGCAAAAACCGCTCGTTATGACGTCAAAGTTTGTACAAAAATCTCTCTACAGAAAATTTGAAGAAATTGCGCCTCGCGTTTTAAAAGGGAGAGCTAGAGAGAGAGAGAGGGAGGGGCAGGGTGGGGGGAAGGGGTAAACCAAAGGAAAGAGGCCTAGCGTTTTCTCTTCCTACAAGTCTTTACGTTATGTTCGTTTACACGGTGCACAAAGTCATCTTATCCTTCATTTGGATCGCGGAGCAAGTTTGCGCGGGACTCCAGTGGCGAAGGACAAGCTCTCTCGCGTTTCATTTTCCTGCGGTTTCGAATGGGACGCGGATGCTGACATTTTTTTTTTAAAGAAACTGCTTCTTGTCGACGAGTGAAAATAAAGGTAAACCGAAATTTGGATAATTTTTGTCGGCTCTGTGAATGTTTTTTTGACGATTTGGGAATCTTTACCGCACAATCGCTCGAGAAAAATGAGGTAACACATTGGGATAAGTTGATTTTCCAAGTTAATAGAAGAGGGACTAAAATTTGTTTCTTAGACTATAAGTTTATCTTGCTTAACTGACTTTATAAAATTCGACACACTTTTAAAATTTCTAATTGGGTGACCTATAAATTCAGTAGCATGATTTTTTATGAGTCAACTTATGTATTCACCAAAAATCTTCTATCGCGCACGCATTCCTGGCGACTCCTCCAAAGAAAAGATCATTTCTCCGTGATCGCTTATTTGTCCTCTCACTTAACATTATCACTTGTCTTAATATATTATTTCTTTTCTCCTTCCGAATATGTTCGTGCCTTAAACTTATATGAACGTAACATAAACGGCAACTGATTTAAATTCGTCTACTTTTTTGTTTGGAATGCACATAAAATATATGAAACATATTCGTTCGTTTCGTAAATATTTTTATGTTGAAAAAACATGCCGTCATTTTATAGTAATTATAATAATTATCATAAATTTATAGACGAATTTCAATCATTAAATAAAACAACATGACATTAAGAAAATAAAAGTTCTTATTATAAATATACAGTAGAACCTCATAAACCCAGCAACCTAGGGACCTAGCATTTACCGGGTTTTTGAAGATTTATAAAAAATCTTTATGTACATTTTTGGTAACTGATTATATAATTCAAATGATGAATAACCATTAAAAGGGAACCCATTATCAATAAAGACTATTGCTTATATATGCACTAAAACGAGGAATTATAAAAGAACCATTAAAAAGTAAATAACGAACGTGAAATAAAGCATATATCTAATACGCATTTACAACATTATTTTCATCACATTATTCTGAGAATTTTTTAAACAGATAAGGCAAATTAGCTTGCGTCATGCACTTTGATTTTTCCTTCATAAGTTTATCTTGTATTCGATACAAACACGTAATCTCTTGAAAATCAATGCAAAAGCGTTGTTCTAAAACAGATAATATATCTGTGACCAACTGTATCAACAATATTTACCCGGCATGTGTAGTGTTTTACGGCTACACATAGCTTTAGGTGTATCACTCTCTCCATAAAATTTCAATATTTCCGTTTTTTCTTCATAGTCATACACAGTGTAACTGCTAATGCTATATTCTTCGCAGTCTCTTCACTGAAATTCCCTTTTCAAGTTTTCTTAGTAATTACACTTTTTTTCAATCGTGAGATTTTTCTGTTTACGTATCGTAACACCACTTATGGGTTGTATTCTTTTTTTGAAGTTATGTCAACATAAAATTTAACAAAAGTACTAATTGCATTAACTAAAAACAATTGCTATCGCCACGAATCTAAACATGTGGTTCAAATGAGGTAAACGAAACAATGAAAATAGATTAGCTTTCATCATTTAAAGTAATTTCTAGAGTATTAGGATTTTTACATAAAACTTTCAAAACAGTGTCGAGTTTTTGAGAATGCCGGGTTTTTGAATGCCGAGTTTTTGTGGTTCTACAGTATAGACATTCTGTTTGATAAATCACATTTAAATCTATGTATATTTTTGCCGATCCTCAATTTGAAGGAACTCTCTCTCTTCCGTTTTCAATGAATCACTTGCAGACGAAGCACACTCATGGTACAGAACAGTTTACTTTTCTAAAACACTCTTCGGCAGCGACCGCGGAAAAACCTTTCGCCCTGCTGACATCGAAACGGAGCGTCGATAACCTTCTGTTCTCGGTTGCCCCACGATAACGTGTAAGACGAAGCTGTGGTTTCCTCTGCACTGGTAGTAACTACGAAAAGGCCGACCGCGCACAGCACCACCACCATGCACAGAAGGAATTCATAACGGCTCCTCGCAAGTACCATTTTCGCACCTCCAACGGTCTCGCTGACACTGGAATCCACGGGAAGGAAACCGCAGTCTTTATCTCTGTGAGCTTTTCATCGTGCGTAACGGTGTCGTCCGTTCCCTGATGTCACTCGACTTCCGTCTTTCAAACAGTCTAAACCGGTTACGAAAGAACGTCAACACGTATTCTCCAATTTTCGAAAGGACGGAAATGGTGCAATTTTTCATATAAATTGAAGAAAATCCCGCCTGAAAATCTCCATAATGCGCAAAAGTAACGCGTTGCGAAAAGGGATTAAGAAGCAATACCAGTCATCAGGGCCGCCGAGAGGGCGGGGATATCTGGGCCTCTTGAGAGACCCGGTATTAGGATCGGTCATAAGGTTTTCCTATCGCAATACGCGAGTGCAAGGCACGCCTGTAACCGATACCAAGGGGCGGCGTTCTCTCCCTTTCGCATTTCCTTTTCTCGTATCTGAATTTGGGTTTTCCCAGCTCTACCCACTTCTTTTCTATCACTCCTTAGCACTCCATTGCTCTAATTTTTATTCCCTCCGGGAAATGCCGCGTTTGAGCCCGGGCTCACGAGCACTCAGTGTGTCGTCGTACGGTCTTTTCTACAGAACAATATTGTTTACTTCCAATTTTTTTTAGAGATATGGTAGATTTTATTTTTTTATTGACCATATTTTATAATGTTGAGCTTGGAATATTTAAGTACACTTAATATCGCATATAAGGCTGACACGACGACGAATTTCATGGAATTAAACTTTACTAAGAACGCAGAAATATAAAACTTCGTGTTTGCCATCCTGTAAATTATAATAAATGAGATAATACTTTACCAGGAAATAAATAGAAAAACCCTTACTAAATCACGACCATTCAATAACAAACAATATTAGGCTATTATAATATACAACCAAATTTATACGTAAATATTATGAAGGAAGATGTTGCCTTACCGATAATACTTAGCTGGATGGATCATCGGTATAGCTCCTAGAAATGTAAATTTTATGAGAATTTATTAGTGAAAGTAATAGAGAGACATCTGGCTATCGGTACTCATTCATACTAAGGTCTACTCTCCTGTAATCGTACTTTTGGACTCTATTGCAGCGCAAGATAGGCAGTTTTTTAAATGTCACGGAGGATCTCACAATGCAAAGTATAGGAAATTTCAATTCAAATTTGGCCGTCTGTTATGACAAGTACCGATTTTCATTTACGCGTTGCTTTTTTGGTATTAAAATATAATAGGTGTTAATTTGGAAAACCAAATTAAAAAACCATGACATATAATTTAGCAAAAAAATTTGGTGATGAAAAATTTACAGTTATCCACGGCAATTTATTTTCGTCGAATATTTGATTTTTACAAATTCATCGTTTATCGACATTAATCGAATCATACCGAGTGTAATTATGATATGATACATATAATACCAACCAACATATTTTATGTATTTTTGATAAAATTTTTAATGGAATGGAATTTGACAATTTCTGCTTATAATACTGCGAGCCAAGACCGTAGAGAAGGGGGAGGGAGGGGGGGGGGGGGGCTTCGCTGCCCTGGGTCTACCGAGGGGCCAGGTCCCCCCTTTTTTTTTTTAACTTAAAGCAGAGAAAAGAGGCCCGGCGAAGGTATTTGCCCGAGGGATCTGGCGGCCCTGCTCGTCATCAAATTACGTATAAATTTTGGATTTGGAGAACAAATCAACTGCGGGCAAAGGTATATAAATAAATTTTTTAATTGTATAAATACCATCCTTCGTTTATTTAATATGCCCTTATGCACTCATCAAAACAAATTTAAACGAAGCGTTATAGCTTGCTCAAAACATGGATCCTCTCTCGAATTTTCTAGGTCAGAGCATATTTCGAAATACAAACTTCCGCGTTATATCAGCGCGTATACTTCAGTGATGGAACTGGATAATTACATAAGATGACCCCGTTATATTGATGTAATTATGACCTATTTGAAGTGATTTTTTTGTTTTTTCGTTATTTCCGTATGATACTATATATCCGGGGAAAATGAACTTTTCAAAGCAAAACTATTTCTGTAATATAATTTTCCTAGTTTCTATTACTTATGAATCATTGGATAAGAGGATCAATGGACTACTTTGTCGTCAAAGCCACTGTATTCCAGGAATATATTTTTTTGAAAGGAAAAAGTAGACTGCTGAAATGAAAGAAACGCACAGGAATTTAAAATTTAGTCGGGGTAATTGGACGTTCGGATAATCGGATTTCCTCTGTGTGTATTTGCGTATTTTTGTGCACACGCTTATATGAAATCTCAACTGATATGAGATCTTGTGTGCCACTGTGAAATTGAGTTGAGCTGATAAGGATTAATAAATTAATTTAATTTAATTTGTTAACGTAATAAAATGAGACGTCTTGGTCATCATTGTCCTGCTTTATACCAGTTATTATACATAACTAATCGTCACTCTATGTATTTGTAGCTCTCAACCGCTATGAACTCCTTAAAAGAAAGAATTTTGCTAGAACGCAATGGCTTCGTCTTATCCAGCAACCTGTTCATAGCATTTTCAGGTTCGTTCCCTCAATTTCTGACGACCAGAAATCCTTTGAATTCTAAATAACCGCATCAACTGTTGCCACTCTTTTTACTGGGTAGCATAAAGGGCATCGCCATACAATACTCTCTAATGGAGCATTACTTGGCCTTATTTTTTACGAAACAAAACGAATAAAAAGGCCAGTATCTTAATTCATACGTGGTAGTGGACCTTTCATTGCCCTTTTTTTTCATCTCCTCCCTTACGTTTCCCTATTTATATTTTTGTTCTCCTCCACTTACCTCGTCATTTTCCCTGAATGGAAGCGAACCATCCTTTCATTCTCCCTTAAAGGAAAACCCTCAATCATTCCCCATCCCGATCCCCTTTTCGATTCTCTCTCCACTCGACCCCTTTCTCCCCCTCTTTCTCTCCCACTCTCTTCCCCTCCCTCAGATAATGCGACCCCACTCCAATTTCTCTTTCATCAAAACCATCGGGTGTATTTCAATCTTGCTTTTTTATTTCCCTCCCCACCCACGACCACGCTTTTCAAAAGGGCGATCGCTAGTAAAGGAGTCGCGAGCGGAGGGGATTAAATATAAATATAAAAAAGGGCGGGAAAAGTTACACAAACGGTGGGATAATACCGGCTGAGACGCCATTTCCCCTCTCCCGATCTCCATTTTGATGTAAACCTCTCCCTCTCTCCTTTCTCATCAACTCACTCGCAACCCTCCACATTATTTTTTTGGTTCGTTTCTTTCGCCTCCCGCAAGGCGCTGCCGTCGACAGAAAGAAACGCGGGAAAAGGCAGTGATTGCATCAAAATGTTAACGACACGCAAATGGATTCATCCGCCGGGTTTGTTTGTTTGTTTGTTTTTTTTTTATTTCCTATCAGGCACTCAGCGAAGCGCTCAAAGGAAAAAATATCTGCGCTGTTACGATTTTATTTCAGCCAATTTGTTTCGTTACCATGGAGCACTTTCCGAGAATGGCTTTTTTCCACCATCTCAGCCCAACGGATTTTTCATTCGGCTCTATTCCGATCCAAACTCAATAATCCTGTTAACGTATCAACTTAGTTTCAAATAGCTTTGCTAATCCGCGATTTCGTGTATTTTCTATGCGAATATTTTCGCGAGTCAGCTTAAGGGTAAATCTACATAAAGTTAGTGGAATATCTCTTCGGGATGTTCGGCCGATTTGTCTGGTCCTTTCTTGGACGACGTTTCGCTTCCATTGCAGGAGACATCTTCAGATCCGATCCTGTCTATATCTCTCCTTCTGGAAAAAGGCTAGCTAGTAAGTGAATTCTGCAATAACCCGAATTGTGTAATATTTGTAAAACTAGTCAACTAGACAGGGCCACACGGAGAACCGTATGTACCGTGTTTGGCAAAACCATAGTTTTTCAACTGCGGATACTTAAAACTGCGGTATGAGAGGTCCTGTACTGCACTTTATTTCTTCTCAGAGTTCAAGAGAAATGTGTGTTTAATTATTCTTTAGTCAGAGCCCTCCTGAATCTACAATGACGTTCACTGTTCCCAACAGCCCAGGTGAAACCTTTTGTTTCCGGCTTTTCTACCAAAACATAGTAAAAAAACAGACTTCGATATTTAAATTTAAAATGAATTATCGAGATAGAGTTATCGGTTGAATTTAGCTTCTGATCAAATTAACTCCTGCAGAAATTAATTTCAGTTACAAGGCTGCTGTTGCAAATTGTTGATGCTAGCAAGAGTTCAGAATCAGCGGTCGATGAATTATCACAAGGATAGGAAATCTGTGACCAAAATGCGTATCTAAACCTCTCAGCCGTTTTATGGCTATTGAAACTACCTACTATAATCTCTTGCTTCCGCAAGCTGAATTTTCTATATTTGAATGCCTTTATGAGTACCTTATAAAATAATGTGGAAAACCAGTTTAAATTCCTGAAATCTAACTTTTTTTTGTGCTGTGTTTTGACAATTAAAAATCTCCATTAGATCCGTGTTGAAGTACCTAATAAGATATTACACTAGACGTAGCTAAGCTTCCGAAATTCGAAATTCTCATGCTATAATTTCAAACGAATCGAAAATTCATTTAAGTAAATAATTCTGTTTTTTCCCGAGGTTCCAGGTTGGTGCAGTGAGAAGAAATTTAAACAAATACAATCTTCCGTATTTCTTGCATTATATTTGTTCCTTCTTTTTAATATATAATCAGCTTGATGGTCGAATACATTCGAGAGTCGTCATCTTGATTCAGTGTTTTAAGAGTAAGTTGAATAAGCATCTACATCGATTTATAGTACAGTTTTAAAAGGATATTAATATCTCAATCGCGTGAGTGGAATATATCGAGCACAGAAAGGAGGGCCGGAAATCCGGTTGCGGTGACCGCTCACAAAGGGAAGTTTCCCCTTAAGTGAATAATCGCGATGTCGGTCCTAAGTTTAAAATATACCAACGTGTTGAAATAAAGAGTGCACGCGAAACGGACGATTTGTTTGTACTTTGGTGAATCTTCTGTCATTACTTATAAGTGGAACTTTTGTATATATAACGAATTCGCTATGTATTTCCAAGAAAAATAGTTAAACACGGTGTTTCCTTTCATAAATTTCCGTGGACTATCTAAGATATATAATAAAAAGTTATTGTAACGTTTTCTACAAGTTGGTAATATATTAAAAGACGTGAGAGAAACATAAAACAAATTTAAATAATGAATCTGAAATTATATTGCCTGTATATACTATTAAGGCAGAAAGATTTACGTCAGAACTTTTTCATATTTTTTTCCTCCTCATATTTTTGTGATCACATTCATGCTACGATAAGATTGTAAAATAATAGCAGTTTTACAAAAAACAGATACAAATTCATTAGAATAATGACTTAATCTGATTCATCTGACATATAACAATTTAAACAAATACATAATATTCTTCACACTCTGCTTTACACACACGTTGGCTGCTCTTTGAGCAAACCACTGTTGATCTTTCCTGGTTACCATATTTAGGTTTCTTAGAATGGGTCTTATTGCAACACGTATGGCATCTCCCACGAATGGAGCTAGATCGAGTTTGAGGTGGTAAATCCGTGACTAGTTCTCTACCGACAATGGTCTCCATGGCTATTGTTATTGGTTTTTGGAGCCCTGTCATATTATTTGCTCGCTCTTCAAATAGATATTTTATGAACTTTAGTCCCAGTTCATTCATAAATTGGCGGTGGCGGTAATGTTTATTCTCACATCATTCCGGAAAGTTAAGAATAAAAATTGCATATGAATTGATCCCAACTATGTCAATTAGAGTCTGGAACATTGAAAGTGACCACCTCCTCGTATCTCTCTTTGTAGTTTACGTCCTTGCCGTCTGGTCTATTTTATAAACTCCTCATTTCGTGGAATTATAATATAGATTAATCTAAGAATTGTTTGAATTTTCAGAGATAATGGCATCTTGATGTTGCGTTGACAGCGTCAGAAGGATTTTCTTTGGTTTGTCACGCACCATGGTGGATACAAATGTAAACTGGAGGTCTATTTGATACAGGGACTATAAATTTGCTAAGAAGAAGGTGCAGTGTGTGGAGGAGTATGAAATTCCTCAGAAATAGAATGGAAAAAGCAATATTGAGGCGGAGGTTGCGAAAATAAAATTGAGCAGCAGATGCCCCTTAATTTAGGCTACCCGCGTACCATAGCAGTGCATCCAATGACGAAACAAATTGCAGAAAATAGAAAAATGCCTGAAATGGGTTGAAAAGCGTGGATCGTTGTTTTCTATAAATCTCAGTACAATGCAATAAATCGTCAAAACTTTTGCGATTTTCTGACAGAGAAATAGACGAAATAAGTTGTGGGTCTCAGATGCTTCCCCTCCTTGTGGTTAATCTGCGACACTACGCTTCTATTTTCGCAGGTCCCCGATGACCTATACCTAGAGTGGCGAGAACTCGTAATATAAATTCCCGCGACTCCGACGCGTTATCTAGAAACGAGCACATTAGAGTTTGGGTGTTTGTACCATCTAGTTTATTTGGAAATTACATTAAATTTTCTGGCGCACAATCTAACAGCCAATTAAATTACTTCCACCTTAACCAATTTAGTATGTACTACGCTATATATATACACACACATATAGGTTGCGTTAACTACCCTGTAACTTCATTAACAGTTGCAAAATGTGGATGGTTAACGACATCGATAGATCCGCTCTCCTTTGAATGGAAAATAATCAAGAGACGCCTGATTTTCCGTTTATACTCTTATAAAAGGGGAAATATAAATGGCAACGACGACGGAGAGGGTTTTAACCGAGGCGCCGACAAAAATACATCGTTCTCGACTGTTATTCCCGCCGCGATGCACGACTTTTATATTGCCCGAAGATTATTTTCCATCTATCCTCTGCAAGTTTCCACGCGGACGGACATCGACGAAACCACGAGGGCACTTTGGGTCGAAAGGTTAAGCGCCCTCTGGTAGCGACCGACGTCCGCGGTAACCTTTTGTCGTCGTCGAGAAATTTACAGCCGCGAGACTAATTGCTACCTTTTGCTATTCGCTCGACAAAACGCGCTCGATTTTCCAAAGGAGGGTTTTTTCGCCGCCTCTCCCTCCTCCCCCTTCCCGACTATCAGCCCGAGGCAGGCGCGCACCCGCGCTCTCCAGCAGCCCAATCAGGAACTAGTCTCGCGGATGGAGGTTTCCCTGCGAGACGGAAATTACGTCATTGCGGGGCGCCGTATCATTGGCTGAGAGGGGGAGGAGGGCTGGAGAGCGAGCCGTTGGTGGGGAGGGGGATGAGACGGAGGCAAGAGTGAGGGGAGGGGAGTTGGGGTATAAGGCTAGGAGAGGGGGGAGGGTGTGAAGGGGGGATAGGGTCTAATCATTACCCTGAGCCCTTCCAATTTGCGTTCTATTCAGGAGAGAGGGGTCCTTTCTCTCTAATCCAATCACTCGCTGTGTTCCACATCATACAGTCATATCTCTGTGTATATGTGTGTGTGTGTTTGCGCCCTCCGCCATCCTTCCCGTCATCCCTTTCGCCACAAGCAGTAAAACCTCGGCAATCGGAACTGTTTAACCATGGTTTCGCGGTTCGGGAGATCCTTGTGGCGCTCCTTTTCGCCCTCCCTTCCTCCCCTCCTAACCTCCCCTACCAATTCTCTCTCTCTCTCTCTCTGATCCCCTTCATGCCTTTCACCCACGGTCGTTTATCACGTTCCGTTTCCGCTCCTTCATCGCCATTTACCTTGCTAGAGAAATTCTTTTTTTCATAGGGAAAATGCCTCTTCGTTAACTCTTGCGTTTCAAACAACTTAATGCAACGTCAATGGATCCTAACGAATGCGTTAGGATCCATTATATATGTATGTATGTGTTTGGGCTGTTTTTTGCACATCACGGAATGGGTCGTATAAAAAACAAACGGTAAATATTTAATTTCTCTGTGTTTTCATTTCGATTACTAGAGCGACTTATGCGCAAACGTGTATGCAGAAATATATAAAAAGGCTTATTTATTTGTAGTGAATTCAACTAATGTTGTGTATAGCATTAAAGTAAAGGGGACTTTAACGGTACAAATTTAGCGAATCTGTATGTAACTCTCACCTCACCATTTATCAGATTTTTGTTTCGGTCAACTCTTCCTAGTAGCACTATCTCAAATTACCGTTTTAGCATTTTGTGACAGTTTAAAAGAGGATTTGATAAATATTTTATTTTATATTAAAAATAATAATTTAGTTGTTTTCAGATAAAATTTCAAACGGTTTGCCAAGGACTCGTTCTAGATTATGAATTCGCCATATATACAAATAAATCACCAGCGGATTCTTTCTTAAAGTTTGTTTTATGTCCCCGGTTAAATCTATTTTTGTGGCAGAGCAAACTGTTGGCTCTAGGAAATATAATTAACTCAAAATTCGCCCGGTTCAAATTTTACTTCGTAATCTATTTCGATTACAAAATAATTTAGATACGCTTCATTTCTTAAAAAAACAACTCCCTCCATTTCCTCTCTCGGCGTCCCTTTACCCTCAGGTCTATCAAAAGTAAAAAATAAAAAACGTAACATTAATTATATTTATTTTTATATTAGGCATTTTTATTCACTCGTCAATTATTTATTCAGACATCGCAAGTAAATCTAATAATCGAGAAGGTGTACTATTAATGTCAGTTTTCAGCGCAAGTAATGATGAGGTACCAGGTTTGACGACAGATCTTTCGTAGCATGAATTTAATGATCCAAACACTCGTTATTAAATTATTGTAAATAAACTATAGTCTTCACCAGAAAAAATTAAGAATCAAAAAAATATAAAACAAATCGAAAATTCAGATGTAAATGATATTCTACCTTTAAATTGAATGGTTGCAGTTCAATTTTTTAGATTAAAATTTAATTAATAAATTAAAATTAGTTTTTAATTTATTTTAACATTGTAGATAAATTAAAGTAAATTAAAATAATATTAACTGAAATATATCTAGCAAACAAATAATTTCAGCTCGCAATATTCAATGGTAAAGGGACACCCATGATTATGTTCATGATTATTACAACTAACTTAAAAGACTAATCAAGCCATAATTGCATAAATAAATGTTACAAATATAACATTTTTTATTTTTGCTACCCATTCTTAAAACCTAGAAGTAAACAGACTTGTTAAACACGCTTTACGGTAAAGATCCGTCATTTCTTCCTCCTCTTCTTACTTTCATTCATTTTCTTTTCCACCTATTTTCCCCTTCTACCACTCTCTCTCTCCTTCCCTTTATCTTCCCCTCCTTCCTCCCTGCACCTGCCCCACTCATTTGCCTCTCTAATTCACCAATTTCTCTCTCTCTCTCATAAATATGTTTTTTCTTCCCTTCCCTCAAGCCCTATCCTTCTCCCATAGTATCATCCTCCCCTTCTTTCACCCTTCTTCCCCTTCCTCCCTCCCTCTCTGATTGCCTTAATCACATTGTCATTGAACGGCTCGCCAATCTTCGGCGCCGTAATTGCGAAGAGGGGAATGGGGAGGACGAGGACGGGAGGCGTGGGAGGGAATGATGGGAAATAAGATAGCGTTTGTCATCGATTCCCTTTCCCGCTTTTCCCCCTCAGAAACCAACCAATTACAGCCTCATTCATTCGGAGAGCCAGCGTGATATAAAAGCTACGTCGGAGAGACAATTGAAAGTCGTATCCCGCCAATTTGGGGAGCCTTATTCCTCTCCTTCCCTCCGCGCCTCTCACTCCTTCCATCTCTCCCTTATATATGTCTCAATTTCTCCTCCCTACTCCATTGCGATTCTATCCCCTCTCATTTCCATGCGCATTTTGCGTGTTATGGGATGTTATCTGATTATTAGGCGCCTTAATGTCACAGGTTCGGTAAAGGATAATTCGATTACTTCGGATCTCTTAGGCGAATCCGAAGACGCGCTTCCAATGAATAAATTCATCCTCGATTGTAACAAACACGAGGGTTTTATTTTTAGCATATGTCGTTTTTTATGGTAATATGTTTTTTTTATTTTCAACAAAGTAATTCTTAGGATGGAAGCGATCTGTCCTTCATATAGTATTTTATTTATCTACTTATAATAGTAACTGCAGAATAGCGAGGCAATATTTTATATTCATGAGAGAATCATCGAACTCATCTTGCGGCCAAAATCATAATGGCATCTATGTTTTTCCAATAGCTATTTATATCTATTGTAGAGAAAGTTCATCAATTGTTTTATACGCTTAAGTGATATGCTGAATTGATTATTAGGACTACCCGATAACTATTGCTTTCTTTGTTAATTAATTTTGGAATTTTCCGTTATAGATTGAAATTTTGGTAGTGATCGACTAAAATGGTCTTGTAGCATACCGTATAAAAATTCTTCCAGCGTATTCCTTTGTATGTTTATTTACAATCGAGATTTAAGTATCCGTCGCGAGGGAAATAGTCGCGAGCTAGAAATTTGACGCAAAAAGCATCGGCTTGTCGCCGATATCCCCGAAATGATTCGTCCAAAAACGAGACAGTAGTCGAAATTATTAAATGGCTCTTGTGGCGGAGTATTCGTTATAAAGTAACGTAAGGCACACGACCGCAAACAGAAAACTTCTATCTCGCCCAAAACTTATCTGCTACTCTTTCAACGACGCTTCTCATTCCTTCCTCTTCCTGCCCTCACACCCTGTGTGTGTGTGTCTCTCTCTCTCTTTTCCCCTCCACCCCTTCCTCTTTGCAATGGCAGGCCAATCTATCGATACAAATCCCCTTTTCCTCTTGAGGCGGCTGCAAAACATCCCATTTCCAACTTCTCGCTCTCCCTCCTTTTCTCGGTATCTCTCACATTGAATCAAGAGGAGTAATGGAGTTATCAGCTGAAGGAAAGAAAGAGAGGGAAACGGAGGCAGAGAGATAGAGAGAGAGGCATGGCGACGGAGCGAAGGGTTTTTATTAGAAAAGGATCATCATGACGGGGTCATTGGTTCCCATTATGAGTCAGCCAACTAACCTCTTAAACAATTGACTGGCGTGCTTCAAAGTGGGAAGGGAGAGGGAGGAGGAGAATGTGCGGATTGTGCGGTATGCTGCTTACATGTGTTCGGATAAGCGAAATGTTGTTTCTATTTTGCCTTGTGTGATGTTTTATTATCAATATGTATTCCTATCGTATTAGTTAAGACATTTTTTTCTCAACTCGTAACGGGTGCGAGGTGAAACAATTTTCAATCCAACTATTTGAGTTTAATTAGGATATATTGAAAGTATAAGATATATACAACCATTCCTTCAAATATCTAATTTCAATTCCTAAGACGCTGACATAAAAATGGAAAATTTATTCTGAAGCAGTTTTTCACTTATAATAATGTTTATTTTTCAAATTATATTCTTCTTATACAGTTCCATATCGGCAGTTTATTTTTTTAAATTGAAAATGAAAATAAATTCAAATTATATTAAAAGAACTATCACCACACAAATAAATACTTTTTGGAATCACATCCTTTAATTTTTTAAAGACCGAGAAACCATACTTGACAACGAATATCAGTTCGCCATTGATCATAATCGGACAAAAATCACTTCTCTTTTGGCAGAATTTTACCATTTTAGAATAGGGCTCTTAGAGCTACAAAGTGGGAGAAAGGAACTACTCGATAATAAACGGCAAGAAGAGGAAAATATGGATGCATAGTTAAGGATGCATGACATGTTGTTTCTCAAATTCGACTCAATTGTGAAAAGGCTAGAATCCCCTTCAGCGTAATATTCCCATAATGGGTTTCCTTGAATATCTCTTCTCTTGCCTCCCTGTTCTATCGCTCTCGATTCTCTGCGGGATGCAGAACCCCCTGGCGGGCAGATCGCACACTTCCTCTCGCCGTAAATTCCCCTCGGGGAACGTCGGCAGAGAGAGAGAGAGAGACAGAGAGAGAGAGAGAGAGAGATTGGGCTATTCATGAACTCGTTTCCATAATTCAGCTGGAAATGGAGAAAATTTGTCGACGGGGGCCCTCTTAGGAGAATACCGAAGCCATATATACTAGGGCATCGGTTGTTATCCCGTTTGCTTTCGCGAAAGGTTACGATTCACCCTTACGCTGTCTACCAATTAACGAAATTACAAAGCAATTCGGATGGAAACGCGTTCAATTCTGGAATTTTTACATGAAAGAAAAATCTCATTCTTTTCCTGAAATTCGTCTCTAATTATGTAAATATAGCCTGTTTTTGTGTCCGTAACAATCTGGCTGCCTGTCTGTCGGTGGTCTGATATGGTAACTATAAAATTATTTTTTTATATCATTCCTATTCATCCATTTTGTATGATAAAAATTTTAATAAATTAAACACGAGAAACTACAGCAAGAGTTAAGTAGTGAACATGAATTGATGCCTCCCAAAACGAACGAAATATTTCGTAAATTACGCTGTCGGCTTCTGTTTTGCGGTAATTAATTGTCGAGAGAAAATATGCACAGGAAAAATAATAAATTGATATTTTACTTATTCATCGAGACAAGTACTATAGCAAGGTAACATAGGAGTCGAGCAGATGCGAATTTCAGGTATTGTCCGCGATGAAACTCTCTTTTTAGACAAAAAATAATCGGTGAGTAACCGCTGAAGACGACTGCTTTGTAGCCGAGGCATCCGAATTGTTTACGCAACTGTATTATGGCAAGGAAAAATATTTTGATCCTGAAATGTATTCTAGCCATAAGGTTAACTTAGTTACAGAATTATTCTTTTATTAAAGGTAATGATGGTCTGCTAGTAATGAGTGAATTCCTCATTCACTTTTTAATTATGAGTGTCATAATATGAATTATTCTTTAAAATAAGCAGAGCGAACTACTTTGTGTAATAATATATAAATAATATTCATAGAAATATAAATTTACAACAAAGATTAATTAATATTTTGTGGTTGAAAGGGTCGTTTGATTTAACAAATGTTTTTATGTTTATGAGTTACCTATATAATGTGTTTTACACCAAAAGAGAGGGCCCTGCAGATCCGGAGGAAAATCGACCTGTGCGAACACCCTTTTAACGTAAAACACCAAGTTAAACTTGTAATTTCCTGGCAGTGACGTCGAAGCGTGTGACCAAGGGCTATCGCCTCGATTCGCCCTGTTTTAAGAACCTTTCTAGAGAATTCATTATCTGCCACATACGTCGATTATTTTCTTTCTAACAAGTCTTTGAAATAAACGTGCCTTCTCATGCACTTACATATGCACATATGTATCAATGTAAGGGTGACCTCTTTCAACTGTTCGAATGCCTAAGGCAACGTACCATAGCTATCAGAAAATAATTTCGCAAGCAGCTCTACCAAACTCTGACAAAACTGTTCTCGGTGTAGATATCCACCTTATCTATTTTATTATTCCCGAAAGCCCACGAAGGAGTGAGACAAAACGGCTCTGAAGAAATTCCAGGGATGATCCCGAAAAAGACTAAAAAATAGTCGCCATTCGTGGGAAAACAGTTTCCTATTTCGAAAATCTGCGTTTATTTTCACTCCCTTCAGCATCCTTTCACTCCCTCTCCCTCCCTCTCTCTCTTCCCTCTCTCTCCCTCTCTCATCCTCTCTCTCCACCCTCTCTCTCCTCTCCCTCCCTCTTCTCCCTCCATCTCTCCTCCCTCTCTCTCCTTCCTCTCTCTCTCTACTTCCGCTCTCTCTCCTTTCTATCTCTCTGCCTCCTCTGTCTCTCTTTCCTTCCTCTCTCTCCTTCTCACCCTTCTTTCTCCCTCTATCTCTCCTCCTTCTCACCCACCTTCCTTCCTCCCTCTCTCCTCCATCTCTCTCCCATCCCTCTCTCTCCTCTTTTCTCCATCTCTCTCTTCCCCCCCCCCCCCCTCTCTCTACTTCTCACCCTTCCCTCTCCCTCTCTCTCCTTTTCATTCTTCTCCCTCCGCCATCCTCTAATAAAAAGAGAACTCTTCCACGCCCTAAAGGGGGTCATGAGGAGCGAGGCAGATTGAGTAGGGGTGGAATTCTGGGAGATTTGATGGAAATGGCGGCTGTGATGGGCCGTAAATTGAGTGGTGCTTTTTGAAAGAGTCTTTTCCACTGCGTAGGATGTATAAAAAATAAAGGAGTCTTCCATCAAACTTTCAAGAGCTCGCTTTTCAAAGGATAGACCCTAGTCTCTTTTAACGAGTTCCAAACAAGTTGTTATGACGATGTTTATGATATTTAGATCACGAACGGGCGAACATCATTTAGCATCGCAAAAGCGGCTCGAATTAAACAGTATATATATTCAATGTTACTTTTGTACAAACTTTTGAGTGTGAAGAGTGATGTTATGTTTCTTTAGGGTCGGTTATGATAATATTCAGTATTTTCCTACGCGTTTTGACGTTCGCTTCATTTAAATTCCCTCGTTATTGAATTCGCTGTTGCAATTGTCACGAAATCCCATTTCTGGAGCAACTCTTGCTAAATTGAAATCCATAGTGGCGTCAGGTATGATTAAGTTTACAGTTGCAATTTGTATCAGTGTTATAATCTATTAGAGCAATAGTGCAGGTTTTTCCCGATTACTAATACATGAAATTCTTTATTCTCACTAAGGTTATTATATACTAATTTATCCCTAAAAAAATGATCACAAAATTCTGAGAGATATTTACAATTACACGTTCAAAAGGTAACATCGAATCGACTTTTGATGGAATATAACGTAATAAATAATTAAAGCATGTCCGAACTGAATATGATTTCTATCATAATTCGATCAATGCTAAAGGATCTATTGATAAATGTTCGACTTTCTATCCAGTAATAAAAAGTAGCTTACTCTGGATTAATGACAAAATTCTGCATCACTGCTATGTTGAATATAAACTAGTACAGAGGTGATAAGCCTGAAGAACATGTGATAACTGCGAAATTCGAAGGGATCTTATATGGCACACCAATATGCACATTGGCAGAGGTTATTTGTACGTTGGTTAATTCTGATCATAGCATAATGGTTAATTATGTATTCTAAATAAAATGTTTTGTCGCCTCTGGACTATCGCGTAATACCATGCTGCAAAAATGTCGACTACTTACGATAGGAGGCGTTTTAGGATTAATTTTCCGGAAATGTTACTTACGTTCGATCAAAATTATGTACGTTAAAAAAATCAACTCCGATTTTTTTAGGATCGATAATGGATACTGAAAATATCGAAACAGTTCCTTCATTTCATTTTCACTTATTTTGTTCCTCTTTCGAATGATAACACATCTATTTACACCTCCTCCCCCCCTCTCTCTCTACCTCTCATCCCTCTGCCTTCCTCCAAATCCATCTCTCTACCTCTCTCTCTCTCTCTCTCTCTCTCTCGCAGATTTGATGGAGATCACTTGAACAAAACTTGGGTCGCACCCGACCGCGCGTGAAACATTGGCTCTCTCTCTCGCCTCAGGGAAAAGCAATCTCGGAATGCAAAGTGAAACAGCTGAGGTTTGAATGCTTAATGCCGCTTTGCTTCCAAAACCGCATTCTCCGCCTCAACCTCTCTCACCCACCTCTCTTCGTTCTTGCCACCTATCCCCCTCCTCCTCCCCTCCCTCTCTCTCTCTGTCTTACTCACACACACCCACACTTCTGTTCCCTCTCTCTCTCTCTTCTCAAAATGACGCCGCCTCCGTGAAGGGTGAACGAGAGATGGAAAGAGGCAGAAATTCCCATATCAATTTTGGCTCCTTTTTGGCCTCCCATTATTCTCCTCCCTTCATTTTCTCCCCTCACCTCGTCCCAATTCGTTCTTGTAAAAACCGCGGGAAAATTAAAGGGAATCTAAATTTCAACGCGACCGAAGAGGAAGGAGAGGACAAGAAGAGATGAAAGGAACAAATTCCGAATTTTCACGGAACGACTATTTTTTTTTAATTCGAAGGAAGGCATCAGTTGTTGTCTTTCTATTCGTATACGTTGATTATTACGTAACGTTTCATATTTATAGACTAGATTTATTTCAGGCCTGAAATGGAGTAACAAAATCAAAATTTAATCTCTCCATGGATTCTTAGTTAGTGATTTCTTTATTTTTAACTTCCTCATAAAAATCATTTATTGGCCTTTTACAATGAGCACGGCAACTACGAAAAATAAAACATATACCGCGATGCCCTCAGAAGGATTAAAATCCAAAGCACTAGTTTTGGTATTTAGTTAGACAAGCTAACTACCCCTTTACCAAAGCTGTATCTCTTAAACCACACTATAGTATCATATATAATATCAATAGTAACAAATACGACCAACTCTAAGGTGAGATTTCAACCCGTAATCCTAATATTGGTACGAATAAACGTCGCACGCCCTTTTAACAAGGCCAATGAAATTTAACGTGATATTTTATTTCTCCGATTGATTCTATAGTCCTTCCATTGCAATGCGCCGTGACAGCGAAAAAAAGGAGATATAATTGGAACAGGACGACGTTCCTTTCCTGGAATATCTCGGGAAGAAATCAGCTGCGCACGCAAGTGGGAGAGACGGCAATCCGGAAGCTATTAGAACGCCGTCCGATCTTTAATTACTCGGTTACTGTAAAGAAAATATAAAATTGGCGCTCTATTCGTCCTCTAGGAAAGTGTTCCTTTTTTTCACGGTCCGTCGCGTAGCAACCACGGAGCCACACGCCCCGCGGGCCAGTTATCCTTTTCTCTTAGCTGACCACTCAATACAAGTAAGGACCGCCATTCCCCTTGCCCTCTTTTATCCTTCATCCACTTATCTTCTCTCTTTCTCTCTCCCTCCCTCTGGCTCCCATCCCTCCAACCCTATCTCTCTCTCTCACTCCCTTGCAGCCCTCAGTAAACAAAGAGCACAAAAGATGGAGTTGGTGGCGAGAGGGAGCGAGTGAAAGAGTCAAGGGTCGGGAAGAGGGAGAAGGGTGGGTGTAGAAGGAGGGCGAAATCAGGCGTTTTGAGTGTTTCCACGAGAGTCTGGGAATAATGAAAGGTTAAGTGGGGGAGGGTTGGTCACACTGGATCGGAGGGGAGGGGAGGGGGGGGTTTGTCTCTTCCACCCATTTGACTCCCCTCCGCTTTCTATTGTCTTTTGTTTTTTATCGAACGCCGGCTATGCGAGTGATACCGGTGACTTTAACGCTCTTCCCTCTCCCTCTTTCCCTCGTTTTTCCTTTTCCTTTCCGTTCTTCTTCGCTGTCTCTCAGTTTCTCTCTCATTCCTCGAAATTCGACTTGGCTACGAGTGGGATGAATTTTTTTTAAACTCCCCGCGGTTTGTAATTTTTATGTCTGTTGGGGAAAAATGTCCTGCTGTCCTGCGTACGCAAAGGAGCATAAATGGCGAGTCGAAATTTTTCCTTAAAATCTCCACACCGCTCTGGTATTTTGGCTCATGCCCGTTAAAAATGCGGCGATAAAGCAACGTTGGAGTTCGTCAGACACTCCTTTCTCATCGATATTTGTTTTTTTTTGCGATACGCAATTGATGTCGAAGTTAAGCTATTGGAAGATATAGTCGTAAACAGGAGTGATATGCTTATAAAAACAGTTTGTTTTTCCAATATGTGAGTTTTAAAAGTAACCTATCTCGATTAACCAGGGACGGTAATAAAGTAAACATACATTTGTATTGGCCGTGTCATCAATATTTATTGTGAAACACAAATTTAATTTAACCAAGGATGTCGAGAGATTTATCTATGGATTTCAATTGCTAAGTCGCCAAATTTAGTCACATAAGGACTCTTTTAAATAACATGGCACAATAGAATGTTTTACGTAAAACATACAGCTTGTATTTTATTTATATTTAGAAAATGACTCTTTGTGTTTATGTCCAGACCAAATTAATTCTAGTTACATACCTCAATTACTCTTAGAAAAGACCATTGATGATATAAAAATGATACGGCGATACAATCTCCACAAAACTTTGAAGGATTAATTCGAAATTATTTTTATTATCACTATTCACAGCGCGGTCCTTTCGGGCAGGGTCATGTAAACGAACTTTTTCCAGATATATTATACGGCGTATTATATCAGCAGAGTTCCGTCTATCCTCTCAAAGCTCAAAACTCGAGTGGATCGGAGTTCCGAAACGAGAAATGAGCAGCCCTTCCCAATTATCGCTGCTAAAAACTTTCTTTTCATTTTCATCCCTTCAAAGGTAGAAATCCCACTCTCCGCTCGAGGTGAAAAATGGAACAAAAGAAGGGACGCAGCCGAAGCAATAAAAAATGAACGAAAAATAAAAGATTTAGCGAGGCTCGTTCGTTCTCGGGTCTCAGAATAAAAATAAGTTTTGCGAGAGTTTTATCCCGGTGGAGATAAAAAAAAAAGAATAACCGATTCGAAATGAAAAAGAGAATTGGAGTTAGCTTTGCCATCCAAAAACTCGCCCTCCTTAACCCTCTCGACATCATTTTCCAGTCGGTTAGCCTTTGTTCGGCGGATTCTCGTTTTCCCGATGGAAACTCTCGAAAGTTCTTTCCTCATTCAAGATTCACAATCGAACAATTGCCTCTCTTGAGTCGATCAGGAAACCGAACTCAATATGCCTCACTGTGTATAAGTATGTATACATATATATATATGTACGCATATATAAAAATTCCCTTCCTATTCCTCTTCTTTAAATCTCTCCTTTCCCCTATCTATTTTGCTCTCTCTCCCTCCCCCTCCTCCCTCCCTCCCTCTCCCCCAACCCCGACTCGTTTTTTCCCATGAACACCCTCTTCAACTCTTGGAACACTTGCGGTTAACATAGATCCTTCGGCTTTGTTGCTTTGTTTTCCACTGAAAAATACGAAGATACGCGCGTAATTGGATTTGAAGGAGTCTTGCTTGAAAAACGCAAAAATCGGAAAGGTAACTTTATGACGGTTTTAAATGTAAAACCCGTACGGATGACTTTCTGAATATCAAAATTATGTATAAGGTAAACTGTGGTAATGTAGTGCACAATAAAACGAATTCTTTTATACTAATCAATTCGGTTTTTCCCCGCTATGTGTAAAGATTTAACCAGAATTCGTTCATATCTTTGCATGAGTTTGTACGGTGGAAAAATGTGTCGCGACACACTAGTGTGTCGTAAACGAGGTCCAGGTGTGTCGCGAAAATTAGTAAAAATTAAAATAACGCAGATAGGAAAAAGTTTTTTTTTGGCGACTCATGCGCTATCTTCGTTTCGGGACAGCAGGGCCGGCGCTAGCGGGTAGCAAAGTAGGCGATTGCCTAGGGGCGCTATGGTAGAAGGAGCGCTAAAAAGAACCGAAATCCATGCCTGTTCCAGGTAGGCAAATAAAGAAGGCCTTAGGGCGCCATATACGGCGGCGGCCTCCTAGCGTGTCATAAGCACGATCCCTGGGCTGAGTGGTTGTAAAATATTTTCCATGGTGCCATTCGAAGTTGTTTCGGTCTTTTCCAATTGTCTTATATTTGTCCCCAGATCGAGCCTTCTCACACGTCCTCCCCTTGAATTACCGAGGTAAGCAAGTTCGAGGAAGACTTCCCTTCTCCGGTTTACTTTGTTTCCATGTGCACCCAGGCACGCTCAAAATTATCGACTCCTGTTTGAGAACGAATCAGAATGTTTTGTTTGTTTATGCATTTCGGAATTCTCTGTGTTCGACTGTTTTTTTATGCTTTTCATTTCAATTCCTTTTAAATATGCGAAAATCTTTATATTATATACATTATTTTTAATAATAATGAAAACTATTTGCATATATTTTCGAGTTATATTCTTTAAAGCTGTCGAAGTTTTAATGTAGTTCGAGTTTTTCTCGCCTCATTACGAAATTCGCATAAATACTAAACAAGCAAAATTTTAGTTAAAAACTCTGCGTTGTTCACAGAGTTGGGACAGCTTTAATCATTTATAGGTATTTTCTACCTTCCAGTTATGAAATGTGTAATTTTAGAGAGCTTATTAGCGCTTGACTTGAAAACTCAATCCGATCGTTTGATGCCTTTCTTCCTCCAGGATATCACCACCTCCAACATTCAAAACGTCACTCTTGGGTTTACTTCCCTCATCTTTCCTTCGCGAATGTCAAAGCAAGAACCAGCGGAATTTCTTTTTTTTTTCATTTGCTTCTGCCTTTTATCGCAACGAGGGAAGCTCCGTAAATTTTTAGAAAGTACTCGCAAAAATACGGATTGTTAAATCACGCGCAATTAAAATGGGATGAAAAATCTCGCTCCCTCATTTTCCCCTACTTTAGCAAAAAAAAACAAAGGATTTCTTTTTTTTTCCAGAAGCCCTCGGAATGGTTTTGTTCCCTGTCTCGCCCTTGAATTTAATATTCCAGTCCTACTCAGTGGTGTATCCATCTTCCGAATGACTCTCTCAGTTTTAAATAACAAACGAACGCGAAAAAATAGATTCTGAAAATAATTTTCTCCCTCTCTACCCTCTCTCTCTCTCTCTCTCTAACTTTCATAATCCCTTTCTGTTCAGATCGTTTGGTTACATCGTCCAGGGAAGGGCAAAGGGTCGGGATGATTTCCTGAATGCAGCGGAAACATACAAGTGAACTTTGGACGAGAACCCTTCCGATGGAATAATTATTCCGCAGGAATGGAGCGAGTGGAGAGTCGGAAAAAAAAACGAAGGTAGGTAACCGGAGAAATGAAAAAAAAACAATCTCGCGTAATATAGGAACATCTTTTTGTTTTTTATCCCTCACTCGCCCACTCATCTCCGAATCCAAATTATATATATATATTATATACAAACATACGTATATAATCTTTTCCCTTCTAATCCAACGCTCACGCACATACATATAAATTCATAGTACACATAGAATGGGTGGTAAAGCAAAGAGATTTTTCTCCAATCCCCTGCAGATGACGGGGGTGAGCGAGTACGGCAACGATTCGAGAAGTTGCCACTCGATTTATTTTTTAAAAGTCACTCCACTTTTTTACGCTGCTTTCCCCTGATTAATTGGAGTGGGCCACCGCTTTTTTCAACTCCAATACGTATTTTTTCGTTTAAAAAATAATCGCGAACTCTAGCAATCTCTCTCCAGAGATAGTACTCGCAAATATTTCATCTCCTATTCTCGTTTACTCATTCCCCTCGGTCGTGGTAAAGAGAACTCTTTCAACTCGCCTCTGTTCCGTAAGAAATGGTTTTTTTTCAGTTGAATCGGCCGAGAATCCGTCATCTGTCCTAGAAAAAGGAACAAGTTTCGAGTAATGTTGATTATCTCTCCGTGTCACAGTCAGGATTAAATCTGATCCCACAATATTAAACTTAGTGGGCTTTTAAACTTTGCTTGAGTCATTACTTCGATGAATAGAGAGAGACCTTCACGAGTTAGTAGAGAGCTCAAACCGAAAAGAATGTATGAAGAAAAATAAAAGTGAAAGGAAAGGAGAAAAATAAAACAAGACCAAAATATTATATATTATATTACCTTGTTTCATCCTCAGTTCTAACATTCATTTTTTTCACAACCATTCCAGGCATAAATATCATTTACTCCCTTTTTATCGAACGAACGCATCTCTTTTATTCTTCTCTAAGACTTTATTTTTTATAGGAAAAAATTAATTAATACGGTGATTTTTGCACGATGCACACCCAAAAAATAAATCACGGTCACTCCGAAGCTCAGTTACGTGACCCCCTAAAGAGTAGTTAACACAACATCCAGAAACCATCGCCGCAGTTTCTCCATTTTCTTGCGGCGGGAGTGGGATGTAGTATTCTCTCTCTCTTCTACATCTTTCGGACCCGTGCGGTCAGCGAGGTAACGGGGGAGGGAAGATGTTTTTTAAAAAAATAATAAAATAAAAACAGAATTCCCTTTCCTCCTCCCTCTCCCTTTCCCTCCTCTGTAGAGGTCGAAAAAAAGCGAACCCCTACCTCTCTTTTTTCCCTCCCTTCCCATCATTAAAATGAGCGCCGGCCACCAAGTTGTTTCCGTCTATTGATTCGCTCTTTCGTGGGAGGAAGAGGGAGAGAGAGAGAAAAAGGGGATGAATAAGGGAGAGGAAAAAAAGGAGACGTGAATTTTCGGCTCCAAATATAGAAAAAAAAATCAGTTTCGTTTTTTTTTTTTATCATTTCGGACGAGTGGGGGATGGATCTAAGTGGATAATATAACCGACCGATCCATCCCGTATACAACCTCGGTTGGACATGCCTTTCCAACGCGTTCAATTGAGCATTCAAAGTGCATCTCTCTCTCTCTCTCTTCCCCTTTTCTCTCTCTCTCTTTCTATCCGCTCGTTCGCCTCTGTGGACGCTTTTTTTATTTTTTATTTTAAATTCCTTCCCTCCGCCACTCGAGATGAGGTCGCGCTTAATCCGAGCATGAATCCATCTCGCTCGTCCGTTCGAACATCGCTAAATAAGGCTTCGAGTGGGGATTTTCCTAAGTGCCACACCGAAAGGATAGCGGTGGCTGATGAACGGGATGAGAGGAAAATGAATAATTAAAAGAGAGAGAAAACGAGGAAAGGAAGATTCCGCGCGTGCGTTCAAAAATAATAAGATGATAATAATAATAACAAAGGAACGATAAACAAACACGGCCGCGATGATGAATAAAAAGACGTATAATTAAGGGGCGAGATGTATCGTTATACGTTCGACGCGTGATTTTTTTATTCCGTTTCGAGGTTCGGGGCAGTGGGAAAAAAGGAGATGGATGGATGAATGAAGGAAGAGCCGCTTCGGATTTTTTTGTTCCGATCCAAGAGGCGAGCGGGGAGAAAACCGCGATGCGATGAAGGGAACGCTCGAGAGGACTGGAGTGAGGTGGAAAAGATCGGGAGGAACAAAAATGGAGTCGGGTTGCGAGGCGAAAGATTCGAAGGAAAAGTCTTTTCCGCATGAAAGAACCTTTCGCAGTTTTACAGGCGATGACCTAAACAAGGAGAAAGTTTCTTCGTCTAAATCCCTCTCTCTCGCGGAATTAATTTCCTCGGAATCTTTTACTAGCTTTGAGGACGCGTAAAAATATCTCAAATGAGAACAGGAAGATTATTTTAAGGGCGATAGTAAATCAAATGTTTATTCAGCTGCGAATATTTTAAAAAAATAAATCGAATCCAATTTAACGCGCCATCGCACAATTTTTAAATAACATTTCTCCTTAAGATATTCACGGTCGTATTTCCTTTTTAATAGCAAATACTGTTATATGGTAAGAGGAAATCTTAATGTACACTATACTAGATTATATTCAGAGCTGTAATGATATCAAAGGCGGTACATGATGTTTAAAAAGTCGAAGAAATATACAACTTACTATACAATTATGGGAAAATACGTAATTATTGAGTTAAGCTCTCCCTCACTCCAAATTTTTTATCGGCGTTTGTTATTTCGTGCATAGAACCATCTAAGTCTCAGGTACGTACCATATATCTAAGTAATTTTAAAATTCAAATGAAAAATAAGCTGCACTCATCCCTACGTTATTCAAATGGGGAAAATTAAAAAAAGAAATTTTTTTAAATTAGAAAGATCAATCAAATCGGGTTAAAAACCTGACTACACAACTTAACTCGTTATTCCGGTTAAAAAGACACTTTCCTCTTGTTTATACGCCCTGTAGTTGCTGCGCTATAAAAACATACATACATACAAACACTTTTCTTTATAGATATGTGTATGTGTGTGTGTATATATATATATATATATATATATATGTATATATACATATATACACATACATATAAATATATATATATATATAATGTACCGGGTGTCCGAGAAAGAGTGGACACATTTCAAACATTTTTAGTGAGAAAATGAATAAAGCTACAAGAGCGCAGTTTTCTTTGTACGCTGGTAACGGATTTTCATTCTGCCATCCGCCACAAACACGCAGCCTTCTGCAGAGTGGACGCCATTCTCGGAGCAACTGCCGCGTGGTCTCCACAAAGCAGCTTTCTCTCAGAAATTACAACAAATTTATTTAACACTTTAGCACACTGGCGGTGTTTCTCAAACATTCCAAAGTCTGGAGTGATCTTGGAGGCTGCAAATATATGAGGAGCGCCGCGGGGCTTGGGTAGATTCGCTCCGTTGAAGAACAGCTGATGAACTGATGTCTCCTGGTACGGGAACGGGTGCGGTATTGGCAGCCACGTAGTCCGGGGTGGATCCGCTGCTATTATTGGGGCTGGGGCAGGCCAGGCGAACGGAACTCCGGAGGAAACGAAGTTGAAAAGTTTTTAGACCAAAAGAATGCAGATTTGGCTAAATATTTTCGTGACGAAGGTTGGGTTGCAAAGCCCGCTTATTTGTCAGATATATTTTCACTTATGAATGAATTGAATTTGAGTCTCCAAGGCACTATGAATACTGTCTTCAATTTGTGTAATAAAATTGATGCATTTAAGGAAAAGTTAAAACTTTGGTTGAAGCGTACGCACGAAAACAACTACGTAATGTTCCCTTCATTTTCCGAATTCTCAAACTAATCCGACTTGAACATGAGAAGCATCGCAAGAACACTTGAAAGCACTTTCTCGAATGTTCGATTACTACTACCCACCAGAAGAAGACGCGTTCGGGAAATTTGTGGATTACTAATCCATTTTTGAACCAGCAAAACAACAACCTCACAGCCATTGAAGAAGAAAAACTTGTAGAATTATCTTCCGATTCAGAATTACAATCAGGATTTAATTCGATGAGTATAACTCAGTTTTGAGTAAAAATAAAAACAGAATATCCGTCTCTCCACCAAAAAGCAATGAAAATTTTATTACCTTTTTTAACCATATACTTATGTGAAGCAACATTTTCGGCTTTAACAATAATAAAATCATAGCAAAGAAGTCGGTTGGTGTCTGGCCCTGCTTTATGTCTTGCAGTTACATCTTTAACCCCAAGGATAGAAAAATTAGTGATTGAGAAAGAACAGCAACGATCACACTGATTAGGTGTATTAAATTTCTATATTTTTATTATTGTTGTTCATATTTCGCATACAATTTATGTAACTCTCTTTTCATATAATTTCTTCATGTGGATGTGTTTAATCTCAGTGATAAAAAAATGAAACTAAATAATTTTTACTCTGTTTATTGAATCATTTAATATATATGTATATTATACACATGTATAATTTTGACGGTCCGCGGTAGAGAATTTAGGTATTTTACCGGTCCGCAATATAGTTTGGGGTGTTCTAGAACTCACCGGAACGGTGTTCTGGTGCGTCGCATGTGTCAATAATGTCGTTTCGTCTCGTCAAACATTTAGTAATACCGTTTAGTTAACTTCATTTAACAAAAATAAAAAAAATTTCTTTACTTTTCTTCATCCAAGTGCATAAGGAATAAATCAAAATGCAACTCGATTGTAAATGTTCTATCAGTTATTTCACGTCCACTGCTTTCAGTTCCACTACCAGAAGGTGCGTCATCTTTATTTGGCGACTTGTGTCAACAATTAGTTTAGATTTTTAAAATGCACTTTAGTTACAAATTTGTTCGCACTGAAATTAGGTTTTTTCGGGTTATCCCGCGTAATTTTTTTTTGCGTTAACCGCCAACGTTTCCACTCCTTTGCCGGAGACTTCTTCAGGGTGAAGAAACGTTGTTGGTTAACGCAAAAAAAAAAAATTACGCGGGATAACCCGAAAAAAACCTAATTTCAGCATGACAAGCGTCCACGAAAGCTTCAACCAATTGTTCGCACTGTTTTGCAAAGCTTACCTTACATCTTCAGTAAGTTTGAACATAGTACAAAAAACATGTTGTTGGAAGGTTACAAAGGGCATTTAATGTGGGATTTGGGAACAAGAATCTTAATAAAGCAGCAGAGAGGAGGAAGAAATCATTTATGAATGTGCTTCGGTTCTAAAAAAAATAGGCAAATTAGAATTACATTCTTTTAAGGTTTCAATGCGGATAGTATATGATATATAGAAAAAAATTAAATTTTTGGAACGATCGACCCAATACCTTAAGGTCACATCTATAACATGTTGTATACAGTTATTTAAAATGTTTGCAGGAAACCCTATTCCTATAAGAGATTTCTGCATAGAATTTTCCGTGTGACAAAAGACATTATTGTTACCTTTCCTATCAACGCCTCCAAAATTCATATTGCAATTATCCCCTGTGAATGATATGCATTTACTTAATTAGCTTGTTTTCTCTAAAGTTTCTGTAAACAATGTACAAATTGTTTCCGATTTTTCATCGGAAACTGATGTGAATTCAATCAATTTGCGAGCTAATCCATTTACTTTATCAACATATTGAATCAAAATAGGAAATATTTTAGTGAAGCCCTGATTCAAGACATAAGTCGACACACCAATGTATTCACTGTTGTTTTGATTAATGCCTCCTAACAATTTCTTCAGAGAATGAGATGCTAAAAACTTATTAACTAAGGATTCAGATTTAGTTCTAGCCGAAGACATTTTGAAGCCATTTCTGAATCATTAAATAAACGTCTATAGATAAACAACCTCAAAATTTGTAGCTATGATGAGTTTTCAGTACATAAAATGCTAAAGTAGCTTCTGAAACCAATATTTTTTCTTCTATTTTTGTGGTGATTGTTGTTTTACTATATTTACTTAACTCGCGTGTGATTCATGTACATATATATGATTCATGGAGACTCTTAGCCTAGGCCAGGACTTGGCAACGTTTGCTTCTTTAAGGACTTTCTTGCAGTTCCCGACAGCACTTATCCTTGATAAAACACCTAAAATCTCCTCGTACGAAGTTGGCTTCGTAAATCATTATAATAGAAATTACCAGAAAAATAAAATGCATGGATGTATTATTAGAAGAAAAGTATGTTTTACAGAAATATGGTAGGACCATGCCGTTCCGGAAAATCTCCGTGAACGGTGAGATTAAAGACTTGCAGAAAAAATAGGGATAAGTTCCCGGTTCACGAGTTATTTTGGAATAAAATATTTTAGTAGTAATGTATTAATGTAGTATATTGTTTAAAATTAAAGAATTTACTTTAACATTTAACATTCATAAAAATGAACGAGTATTCAAGCAAATAATTAATAAAGTAAACATGACAAATATCTTGGAAAATTTTTGTGTTGCATGGTGACAAACCGTCTCAAGATTTGGAGAGACAGTCCCTCCTTTTCATCACCCGTCCCACTTTGTTAAATGTTCCAAATTTTTCCCCTTTTATTGAAAATCATTGTTGACATCCCTAATTGTCATTTAAACCACCCTAGAACACCCTCATTGGTGGTGGTGGAGTGGCTTGAGCGCAGTGTTTCCGGGTTCAAATCTGGCATAGATCGAATTTTTCAATCTGGGTTCATCCCATCCCCTATTTGTTTGGCTTGGGAAGGCCGCGCAGTTCAATTTTAGGCAATTTTTTACGCTATATCAAATAATTATTTTCAAAAGCAGAAATTTGGATATATTTATCCAATAAAGAAATAAATAATAAAAAATATTTATTCCGTGTTGAAAATCATTAAATAATACTTATATAAATATAAATAAATTATCAAGGCGCGTTCAAAAATTAAAAATTAAAATATTTGTGAATCAATAAAATTTTTAAAAATTGATGCTTAAATTTCATCAATACAAAGTCTCCTAAATCTGTAATTTTGGTGCCATATTTAACTTCGTAATGCGAAGAAACAATTTCGCGGAATTAAACAGAAAAGTGTCTAAAATCTGTGATACAGAAAGGAAAAAGAAAAGTTCAGGCTCAGTCAGGCAGCTTTCTGGAAGATTTGATAAGTTTATGAAGCGAAGGAAAGCCTTATTATGCGGTGCTGTCTTTCACATGTCATAAAAATTTTGTGTTTACCCGCTAACCAACCTCTGAAGATCACGAATGAGTTCAGCGGTCTGCCGTTGGCGGCATCACCTTCTAAAGTACTGCAATTGCGAGGTAAAGCCAACTCCCTACCCTTCTGCGTGAGAACGTGCCTGTACGTAGTACATTGGACTAGGTAAGAGCTTTGAGGTTTGGTGGAACCGTTATCATGGCCCGAGTGAATGAATCCCCAAATAGTTTGTTGGGCATCGTCTCGCGAATGGTAAGTTGTCCTCATTTGTTATTAGCTTTAACTAATATGAAGGAATCGAATTTTAATTTATGGAAGGATAGGATTAATCTACCGGCTAATAAGACAGGCCTTAGGCCCTCAAATCTTCATTTACAGTAACAAATGAGCGAACGTAGCGCGGATTTCACCCTTATCATTGATTTCATCCGTCTATTTCTTACTATTTTATTGTGCAAAAATGTAATCCAGCCCTTTCAGATCATTCGCAGTTTCAAAAATTACCTAGCTCGAATGGAATATTATTAATGCCTGAATACTTGTCCGTGGTGACTTAATAATGCTTTTACAATATTACGTTAAATTGATTTAATTCTGTGGAAAGAAGAGTAATGGATTTCGAATAATGATGAGAATTAGAGCGAATGGGAGGCCTTAAAAGAGGACCTCAAGTCTTCCTTTTTTCAACTTTCCTCCTGTTCATTAGCTAAACTTTAGCTAATGAACAGGAAAAAAATTGATAACTACATGAAATAGTTTGTGTGGCACAGAAGTTAGAGGCTCCATATATAAAAATAAAACCTTTTAATAACTTTATTTTGTGTCAGCAAATTCACGTCATATGAATACTTCATTTGCGGATTACACGTTTTCTTCGATTAACCATGCGTAACCGAGTCCAAATTAACACGGATAAACGGGGTTTCGCTGTACTTAAAATCAGGGACGTTTTAAGGGTCCCGCGCCTATACGGGGCTCCGCGCTCGAAGTTAGATTACTACTCTTACTACTTGCAGTAGAAAGACCAAACGTGTGTGGATCGTGAGAAAATCTCTCTAGATCAGTGGTGGGGAGGCGCGAAACCATGGGGGGGGAGCTGACGGTCTTAGCCCCCCACAAAACGCTAAAATATCTGACTTAAGAATCTTAAACTCTAAGAATTTGCATTAACCAGATATGTAGGTACTCAGAAGGAGCCTCTGCTCCTGCCCGTAGTTGAGGGTACTCCAAATTGCTCAAATGTTTGCTGGAATATTTTTTGTTATAAGAGAAAATCCTGGGTGCGCGCCTGGTGATGGGCAACCCTTTCTACTTGATGGCTGGCCGGATTGGTGGTTGAGAATTCCTAGGCGGGCCGCAATGTAAGTTGTCAATGCTTCAGCGCGCCGAATTAGACTTTAAATCGGATGTTAACTAGAGATTCTGAGGTATCATACCAATGAAAATTAGGTTTCTAGGATTGATATTTCAATATCAATCAGTATTTTGCTATCGTAATTTATATTTTTATTATAGGAATTTGTGTTAAATCTCTTTTTAATCCTATTTGCGGGTCGCAGAAAACTCTCTCGATGGCCGCGCGAAGCTGTAGGTTGAATATCACTGCTCTATATGTTTGTTATAAGGAAGATATAATTTTTCTGTGTGTGGGATAGACGGAGCCCCGAGGTTGCCGCTCCGCCCTGGGCCCCGCGTATTCAAGAGAACCTACTTATAATTACCGAAGGAATTCGAAACTCGAAACAAAGAACGCATAAAAGAACGAAATTTCATTTTCCAGTGGTCGATTTTCGAAAACGCTTCGAAAAGAAATTCAACGCATTTTTGTGTGAAAATCTTTAGTCGTGAAGGTGATTTGCATTGCTGTCAATTTCTTGCAATTGCGTAAATTGAATGCAATTATATATTCGCCATGCATATGCCCACACATTCAAGAAATTTCAGTGATGCCCTGAAATTTAACAAGACCTTAGTTACGATAAATAATATGACAGTAATGAAAATAAATATTCAATTATTCATTGATATTGTGTTAATGAATCTGATATAGAGATTAAAATTTATGATTAATTTAAGGTCCTTGAGGACCTTTTTGCAAAAGCTAAGTTTATAATATTTGACTAACAAAAGAAGAAATAAATGTATAAATTTATTTTAGTGAAATGCCCTACATGCATTTTAAAAAAGTGGTTAACATTTTTTTTGACATGTAAACTTCATGTAGAAGACATTTAACGAATATTTATTTTTTATACATTACCCCAGACAGATTTTATGTACCCAAATCCCCCTAATCGAAGATGCGAACCCCATATTAACTTTCTGGAGCGTTCCGTTTTGTGAATTTATATATACATTGTTTGCCTTTTAATGTGTTCATTTACTTTTTAAATGTTATTTTAATTTACTATTCAAGCCATACACATCCTTCATTTTTTGGCATACAAAGAGTGGTGAAGCTATAATTGTATATTTGTATTCTTACCTTGATAGCGATGCGAAATATACTCAAATTTATCCCGTGTCGTATAATGCAGCGAAGTTTTTCGTAAATAACGAATTCTCTTTTTTCTTTTCCAGTGGACTATACCGACAGTTGGTCAATTTAGCTCGCTTCCTCCAGACAACGTGCGCGCCATCTAGTCGCCACGCAGATAATCGTGTTTGTCGGCTTGATTCATACATGCAGAGACGTGGGGATGAGGCTATAACGACGTTGAACTAAAATCGGAGAAAGGAGGAGAGGACCGAATCAGTCGTCAGAGCCGTCCGAGGAATCATGACAATGGTCACCATGAGACTTTTACGGCATATACTATTTTGTGCTTCATATTGTTTTAACCGACGGAATCATATGTTCGCTGCAGCATTTATGTCAAACGCGCAGCCCGAGCAAGAAAGGTATGTAGCGCAAGATGATTGCACACAGCCTCAAGAGTTATTTATAATCATGTGATACTACTCATGTAAATATGAACATGTATATTTGTAAAAATAAAAATTTTAAAAGGAAACTTGACTCCATTATTTACGTAGAATATTGTTCAACGGAGCGTGTATCTTATTACGACTAACGATGTTGAGGTAAAAGAAAACCATTAAAAAAGAAAATCAAGAACAAACGAAAAGCTGTAAATGTATCCAAAATACTTTATAGAGCATAAAGTTAAAAATAAAATAAAAATGAATTACTTCGATATGCACTTGAACCCCAGACTTCCACTATACGAAGCCAATACTCTACCACATAAGCTAATGACGTGTTTGCTGGGTAAGGCTCGCTGACTGAAAAAGATGTTCCCAATAAGCCAGACCAACTGAGGTACATTCGATACGTCCACGAACTATCCCTTTTGATTGACCATGGCTGTTGAGGCTCGAACTTACGGTACTGCCGGGGAAAGCGGGCAGTTGGGTCGTTGAAGGTCGAATAGAGGTTAAAACCTGAGAGGAGTGAGGTTTTGGGCCTGTTCAAGGTCAAATTCGGGATTGTACGAATTCTCTCAAAGTTGGGAAAAACCGAAACTGCCGTTCAAGGTCGAATTCATGCGACGTCACGTCCGGTGCGAGCTCGCAGGCGTCCTTCAAGGCCAAAATCGCTTTCACTTTTGCTGGCCGACGTGACGTCAAACGCGGAGGGGTTTTTAAACGTCTAATACGAATCCTAGACTACGCGAGGCGTCTCATATCGTATTATTTTAAAGAATTTCATTTTAAATATCACTTTGACTGTCCAGTATGCTTTAAGGGACATTTTAAAATTAATGTAATGAGTTAAGGGTTATATTATGATTAATTTATTGTTATTATTTTGTGACGAAACACAGTAATTAAAATGGAATATACGTAGATTCAAGCAATATGTTTGAGAAAACACTTGTAGTTCTACTGCCGATTTGTAACACTGTTACGACAATTTTTCGAATATTAATAAGAAAAAACTTTAATATAGTAACACTTTTATTAGCTCCAATACTTTACTGACATATACATATGTACATGAATTTAATAACAGCAATTTGGACTTCTGCCCAAACATTCCCATGAATATCCTACAAACCATAAAACTCAAAAATAGTACATTCAGGACATGAACGAAATAAAATATACAAATGTTGTAAAACTCAGAGTACATACACAAACGAACATATCTTTCGTTACAGGTGTGGAGGCATGTTTCCGTACAGAAGTACATTGATATCCTTCGTATCACGTGCACTCAGTATATAACCAGTTATTATCTTCTAGATTTAGTTATGAATACAACAATAGACAATATATTTAACACCAACATATAAATTTATAACTCCATCTCAGCAAATCTCTCTTACATTGGATTCTATGCTTCTGTTAACTCCCGATTTCTCAGTCAGGGTGACAAATCTTACGTGTCTTGTCGTAGCATTCTGAAAGTAAAATATGAATTATTTCTACATTGCGCATATAATACGCTGAGCCTCCGTTACGCTCGACCTTGTCTGCCGGCGGGTTAACAGGTGATTCATGAGAGAGTAAAAGTGCAAAGGAAGGCCTGCGTCAACACGTTGCGCAGTGGAAAATGGAGGGGAAGAGGTGGAGAGGTAAGGAGAAGACATTATGCTACAAGATAATTACATTAGCCGTATATTTTTTAACTAAGCAAAATTTATTACATATTAATTCCATTAAGATCCTGTAATACCTATTGTTCAGATCTATTAAACTTGTAGCCCAGTGAAAAATGTACGGGAAGTAGAGAGAAAATAAGGACAACACTTTATGATTTAATAAAAGACAGTAGTCGTATATTTTAAACTGAATACGTGTTAATTTGATGAATATACTATTGAGTATGCGTAATGGTGATCCTTATATCCAATAGGTATATGATCAATACCTATCTGAAAAATCCGTCAAAACTATTCTTTGTGAAATAAATTCTTCGTATATTTAAATCTATTCTTCCGAGTCTGCATAAAAAAATTTGCCGCGGCCTCTAAATTGAAACTCAATATATATTGGATGAAACTGTTGTCTTCAATTCCAAAATTTACAGGAATAATGTTGATTCATAGGTACCTATATTCAAATATTCTAAAAGTAAGGAACGAATAATTTCTGTATTGAGAATATAGTAATAGTAGCCTCCGATACGCGTGACCTTGTCGACCTGCGGGTTAACAGGTGATTCTTGAACGCAGAGAAGAACATAGAAAGCCTGCGTCAACACGTTGCGCAGTGGAAAAGAGGGGAATAGGAGGGGAAGCAAAGGATAGGACTCATTGCTGTATATTTAAAACTAAGAAAATTTTATTGTATATTCATCCCATTTACCATCTTTAATATATTTCCGATCTACTAAACATTATCCCTACATCTTTAACAAGCCGTCAAAACCCTCATTTCTGATATAAGTTCACTAGCTAAATCTATTCTTATGAAAATACATCAACAACTACGCCTCCACCTTCTAGATAATGAAAGAGAAGTGGAAGGGAGGTAAAGTATGAACCATATACTTCAACATAAATACAGTCGTCATATATTTTCAAATTAAAAACATGCTAATTTCATGTGTATACATTTGAGAATACGTATTCCTTATCCTTTCTTCCAACAAATGGCTGAATCGCCTGTTCATCTTGCAATATTGATTGAATGCATAAAATATCCGTAGTGCTTCTATTTTAGAGTGAAGATCCACTAAACATGATATATACATACACATGCAAAATTTTTAACCAGAGAGAGAATGAGAGAGAGAGAAGTAGAAGAGATGGAAACGCGATAGAGACAGCGGGCAAAGAATAGTTAAAGCAGAGAGAGGGAGAGAGAAGGAACATGCTAGAGATAGAGTGAAAATACGAATTATAGCCGAGAGAGAGAGAGAGGAGGTTGAGAGAGAGAGAGAGAGAGAGAGAGAGAGAGAGAGAGAGAGAGAGAGAGAGAGAGAGAGAGAGAGAGAGAGAGAGAGAGAGAGAGAGAGAGAGAGAGGAGCTTGAGAGTAAGAAACACGACAAAGTTAGCGGGCGAATAAGTAAAGCCAAGTGAAAGAATGGGGGAGAGAAGTAAAACGCCAGAAAGCGGGCGAAGAAGAAGGAAAATAGAGAGAGAAGGGTGAGAGAATGAAAGGCGAAATTGAGGGCGAAGGAAAAGGTAAACTGTGCGTGAAAACGGGGAGAGAAGGAAACGCACGGGAGTCGGCGAGCGAAGGAGAAGGAAAACCGAAAGAGAGAACGGGGATAGAGTGAAACGCGAGAGAGTTAGCGGGCGAAGAAAATGGAATGCAGAGAGATAAAATGGGAATGGAGTGAAACGCAATAGAATTAGCTGGCGAAGGATAGGAATAGCCGAGTGAGGGAGAGTGAAACGCGACAGTCTAAGCGGGCGAAAATAAAAGGAAACTTTGCGGTATAACGAGAAGGGATTGAAAATATAGAGAGAAGGCGAGGGACAAGAAGAGCCGAACCAATGAACAACGAGAAAGTAAAAGGTGAAAGAGTTAGCGGGCGAACGAAAGGGGCAAGAGGAGCGAGAGGTTGGGTAGTGAAAGGAGAGGGAGAGGGAGAGAGAGAGAGAGAGAGAGAGAGAGAGAGAGAGAGAGAGAGAGAGAGAGAGAGAGAGAGAGAGAGAGAGAGAGAGAGAGAGAGAGAGAGAGAGAGAGAGAGAGAGCTAGCGGGGGAAAGACGGTGAAAGAAGGAATCGAGACTGTTAGCGGACGAAGGAGAAGGGGAACGTGAAGTAAACGGGAAGATCGCGAAACGCAAGACAGTCCTCGAGCGAAGGACAAGGGGAAACGGGGAGAAAACGAAAGTAGAGAGAGAGAGAGTTAGCAGGGGATTGAGAAGGCAAACTGGGAATAAAAGAGTAGAAGAGGAAACGAGAATTTTACTGGGATAAGAAGATGGGACACGGGTAGAAACAAGGAGAGAAGGAACGAGAGACTGTTAGCGGGCGGAGGAGAAGGGAAACATGAAGTAAACGGGAAGATCGTGAAAGGTGAGAGGGTCGGCGAGCGAAGGACAAGGGAAACGGGGTGAAAACGAAATAAGAGGGAGTTAGACGGCGAAGGAGAAGGCAAACTGGGAGTAAACGGGTAGAGAAGGAAACGGGAGTATTTTACTGGGCTAAGGAGATGGGAAACGGGTAGAACCTAAGAGAGAAGAAAACGCGAGAATGTTAGCGGGCGAAGAAAAATGTGAAGTAAACGGGAATAGCAAGAAAATGCGGAAGAGTAGGCAAGCGAGGACAAGGGAAACGGGGTGAAATCGAAGCGAGAGAGAGTCAGCGGGCGAAGGACAAGAAAAACTGGGAGTAAACGGTTAGAGAAGGAATCGAGAGAGTTTTACTGGGCTAAGGAGATGAGAAAGGGGTAGAAACTAGGAGAGAAGTAAACGACAGGATGTTAGAAGGCGAAGGAGAAGAGAAACGGGAAGAAATTGAATCGCGAGAGAGTCGGCGAGTGAAGGAGAAGGCAAACTGGAAGTAAACGGGTGGGGAAAGAATGGAGAGACTTTTACTGCAGTAAGGAGATGGGAAAAGGGTAGAAACAAGGAGAGAAGGAAACGAGAGGTGGTTGTTATCGGACGAAGGATTTGTGAAACGGGGAGAAAACGAAATGAGAAAGATCTAGCGGACAAAGAACAGCGGAAACGGGGAGAAAATGAAACGAGAGAGAGTTAGCGGGCGAAGGAGAATGCAAACGGGAAGTAAAGGGGGAGAAAAGGAAATGATTGAGTTTTACTAGGTGAAGGATAAGGAAAACGAATAGAGAAGGAGAAGAGAGAGGGAGTTAGCGGGCAAGGAGAATGCAAACGGGAAGTAAACGGGGAAAAAAGGAAACGAGACAGTTTTACTAGGCGAAGGATAAGAGAAAGGAGGAGAGAAGAGAAACGTGAAGTAAACGGGAAGAGCATGAAAATGCGAGAGATTCGGCAAGCGAAGAACACGGTAAACGGTGAGAAATCGAAGCGAGAGAGAGTTAGCGGGCGAAGGAGATGGGAAACTGGTAGAAACAATGGGAGAAAGGAAAAGAGAGAGTTAGCGTGCGAAGGAGAAGCAAACGGGAAGTAAACGGGGAGAGAAGGAAGCGAGAGAGTTTTACTGAGCGATGGAGAAGGAAAACGGGTAGTAAAAAAGCGAGAATGGGTAGTGAAAGAAAGGAGAGAGAGAGAGAGAGTTAGCGGGGGAAAGACGGGGAGAGAAGGAATCGAGAGAGTGTTAGCGGGCGAAGGAGAAGGGAAACGTGAAGTAAACGGGAAGATCGTGAAACGCGAGACAGTCCGCGAGCGAAGGACAAGGGAAACGGGGAGAAATCGAAACTAGAGAGAGGGTTAGCGGGCGAATGAGAAGGAAAACTTGGAATATAAGTGTAGAGAAGGAAACGACAGAACTTTACTGGGATAAGAAAATGGGACACGGGTAGAAACAAGGAGAGAAGGAAACGAGAGAATGTTAGCGGGCGAAGGAGAAGGGAAACATGAAGTAAACGGGAAGATCGTGAAAGGTGAGAGGGTCGGCGAGCGAAGGACAAGGGAAACGGGGTGAAAACGAAGGGAAAGTTGGAATAAAAGTGTAGAGAAGGAAACGACAGAACTTTACTGGGATAAGAAAATGGGACACGGGTAGAAACAAGGAGAGAAGGAAACGAGAGAATGTTAGCGGGCGAAGGAGAAGGGAAACATGAAGTAAACGGGAAGATCGTGAAAGGTGAGAGGGTCGGCGAGCGAAGGACAAGGGAAACGGGGTGAAAACGAAGGGAAAGAGAGTTAGAGGACGAAGGAGAAGGAAAACTGGAAGTAAATTGGTAGAGATGAAAACGGGAGAATTTTACTTGTCTAAGGATATGGGAAACGGGTGGAAACTAGGAGAGAAGTAAACGAGAATGTTGGCAGGCGAAGGAGAAGAGAAACGTGATGGAAACGGGAAGAAATTGAAACGCGAAGATTCGGCGAGCGAAGGACAAGGGAAACTGGGTGAAAACGAAATGAGATGGAGTTAGAAGGCGAAGGAGAAGGCAAACTGGGAGTAAACCGGTAGGGAAGGAAACGGGAGAATTTTACTGGTATAAGGAGATGAGAAACGGGTGGAAACTAGGAGAGAAGGAAACGAGAATGTTGGCAGGAGAAGAAGTGAAACGTGATGGAAACGGGAAGAGTATGCAAGGGGAGTGGACAAGGGAAACGGTGAGAAAACGAAATGAGGAAGGATTAGCGGACAAATAAGGGAAACAGGGAGAAAACAAAACATGAGAGAGAGAGAGTCAGCGAGCAAAGGAGAAGGAAAACGGAGAGAAAAGGAAATGAGAGTGTTAGCGAGCAAAGAGAAGTGAATGAGGAGAGAAGAAAACGTTGGAGGTCTAGAGGGCGAAGGAGAAGTGAAACGGAGAGAAAACAAAACGAGAGAGAGTTAGCGGGCGAGGAGAATGTAAACGGGAAGCTAACGGGGAGAAAAGGAAACGAAAGAGTTTTACCAGGCGAAGAGAAACCTGAAGTAAACGGGAAGAGCATGAAAATGCGAGAGAGCCGGCAAGCGAAGGACATGGTAAACGGGGAGAAATCGAAGCGAGAGAGAGTTAGCGGGCAAGGAGACGGAAAACTGGAAGTAAACGGGTAGAGAAAGAAACGGGAAAAATTTACTGGGCTAAGGAGATGGGAAACGGGTAGAAACTAGGAAAAGAGGAAACGATAGAATGTTAGCTGGAGAAGGGGAAGAGAAACGAGAAGAGCATGAAAATGAGAGAGAGTCGGCGAGCGAAGGAGAAGGACAACCTAAAGAGAGAACGGGGATAGAGTGAAACGCGAGACAGTTAGCGGGCGAAGAAAATGGAATGCCGATAGATAAAATGGGAATGGAGTGAAACGCAAAAGAGCTGCCGGGCGAAGGTGAAGAATAGCCGAGTGAGGGAGAGTGAAACGCGAGAGTCTAAGAGGGCGAAGGAGAAAGGAAACTTTGCGGTGTAACGAGAAGGGATTGAAAATATAGGGAGAAGGCGAGGGAGAAGAAGAGCCGAACCAAAGAAAAATGAGAGAGTAAAAGGTGAAAGGGTTAGCGGGCGAACGAAAGGGGTAAGAGGAGGGAGAGAATGGGTAGTGAAAGAAATGAGAGAGAGAGAGAGAGCGGGGGAAAGACGGGGAGAAAACGAAACGACAAACAATTAACGGACAAAGCACAAGGGAAACAGGGAGATAACAAAACGAGAGAGAGAGTAAGCGAGCAAAGGAGAAGGTAAACCGAGAGAAAAGAAAACGAGAGGGTGTTACAGGGTTAAATAGAAGGGAAACGGGGAGAAAACGAAAGGGAGAGAGTGATAAGGGGAAAAGGTGAAGGGAAACAGATAAATACGAAGCGGGAGAGTGTTAGCGAGCGAAGGAGAACTGAAATAGGAGAGAAGAAAACGAGAGAGGGCTAGCGGGCGAAGGAGAATAAAAACGGGAAGTTATCGGGGAAAAAAGGAAGTGAGAGTGCTTTACTAGGCGAAGGGTATGGAAAAAGAAGAGGGAAGGAAAGGAGAGAGAGAGTTAGCGGGCGAAGGAGAAGAAAAAAGGGAAGAAATCGAAACGATAGAGAGTTAGCGGACGAAGTAGAAGCAAACGGGTAGTAAACGTGGAGAGAAGGAAGCGAGAGAGTTTTACTGAGCGATGTAGAAGGAAAACGGTTAGTAAAAAGGAGAGAAGGAAACGAGAGAATATCAGCAAGAGAAGGAGAAGAGAAAGGTGAAGGATACTGAAGAGCTTGAAAATGCGCGGGAGTCGACAAGCGAAGGACAAGGGAAACGGGGAGAAAACGGAGCGAGAGAGACAGTTACCGGGCGAAGGAGAAGGAAAACTTGGTGTAAACTGGTAGAGAAGGAAACGGGAGAAAGTTACTGGGCTAAGGAGATGGGAAACCTAGTGAAAACGGGGATAGAAGGAAACTAGAGAGAGTCGGCGAGCGAAGAACTAGGAAAACGGGGAGAAAACGAATCGAGAGAGTTAGCGGGCGAAGGAGATGGCAAACTGGGAGTAAATGGGTAGAGAAGGAAACGAGAGAGTGTTAGCGGGCAAAAAAAAAGGGAAACGGGGAGAAAACGAAAAAAGAGAGTTGTCTTACGAAGAAGAAGGCAAACGTGGAATAAACGGGAAGAGAAGAAAACGAGAGTGTTAGCGAGCGAAGTAGAAGGAAAACGGGGACAGAGAATAGGAAGAGAAGGAAACGCTAGAGTGTTAGCGGGCGAAGGAGAACGTTAATGAGGATATAAATAAATAAATTGTAATAAGCTATTATGCAAAGCTTTGGAAAGAGCGAAAAAGAAATGTGTTACCATACTCTATTAAGCAGGAGTAATACGGGCGGAAATAAAATTCAAGTGCAAACGAATTTGAAACGCCCGCGGTATTAAGTCCTCCGACTCAGGCCTGCCGTCTAGCGGATGAATTCCGCAGTTATTGAAGGCCGTATACCTGAGTGGGGTGAGAATTTGATGTCATTGAAGGCCAAAATCGGTCAAAACAGGCAAAATCGTGGCGTTTCTGGTTTTTCACGAAAATGCTAATGAAAGTGAAAGTGATCCGCCATCTTACTTCCCCTCGTCGGCTTCTCGTCCGCCATTTTAACTTCCCCTCGTCGGCTTCTCATTCGCCATTTTTAAATCCTCCATTTTTAATTCCGCCATTTTTAATTTCCCCTCTGCCGCCTATAGTGATTAACCCCTTATGTCTTTTAGAGACCCATAGTTACCCATGTCTCCGTAGACATGTAGTTAGCGTTTCTGGTTCCCAATGCTGGTGTACCGGCTTCGAATCCCGACGAAGACTTGGGTTTTTTTCTGATAGTATTTGTATCCTTTATTGCGCTAATTGTATCAGGATGGTAAAAGTTACTTATCAACTAATTTAAATAATAATTAAAATGGCTTGCGCAGTCTAATTCGCTATCCAGAAGTTTGCTCGAAAATACTACTAAAGGAATGTCTCCTTCAACGTCACGACTTCCCCTCTTCCGCCTATGTGGCTACCCCTCTTCTCCCTCAAAGGTTCCCATTTTCCGCTTATAGGACTTGGATACCCCATTTGATACGGTCAATTGAACAACTATCGCCGTACTGTTTTCGTAGACCAGAGGTAAGGTGTTTGACTGGCATGCAGAATGCTTGAGTTCGATTCCATTTCGGAAGTAATATTAATTTTTTTCGTAGGAAACTTTTGTTACGAATGATAACCAATTCATTTTTAATGGCAAGGGTAAACTCACTATATTTATTTTTTAAGTTACTAAATGAATTTTTAGACATTGTTATATGGTCTCAGAATCAAAGTGGAGATCATAATTGTATAGGTAGTAGTTAATGCAGTAAGACAAAAATAATTGTCCTTATTTTCTCAAATATCTTTTTACACTAAACCTTCTAATTATTTTGAGATATTGTATTTATATTTCATTAGGCAATTAAAGGAATATAAAAATATGTAAGAAATAGGGTGGATTGCCAATAAATGACATAAACAAAATATTTTTAGAGATACCTTTATTGCTTTTCCACATGAAATAGGTACGTACATTTATACCTAATGTTCGATTATTAATAATTATTCTAACATGTCTTTTAAATAATAATGGTGCAAATAATTTCACAAAAATAACTGAAAAACCTACTGAGGATTATGTGAACGACATTTGTAACACAAACTTAGACATATTGGTCTTAAGAAGATCTCCTTCTGACTTCAACGTTACATCTGGCATTGTAGATATACTTTATTAGCAAATAATCAGCATCGAAAAGGTACATCGTGCGAGATTCAATTACCTATTCACACAAGTTATTTTAGAATCTGGTGAGAGAAACATAAGTGGACGCTGTATTTTTCAATTTTTAGAAAAGCTTGTTACAAAGTTACTCATCATAAGCTTATTTGAAAACTGAATTGATACAGGATAATCGAGGCCGTCATAAGAAGAATAAGAGAGTTTCTCTGTGATCAAGAACAGGTGGTGGCCATCGATGCACATCATTCAGATACTCTAAATATCACATCTGGTGTTCCGTAGGGGAGTACCTTGGGTCCTATCAGGTGGTAACTGAAAGACCATCTGAAATTAAATAATAACATGATAATTATGCTTAATGTCTACCTTACCAAACAATTTATTAAATATATTGTGTTACATGTTTGTGTTTGATAAGTACCACACATTTTATCAGCTAACTATATTGAAAAATATACCGTATTCACCCGAATCCAAGACGACCCTGAATCTAAGACGACCCCCCATTTTGATGATTCCAAAAGAGAAAAAAGCTCAAATTGACCTTCATGACTACAAAAATTATAAATCTTGTGAAATATTTATTTTCTCTTATACTTTTCTTGAATGTCATTGTCTTTTAACATTTTAAAATCATAAGATCACATCACAAATAGAACCATTCAGGTTTTCAAACAAATTAAATGGTAGCATTCATTTTAAGATAACATTAAAAATAAAGTAAATACATTGAAAGAATATACTCATTTCAGGACAACAAAAAAACATTTCAATCCAAGTGCTGCATAAAATCATTTTATTGTGTTAGTCATCATCACTGTCTATGCAACCTTCACTATTTTCCTCATGCTCACTATCTTTATCACTCTCAACTTCATCATCAGTCTCCCACAAAACATCATCCTCACTCCCATCCATGGCATTAGATAGGCAGCATTTCTTAAATCCTTTCACTATTACTTTTGCATTTATTTGTTGCCAAAATGCCTTGATCCATTGGCACAGCATTGCAACTTCAGGTTTCTTAAGATTTCCTTTTGGTGTTAAAGTGTGAGTTCCACTCTGTAACCACTCAGAATACAAAACCTTTAAATTATTTTTAAAACACTTATTGACAGCAACACCTAAAACTTGAAGTTGCCATGTCATTCCTCCAGGTATTACAATAAGATCAATATTCATCGCACTCATTATGTTTTTAATTTCGGGAGATGTGTCCTTGAATGCATCCAGTGAAAGCATTGCTCTTTGTTTCAGTAAAGCTCCTGGCCGTCTATTCCACACCACATGCAACCAATCTCTCATTAGTTCTTTATTCATCCACCCCTTTTCTTGACACCTATTATTCCACTTGGCAAATGTTTCTTAGGCATTGTTTTCCGCTTTAGAATCACATATGGTGGTAATTTAGTCCCATCTGCTAAAACCGCCAACATTACCGTGTCTCGCATTTTTTCGTTGCCTGTAGTTTTAATTAGGACGGACTTCGCACCTTTTTCGTTCACAGTATAATTAGATGGCATGTAGAAGAAAACCGGAGTCTCATCGGCATTTCCTATTTGGCTCAAAAGGTAATTATTGCTTTTTCTAAGTCCAATTACGTATTTCTGGTAAGCGAGAAGTTTTTCAACATAGTCTTTGACAATTTCTGACACAGCGAAGTTCGTCGCCGTAAAGAAAAATTATTTCGTCGCATCATTCTCACGCACCAACTTCTGCTGGCCTTGAATTCTTGCAATGATATATTAAGTCCTCTAGTAATTTCATTAGCTTTAAGTATAATACTTTCAGTCGAAACAGGCATACCGTTCTTCCTCATGGTGCGCACAAACTTGACTACTTCTTCTTCAATGCCATGAAATCGGCCTAATTTTGGACCACTGAGCGACTTCCTTGTGGCTTTGGCTTTTTCTAGTTCCTGTTTTGAGAGTTTCCATCGACGCACATTTGCCTCAGATACACCGAACTTTCTACTCGCATCACAGTTATTAGTTTTTTCGGCGTAATTTATCACGATCAGCTTAAAATTTGTATCTTAGCTCCGTCTAATTCCTTTGTTAACTTCCCCTTTGCACTCGTGCCACGTACTTCAACATGATCTGTCATTTTAACTTAAGGGTTGTGCATTTAAATCAAGAATGCACAACTCAAAATTACTGTCACACTTACTGAATCCCGGTGCGTCGTTTGAAAGGGGAATCCCAATGATTTCCGCTCTCATTTGTTTTGACATCGCGGTTGACATTACGGGCAAGATGAAAGTACATATGTATTGTGATCGTCGACGATGATTATTAGTCTAAATAATTATTATTCCCGTCATGTTTTTCTTATTGTTATTACTATTTGTTTATTTCACTTCTTTATGTACGTACTTGAATTTGCTGTTGTGAATTGTTTACTCTAATATACCATTTGTTGTAAAAACCATTGATTAAATGCTTAAATATACTTCGTATTCGAATGTAAGACGACTCTTGATATTTACAGCTGAAAATTTGGAAAAAAAGGTCGTCTTAGATTCAGGTGAATACGGTAGTTAAACAGTGAAAAAGGATAGAAGTTATCCATCCTATTACTTCTGTAAATTTTGCTATTTTTCGATTTTTATTTAAAATGGTGGACAATGTGATTTTCGTAGAAGACGACATATTTGTTAGGATGAAAAACTAAATTAAAGGTTAAGCTACTTAAGAAAATATTTCTTCCTTTATTTCTTCAAATGGTTTACCAAGGGTATGGGGATTACAGCCATTTACGTGCTATTTTGCTGGAAGAGCTCACAGCACAGTGACAAATTCCCCTGAAGATAAATATGTATTTAACAAAGTTTTCTATTTTGAGCATGCGATAGACCGATCCATACTCATCTAACGAAATTATTTTTTCATCCGACAGATTAGAGAAAATTGCTTGGCCAGAGATTTTTTTGGCAAAAATCAGATAAATATCAATTTCAAATGTTGAAACTGAAAAATCCACCTAAAAAATTATCATTTTTTTTCTTAATGAGGTGCTTTTAAAAAATTCGATCCACAACTAACATACGAAATATAATGCATTGTCCCATGCAAAGTGCACAGAATTAAATTAAATATGCATTACCAGGATACAAAAATCCATGTCGGATCGAGCGCAAGTAGAAACAGCTATATGGGTTAAAACGTCTTAATTGGCACAAGTCAACAACAATTAAAACAAGTAGTTTTATCCATGAACACGGATAAATTAGTACATTCCTTATTTTTCATGTGGTTATACCGCCACATACTCGGTCAGTAAAGTCTTACGTATTTAGGAGCTGGACTGCCATGTGGCTTCCGTGGAAATGCAAGGGCATGAGTCTACCCCCGTGTCTAGCAAAGTCATTGGAGTGGCACTTTCACTACACAATCAGTGCATGGCTTTGTTGGAAGAGCATGACAATGCCTTCACACAAATGCCACGAAGAGGGGCTGTAACACAATACTTTAATGTTACCGATAAATTTTGCGTGATAAGCGAAAAAAAGTCTATCAGTCGACCCTGAACTCTTATTTTAATACAGAGGTCCACAGATTCCTATGTGTTCCTGGAAAGATTTTTAGATTGTGTGCTTTTATTATGCATTAAGATTTTTTGTCATATTGTTTACCCTGTAATTTTATTGTTTCTCTCATAAATGACTATAAAATCCTGTAATAATGTTCCACTGAATGCGGCCCAAAAACACCATTTATAAAATTATTTCCCTTTGGGCACCTCCGCATGTATATCGATATAGTTGGGCGTTACAGATTTCTATTTGAATATTAATTTCTCTGATAAATATTACAATCACAACAGATTATCCCTCTCTCTTCTTTATAGTTCTCCTCTCTCCTTCCTCCTATGGAACACTCTACCATCTTTCTCCCATTCTCATTTTAATCTTTTCAGTCTCCCTCGTCATTCTCCCTTGCTACTTTCTTTTTATCCTTCATAGCTGTAGGTCTGCTACGAGGATGTAATAACGCCATAAAAAAATGAGTCGCCCTCAAACTCCTCATCCATGGTCCTGTAACAAAAAGTAAAACACAATAACTATTAAAATACGAAACAGCACATTTCTATTCTGCACAAAATAAATGGAACTGATATTTGAAAGATCAGATGCATAGTTTACTTATGTACTAGTATTTGCAACTTCATTAATAATGTTAATAGTTTTTCTATTTTAGCAAGTAATGTCAAGATTTAGCAACTGTCATTCTTGTAGGGAGATGTTGACTCAACACATAATATCTAATAATTACCTGAGATGTTGTGAATTTAACTCCTTTGAAGATGCAGCTACTACCAACATGTATGAAGCTTATCACCAAGTTGTGTGTCACTGCAACCAGAATGTGCACCTAGTCCATTAAAAGTGACAAAAAACCTCTCTCAGCTACTCTTCATAGAGTGTCTTCTTCCAACAGGATCAGTAAGGTCAATAGGTAGAAGCAAGACTAGTAATAGTCCATGCAACACCTGTACCCAGGACAGGTCACTGCAAAAGGTGACAGTGCCCAATGTGCCAGCCTTTTCAAGCACTATTAGTAGCAAGGCTGTCACAGTTGTCATTCCATGAAATTCTTACACAGCTCCTAATACGAAAATCTAGAAAATGTTGAAAATGGAATGTTATGATGATGCTTAGGGAAGATGAGTTACAAATGAAAGCTAGGGAGAAGGGAGGTAATTTGGGGATGAAGATTTTAGAGTAATACACAGCTAGAGAAATGAGAGCCAAAGGGTACCTAGTTAAAGAAAAGAAAGCAGGGCAAAGTTTTTTCAACACAAAGAAAATAAACTAAAATTTTAAGTCTGTGAAGTTTAAAGCGGAAACAGTTAACTTAATAAAATATCACAGCCAAGACCAAGTGGATGAATCCAACAATCAAGTATAGGAAGGAATTAGATAAGTAAAACCAAATAAGAACTTATCCATGAGGGAATGAAAATATGAAGTGGCGGTAGGTAAGAAATTTGGCTTATGAAGTAAAAATAAATGAGAACATAAAATGGTTGATTTCCATAAAATAAATGGATTGGTGATAACAAATTTGGTTCAAGTATTATAACAGGTATGTGGAAAATGCTGGGAGACATATAAATATATCAGACTGTTTACATTATGGTATGACAGAATCAGTATTTTTAACTCTTGTAATTTTCTGAGGTCAGATGCAGACTCTCATAAAAATTTCATGGTCAACTGGTCTATTCTGAAATAAAAAGAAATTGTTAAATGTTACTGAGCTCCAACATGGAATTTACATGTGTTCAAGTGAAGTAAGAGAAAGGATTATAAGAAGGCAGTTAGATAAGCCTTAGAAAATGCATGGCGACCTGAAAGGTGGTGAATGACTACATCATAGAAAGCATGGAAAAGAGAAGTAACATTGAATAAAATAAACCATGCTTTACGGAAGACAAGGTAGAAAGGATGAAAGAGAAGAAAGAAGCAGGATAACGCAATACGGAAGCATTTTTTGAGAATTAAATAAATTTATGAGGGAAACCTAAAATGAAAAAGTTGCTATGGAAAGATAAATTTGGAGACATGGGGGAAATGCAAAAGTTACTAAATGGAAAAGTTATGCAATTAACAGAAAACAAGAAGAGAAACATCAGTTAAAATTTTAATTGACATCAGAAAACTGAAGTACATGTAAAAGGTCTGAAGGCATAACCTATTGAAACTGAAAAGGAGGAAGACATAGACCGTGACAGTGTTGACCCAGGAATATTGGACAAGGAAACTTTGGGTTTTAAAGTCTAAAAAATGGTAGAAGTTGTTAAACTTCCAGTGAAAATATGAAGGTAATGAGATAAATAGAGGTAAGAAAGTTTGTAAAAACTGTCATCAAATTAATGAAGAGGTAGAATGACTAAAGTAATTAATTATACTTTTTATTCCATCAGAGAAAAAGGACAAATTAAATGACAAAATTATAGAACCATTAACTTAATTTTATATAAAGCTAAAGCTAATTCCAGGATTCAAAACAAAAACCTAGAAGCTCAAGTAACTATAGAGGTAAAGACCAGTTCAGGTTTCAGAAATAATTTGGCACTAGAGATGCCCTTGTGATGATGAAGACTTTAGAAGAATGAAATCCAAGTTAAACCTTTAGAAAACCAATAATGTAGTAAAGTGAAGACACATTTTAAGTGTTTTATTTTTTCATACAATATGATATACAATAGGACTATTTTACATTATTACATAATTCAGTTCATGTTTATTAATTTGTGATGTACAACTATTTGTCTAGTAAAAAAATAAGTCAGTGAAGATTTTCATTTTCTTGCACAAAAATGGATGCATTGTTAGCAACAGACATTTTAACAATTGCCCATTCATTGTTGACCGGTTTAATATTGGGCTATTTCCACTTCACCACACAGAAAGGTTCATTTCTTTATTATGACGTTGGGCAAAAACTCTTTTTGCTGGCTACTCTATGCCGCTACTCCATCTATCACAAATCAATAAAGTTTCTGTTTGATATAAATTGTCAAATAAATTTAAATTTTGGGAAAGGTGTCTTTATAGAGAAGAAATAAAAAAACATTTTCCTTTCAAAAAGATTCCTGCAAACGTTTTCTGATAGCATTCATAGTAGAGGAAAAGATCTCTAGAGAAATCCAGTTCTACTTACGACTATTTCTTAAGTACAAAACAAAGTGAGCCCCACCACATGGAAACTACAGCACTCTAATGCTGTGCAATAAATTGGTTTGCCTGACACAGTCAAACAAGAAACGGTGATGCAATCAATCAGCATAACTCAACATATGCTAGAGGAGATCCTTCTCACTTTCCATGCACAGAGCAAGTTCTCACCGACCATTATTCAACAATTTTCCTCAATTAGGAATTTAAAAATAGGTTAATTATTTTATAAAAACATACTACAAAATGTAACCATTAGGTGAGGTGAAAATATTCAATAGCCTTAAGAGGCTATTTAAATTATAAGATTTTATACATTTATATAAATCATAATATGCTCAATTTTCATAAAGGAAGACATAGTATGCATCCATCAGTCACAACAATACACATATCACCTTTGATTTTTGCATGTATTTCACTTCCGAATTGGCCATCTAGAAACATCACCGAACATTTCAAATTTCGACTCAACAACATTGTATATTTGAATGGAAACAAAAAAGCAATGCATTTTACTATGAAAAATGATTATTTCTGTGAGTTTAAATTTGTGAGAACTGGATTAACCTTATAAAAGAAAGAAAATAATCTGTTAATTTAAATATCACATTCTGCAGGAAAATAGTGGCATAAATTCAGGAAGAAAATATTCAGCAAATAAAATGTTGTGATCAACACTGTATAAGGCTCTGTTTTCCTTCCAAAATGTGAATGCTTTCCTTTCAATATCCTGAGAAATGCATGGTTATTAAAAACCAACACCTAGATGCAAGCAATGGATTGCTTCATATTGTGCACATAAACTATGTAATCATGACGTCAAATGTTCCAAAAATATTCATTTTCTATTGATATAGACAGTCATATCAGGTAATTTGTCCACGTTCAAGCAAGCAACACTTCGACAAATCAATGGAATGCAAAATAAAACAAGATTTATGCTCTGAGATGAAAAAAATCTTCTAAAAACATCCAATGAGTTTCATTTTCAAGGATTTATCAATTAAAAAAGTAAAAAAGATGTAAATTATTACAGAAAACATGAAGTAACTGCACAGTATGATAAATACAGCCATGATAATGTGTTACATAACACTTAGCATTCGATCAGTATTTCTGGATCAATTAAAAATTTTAGCCACTAAATGCCACACTATAATGGTGTATGCATATGAACCTCAAGTATTTCTGATTGTACTAGGGAACCGAAATTGAAAAATTAGTCAGTTGAAATTACAGATAACAACAAGAGCTTTACTATCAAATTAAATAGACAGTTTATGACATTCTGAAACTTACAAACATAATAAGAATAAAATTATAATGTCTGCATGATTCAAACTCCCATAAAGTGTACATAAACCTGATTAAGGACTTTATGCTGCAGTCTACATGGAAGGTACGAGTAAAAACTATTTTTTTTAAACAAAAGATTTACTATTTCTATAACTGACAACTAATTAGGAAAATGGATAACATTTCATTTATAATGAATCATTCTTCTATTAAACTAAACAAACAACAAAAACTACAAAGAGTTAAGATTATTTTACAAATGGTAACAAAGCATGAAAGTAACAGATCCAAAATTAGTTATATTGCCTATGTTTTCACGACTTGTGAAAGTAAATGGGCAAATATGGAATGGAGGTAAACTTATCATGTTATGATGGAATCAACAATGAATACAGAAGTAAATAAACTAACATTCTATAAATAGGTTTAACTGAATGCATGAAAGTGAGGTTTCATAAAATATAAATGCATAATTTAATGCCAAAATCTTAATAGCACTAAAAAAATACTTGATAAATAAATAAAGTAAAAAAACTCCATTACAACAAATGTTTTAGTAATGGAATTTAAAATCACATTTTTCAAAGTAGCACCAAATAAAATATGAGAAAAATTTGCAATAATAAGCTGAATAATGCTTAACAGGCAAATTTAAATGCAAAAATTTTACATTTATTAAAATGGAATGGTTTTTGTATGAAAATAAGAAACAGTGTAATAAATGTTGAAAATAAGTACAATATTTAACTCAGAATCGAATTTGGATTCTTACTAAAATGAATATAAACAAATCAACCAAATTCAGGAATAACAGAAGCCTCTGAAATTTAAATGAGGATGAGAGACAAAGAGAATTTGCGAGATAAACATTTTCTACCTTAAATTTCAAAGTTAAACTAATATGTCTTGTGTTCCTTCATATCACTTATAATGTTAAAAATATAACACCACATATAAACTTTTCTTAAATTTACCTATCCAAAATGCATAATTAAATGAAAGCATCATTCGGATAATTAATCATTAATCTGAGCAAAATAAATAAGCTAAAATATACTCCCAATGATATATGCATGAACTGTTACAAGGCATGAAAAATTTAATGCAAGCAAAACTATAATTGCAAAGATACTGAATGAGCTATAAGATGAAGTTAAAAGAAAATATACATTAAAACAAAGTAACTATGCCAATCTTTTAAGAGAAAATGACGTATTTCCTATAAGAATTCAAGAAATGCCTCAATGAACAAAAAAAATCTGTAGCTCTGTATTGAACCTTATATTTATTTTTTTGCTACTCCACAAAATAAAACTGTCAAAAAACAAATCCTTTGATGCCTCTCTATTTTTTACTTCATGCTGAATAAGCAAATATGTCACTATTAACCATATGGAAAAAAATCCAAGATCTCTCATTAAAGTCAGAACTGACCAGTTCTGATTTCCATAGTTTGAAAGCAATCCTTCTCCTTTTTTTTTCAAACAGTTTCATGAATACTTTCCTATCGGATCAGACATTTTGTACAGTAGGATTAAATAAAGGATATCTTTTCCTTGTTAGGATTCGAAGGAAGTGAAGACATCCAGATGCAATCGGTCTTAATCCGACAAGTTCAGACATCTTCAAAAAGAAAGACCGCGGAGCTTAACCAAATGCAATCAGATGAGACAGGTTTTTCATGCTTTGCATATCAATCAATACTCCATCTAAAAGGAGCTCATGTACCAAAACAAAATGGTATAACTGCAACCATCCAGACAGCCTGCTGACTAGGCAAGTTTCTCTTCTGATCCATAAGAGCCGTCGACAGTCTTCTGCTGACTTTACCTCCCGTTCCACCTGGAGAGACAACCTTGATAGAACAATAGACTGCGAGTTGGTGGTGCAACTGTTGGGGCATTGAGACTGCCATAGCTTGATCCCATTTGAGAAGAGAGGCCACCAGAGGAGGTAATGTGAGGAGAAGAGGACATCAATGAAGAACCCGATGAAGACAATGTAGGATTGCCTGGTTTTCGCCCTGAGGGAGTGACTTCTTCCAAGAGTACTGGAAGGTCCTAAAAAGAAGATACATAATGTTAAAACAATTTAACCAGATTTTGCATAGCTAAATAAAGGGATTTAGTGGTACATGATGTAACTGTACCCTATAGAAAAGTTGTAAAAATGTGATGTGAAAAATTAAAGTAATACCGTATATACCTGAATATAAGACGAGGTTTTGTTCCAATTTTTATGACCGAAAAATCGCTAGTCGTCTTATAAACGCGCGGTGCGTAATAGTTTGCCTGACAGAGGAGCAGAAGGCAGAGATAGGTAGAGATGGGAAGAATCGAATAGCTATAATAGAAATACAGGCAGACCTTGTCTTTCGTGGCTTTATCTTTCGTGTGTTTCGATCTTTCGCGGTTCCACATTTGCGACCAGTTTTGTCTTTCACGGTCTTATCTTTCGCGGAAAAAAACATGGAAAAGGCTGCGCGAAATTTTCTATATATGGAATGAATCGTGTTTTCCTCACATTTTCTCTCATAGTCAGGTTGTTAGGGTATTCTGATATGTAAAAATATTTACGTAATTTTAAAAAATCGATACATGTATCTATTTTTTAAAAGTATATATATAAGACGTGTACGTGTCTTATATATACTTTTCAATATTTTTAGGATGCAATCCTCCCGCACTTTTGTGTCCCTTCGCACATGAAAAGTTGCAGAATATAAGCTGGCATCACCGTTCAGGAGCCTTCTGTCTTTATTACGACAGGGAAGTCCCGAGGGGAAAGACTCATCTCTTGGCCCTTCCGATTCAGGATCATTGGGTTATTTGCTCAGGTTTGACATAGTTCAAACGCTTAAGCTTTGCGTTTTATGCATCATTTATTATTGGTGGAGTTTTGCAGAGGTTTTCAGGAATGTAACCCCAAGAAAGACACGGTCTGCCGTATTTGGGGAATTAGCCCCTGCAAGTTAGGCAACCTCCGATCATTTTTTTCTCGATTATACTACAGAACTTAAATAAGACTATTTTCTGATACTTTTTCCATCTTCTTTTAACTTGTTTAAGTCTCACTTTCATTGAAGTTAATTTTTCCATCTCTTTCTCTATTTTCCTGCAGTCACCAATACAGAGGACAAATGATCCCTTTTTGCTGGGATGGGAACCAAACCCTGTATTTCCCATTGCCTTAATTACTTCTCTTTCGTGATTTCGTCTTTTGCAGTGTTTTCAGGAACGTAACCCCCGCGAAAGACAAGGTCTGCCTGTATTCGATTCTTAAAATCATTTGAAACAATCGATTATTAAAAGTAATAGTAGAAAATGAATCGATTCAAATGTATTCGAATACAAATACTCTTTTGAATTTTATTATATTTATGCATTTTGCTTCATTTGGTAATTTATTAAAAGTGTTGGCTTGGCTGACAGATAGCACCACTATGTGATAGCTCGAAATGTTTGTTCATCAGCTGATGTACGACAGTCGAACGTACGAAAGTTGAGGACAGCCTGTAGTAGTAGTAGGTTGAATGGGCGTAAGATTTTGCACCAACATATGTAATGTGTAATGTGATCCTGTCACGATATCATAGTGTGTTGACTGCAGACAAAGTGAACCATCTATGACTGTAGTAAATTCCATAGAATTTAAGTCTTCGTGATTGTTAACTATCCAGTTTTACGTAAAAATATGGGTGACCATGTTGAGAAGAGAGGTTCTACACCTTCACAAATATCGAAATCATTGCATAATAGTTATGATGCAAATTTTAAACTTTTAGTGGCGAAATATGCTAACAATTGTGCAGCAGCAAGAAGGTTTGGTGTCACCGAGGCAAATGTGCAGCAGTGGAAAAAATCGCAGGAAATGCTCAAGTGTGCAAGTTCAAATCGGAAAGCATTTCGTGGACCTAAGGAAGAATGTCATAAAAATTTAGAGTACCAGTTAATAACATTTGTGCCAAATATTTGTTCCAAATTTTTCAATTGAAAATTCCAATCAAAATTGCATATTTCAATTGGTTCAATGTTCATTACTCAATGGTATAATAAACTTCTGTCATTGTGTGCATAATAAATGTTTTCCTTTCATTAGGAGTTAAAAATGGCGTCTTATAATCAGAGTCATCTTATATTTGAGTATATATGGTATATCACATTCATTAGCATATAAGCTGCATCGTTATTTCTCAAGATGTACCTGAATACAAGCTGTATCCCATATCTCAAAAATATACTGAACTCCGGAATAAAAATAAAAGATGAAAACATCATGATTCTGCTTAAAATACACATATATAAATATATATATAAATATCACATACTTTAGATAAATATTTGTAAATATAATTATTATTTATAAGTAGTGTAATACCTGCTGAAATATCAACAGAAGAAATACAGATAGATTATTATTATTTTCATTTAAAATAATTAATATCACACTTTTACATATGAAATATTTTGTCATATACAACATTTCTCGTGAATTTTCTGTTGTTGACGGGCTATCTTTAGTTAAACTTAAAATAGTTGCCTCTCTTTCCCACCCTCTCCCTCCCCCTCTTTCCCCTCTACTTTCCTCTCTCCCCCCTCCCTCTCGCTCCCCCTTCTACCTCCCCCCCCTCTCTCATATTAAAAGCATTCAAAGCACATTTATACCCATAAGGATTGAATTAACAATATGATATAGAGTTCTAACAATGGAATTGGTAGACAAGGCAACATCCCGTTAAAATGGCAAGATTTCCTCGAACCGTGAATTAAATGTTTACATTTAGAAATTTCGAACTGTAGGCGGAAAAAGATGAACAGAATAAGAAACTTTAAATGTTTTCTTCAAAATGGTTTATATCCGAAGATTGTAGGTCAATTCTTTCTAATTTTAATCTAAAAAAGAATGAAAGCCTGCACGTCGAAATGTCCATTTTTACGTGTTACATTATGGGAAATGGAAATTATCTTCTGAAGTTGAACCTGGGTCTTTGACCTCGAGTTCGATACATTAAAACTTTTTGTTGTTATATCATAATGCTATCCTGAAATTAAGCTTCAAAAAGCATTACATGACAAAGTGACATTGTGACACTCTTTTATTATTGTAGATGATAAATTATTTTGCCATATTCATATAGCAGGGTGCAAAGTACAATATGGCCAAAAAGAGCCATTAAAAATCTTAGCCTACATAAAAGCCCAATTCTATACATTGGCTGTAGGGAACGTTGACAATCGCACCTCTGATGGCAAATCATGTTAATTCTAATCTCTTGAGAATGGGAAGTATGATTTCAATGATTTTTTTTGCAATACACTGTGACAGTGATTCTTGACATGGGTGGTACAGCTCTCCCAGGGAATGTTAAGGAATTTTGTGGTGAGCGCAGGACATCAAGGTGGCTGCAGGTGGAAATTTAAGAAACTGGCATTATTCATCATAATAGTAAGGTATAGATAGACTATGAAAGATCAAAACTGTTAATTGAAGACTATAATACAGTATGATCTCTTTATGCCTATTATGGCGGTATGTAAGAATGGACTAGAACATCTAAATATTGCACTAAAATAAAGCGGAATTATTATTATTGTTAATACAATTATATTCATAATTGAGAGTGCAATGCTTATATATGGAGAAGAGATTACTAATTGTATGATTATCATTACAGTAAAACCTCTACCTTACGAACTACCTTAGAATGAAGAACTCCATATAATGAAAATTATTGCATCCTGAAAAATTCACTAATAAAGCTACAGTAAACTTCCAGTTATCTGGAATGCTCAGGGAATTTGGTTTGCCGGTTAAGTGAATATTCTGGTTGCTTGAGAGTTTTATTTGATAGGCCTCAATAAAGCATATGGATATCAAAATAAGGAACAGACACAGAATTGTACATTCACCTTGGAATTGCTAATCTGTAGACTAGGTATTCTACTTGCAATTGTTCTTAAATAATTCCTTGACATTCAAGGAAGTAATGAAACTCAAATATACAAGTATACAACATGTTTAACTGGAATACTTTAATATTTACTAACTACATTACATCCAACGGAGTTCCTCAAACGACTATTGCTACTAACTTATCTTTTGTTCTAATAACAACTGGAGGTACGGGTTAACATATTGTTAGTCCAACCTTTAGGATTTTCCTACAAAAAAATTGTTTCCTTCTCCGAGAAAAGGTGAGAAATGTCGCCAAAATAAACCGGTCTCATCAGCATTATAAATTTGATCAGGGATTAGACCATGCTCCTTAACTAATGTTTCAAGAAAGTCTAAATTTATCGGCAGCTCCTTGGTCGGCTGATTTTTTATCACCCAAAACATCTAGACATCTGATTCCATGCCTAATCTTAAAATGTGTTACCCATCCATCTGAAAATGCACACGGTTCGCTAATCTCCATTTGTTTATAAAATCTTGGACCTTTTTTATTAACACTGGTTCAGAAATAGGTCCTTTCTCAAAACGCTTTATAGAAAACCATTCATAAATAGCAATATCCAATTGCTCAAGTTTCAGATTACAAAGAGTGCACCAATATTCATTTCCTCTAGTTGTCTCAGAAGACGTAATGAATTTCATTAACTGTGATTTCTGTCTCTTAATGTCATAAATAGTAGAAGAACCGACATTGAACACTTTCATTAAAACGTGTTTAGTTAACTTTTGAAAAATATGAACTATGTACAATCATTATAAATATCAACTTAAATAACTATACAAAATTTGATGAAAATCGTATGAGCCATTTTTTAGAAAACCCAATTGTTATTAAAGCTGTCCAAGAATAAATTAGCCTTATATTCATTCTTTGAGACATATGAACTATGTAGTATTATTGCAGACGTAAACTCAAGTAACAATATGAAATTTGATCAAAATCATTGGAGCCGTTTTTGAGAAAATCAAATTGTTGTTAAAACTGTATAGAAGAAACTGCCCTTAATTATCGAGCAATGTCAGCCATTTGTTCATAGCTTACATTCTGTTTAATAAAATACCTAAATACGAGATTTCATTCATTTTTGCTCTATTGTTTAGGCTCTAGAGCCACGAACAGACAGACCCACAGACAGATGGCATTGCAAAAACCACTTTTTTGGACTCAGGTACACCTAAAACATATACCGTATTCACCCGAATCCAAGACGACCCTGAATCTAAGACGACCCCCCATTTTTATGATTCCAAAAGAGAAAAAAGCTCAAATTGACCTTCATTACTACAAAAATTATAAATCTTGTGAAATATTTATTTTCTCTTATACTTTTCTTGAATGTCATTGTCTTTTAACATTTTAAAATCATAAGATCACATCAAAAATAGAACCATTCAGGTTTTCAAACAAATTAAATGGTAGCATTCATTTTAAGATAACAATAAAAATAAAGTAAATTAGTCATCATCACTGTCTATGCAACCTTCACTATTTTCCTCATGCTCACTATCTTTATCACTCTCAACTTCATCATCAGTCTCCCACAAAACATCATCCTCACTCCCATCCATGGCATTAGATAAGCAGCATTTCTTAAATCCTTTCACTATTACTTTTGCATTTATTTGTTGCCACGATGCCTTGATCCATTGGCAGAGCATTGCAACTTCAGGTTTCTTAAGATTTCCTTTTGGTGTTAAAGTGTGAGTTCCACTCTGTAACCACTCAGAATACAAAACCTTTAAATTATTTTTAAAACACTTATTGACAGCAACATCTAAAACTTGAAGTTGCGATGTCATTCCTCCAGGTATTACAATAAGATCAATATTCATCGCACTCATTATGTTTTTAATTTCAGGAGATAAGTGTCCTTGAATGCATCCAGTGAAAGCATTGCTCTTTGTTTCAGTAAAGCTCCTGGCCGTCTATTCCACACCACATGTAACCAATCTCTCATTAGTTCTTTAGTCATCCACCCCTTTTCTTGACACCTATTATTCCACTTGGCAAATGTTTCTTAGGCATTGTTTTCCGCTTCAGAATCACATATGGTGGTAATTTAGTCCCATCTGCTAAAACCGCGAACATTACCGTGACTCGCATTTTTTCGTTGCCTGTAGTTTTAATTAGGTCGGATTTCGCACCTTTTTCATTCACAGTATAATTAGATGGCATGTAGAAGAAAACCGGAGTTTCATCGGCATTTCCTATTTGGCTCAAAAGGTAATTATTGGTTTTTCTAAGTCCAATTACGTATTTCTGGTACGCGAGAAGTTTTTCAACATAGTCTTCTGACAATTTCTGACGAAGTTCGTCGCCGTAAAGAAAAATTATTTCGCCGCATCATTCTCACGCACCAACTTCTGCTGGCCTTGAATTCTTACAATGATATATTAAGTCCTCTAGTAATTTCATTAGCTTTAAGTATAATACTTTCAGTCGAAACAGGCATACCGTTCTTCCTCACGGTGCGCACAAACTTGACTACTTCTTCTTCAATGCCATGAAATCGGCCTAATTTTGGACCACTGAGCGACTTCCTTGTGGCTTTGGCTTTTTCTAGTTCCTGTTTTGAGAGTTTCCATCGACGCACATTTGCCTCAGATACACCGAACTTTCTACTCGCATCACAGTTATTAGTTTTTTCGGCGTAATTTATCACGATCAGCTTAAAATTTGTATCTTAGCTCCGTCTAATTCCTTTGTTAACTTTCCCTTTGCACTCGTGCCACGTACTTCAACATGATCTGTCATTTTAACTTAAGGGTTGTGCATTTAAATCAAGAATGCACAACTCAAAATTACTTTCACACTTAGTGAATCGCGGTGCGTCGTTTGAAAGGGGAATCCCAATGATTTCCGCTCTCATTTGTTTTGACATTGGGTTGCCATTACGTGCAAGATGAAAGAACGTCGTCTGTGTTATGATCGTCGACGATGATTATTAGTCTAAATAATTATTATTCCCGTCATGTTTTTCTTATTGTTATTACTATTTGTTTATTTCACTTCTTTATGTATGTACTTGAATTTGCTGTTGTGAATTGTTTACTCTAATATACCATTTGTTGTAAAAACCATTGATTAAATGCTTAAATATACTTCGTATTCGAATGTAAGATGACTCTTGATATTTACAGCTGAAAATTTGGAAAAAAAGGTCGTCTTAGATTCAGGTGAATACGGTATTTCCATCAAAATCTCGAGATCAAATTTTTCCACGATTACAATACTTTCTCAATATACTTTGTATATGAGAAAGTAAAAAAGAATATTGTATGTGCTGCTGTAAAGCAGAAATCAATGCCATCTATGTGGGTGTTAACACTGTTATTACGACCTCACTTGCATGATTTGAAGCACAGTATTTGTTGTAATTTCAAGCATTTCAAGTGATAAGATAGGTAGACCTCGTCTTTCATGACTTTATCTTTTGTGTATCTCAATCTTTTGTGGTTCCGCATTTGTGACCAGTTTTGTCTTTCTCAGTCTCATGTTTTGCTCTTTCGTGGAGAAAATTCACGGAAAAGGCCATGTGAAATTTCTTACATGTGGAATAAATTGCCATTTCCTCATGTTTTCTCTCATAGTCAGGCTTAAAAAAATATTGTTGCCTTATTCTAGTATGTAAAAATATTTACATAAGTGCATTAATGTAATATATATGCGTAATTTAAAAAATTAGATGTCTTATGTATACTATTAAATATTTTTAGGGTACAATCCTCCAACATTTTTGTGCCCCTTCACACGTAAAAGGTTGCAAAATATAAGTTGGTATCACCGTTCAGGAGCTTTCTTTCTTTTTGACGACAGGAAGTCCCGAGGAGAAAACAACACTCTACTCTTGATCCTTCCTATTCAGGATCATTGGGGTATTTGCTATAAATTCTTTTTTATAAATAAATTTTCTATAGATAATTTCTCGTTAGTAGTAGTATATTGAGAAAGTATTGTAATCGCGAAAAAATTCTATCTCAAGATTCTGATGGAAATATACATTTTAGTCCAAAAAAGTGGTTTTCTGTCCATCTTTCTGTTGGCGGCTCTATAGTCGAAACGGTACAGTGAAAATGAATGAAAACTTAGGCATTTTATCATACAAAATAGAAGCTATGAAGAAATTGTTGAAATTGCACAATAATTAAGGGCAGTTTATTCTAGGCAACTTAAACAACAATTTGATTTTCTCAAAAATGGCTCCAATGATTTTCATCAAATTTCGTAGTTACCTGACTTTACGCCTACAATAATACTACATAGTTTATATTTCTCAATAAATGAATATAAGGCTAGTTTATTCTTTAACTTTAATAACAATTGGGTTTTCTAAAAAATGGCTCACACGATTTTCATCAAATTTTGTATAGTTATTTAAGTTGATATTTATAATGATTGCACATAGTTCATATTTTTCAAAAAGATAACTAAACAATGCATTAATATATGAGAAAGTTTGTACAATGTACATATATTGTACCAATTTTTATATATAAATTTTCTACAGATAATTTCTCGTTAGTAGCTCTTTGTGGTAACGTTGAAGACCCACTGAATATATAACTTTTATTTAAATAAAGGGGTTAAAAATATTTTTTCATTAATATTTTATGTGCTATATTTTCATTTACTTTTATATGGCTATTTATTGATATAGTATCGTCTCTAATGTACATAGTGTTAAAAATAGCAGAATGTGCCATTTAAATATTTTGAATACTGAAAAAGAAAATTTAGTATAAAGTAATCTGAGTTTTGATTAATAATAATGATATAGCTCAGTAGACCAGATTGTTTTACTATGAAAATTGATCAACTGGTCGAATTAGAAACTAGTTTATGTGAAGTAATTTTTGGCCCGCATGACCACGAGAGGTTTCGTTTCAGTCTAGACATTGTTATTTCTGCTCTAATTGTTTGAATTTGTGCTGATTCGACATTGGACAGTTCGAGATTCGACCACGTTTTCAGGAACGCATCCCTGTCAAATCTCGGGAGTCGCCTGTATTGTATTTTATCATAAAGTGAATTTTTGAAAACATTATTTAACTAAAATGTTAGTGTTGAAATCGATTATAATCAACAATAATATGCTAATATGCACATATGATGAATCTGAGAAAACCTCCATACAAAGAACCTCCTTACAACATAGAACCAAAAATTGAATATCTTCAATTTCGTTATAAAGAAGTTTCACTTTGTGAATGATTTTTTAGTTGTTTTTTAAGTATATAACTATAATTAAATAGTTTTAATGTCACATGATAAATATCTATGCTGACTTTGTGTATTTCTATTCATCATTTGTTTATTAAATGTCATTCTGTAGATTTTACAAATAACATGCTGAGAGAGTGGATGATGCAATATTGCTAGATGAAGCTTTTCCAATGATGCATACTGCATCATTGTAAAGTGAAAGTGTTAAAAGTACAAGTCTAAAAGTGCATTATTGGGAAACATAATCTGAATAGCAACTGAAAAATTATTCTGAATTCAAAGAAACAGCTAATTTTTCATGTTAGAACCTGAGAAATAAAAACTTATCAAGCAATTTCATAAAATCTGAGCATGGCTTTCTGTATATAAGTCATCAATATTAATCAATCTCTTTACCTGGCACTCGGATATAAAGTCCAACAATCTCAGACACAGCATACGACTTGAATTGGTAAGTTTCCGCAAGCTGAAATTGTAACCAAAGTAGAGGAATTAATAACATTATTGGTCATATAAGATAACACATACATGGGCAATGACTGTTAATAAAACGTGATAAACTGTAAGAGAAGTAAACCACTGAAAATCATAATATAGGTACAAAGAAGCAAGAATAAATGGTGCTTAGGAAGAAATATACAAGTATAATTTCACAGTAAAAAGTAAAGGACTTTTAGAGTGACAGATAAAATAATCTAAAGGATAATCACATAATTAACAAGACAAAGTTTTACATATTCAAAAAATGATTTTGTGAAGCAGAGAAATAAGAGAAGAAAAATTAAGAAAGTGCCAGGGATATTCAATTAACATTCAGCTTTTTTTATATAACCCACAAATATTTTTGTCATTATTACAGAATATAGCTAACCTTTCCTCTTCCCACAATCCCCCATTCACTATGGCATGACACACTTCTCGGTTTGCTTCAGCATCAAACAGTGGTACACCAAAGCTACAATCCAACAGAGTCCAACCCTCAAACTCTGGATTTGCGATTTCCCTCTTTGCACCATTTTCTTCAAATGCAGCACTCTCTCCATCATGCTCCTCTTCCCTCACTCCACCAGTACGCTCACTTGCTTTTTCTATCTCCGTCCCGATAGCTTCAACTTCTTCTAATGCATCTAGCTCTTCAGCTAGAATTGCAGCACACTCCTTGTCCGTCACTCCATTTCGTGGGCTACTGCCTTGAGATTTTCTCCCTTCTGGGGTCCTACCTCCTAAAGAGGTCTGAGGACTACACTCTACATCTGGACTCATGCCTTGTACACAACTGTATGCTCCAATTTGATGAGTCCTATTAAAAGATAGGTTTATTAATTAGCTTTAGGAAGGTTTATAAATAATCCACCATTTTTAATTCACGTTACCAATGCAACTAATATATTGGTAACCTAAAATTTTCAATTTTTTTTACTAAATTTCACATTTAATTATCCAAAAATATACCATATTTGCTCGATTATAAGGCGATGTTTTTTCTAAAATGTAAATTAAAAAATACTCTCTTTATAATCACAACCCAAGTTATCTTTTATTCCACTTCTCCCTTTCACCCACAATAAAATTCAATCCTCTATGTTCTAAAAAGACAACAGCCATCTGTGCCTCTGCTTCGCATGCTCAAGGACATTGCTAAATGTAACTCAACCTCTTATACACCTACTTTGTCTTTCGTTCACAATGCAACAACATAAACCAGCCAGTCAGTTTTAAAAATTTCCTTCATGGATGCAGTGTAGCTTTGAAGGTGCGCATTTTAAGTTATTTTAGACCCTTTTCTGGCGATTTAACTCTTAATAAAAATTTAGTATTAACACTCCAAATTTTTAAAATTTCACACGGCTTCTAAAATAGGGGGTCACCTTATATTCAAGGTCACCCTGTAATCAAGCAAATAAAGTATATAATAACAATCATAATACCTAGATATCCATCTTTTTTAAAAAGATAACTTAAGTTTGAAATTTGAAAAAATTGACAAAATGTTAAACATCTAGTGGTATGTATCTTGTATAGAGTAAATACTGTATTACTCGTGTACCCTGTGCACATTTTTCCCCAAAATGCCGGGGAAAAAAGGGGGGGTGCTTGTCTTACACGAGGATTTCTGAACAGGTTATATAAATTGTATTGATAGTAAAGTCTCTGCAATATGCTTGCATCTACATTAATATTAGTAAAAGACATCGAATTGTACGAAGTATATACATATTTATGCAACCAAGCAAACATGTAAGTTACGCCCACGCTGCAGGCAAAAACTCGCAAAAGTAGGCAGAAGAATACGCCGACTAACTGATAACTATAGTTCAATGACGGCTGAGGGTTTGCCGGCTTTAGAAGAGGTATGTTCAAGTTTCGTCCTTTCCACTCATTCACTTCAAGAAATTCGGAATGGTGAAATGTTGTTGTGAATGAAAGATTTCATCGTTCGAAAGGAAGATGGAAATCCACATCTCAAGTGTTTGAACTCGTTTGTTTCTAACCTTCCAATATTTACTTATGAGACGATATGCGAAAAAAACACCCCATCCGCGTAAGGAAATTCCCGTTCATAGATGAACAAATAGTTCATGAAGCTCTGCATGGGTGCATAATATTACGTCAAAAACAGTGGAGGACAAAATTGTACAATATTACAACAAAAACATGCAGCGATTTTCCCCGCAACTCTGCACTTATACAAAGCACTTAACGAAAATCCACAGACGAATAACGCCGGTCATTGTATATCGCCGCCTTCGTATATCGCCGTCATTTGTAATCGCTGAAGGGAATGGCTAAACCTCTTGTCACTAAGGCTCTCCTCGCTAGGGCTCAGTCCCATAGCAACTCACCTTATATACCACAAGTATCATCCCTACTTCCCATTTCTCCCCTTTCCTATGGTTATGTAATCTACAAAATGAATTAACCAATACGAAATCAAGGAGATGCCTGTTCAAAATAACCGCTGTACCTCACTCCCTACACCAGCGCAAAAACCACCTCCTGCTGACGTCACGTGACCTTGAAATCGCCAGCGGAGGACATGGGAATCCCGGAGAGTGCAAGTGTTGGAGAGAGCAGATGAGTCAGTGTTCGATAGAGAGCAGAAAATATGAGAAGAAGAAGAGGGTTTGCCTACGAAAGAGTTTACTCGTGGACAGATATGCTGAAATATTTCTGTGGACACCAGTTGTAATTATATACAATACTACTGATGTGATTTAAGTTACGAGACAAGTTTGCGTCTCAAGTCTGTTTGCTTTTATTCTTTATAATTTTGTACTACATATAGCAATTAGTCAGAAATTTGTGTGTTCTAATTGGGTCGCCGTAAACAGTTAAGGGGTTAACAAAAGAGGACTATTGGAGACGAGACTTCTGCTAGTATCGTCATACAGAGGTCATCCAATAAATTGCATCATGTAGAAGGGAAGGGAAGATGCTTAACTTGAGTGAAACTTGTTTCAGGGAGTGGAAATTGGTGACTTAAAAAAAACTTATTCTGGCTCAAATTAAATTTTTCCCTCTGAACCAGCCCAAAAATAAGAGTGTGCAGGGTACACGAGTGCACGGGTAACATGAGTAAATACGGTATTTGATTAAAAAAGAAATTAATATAAAAGTGTGTATGTTTGTGTATCAATCATACCATTCCTCTTTTTCTTTTTCCTATCCATCCCTATCATTAAAAACTAATTGGAGTAGGAAACGATGTGTTAAATTGCAATGTGTTAAGGGCATTTATTATAAAAATTTTGAAAAATATTGTTGTTAGATTGAAATAATGTACATAAAATAATGAATTTAATATTTACATTATTTGGTACACAATTGATATTATTATTTTTATAATTATGAAAACTAGAGAGTGATGTTTTTTGGTCTTGCCCCGGACACTAAATTTACCCACTATGGCATTGGGTATACATGATATAAGAAATAATTTAACCCACCAGTATACTGTTCTGCCTGATGTGGATATAACCTCCTAACAAAGATGAATCGTGCAGCCCATTTGCCTATATTTGGTAACTTATGTAAATAAATATTCAGCCAATCCTTTAAAGGTGACCTTAAATAATTTTTTCCTAAAGCATTTACTAGCCTATTTGTAAAGGAGTAGAAGCATGCCAAAGCAAAGAATTAAAGACTTTGTAAAGATGAATGTTATATCCACAAAAATACAAAAGTGGATAAGCAGCTAAAAAGAGACGTACTTTGACTCAAAAAGAGATTTTTGACCCGAGTCTCACATTACCATAAAAATAAGTTTATGATAATACATTTGCGATCAGACTGGCCAAAGTTATTTTGGTACCCTAGTCAAGAATGCATTCCTGCACCACCTCTGCTTCAGGTAATTTTTACGAATAAATTATTATTTCTTACTGCTTTAAACAAGTGAATAAAACTGAAAGTGACAACTAAAAATAAATGAAATGCCATTGTTCATTAATATCTACTACTTGCTAAGATTTATCTACCTGAAAATATGTATAGATAATATGTTAAGGAAGTCATTTTTGTGACTTGAGCAACTGCCTTGGTCACTTGTATCATGAGCTGATCAGCTTAGATAATATGCTACTGTTCCAATATCCACAAGTTCCATATCCATAGATTCATGTATAAGGAGTAAAAGTATGCAGACATGTGAGGCTACTATGAAATTTTAAAAAATTCTCCATAGTCAAATATGCTGCTTAAAGTAATTTGTAAAATAATATTTGTTGCTCGCAACTTGCATTGATTCTTTTTTAAAAAGCATGGCTTTAAAAAGTGTTGCCTCACAAACACCATGGATGGTTCTGAAGACATCATATGGAATGATTATTTCACCGAAGTGGATAGTGAGGATGAAGATGACGTTCTCAGCAATGCCATTTACGTAGACGATGAGAGAGAACACAAAATCGCCGACGAACTATTTGAAGACAGCAATAATGAATTCAGAGGCTAGGATTCGGACAGCTTAAAGTAAATAAATAGTTATTCTTATTTTTGTTTTGAAAAACGATATTTAAAGGAATGTTATCGAAACGCATTGAAATGTAAGATTTATTGGTAAAAATGTCCAAAAATATAAATTATTTCCTTACTAAAAAAAGTTGTATGCACTTGCTACCATATATAAAACGCACCCTAATTTTTTGTCCATTTTTCTTGAAAAAAATGCGTATTATAATCGGAAAATTATGGTAATTGAACTATAGTTCTCAGATAATCGGCTTATTCTTCCTGCCTGCTTTTGCGAGTTCTTGTCTGCAGCGCGGGCATAACCTAAACGTTTGCTTGGTCACATAAATATGTACATGCATAGAATTCAACGCCTTTTGTGAATAAAAATGTAGACACAAGCATATTGAAGAGAATTTACTATTGATACAACTTATATAACTCGTCCATTAATCCTAGTGTAAGATGCACATCCCCTTTTTTCCACCAGAATTTCGAGAAAAAAGGTGTGTTGGGCACTCGAGTAAATATGGTAATTTAAAAAAGCAAATATATAAACTTTATCACTGATTTATGTGCTTTTCTTATGGGGCAATAATGGGGCAAAATTAGCCCCCCGCAGCTGATCCCAGTTCATCAAATTCTTGCCACATGTAGCTCTCATACATAGTAACTTAACCTGAAAATTTGGTTTCTCTAGATTGAACCGTTCCAGAGATACTGTCTGCACAGTCGGGCAGATGGACAGACAGACAAAGTGAATACATAAGCGATTTGTAAAAAAATCGCTAAAAACAAATGCTACAATTTGAAAATGACTGAAATGTACATACCTATTTGTACATCCCACTTCATTTCCCATTTTCACCATTGTGACAAAACCACAGTTGTGGCGAAGATCGATGTGTTCTTCAAGTTTTTGGATAATAGGATGAGAACACCAGTCAGGCCCATTATGCCCATTCAAAGCTGTAACAATTTATAAGAACATTTACAGCCCTTTGATCACATCAAAGTATTATAATATTTTTAAAGGAAATTAATCTGTAGTATGTTTTCTTCATTCACTATAGCTATTTTTCTTTAATAATTATACCCGAAATGCTTACAGTCATTGGCTCTTCGTGGGAATGGAATAAGGCATGTATCAGGACCACGGTCAACCCCATATGCCTGGTGGATCAAAATGACTGATTATCAAAAAAAAATCCATTTGCATTCAATGGATACAACAATGTCATAAAAAAATAATTCTGCCAAAAATTGTACCAAATTATGCCAATTCAAAAATAATCTAAACAACTTATCATCAAGTAAAATAATAATCAAAAATACATTAAACTTATCAACCAAATATCATGCATAATAATCATTTTACTTTAAATATTCTATAACAGTCTTTCAGTAAAAATAACTTGCTTTAAGGATTACCTGAACAAGGACTGCTGAGTGTCCAAGAGCATCATTGAGGGCAAATAATATGCTGGACAATGGCAGGATTGTAGGGTCATGACCCCATGTGGTCACCATGACACGTTCGCAGTGTGAAAATGGTGCAGGAAGTTGTTTTAGACGTGTTCCTGTAGAGAGAAACATCAGCATATTCTATTAAAGGATAAGTTAATAGAATAAAATAGGAAAAATTTTATCAAATACAAAAGCCTTTGTCAGTATTAACATATCACATTCCTGATGTTTGCCAAAAGAGTTCAAATTATTACCATATAAAACCGAAAACAGATTCACCATGAATTTATTAATAGAACATACAGCTTAAGAAAAATACTTTGCTTGGGCAAATTAAATTATTTCATCTAGGCACTGTCTAAACATGGATAATTGGTAAAAATAATATAGGTAATGAGACAGCAATGAAACAGACCTAAATACTGAAGATATTATATGATTTAAAAAAATAAAATAATGAAAATTATTTTACCCTTAGCAAGCAATAAAGATGGCGGGCCAGAGCCTGTGATGTAGTACATAAAAAGTTTGAACCATGGAGAATTGACTTCAGGAATGGCCGGACCAAGGTGCGGTGGAACACAACTACTGATGGGTCGAATTTCCTTACTTAATGGAGCCATTGAGACCAGTAACCTACAAAATGAAGCCAACGAGAAAAATTTATCATTTTATACACTTTTTACAATGGCTTGAATGAGATACATGAATGACAAATGCACTTAAAATTTATCATTTTATACACTTTTTACAATGGCTTGAATGAGATACATGAATGACAAATGCACTTAAATAATAGAAAATGTAAGAGAATCTTCATCAATGTAACCTATGAAAGAAAAAGCTCTCAAGTATTTGAAATCGTTATTGAAAAGTTTCACATTCATCTGAAAAACACTCAATTTACACTTACGTATAATGGATAATAAAACAAAACTAAGCAATATTCCTTGACAGTATCATAATCAGAGTGAAAAATTTTCTGATTTTTATTAATTATTGCTGATACAGTTACTCCATTAAACAAATTTAAGATGTGATTAAAAATATTATCCTTACCGATAGTTTTTGTTAAGAAGACGAGATCTAGTCTCAGGATCCAAGCTTTGTAAACTCTCAATGCGTACGAGATCAAGAGGCAGGCGTAATGCATCTGGATTTGAAGCACTTATCTCACCTTGCATATCTAATGAAGATGTGGTCCTGTAAAGCAGAGAAATTATACTGAAATTGCGTATTTCAAGAGAGTAAGAATCAGGAATAGAGAGAAAATATCTTTATTGGGATATTATCGGACCAGATCTTCAATTCTCTTTCATTGCCTTAATTGCAATCAAAACCTACAAAAAACTTCCCAAGCAGGGTCACCTTATTGCATTCAATGCTATACCACTAAAAATGAAATGTGAAATTCGTTTTAGACTGTAAAAACCATGCATTACACTAGTTTTTCCATAAAATACAAAATTATATGTGGGACTAATTTTTAAATAATACTATATATTACAAGATTTAACGGTGTTTCATTAAATATGAGGATGTAATAAGTATTGGAGATGTTAGTACTGCATGTCCTCTAAAATCCTGTTGAAGTATATACAAAATATAGTAAAACCTCTATCTAGTGAACCTCCGTGTATCGTGAACCTCCGTATTTCGTAATATCTTTTGGGTCCCGCCAAAACTGTATGTTACGGTATAGGCAAACCTCTTAATATCGTATCTCCATATTTTCGTACTTCTCCGTATTTTGTAGTGATGCACCGAAGTTCGGCTTCGGCCTCGGTATTCAGCCAAAATCTGCTATTCGGCTTCGGCCTTTGGATGGCCGAATAGGTGAATACTACATATTTTTTTTGATAAAATGAAAAATGATAATGACATAATAGAAGAAAGCTGAAAACACTAAATAAAAGCATAATACATTGAGTTGTTGCCAATACAATTCACATATCTCGGATTCAGCCTGACAATTATGTGCTACTCGTTTCTATGACCTACGACGTATAACATATTAATGTGTTCCAATATGTGGACAATTCGTTTATTTAGAATACTCCTCAATAGTTGGAATTTTTGATGTTTTACAGTACTGTGTAAGTAGCAGACAACCTCTAACATCTGGTTCATGTTTTTGCATGACGTAATATGACGTATAAACAGTAGTGCCATCATGCCAAAACCAAAATGACACAATGTCGACTGAGTTTTCGTTTCATTTTTGAATTTCATAAGTGCAGACATTTTTATATAACAGAATATATAATAAACTTAACAGGGCTGCGATTCTTTGTATATAACTTCATATTAACAAAGAATTTAAATAGATTTCTATAGAAAACATTAGTGTTCATTAGTTGGTACTTCAGATTGGTAGCGTTTTAAAGACGATTTTGGAAATTCCCCGGGAGGAATATTCTTGCGATTGTAACCTACTTTCACAGTCAACATTGGGGATGTGTGCAGATTTTTCTTAAACTCAGAACTTATTAGTAGTATCATTTTAAAATTTAATAGGCGAGGCTAAGACTCTGTCCCACGTACAAGCGATGCGGGCGGTGCAAGCGAAGCGGAAAAACAATAAAATGTAATGTTATGGTGGTGTCCCAAGTTCTGGCGTCAATGCGTGTACTCGTGCGAGCGATGAGAGAGTGTCTTCAAAGCGATCAACACACCTTGTTTTCGAAGCGAGCGACCAGAACTGCCGTTGTGGCAAATACTTTGTATTTCAGCATTTTCTTTGTAGTTTTATCGCCGTTTTAAGTTGTGTTTTTACATTGTTATGGAAATGAACGAAAATTTAATTTCCAAGATCCAAAAGAGTTCCACCTCATAGAATTTAAAAGATAAAAATTATTTTAATCATTTTTGACCGATTACCAAGGCTGAAGCCGATATTCGGTGCATGACTAATTTATGCTAATGGAGATATTCGGCTTCGGCCTCAGCCGAATACTGATTTTAATATTCGGCCATTCGGTATTCAGCCAAAATGAGTATTCGGTGCATCTCTAGTACTTTGTAATGGGAAAATGCATCCCTGCTAAAAATACAACCTCCCTATAGTAAAATAATGTATTCCTGTTTACGGATAAAATAATTAAGCTATGAGGGGCGTACAGAAATGATTTGGACACACCTCATTTTCAGCAATTTTATTATCTGTAGGCTGAATACTACACAACTGCGAGCTCAACATATTCCCCTCCTAGGGCTATACATCGCTGCCATCTCCTTGGGAGCTTCCGGATGGCTTCATGGAACCATTCTTTAGGAGTGATGAGACACCACTCATGGACAGCCGCCTGTAGTGCTTCTTGAGATGGAAATCACTGACCGCATAGAGCATCCATCATGTTGTTGAACAGTGCGTAGTCAGATGGTGCCAGGTCGGGTGAATAGGCAGGATGAGGCAACACAGTGAACCCTGGTGAAGTTAATGCCTTACAGGTTTTCTGACTGGTGTGGGGGCGTGCATTGTCGTACTGCAGCAGAACTTTGCATGACCATTTTCCCTTGCTTCGCTGCTGGATTCTGCACCTAAGTCTTGTTAATGTTTCACAGTAGGTGTCACTGTTGACTGTCACGCCAGTAGGAAGCCAGTCCATTAGCAATATTCCTGTTTGTACTCTGACTGGTGTACGCGATGTCGCTAGACGACCGGGGCTTACGCCTTTCTGTGCAGTTTCCTTGCCAATTTTGAAGCTCCGTACCCAGTTGAACACAGTGCTGCATGCAGGTGCTTGCTCTCCACAAATTGCAGATAACCGACGATGAATATCTGACTGTGTAACGCCTTCCTTCCACAGGAACCACGCAGTCCATCTTTGCCCATGATAATCTCCTTCCATTTGGCGAATGCTGTCCAAGCATTTTGACCACTAGACTCAGTAATGGCGTGCACGACTAGGGCCATCTGGTGGTGGAATGATGTAATAAGACTACGCTATCCGATGAAAACTTGCACAAACTTTGAGCTTGTTATTTGCCGATACAGCAGTTACTGTCCAAATCATTTCTGAACGACCCTCGTAGTTTGCAGTGAAAATTTACATGTGAATAACCAATAGAAATCAGTCAATAGTATATGCATACATACGTACAAGGTTATCCCGTGGAAGCAACCACCTCTCGAAAAAGTCACCAAAATATTATCATAATGCAACAGATATGCACAATTTAAGTTGAAGTATTTTGCGTAGTTTATTACCTATGACAGGCCCTACGAGTTCAACTCGCTGAGATTTATGGTCCACTTCTAAAAGGAAACAACGGCAAGCACCAACAGTCAATTCTTCCGTGATTCTCAAGTTACACATCACTGCTATGTATGTGCATATCAATTTTAATCACCCGTGAAAAGAGTCACGGGAATATTATTACAATGTTGCAAAGATATATCAATTAAATGTAAATTAATTCTCAATCGTCAGGTAACACACCACTGCTATGTACTTATTAATTTTCACGGCCTTTGAAAAGAGCCCTGAAAATATGACTACAATGTTGCAAAGGCATTTAATTGTCAATTCTTTCGTGATCCTCATGTTACTTTTACTGCCTCTGAAAAAGCCGCGAATATATAACTGCAACATTGCAAATACAATATTTAAGTCAATTCTTTCGCGGTCCTGAGGTTAACAACGCACCACTGCTATGTACATATCACTTTTTACCACATCTGAAAAGAACTGTGAATACATGACTATAATTTTACATAGGCATAAAATTTAAGATAATACAATATTCACAAATAATACACAAGTAATTAATGAATACGTTTATGAATAAATTAATTTTAGACCCATAATGGACATGGTAAATCATAGAAAAAGACGGCAGCTGAAAACAGAAATGAAGTTATCAATTTTCCAAGCCACTGATGAGGGGAAAAGAATAATAGATATGGCAGAAATCTTTGGCATACCACTGTCGACTCGAACATCTATTTTAAATAGATGTAAAGAAACTGAAGTAGCAGCACATCAAGGTTTCATCAATAAAAGATCTCGGGCAGTGAAAAATGAAGAATTAGATAAATGTGTGTTTGATTGGTTGATGGAAGCTAGAGCCAGAAGCATACCTATATCTGGGCCTATTCTACAACAGAAGGCTAGGGAAATGGCATTGAAAATGGGAATAGATGACTTTCAAGGGTCAAATGGATGGCTACAGAAATTTAAAGTGCGCTGGAACCTAAGAACTTTAAAAATGTGTGGGGAAGAAGCTTCTGTAAGTACAACTGTAGTAGAAGAGTGGAAAAAGACTTTGCAAACAATTTTAGTGAGTTATGATCCTAAAGACATTTTCAACGCAGATGAGGCTGGATTTTTTTGTAACTTACTCCCAGGTAGAACTATTGCAGTTAAAGGAGAACCCTGCCATGGAGGGAAAAAAGGCAAGGAGAGATTTACAGAGCTTTTCTGTACCAATGCAGATGGGTCTGAGAAATTAGAGCCATTTGTGATTGGGAAATATAAAAAACCCAGATGTTTTAAGAATATAAAAAAACTTCCGTTTATACAGAAATTCTAAGTCTTCATGGATAACTGCAGCTTCATTTAGTGAGTGGCTAAGCATGCTTGATTCAAAGATAGGCATAAAGAATAGAAAAATATTTCTTTTTCTGGATCAGTGCACTGCTCATAAAGTTGAGGAGATTGTGTTGCAAAATGTTAAAATAGTATATTTTCCTCCAAATACCACAAGTAAACTGCAACCATTAGATCAGGGCATAATTTCTACCATTAAGAGAAATTACAGACAACAGTTGGTGCTCTATATTTTAAGAAAAGTGGATGAATCAAATGATCTTATAAAATGTAAATGGAATATATAGGAGGCCATGCCTATCATGGAATTATATTCAATCAGCCTCTATTAATAAAAGCTTCATAAAGGCAGGATTTATGAGAACAACATATGAGGAATATGAAGTATCAGATGATGAACCTTTGGAATGTGATGAAATCAATAAAATAATTCATCTTCAAATATCATTTAATGATTTTGTTAATGTTGACATTTCCCTATTAACTTGTGCACCAACTGAGGGAGAAATGGTAGAAGAACTGGAGACAGAAGTTGAAAGGGAGACTATTGCAGAGACTAATAAAAAAGAGGAAGAAAATGATGAAGAGGAAATAATTCCAACTCCAAAAAAGAGTGAAGTGCAAGAGGCTTTGAGTGTGCTAGAAAGATTTTTTATGAATATGAAGGATTGCAGTGGTGATAATCTCTTGCTACTAAATAAAATAGAAAATGTTGTATCCAATGAATTTAAGAAAAAGATGACACAGACTGAAATTACCAGCTTTTTTTCCAGTAAACAATAGGTAGAGTACATATTCATTTTTTGTTCATTTAGGATTATACTTATATTATAAATATATTAAATCTATGTTGTGTATATATAAACATACTAATATAGTAATTAAAAAGGCAATACTACTTTTCATTACCAGTTTGTGCATTTATGAATGATAATATGAAGGTCTTAGGGTAAACCTCTTTATAGTGAACCTCCATTCATCAAAATGCCTAAAAATCTGGTCCCTTCCATTTCGATATATGGAGGTTTTACTGTATTATTTTAATGATTGAACAAAACAAAGATATTTAACAGGAAAGTTTGCAGAAGATATTGCAACAGAGAGAGGAATTTGAGATGTACACTAAAACCTCCGATTAACGAATTTCAAGGGACCGAATTTTTCACCTATTCATTATTCGGAAGTCCACTGTTTGGAGGTGAGTTGGGCGTTGCATAACTCCAGGGGCCGACCGCCTATTAGATTATACGGAAGCAATGGATTGTCCAAATGAACGCAAAAGCAATTATTATGCAGATATGGCACAACCTAACAAAACCCTATATGAAAACCCATTAATTATGCCTTCTCTTTAAAATTATATAATGTAAGAACTGAGAGCATTAACAAGACGTGGGAAATTCATACTACATAGGTCACAAACATTTGTTAGCAAAATCTTTTCCATCTCCGATCAAGAATCAAAATTAATTTACACGAAAATAACGTACCTAAACTATAAATACCTCTTACCAGTGGCACAGCCACGGGGAGCTAAAGCCCCCCAGATGCAAATACTTCTTTTTCAATTAATGGCTAATTTTCATTAATATATTTCAACGGAAAGCAGCAAGTACAAAGCACACACTTTTATTTAATCAACGAAAATATCGCCTAAAGGCATAGATTAATACCGGTAAATACAGGGTGATCATTTTAACAGGAAATGCGCTAGCACTGGACCTCGCACGGCTAATTTCTCCAGACTTCAGCCCATATCAGCCGCATATGGCAGTATGTGTGGTTGCACTATCTTGTTGGAGATTGTCTTTCTTCATCAGTTAGCTGAGAAAAAAATGGTTCCAATATGTTCCTAATGTATCAAACCGAGTTCACGGTTTCATTAAAAAAAATTGGGCCGATTATTTTTCTAACAATAACAGCACACCACATACCAATCTTTACATCACGTAACTGGATGTGGTGAATTGCATGCGGACTCTTTTCACTCCATATTGGGGTATTTTGAGATTTTACATAACCACTGACATGAATATAGGCCTCGTCAGTTATGAAGAGCAATTGCAGATCAACGAGCCCGTCGTGCACATTTTGCAGTGTCCAGTTACAAAATTCAATCCTTTTGGGAGCATTAAGAGGTTTGAACTCATGCACTCTCTTACCTTGTATGGGCGAAACTTAATTAACTTAGTAGCCTTGAAAGCAGATCCGTAAGATACACCGGTCTCTTGCGACAAACGTCTTAAAGATTTCTGAGGGCTAAACTGTAACCGTGCTTGAATATCTTGAATTGTTTCGTCCGTGAGCACTGTCTTAGTTTATAAAATGCATAATAAAATAAAATTATAAAACATTTAATAAGATAAAAATAAGAACAGCAACCAAACGAACAGTACCACAGGTCTTCCTTCCGAACAGAATGAAAGCTTACTGGCTATGGCTAGCAGAACAAGTGTAAACAGGCTCAGGAGATCACCGCTAATGAGCCATCGCCACATGCGGCCAATATGGGCTGAAGTCCGGAGGAATTAGCCATGCGAGGGCCGGTGCCAGCACGTTTCCTGATAAAATGATCACCATGTATAATAGCAAATAGAGTATGCGTCTCAATTTAAAAAAAATGGAATCTGACCACCCTGCATAAACCTAGTGAGATTTATAAATATTGCACTTTAATTTATTACAATATTGCCGTATTGTAAAAATTTACGATTTCAAGACAATATTTACATGATCTAGTTTCGTGAAAGCATGGCCACATGGACTGATAAACTAAAAACTTACCTAGAAAATCAGCAGATTAACAGAAGAAAATAAGAGTCGTGAACCACCGTTAAATAACGAGCAATAAATGAATAAACCTCTTGTTCACGTTTGTGAACAGGATCACCTTATCGCAGGAAAATACGTTAATGCTTACTACATACCTCGTACCAAAAACCACCTAAGACACACTGACCATGCGGTTAGGGACGCTTAATTTTTCTGCAAAACCGGAAATATCATATGACAACATAAGTTAAAGCTCTGATTGGCTCATTCAAAGCTAACACCTGATTGGGCCTCTGTATTTTCAATCATTTTTCGCGCTTATATGAAAAATAAACACTGTTTTGCGGGCGAAACTTCGTTATGAAGAGGTAAATATCATCGGAAGGGACCATTTTTTCAGTTCGTTATTCGGAGTTTTACGTTGTACAGGAGTTCGTTGTCAGGAGGCATTTTCCTGTGCTTTAAAATAGGAGTTTGGCGGGACCAATGTCATTTGCTCGTTATTTGGAGGTTCATTAACGGGGAGTACGTTAGGTAGAGGTTTTACTGTATTTAAATATTATGATGACATGAAACGTTTCCTAGAAAGCTTGCAAAATATGCAGCCAATTACAGTAAAATTCCAGTACAATTATCGTATCTGCCCAAATAGAAGCCAACCCACCAAAAATTTCCACAATTTTTTGGCAAAAATGTAAATTTCGTAGATTTTATGCTGAAGTGTGCCGGGCATTGCTTCTATGAGAACTCATCGCAGTCAATTCGTCGCAGGACAAACTCATCGCACATTGCTGTTGTGCGATGATTTGACGTGCGACGAGTTGTCTTGTGATGAATTGATGCACGACGAATTGACTGTGACGAGTTGATGGTATACCGCCGGGCATTCATGCACGGCTTAGAATACATTATTCGAGATCGAAGAAATGAATGGGAAATGGTTTAGTTGTTGACATTTTGAAATATTACTCCAATTAATAATTCTGAGTTGTTGAATAATGTTCCACATTCAGTGATAATAATTTCATTCATCTTCATTTTCAAAATAGGTCAAATATAGTAATAGCGATCTCGCCAACATAATTTTTCATCCAAGTCTATTTCCAATGAAATTAGTATTTACATTGCCTTAAGAAACTGCATTTTTATAATTATTCATGTTCCATGTAAAGTTTTACCGAAATCCAAACAGTTGAGCATTCAAAGCCGTCAACGCATTTTGCGTAATCGTCTGCATAGTCAAAACACGCAAATAATGTGAAAAACCCAGCCTTAAATGTTAACAAAGCACAGGTAGTGCTAAATTCAATATTCTAGCCTTTATAATTTATTCATTAATATTCATCGTAGGTCAAATATTTACTTTAGGAAAAATATAGTACAGGCAGACCTTGTCTTTCGTGGAGGTTACGTTCCTGAAAATACTGTGAAAGACGAAATCGTGAAATAGAAGTAATTAAGACAATTGGAAATACAGGGTTTGGTTCCCATCCCAGCAAAAATGGATCATTTGTCCTCTGTATTGGTGACTGCAGAAAAATAGAGAAAGAGATGGAGAAATTAACTTCAATGAAAGTGAGACTTAAACAAGTTAAAAGAAGACGAAAAAAGTATCAGAAAACAGTCTTATTTAAGTTCCGTAGTATAATCGAGAAAAAAAAATGAATGGAGGTTGCCTAACTTGCAGGGGCTAATTCCCCACATGCGGAGATCGCATCTTTCTTGAGGGTTACATTCCTGAAAAACTCCGCGAAACTCCACCAATAATAAATGATGCGCAAAACGCAAAGCTTAAGCGTTTGAACTATGTCAAACCTGAGCAAATAACCCAATGATCCTAAATCGGAAGGGCCAAGAGATGAGTCTTTCCCCTCAGGACTTCCCTGTCATAATAAAGACAGAAGGCTCCTGAACGGTGATGCCAGCTTATATTCTGCAACTTTTCATGTGCGAAGGGACACAAAAGTGTGGGAGGATTGCATCCTAAAAATATTTAAAAGTATATATAAGACACGCACACGTGTCTTAAATATATACTTTAAAAAAATCGTATAAGCCTGTTTTTAGAAAATCCAATTTTTGTTAAAGTTCCCCAAGAATAAACTAGCCTTATATTAATTCACTGAGTAAAATGAAATATGTAGTATTATTGTATATGTATACTCAAGTAACTGTACGAAATTCGATCAAAATCGTTAGAGCCGTTTTTGAGAAAATCGAATTGTTGTTAAAGTTGCCTAGAATAAACTAGCCTTATACACATTCATTTTTTGAGAAATATGAACTATACAGTATTATTGAAGACGTAAACTTAAGTAACCGTAGGAAATTTGATCAAAATCGTTAGAGATGTTTTTGAGAAAATCGAATTATTGTTAAAGTTGCCTAGAATAAACTAGCCTTATACACATTTTTGAGAAATATGAACTATACAGTATTATTGAAGACGTAAACTCAAGTAACTGTACGAAATTTGATAAAAATCGTTAGAACCGTTTTTGAGAAAATTGGATTGTTAAAAATGCGTAGAATAAACTACTCTTAATTATTGAGCAATGTCAACCATTTCTATATATAATCTGCTCAGTATGATAAAATGCCTAAGTACGAGATTTCATTCATTTTCACTCTACCATCTAGGCTCAAGAGCCAGTAACAGACAGACAGACATACAGCATTGCGAAAACCACTTTTTCGGATTTATAGACACCTAAAACGTATATTTCCGTAAAAATCTCGAGGTCGAATTTTTTCACGATAACAATACTTTCTCGATACTTCGTATGAGAAAGTAAAAATAGATACACATCTATTCTTTAAATTACGTAAATACTTTTACATATAAGAATAATGTAACAATATTTTTCAGGCCTGACTCTGAGAGAAAATGTGAGGAAAATGCGATTCATTCCATATATAGAAAATTTCGCGCAGCCTTTTCCGTGATTTTTTCCGCCAAAGAGCGAAACATAAGACCGCGAAAGACAAAACTGGTCACAAATGCGGAACCTCGAAAGATCGAAACACACGAAAGATAAAGCCGTGAAAGACGAGGTCTGCCTGTACTATCATTTGAACGCGACTGCAGTGAGAGATGTGCTACCACGTATGGGCGACTACAAGATTTAACCATAACCCAAATTTTCCTCGGACTCACATTTAAGCCGAGGGATGATTTTTTCATGATAGATTTTGAAAAAAAACATCGGCTTGTATTCGGGTAGATATGGTACAACTCTTTATTAAATTACATAAGATATACCATTATTATTTATGACTGCAATAAAAGTTGTACATAACTCATATAGTTTTACACAGGTTAAGTGAACCAATGTGAATTTCAGCAAAACTGCTAAAAAATAAGGAAAAACTTACCCTGGGCCAACTACTATGCCGTTGCTTCCATGCGGTAATCCAGTTCCAAAGGATGGTAAGGTTTCAGAGGTTGGTGTGGCAGAAGACCAAGGCTGATTAGATGATGTTTGCTGTGGTCTCAATGCCATTAGTGTGGAACGGAGGAGGAGTGCATGATCAAAGTAACGCCTTGCCTCTCCTTCGCAGTCACCCTCTTCACATGAGATTTTACACAGCTCGGCCAAAAGAGAGGGGAGTGTTTCATCTGGCAATTTTCCAACCTCAAACATGGTCACAGCATGACTTTTAAGGCCCTGATTTGGAAATAAAAATGACAAAATGTATTTACACTATATGTTTACTCTATAAAAAATATTGTATAATACTGTTAGTTAAAAATAAAACTTGGCCAGATTAAAAATCTCAGCTACCAAAATCCTGTCTCACAAAGAATTCTTATCATATTTTAATAAAGAAATCCAAGTGGTAGAAATTATGGAATGGATTTAAGTAGTGGTTAAAAAATATTTACATCACTTTACCAGATAAACTCAAGATTGCATAAATATAACAAATAAAATTATCACATGGAATAGCACTACATAACTTATGTCTTAATTAAAAATGTTTATATCACAAGACTAAAATATGTGAAACAACAACAAAATGAGATGTCAGCAGAATACAGAATCCTGAGTTGTTCTAGGAGCACAAATCCCTGTACAAAATAATGGATTAGGTACCTAATTGATTTAGAGTGATTTAGCAAAAGAGCACTATTTGATGAGTGAAATTGTATGAGTCTGTAATTTTGGCACACTACTCATGCAAAAAATTGAAAAGTACTTATCTCAGGTATAGCCATGATAAGGTTATGAAAAACCATAATACATAATTCACTGAGAATAAATTCTAAAAAAACTTTTGGAATTTACTTTTGGTGAATTACCACTGAAGACCGATACATTGTAGCTGAAATGTGCATCTGATTTTTCATAACCTTGTCACAGCTATTGAAGATACCTACCAAAGATAAATACTTTTTTCAAATTTGTTGAATTTTAAGTACTTATTCTAGAATTTTTTCAGCCATAAGATGAGTTCAATAATTTTCTGGTGAATACACCCATAGTTTTTAACAAAATTTTACTTTTGTTTTATTCTTACAAGAATTTATCAGCAAAACTTAAAGAGAATAATTTACATAGCCCATTTTAGGGATTCTTTACGAAAAGTAAAAATGAATGCCTTATGATCACATCATATCTGTCTGTCTGCATCTTTCATCTCCAAAGCTACTGAACAGATTTTCATTTAGGGCAAAGAAAATAAGAAAATGATATAAATGGTTCACATGACTTAATCAGGAATGCCGCTTTCCTGGTGACAAAAAATGAACTTTCCGTCATGTCTTGTAAAATGTTAGTCATACTAAAAAAGTCTTCAAACAAAATTTGTAGAACTAGTTAAGCAGAATATTTCTTTCCCTAAACATTTTTACCAAACCAATAACCATTTTCAAGAAAATCAAACAAGAAAGTCATAATTCACTATGAACTTAAAAATTTTTTGCATGTTTTTTACTTTCTCATACGAAGTATCGAGAAAGTATTGTTATCGTGAAAAAATTCAACCTCGAGATTTTTACGGAAATATATGTTTTAGGTGTCGCTGAATCCAAAAAGTGGTTTTCGCAATGCTGTCTGTCTGTTACTGGCTCTGGAGCCTAGATGGTATAGCGCAAATGAATGAAATCTCATACTTAGGCATTTTATCATACTGAGCAGAGTATACATAGAAATGGTTGACATTGCTCAATAATTAAGAGTAGTTTATTCTACGCATTTTTAACAACAATCCAATTTTCTCAAAAACGGCTCTAACGATTTTCATCAAATTTCGTACAGTTACTTGAGTTTACGTCTTCAATAATACTGTATAGTTCATATTTCTCAAAAATGAATATAAGGCTAGTTTATTCTAGCCAACTTTAATAATAATTCAATTTTCTCAAAAACGGCTCTAACGATTTTGATCAAATTTCGTACAGTTACTTGAGTTTACGTCTTCAATAATACTGTATAGTTCATATTTCTCAAAAAATTAATATAAGGCTAGTTTATTCTAGGCAACTTTAACAAAAATTGGATTTTCTAAAAACAGGCTTATACGATTTTCATTTTCTAAAGATAACTAAACGACGCATTAGTGCCTATATATGATAAAGTTTGTACAATGTATGTTGTACCGATTTTTTAATTTTGTAAACGAAAGCAATATTCGTAGAAACTGAAGTAAATATGATCTACTGTACACATAGATGAGAATAACAACTAGGTAAATAAAGTACATGATAATCTTACCGGAGACAAATTGCCCATCATAAGGAAGGCAGTGAGTGTGGAATCAAAGAGGAAGGCGACTCTCTTGGCTCGTGGTGAGGATGTTGACGATGTTGGGGCTAATGTATAAGGCAAACCTCTTGAAAGAGCTAAGGACCCTGACACCGGTGTAGTTGCAACTTCTCCTTCAGAGAAATCTCCAGAGAAAGATGATACTCCAGGGGATGTTAGGGTAGGTGTGCCATCCCCGCCATAACCAGAAAAAGGGCCAAGATCCAACAGAGACACTGCTTCCTTTGTCGTGGCCATTCTAAAAATAAAAGAACATCCATCATAGTACTTGACATACCCTAGCAGATTTTTTCTAATATGATAATACTGAAATATCACTTCCAGGAGAGAAAAAAAAGAATAAATAAGAAAAAAAATGTAAAAATATTTACTTAAAGCTGTGTGATGCCATATTTTTATTGATTAAGGGTTAAAGAGATAGGTATTTGGTTCTAGTATTTTTAGCAGCAATTATAACTTTCCTATCCATACAGCTGTAATAAAATTATTTAAATGCTAATCCCTGAACGTGTAAAATTTTTACATGCATCATGAGATCAAAGGATTTTTATCTTACAAATTATACTCTACATATAAATGGCAGCTATGAATTCAAGATGTAAATAAAAAAATACCTACAAGTACAAATTATCATTAATTATATCTCAAGGAAAAATTAATTTTCTACTAGGTATGAGATTTTACATACTTTATAAATAAGATTTTTGATAAAAAAATATCAATAAGATTTTGATGTCATGATAATAAACTTAGTTTCTGTAAATTGAAAAACTGACACTACCATGCAAGGCTGTACGTTACTTTAAAAAAACATGAACTTAGTAAGAAAAAGAAGAAAAAGGGATAAACAGCCAGACTGGACATTATGTTTGGACAAAAGGGATATAGTAATAAGAAGGAAAGGAAAACACTTTCGTCAATTTGCTTACACTTTTCCAAACATATTTCCCAGACTGACTCAAATAGGAACCTGTAATGGATACAATTCAGATTGATAAATCTAAAATGAAGCAAACAAAAGTGAGCAAATGGTGAAAGACGGAATCAAAACTAACCTCCTTCCACTCAAGGCTTGGCTATTTCTCCACGAAGAATGAAGCTCCGAAGGATCAGGAGGCATTCCCTTTTTTCTTGCAAATCCCAGACGGCAATAAAGGGAGATGGCACACTTCACAAGTTCTACATCTATTTGAAGGACACTAGCCAACTAGACAAGAGGGAGTACAAACAAAACAATTAAACAAGTTTTTATGAGAACCACATCATGGATTCAAAACTAAATAAAATCTGATGACTATAACTACAAAATGATTACAATCCCTTAATGAGTGAAATTTATTGTTTTCCAAATCAACTTCAATTGAAATCACGTGTATGTACATGCATAGCTTTACAAGTACCATAAATACCCATGTATAGGATGCAGAGGAGGAGATAGGATTAGGCAACCATCCAGGGCAGAGGTTTTCAACTGGTGGTATGCAAATCCGTAGGGCAGAGGTTCCCAACCATGTGCTCACGAGCATCGCTGTGCTCTTTGGAAGCCTGATGGGGCTCTTTGACAGCCTTGACTTTGCTCTTCTACGGTGCTTAATATCTCATTTCGTAGCACCAATAATTTAATTTGCTTGGTTGATTTATTTCTAAATGCAATTAAGATCATTAAGAATTACTTTGATGTTGGTTTGATTTTGTTCATGATCATTCATATTTTTTCAGAAATATAGCAGTGCTCGCTTGATATTCAAGGATACAACTTGGCGCTCGTCACATCGAAAAGGTTGGGAACCCCTGTCCTAGGGGTATGTTAAGAGTTTTGAAAGGGTACATGAAAGTGTTAAAGATTATAATTATTCTTCTTTACTTTTGTGCATGACTTCAGAATCAAAAGTTGCAATATGGTGACTAATGATAACTTCATAAAACTGACCTGAAACACCAAAACTGTGAATTTCAATGCTTTAAACATGAGTCATCTACCTAATACAAGGTTACTGTAAAAACACATGTACAGGATGCACTTTTTTCCAAATTTTTGAGACTAAAAAGTAGGGTGCATTTTCTACACAGGTACATCATATTTGACGTTTTTTCTCTGCGAAATGTTCATCAAAAAATAAAAATTAAACACCTGATAACTAAAATTTAAAAATCACACAAGTCTGCCCATTCAAAAATCTTCAAGCAACAAAACAAATCAAACATTTAGTAACAACTTTGGTACTGGTCGGTTATACACCCACACGGCATATATGTTACGGTAAAGGTACGGAATTGGGGAATGTGTACATTTCCCGGTATATGTGCATATTTACCGACAAGCTCGGTAAATGTTAGTATAAATTTCACGAAATGCGTATTATACGTACATTTCCCGGTGAATGTGCACTTTAACCGATGTACGTTGGGAAATGTGCAAAATAGCTAAGAGTGAGAAATAATACACTTGCAGAATGCACTGCATGAAATCTCTTACTTAAAATTAACAAACGAACCCTGGAAAAAACTGTTATATTAAAAAAATAATGCAGTTTGTTATTCTTGAAAGCAGAAATGAAATCTGTGCAGAATTAGCTTCACTAACTCACTGCACCATTCTCGCGCAGTTTTAATTTCGCACATGAAATCAACTACTTAAAATTACCCAATGAACTCAGGAAAAAACTGTTATATTAATAAAATGATGCAGTTTGTTATTCTTGAAAGAATTGAAATCTGTGCAGAATTAGCTTCACTAACTCATAGAACCATTCTCGCGGTTATTATTTCACACGTCGTTTATTACGTCTGCATCGCCTGCATACCTGGTGACAGTATGTAATGGTGTATTATTTACCATTACATTGCTAATAAACAAGATATCTTGGTGTATTAGACAAACTCTTAAATAAATGCGAATAATCTTATCGATATAGTTTGTAGCTAAGACACAAGGTATGTCCTGTCAACAAATTTATGTAACAATTTATTTATGAACATTGAACAAATACCTTTATTTATAACAGCAGTTGTCATTACAACTTTTATTATTATCATTACCAATATTAGCAGTAGCCATTAATATATTATTAACTGATCGTAATATTAGTACATCATTCATCGATCTATCAGGAGGAGATAAAAGCAAGGCAAAGCAATTTTCTGCTAGTAATTACAGATAGGTAAGGTGCACCTAATTATATACATAAATCTATTAATTGATTTTTCACGAAAGACAGTATTTATTAACACTGCAGAATACTGACTTGCTATGAAAAAATTTTTTCACATTCCACTTTATGGTGACATGCGAACAGTGACATGATGACTCAAACTAAAAGTACCATGCAATTAAAAAATCTAAAGGTGCAGTGTTAATCAAGAAACTGGATTCACAATGAAAGCTTTGACATTTCTTATTGCACAATTTACATTAAATTCACAAATGACTCAATCTTTTAATACCTACAATTTAAAATGACTTCTTATCTCCATCTTGTGTACTTTTCTCTTCATGCCTTGGTGTACTTTGGTTTGATTCTTCATGGCCATGGTTTGACTTTTCAAATTCACTAACAATTGCACCCAATCTTTTACTTAATTCCATCTCTTCCAATTTTAATCCTTATTATGGCATGGGTTGCTGCCATGACATTTTGAATTACATAAAACATGACCAGCTTTACAGTGACATTTTTTTGTTTCGCATTTTCCTTTGCAATTACATCTTTTAAATTCTTGTCCTCCGGTAAGTGATTCCTTTCCAATAACTTCCCTAACTGATATCTCAATATTAGGAACTTCATCAGTAGACAAAAATTTCTGTTTGCAAAGATGAAATTGATTCCTTGTGTAATACTGTTTTAACTTTCCCTCTGTTGTAACCAATTGATAATACTCTTTTTTATCATCAACTGCCAATACTACACAAACTAAATTTCGAGGATCTGTTTTGCCTAGATCCATATCAGGTATCGGTACTTTGACACTGTCTCCAATTGCTACAGGAGGAAATTTAGAATTAGAGAACTTACACATTTTGGTTGCAAGTTTTCTTTGGCCATTTTTCTTTTACCAGCAATAAGTTTTCCTATGTTCTAATAGAAAATAGTTTTCACTTTCTGTTAGTATTTCCTTGAGTGGGCTGATCCTTTCAGCATGTATTTCATGAGGCATTGTTACTTCAGAATTTTCATAATCAAATTCAAAATCTTCAGTTTCAACGCCAGGATGATTTGAAATAATACCTAATATAGAATCTGTATTTGTTTATTGGACCTCAATTTGTTCAGCAACACTTGATTCTTGATATATAACCTGTGGAATATGAATAATAGGTTCTAAATCTTCTGAAAATGTGGGCAAGTTTTGAGAAGGTGTTGCTGTCTGTATTGTGGTCTGTTCATTCTCAGGATCATTAGCTTTAGCAGTCATTTCAATTAAATGAGTTAAATCCTCTTCTAATTGCACTTCAGTGATTACTTCTGCTGGTAGATAAGATGTTTTTAGTCCCAATTTCATTTTTGTTCCGAATAAAACTTCATAAGGAGTTTGCTTTATTCCATCATGGTATGCACAATTCTTCATCATCTGCACAAATTTTAAGCCATGGGACCATTTAGTTGATTTGTTCGTGATCAGCCACGTAGGCAACATATTTTTTACATCCTGATTTGCCCGTTCTACTGATCCCTGACTCTGAGAATGTCTTGGCTTTCCATGAACAATTGATGGAGCTCCCAAAAGTGTAAATATGTCTAATAAATTTTCAGCCACTTCGGAAGCTGTTTTTGTTTTCAAAGGTCGTAGAATCACAAATTTAGTCAGATGATCTTGATAACTGAGTATAAATTTATAGTCATTATCTGGTTGAGTCTGTAAATCAATCAAATCTACTTGACATCGAGAATTTAACTCATTAACCACGATAGGCTTTACCACTATCCCTTTTTTCGTCCCCTTAGATTTTTGTTGACAAGCTTTGCACAAACTTAAATATAACATAACCGCCTCAACAGTAACATTTTTATATTTATCACCCAATTCTTTCAAAAGTCTGTTACGACCACCATGTCCTATGCTTAGATGAGCATTATGGATTACATCAAATATTTCCTCTGTTGTAACAAAATATTTAATGTGAGTGTCATCACTGCCATCAGCAACTGGAGAAATTAACTTGTTTTCCTTGCCTACCGTCATAATGTCATAATGTTGTAAACGTTTATACCCTAAACCCAAAATTTTTGGAAAAGCATACATCATTTACATGGGTATTTACAGTATTTTGAATATTAGCTGACAACAAAAAGAGAATATTTAATGTTTTAACATGATTCCTGAAACTCAATGTAAATTGAAGATTTTTCTGTCAATATTGTCAAATATTTCTGATTCTCCTCTTTGGAGTAGAAAACATAAGACTGAAATTTTTAAATACAGTATATACCCATGTATAACACTCACTTTTTTCCCTAAATATTTCGGCTAAAAAGCAGGGTGCATCTTATACAAGGGTATATATTTAGAAAATGTCACTGATTTTACGTCCACTCGATATTGGGATGATATTAAAATGTTCTGATGGTACTCGCATGCATTTTCTCTGTAATAACTTGAACTAAAAATGTAAATTAATGAACAAAAATGCCAAATTTATTAAATAATTATACTTTATGTACAATACATGATATTTCAAATAAAGTAAAAATAATAAAGAACATCATTAAGCACCACAAAATCCAAGAAATTCATGATCGCTGCCCCATTTATTGGCGATGTTATCGGAATCATTTTCCACAGAAGATAGCATTACGTTCTCCACTGCATAATTCCACATTGTAATTTCCTCGCGATTACATTTATGTTGGTGACTAACGCACGAATAACAGAGTTGGCTATATCAAATAACAGTGCCAGTTGACCTCCACCGATGGGTCTGAAGTTCAGTTGACTGCAACTATGTACGTATTCTGTTTTGACTGATATTTAAAACTGTCGCCTTCACTCTGGAAAACTGCTCAACTATGTAACAGCCCTTTTCTTAAATGGCAGATTTTTATTACTGACTTGAGTGAAGTGCTGTCTTACTCATTGTTAGTATGAACTGAAGTACATATATTTTCATTAATTTTTCTTATCTCAATGATATTAACAATATAACGAATAATTTTGCCGTTCAATGATAAGCATGTGACAGAAATCGAATTCTAGAAACATATGCATGCTATGTGCAGGTACATTAAAAAATAGCAGAATATGGTGCCAAAAACCTCCCTGCGTGTTATACGCAGTTGCATTTTATACGTGGGTATATATGGTATGTAAAATACTTACCTCAGCCACAGGTGTGTGTTCATCAATTGAAACAAAAATCTTGTAGAGTAATGTTTCAAAGTAATCACCCAAAACCCTGTTCATCACAAATCCTTCTAAAGGTGGAACCACTATGTAGTCTTCATCATCAACTGGTACATCAAGGTAAATAAGACCCTTCCTGAAAGAAGCCAAGGATGTAATTAATTATTTTAATAAACCAATGAAAGATTTTAAATATGCAACAGTCACTTGAATGTCTTTTTACAAAATTAGCATTTGGAAAACAACGAGACATATTATCTTCACCTGATGTGAAACAAATATGCAAGAATCATTTTTTTTCAGGGAAGGTGCAGAGGGATGACAATTTATCAACACCAAAGTGAATGTATGATACTGCAAGAGAGTGGTGCCCAACCATTTCTACATGGTGGGCTGTGGTTGTGAATTCTTTGGTGGGTTGCATTTGAAGTTGCTGATTCTGCAGCATGCCAGATTAGAGTTTAAATCAGAAGTTACCTATATATTTTGAGGTGCCATATAAGTGAAAATGAAGTCTAATAAAGATTTAGATGGTTTCACATTTCAATATTAAATATTTTACTATCAAAATTTTCATAACAATATATGAATTTGTGCATTAAATTTTTTAGATTGCTATTTCATCATAGCAATTTTGGGCTGCACAAAAACCCTTTGCGAGCCACATCTGGCCCACAGGCCATAAGTTGGGAAGTCCTATTGTGAGAGATCAGAAGGAACACAAATGCACCATTTACACATGAGCCAAGAATGGATGTTACCAGCACAGATTTGAATATTTTTTCTGTAAATACTGAGTTCTACAAGAAAGGTAATCTTATACAGATGACTGCCGAGATTCGACCATTCGAGATTCGACCAACTCGAGAATTCGACCGGTCGAAGCCCTCTTATTCGACCCAGCCGATCGGTCCGTCGAATTAGGAACAACTTTATGCGAAGTAATTTTTGGCCCACCCAACCACGCGAGGTTGAGTTTCATTCTAGACATCATTATTTCTGCTCTAATTGTTGGAATTTGTGCTGATTTCACTCGTTTTTTCTGTCAATCTTTTATTTAAATTTATTTATTTATTTTATTTATAAATTTATCACTTGACATGGCATCATCATTCCTGCTCTAATTGTTTGAATTTGTGCTGATTTCACTCATTTTTTCTGTAAATCTTTTATTTATTTTATTTATTTTATTTATTTATAAATTTATCACTTGACATGGCATCTAAATGGAAATGTATTAGTGATAATGCAAGTGAATCAAATAAAAGAGTGCATAAGACTCGTAGTTATGAATTGAAATTAAAAATTTTAAATCATGTTGAGAAAGGTGAAAGCCATGCTGAAATCGCACGATCGTTGGGAATGTGTCCTTCAACTATTAGCACTTATGTGAAACAGAAGGAGAAAATTCTAGATGTGATAAATTCACGTAATTCGATAACAACAATAAACAGTCCTAGGCACGGTGTTGTGATTCCTAAAATGGAAAAACTTTCGGTAGATGATCAGTGTCAGAAACACATTCCTATTAGTGAGGCCATGATTAGAGCAAAGGCTAAGGATCTGTATGATGATTTGAAGGAAAGGATGGATGAAATTTCTGTTGATGTGCAAGTCATGGTTTGACAGAGAGAAGGGCAGATTTGCATAGTCTTAAATAAACTGGCGAAACTGCAAGTGCAAATACTGATGCTGCCTCAAGTTATTAATTTCGCTGTGACATATACAGTGGAATCCCCATTTAAGGTTCTCCCATTTAAGGTTTACCCGCATTTAAGGTGGTTTTTTTGCGGACCCGACCAAAGCTCCATATAAATAATGTATTGTATCACCCGATTTAGTGTTTCTCGATTTTGTGAATTGCCCGCAATTAAGGGAGATGTAATATATTAATTCAATCTAACCATCAATGGCACAACACATACTGGCGTTGTTACGACATTAAATAAACTCAAAAGAATTAATATTTATTCGTGCTGTTTTGTCAATCCACCTAACATGTCCTAATCTGTTACGTACTTCACGAAAGTTGCGATGATGTCATCACGTGAACACCGATTTTTTTTACGTTTCAGTTCACAGGTGCTCACTCACTAACATGACGCATTAGATAGTTGGGCCACCCGTGTTTACCACAGCCATATTTACCTTGTTAACCCAAAAGGAAGACAATCCCCCAAAAAAAGGGAAGTCTTATTCGCAACAATGTTATTATTACATCGAGGCAGCGATGTTATTAAAACTTTGGATGTATGTTCTTACTCATCGGTCACTGTAGCATTTCCCTACACTGCACAAGACATGCAATCAAATTTGCGAGCCCACTTCGCATAAAGGGCCAAAATGTAACAAATGAGACAAAAAGGACGTTGGAACTGTTAGCATTGTCATTTTATGCACGGTCAGCCAATAACAGGAATCGAAACGTCTGCCAATGCTCGCCACACTGCTTCACTGAAGGATAATTATTCTAAACTCGTAAATACAGTAAAACTCCGTTATAACGCGCCTCACTATACCGCGGGTCTAGTCATGTCTCCCAAAATGATTCCATGTATTTTCTTTGTAAACATCCTACTTTCAAATTTTACTGCGATTTATTTTCTTCGTAAACAACTTGGTTCAAATTTTACCGCAATGCTAAACTGCCGTCACTGTCTATAAGAATGATATGAAATTGTAGCTGAAGTTCAGAACCGCGGAAGAGCAGAAAAATTATCGGAAGATGACAGCGAGAATGAAGAGATGTGTGAGCTTGAGACCCCTTAAATAAGCAAAGTATTGGATAACATCAGTGAAGTGATGAAATGGATGGAGAGACAGAGTGACTGTGATCATCTTCATCTTTTACATTAGCAAAACATTAAGACCTATGTGATGAAGAAATGCCATCAGCTGTCACACCAAAAAAAAATATTGGACTATTTTAGAAACACCGATTAAAGTAAGGTATGCATTTAAATCAAAATACGATATCAGTTTTTATAGTATTTGGCAATTAAATTTGTTATAACACATATACTTTCACATTTTAAAAAATTATTTCCCGAAATACCGCGGGTTGCCGATAACGTGGGTGTACATTCTGTCTCCTGAAACCTGCGTCATAATGGGGTTTTACTGTATTATCTCATATAACCCATGCGGGCCCAATTATTATAGCATGCGAACTTAAAAAATTGAAAGGATCTGCACACTTGGTTGATTCCTCCTATATATGAGCGCTTCGTGTTTATTTGCTTAAAAGTTGTAAGAAGAATTAAAGATTGCAAATTCACTGCTAGGAGGTGCAATGAGGGTCACAGCCATGAAATGACCACTAATTTTGCAAAAAAAACCATAAGCTAGAAGAATCACCTTCGCCGGAGGACTTACAGTTGGTATTATTCTCAACCATTTTCGTTCTGTGAAATCTTACGAATGAAGATATTGATCGTAATTAATCTATCCACTTAATATTTGTGTTTTAACTAATAAAACATATTTGACATTAATGAACTGCCATTTAGTCTTTCAATTTTAGATAACCCCCATTTAATGTATTACTCAATTTAAGGTACAAAAAACTTGTCCCTGACACAAATGTTAAATGGGGATTCCACTGTAGTTGTATGTATAGACAGATTTATGCAGGGATGTGCTGCAGTCGGCCCGGTCCAGCTCGTGTGAGTCGTTTGTTAAAATATTTGAAGCTCAACAAGTCGAATGTTGCACGCCACTCTTCCGTTAACTTTGTTGGTAAAATACTAATAATACTTATTCCTCCATTTAAATAATATGGGAATGGATGAGGCGGATTTGATTTAATTTGGATTTTAAAATTACATAAAATAATCATACAAACAAAAATTTATTTTTTCCTTTTTAGTGCAAAAAATAAGTTATACATTTAAAATATGTTTTATTTAATTTATTCATAATTTAACATTGTTGTATTAACACATTAGTAATGTTATTTTATCTTTAAATAACGTGTGGGGAGACTTAATAATGTTTTCCTGAGATGCGGGAACGTATCCCTCGACTATAACATGCAAGTCTATGGAAAAATGGCATTCAACATTCGACTGTTCGAGATTCAACCACGTTTTCAGGAACGCATCCCAGTTGAATCTCGGGAGTCGCCTGTACTTAGATTTGTACAATACAGGCTCCCTTCACCAACTGCAGTTTTGGCAACCATGGGTTTTTCTGTGTCCCCAATTTTCTATAACTGTGCAGCATGTTCTTGTATGCCATCTTTGAAGCAAGTCTGTAGCACTTATTGCTGTTAATATCCAGTCATAATACTCCATGTGTTTTTCTTTACTTTGTTGAGATTTAAGTATTTATGATGCCTCATTTTTCAGTGTTTAGATTATATATGCTAAGCCATTAATATTTTTATTTTTTGACACGATTACAGAATTGGTAAAGAACATCTGTCTCGTACATATGTAGGCATGATGCATGCACCTTTCCTCTGTTATAAATTAGCATGTGACTAGGCAGTGACTTTACTGCATGCTTTATGTTAATTTTAATTAGCTTAGAAAAGGATGCTTTTGCTCTCTTACGTCAAGGTAAAAAGACTGTGATAGAAAAAGTAAACATGAATGAAATGGGATAACTTTTCTTATTCTTTGGGCAATTTATTCAAATGGTCAATTACTCCTAAAAACATGGCTTATTTTAAATGGAAATTTTAAAATATCTTGTGTGTCCAACACATGACAAAAATAAACCTCCATTTCTGGTTGACCAATTTCAGCGAAAACCTTTTCAGATCTTGAATTACCAATAAAAATTTTAAATTTAAAGTTTTGTGCTGATCCAATTATTACTTTTTGAGTTACCCCAAAAATTCCTAGTGCACACATTGAGAAAATAGTCTAAACCTACTCAAGAGGACCCGTGTTGAGCTGGGGATATATTCCATTTAAAATTTTCCATGGAGCACCTAATAAGTACAAAAATGTATGCCGCAGCTATATTTAAGTGATTTTTTTACTATATGCAGTTTTTGTTTTTCCTCGCTAATGCTCTCCATCATTACCACAGATAAACAGGAGATGTCGATAGATGGAGTTATTTGTCAAATACATAAACTATGCATACATGATATATTAAATGGTAGATTGCTGGTAAATGGAAATGTTTTAGTAAATTCTATGTCTCTTAACTTAAAACTAAATTCATATTTCATTCTTTTTACAGGTAGGGTCATGATGAGAGTTTCTATTTGTTGCCAGTAATTCAATGTGATGTAATACGTCATGTGAAAAACTGGAAATTACCTATATATTTCAACACATAATTGAGATGTTTACATGTATGTTTTATTCAAATATTTTATCACTTGGTACCTTGATTTTTTCTGAGAAATACCGTAAATACCTGCATTAGTGTAATGTCTGCAACCCCAGTTTTAGACCTCAAGATTCAGAAAAAATAGAATACGTGTAAATTTTGATTTTAATATTTTACGGCAACATCGGATGAATAATCTATCAGAAGCCGAGTTTGATGATACAATTATGACAACAAACAAATATTTAAGAAGTGACTTCTAAAAATGACTTTCAATACTTTTTTAACGTATGTAATCATGAAATTTTACAGATTGTACATAATCTACAGGACATCATACTTTGCTGAATAGTGGTCCCACTCTCCCCCTGAAACCCTAAAATTCCCCCCTTCTTGAGAACCCCTGCGGTATGTGTTTTGAGCATGTCATGCATTAAAAGGTAATCTTATATAATTTGCTTGTATTTAATGAAAAATATATGCAATTCAGTCACAGTGAAACCTCCATTCTGCACTATCTGGTTATATGTTTTTTTCCGATTTTATGCACTTTTTGTCTGGTCTCGGCCAAATGCTCATAAGAACAATGTAAAATTTTATCCGATTTTATGTTTCCTCAAATTTACATTTCCCCAGAGTCTACACCTTATTTTTCGAGTCCTAACAATGCAAAGAATCACTGGCGGTGTTCTGCTCCTATTCAAGTACACAAGTAAATACAGTAAATTCGGTAATCTGTTTAACGGTCAATCTCAGCCATTTTAATAGGAAGTCGACGACATCTACACTATGCTTGGCATTGTTTACAAACGTGGTAATATATTAATTTTTGGCCTGAAATATGGATAATAAAGCAAAACAGGAAGTATTTATGATAAGTGATAAAATTAATATCTTAGCTCAAGTTGATGCACATATTGGAACATGTATCAAACTTTTTACTGGTTAAAGAAATAACATGTTATGCAGATTAGTTTATTTGCAACTTCATTTTTATTGTGTTCAAACATATATATTTTAGATGGCTTGCCAAAGTTATGATATAAAGCAACCCACATTTTACTTTATGTTATATAATTTTTATTTCCCCGATTTTACACTTTCCTCGATTTAACGTTTATTTTAGGTGATCCCTTCAATAGTGTACAATTCGAGGTTTCACTGTATTTCTCTTTCATCACCTTTTCTAAGAGAATGGACTCTGTCTGACTCTTCTATTTACATAGAATATTTACGTGATTTAGGTTTCCTACTGACAGCTGACAAGGAATTTAAAAAAATACCTGATAAATGTGCTTATTATGTTATTACGTGCATTTAAAAAATACTTTGGTTAAAAATTGATGAAATAAAATGCACAGCATATTGCACCTACCGACAAAGATCGACTCAATACCACAACGCCAGGAGCAAAGGATTTTGTGGGTGGCCTACCCTCAAAATATGAATGAGCAAATCTCATGTAATGTCTGCATCTCCCCCCCCCCTTTTTTTGATGGGAACTTTTGGAGAAAAAAGTGCGGGTATTACATGAGTAAATGCAGTGTTTTTTAAAAAATACCTGAAGGGTGAAAAAAGATCAACTTATACAGCAAGTATATGGCGAAACAAGCTGAAAATTCGTGGCTGACTTACCTATATGTCATGATATATGGTACTTAAATGTTTAAAATTATACATTTTTACAGGATCATCCCAGGGTATTTTGAAATCCTGAGTAAGAATCTATTACAGCACCTCCTACAGTAAATTTAAAATTACCAACTAAGTTTAAATTTATTTAAACCCATAATGTAAATTAGCAATATCAAGGTAATACAAAATTTAATACAGCAATACACCAGCTACTTAAATAACTCTTTCGTTTAAAAAGGTTGTTACAGCAGATGAATAAGAAAATGTTCTGAGTCAAGACCAAGATGATTAGGAGGGTATAGAGTCATAAACACACTCAAGCAAATGTGAATAGAAAAAAATGAATGAAAATTCAACATTTTTGGTGGTACAAGACACCTATAATGAAGTGCTTTCGCTATACAATATTCCTAAAAGTAACAAATAAGCTTAAAGTAAATTCCATTCCATGATAAATTAAAATGCAAATGAAACATTTTCCACAGTTGCAAACTCTACATCCTGAAACTTGAATTTATGTCCAATTGCATTCTGAGATTTAACTTACTTGTAGAGGCTATGCACAGTTTGGAAATCCATGTCACCAGCTCGCTGAGAGCCATTGTCTATTATGCAGTCAATCACTTCTTTCTCCAATTCAGACACAAGCTTGTTTTAAAGTTGGCCAATAAAATAAAAAATGAAGATTAGTTTTAAAATGTAATCCCATTTATTGGGTATAGAATAAGTGCTTTCATACATGATGCCATTTTAAGACTTGAGCTAATCAAATTTCTTTTGTACATAAAATATTGCCTCTAATGTCCTATATAATTTAGGAAACAATAATTTAACTTATATCTAACCATCAAAAAGTATCTTATTAGAAGATAATCAAGAAAAGCTTGATAAAACTGTTAAAAATGTTGGTTATAAAACCTTATAAAATGATTCATAATGATAATATCATAATAAAAATGTTAAAATGTTTATTGAAAAAGTCATCATTTGCTAATCAGATATTTCAAATTTTAATAAAGATTTAGGAATGAACATGGATGAAACATTAACTCAACAACAGATGCTGAGTTTACATATCCAATCAATGTCATATGATGATAATTAATCTCACAGTATGTAATTATATACATATACTAGGGGGCAAACCCCCCGCTTGCTTCAGCTCACTTTGTTCCTACCATGTATTGGATTTAGATAAGTATAAGAGAAATATGTTTTGAAAATGAATTAAATAAATGTACTTGATACGGAATGTTTTAAATTTAATAACAAATTAACAAAAATAATAAATTTAAAAGAAAATTAAGTTAACACTTCATTACAAACTAAATTATTAACTAGTATAAGTGCCCGTCAAAAATGATAGGGAGTGATTTGGTTTATTAGCACGGTACACATTAAATAAAAATGTATTGAGTGGGTATAAATTCAGACAATGCACATGCACAGTTGGTTAGCTGCTTCCTTTTATAGTCTTCCACACTATGAAAATCCTTCCTGGACTCTGAAATTGTTTTGATGCTCCTTTTCATTTGAATGACGTACTATGCAAATGGCAGTTTTCACATTTTTTTAAATCTGTTATAATTAATTGAACATTGCTTTGAAAACAAAGGTGTTGTGAAATCACTCTTTGGTTAATTGTCTCTCTCTCCCTTCCTACCATTCCCCGTCACTCCCTCCCCCTCTCCCCGCTACCCTACCTCCTACACTCCCCTTCTCACTCCCTTTCTCTCAAAAGACCAATAATTTATTTTTAATAATTTTATTTAATCTTCGTCATTCATCAGTTGCTTGCTGACTTGCATTTGCACGGTTCAATGCAATCCGTGCAGCGTTCTCTCTTCTAATTCTTTCTAACATCTTCTGACTTTGCCTTACAACCCAACGCTGTCTACTTTCTCTAGCTAATCTTCATTTTCTATCTACTTGTGTCTCATCATTTCCATCCATTGCTATAAATGAATAAAGCTTATTTTTTGGAGACATTGAAATAAAAATTGAGCTTACTAATTAATCAATCAGTGGAATAATTTCTTTGAAAACTATCTGAATGAAAACAAATCACCAATTTATTTCAACATTGTAAACTGTGAACACACCAAACTTACCTAAGTATTATTTTTCAAATGCTTTGATTTGCTTAAAAATGTAAATTTCAGTGAAGAATTTATTGAAGAAAAATTGATTTGAAATCTATTCTGAATAATAATACAGACGATGTATTAAAGTGAGGATTACAAAGCAATTATCACAAAGTATTACTACTTTTATTCTTAACAAACCAAAATAAAATATTAGACTTACCGATATCTAAATCAAACTTCGATGAATACTGCATGTTAAAACAATGAAACTCGGTCGTTATGTAAACAAAAAGAACCGATTTATTTTGTTTGTTTCTATGGAACGAAATGTTAACAAAATTGTTAAATCAATCAATTAACCACAAAGGAAATTAGTAGTATTAGATTATGTTATTTTCTGGTTTATTAACACTTCCAGTTATTTGTATTTTCCCAGTCTGACGCAACTTTGCTCTGGATATAGCTACATAAAGTTGTCCTTGTGCAAAAATTGGGCTATGGTGGTTTATGACACTAAGCATGTATTCCTTGATATTTCCAGGCGTAACAAATTATGGTCATTTTCAGTCTACTTTAAAGAGCAAATCTTTTCCTGCAGAAATCAATCAAGCAATTGACAATGATCTAACCCAAAGAATAGAATAAAATGGATAGGAACAAGGTAGAGAAATTTTATGTGATTACTATTAATTGAATTTTCATTATTGATCTTTTGAAATATTGCATCAATTTCTATTATTAGAAGAATAATTAAAATGACATTATAATTTGAAAAACTTCATGGTCCAAAATAAAAGTAATATAAATATGTGGCTATGCAGCTACATATGATTAATATGATTCATTAAATTAATTTAACTGAATCCACAACAATACATTTGCTATTTATGATATAAAATTTTCCCTTCTAAAAACATAATTTTCACATTAAAAATCTGATGTGGCCAACACATGACTTTCTCCACATTTGAGGTATAGATATTTAAATTATTATGAAAAGCATTATAAGGCAAAATTATTATTTCGTATCATAAAAGAATACAGTCGTCCTTATTGCCATAAATTACATATATTCTGAATATGTTTACAGAATTCACCACTACATGGTGGTGGCGCTGTATACTGGTATTAAGGAAAAGCCAAATATCTCCGAAATGGATGGTTCTACGAAAATTTTTTTCAAACAAAACTTGGAAGAAATATTATTCTCCACAACTTTGGTCCTCATGAATATTACCAATAAGGACGTTTTTAAGGAGATATTTGACGGAAACCGAAAAAACATTATTTATAAATAATTCCTAAACAATAACTGCTATGGAAAATTGTTTCAAATGAAAGTTGTAGGAAATTACATTCTCTATAACTGTATAGAACTGTATATACAATAATGATGTTTTAATGGAGAAATATCACAAAAACCGAATCGGGTTTCGAATAAACCTTGACTTCCGGTTAACCGGTATTGTCCAAAAACTAATCAGTTCTTTGTGCTCATGCTATAGTGTTATATATGAAGTTTGGTAACGATATGGCAAGTACTTTATGAGTTAGAGCACCCACAATCACATACACACATACATGCGCATACACACACACATGCGCATACACACACACAGACATCATTCCGAAAATCGTCTAAACGTGTTCTAGGGACCTCAAAACGTGTATTTCCATTGAAATATCGAAGTCGATTTTTTTCGTGATCACAATACTTTCCCTATACTACGTATGGAGAAAGTAAAAGTGAGTTTGTGGTCTGATTCGATGCATTTTTGAAAATGGATGGTAGGAAAATAAATTTTCATTCTTTTTGATTCAAGTCCCAAGTTTGTATGATGATCCTAAGTAATTTTAAAATGCAAACGAAAAATATGCTGCACTCATTCCCACAGCGTTACACATAATGACCACTATGTTTTTATAATAATTTTGAAGAAGCGCCCAATCAAACTCCTGAATTGCATAGATATTAACCCGTCAGCGCCCAGCGTAACTCTAGGGTAACGGCTTACACTGTTGCGATTAAATGTTATTACTGGCGCTAATATTGTAGCTGCTTGTGTAAGCCTGCCTGGGTGGATACACTGTATTGAGCTGCTAGAATTTAATGAGGTTTCACAGTAATTTATCACTTAGTAAGCTTTCGAGAGCCGGACAACTTAGGTGCTTCTTTCCCGACACGAAATCATGGACGTTCGATTTCGGGGAGTACCGAATTTTTTATTTATGCATTATAATACCAGCGTCATGTTTGTTTATATATTTAAAAATATACTAAATATCATTTTCTGATGCACAGAAAGTTTGTATTGCTGCACTACAATGAGATATACACTGAAAGACTCCGGCGTAACCTTATGGTTACGCTGGGCGTTAGTGTTATCTTTTCAATTATTTCTACTTCAACCGGTTATGTTGCTATTTTTGTGTTGAATGCATACGCTCACAGTGATATGAAGAAAAAATGTGTATTTAGTCTATAATTTACAATTATATAGTAATTTAACCTTTCGATAAAAATCAGTATTACGTATTTTTTGTAAAAATAATGAAATCATTTGCTAATTATTTCTACTCGATCGTGAAATTATCGGGATTTCTCTTTTGTGAAAATGATTTTTTTATTGAATGTTTACAGTGGTTTGACTCTTAAGGAGGTACTTGACATTCTAGAGGAGGAGGAAGTTGAGTCTGTTGACAAAATATACGTTGAACCACCTGAACCTAATGTGCAATCGGATGAGGACTCAGGAGACGAGGATGGAGGCACAGTTGATAATTTAACCGGAAGAGAGCTGAGAGCTCGAGCAGAGATTATCCTCAATCACGACCAACGCATTGGAGCGGATGATGAAGAAGAGACAGAAAAAACTTCAGAAGCGAGTAGCTCATCTTCAGTAAACTATTTCCCGAAGAAAAAGATCTCCTGCTCCAATAAGAGGTCAGTTAGAGCTCTTGAAAAAACGTTTACGTGGAAAAGGGAAGTGGATCTACCCACACAGAATGCAGTATTTCCAGATCCTGACTATACGGCCCTGCGTGGAATGACATACGTAGACATTTTTGAACTGTTTTTTGACGAGAAAGTTGTCGAGTTTTTGGTCTCAGAATCAAACAAATATGCCCTTTTTAGGAATAACTAGAAATGAAATGAGGGTGTTTCTGGGAATAACTTTACTGTCTGTCTACACCAGTGTCCCGGATAAACGGCAATATTGGGAAGATTCACCAGATGTGCATAACGAACTTGTCGCACAATCTATGCGCAGAAATAGATTTCTCGAAATAAAACGTTATATGCACTGTGCCGACAACACTGCACCAGATTTTTCAGACAAAATTTGGAAGTTACGGCCATTGGTGTTTCTTTTGAAGAACAGATTCAAGGCTGAATACAGAGCAGAAAAAACATGGACTATGATGAGAGCATGATTGCTTATTTCGGTGGCCACGGATGCAATCAGTTTATCCGTGGCAAACCCATACGATTCGGATACAAAGTTTGGTGTCTGAATACAGTTTCAGGATACTTAGTGGATTTTGGGCAATACCAAGGCAAGAATCACCTGGGCAACGATGTGTATGAGCAAAGGTATGGAAAAGCAGCTGCCCCAATGGTTACGATGCTTGATAACATTAGAAATGATGTCAAAAACCTACCGTATGATCTATTTTTTGACAATCTTTTTACTGGTAAGTGCAATTCAACTAATAAACATGAAGTTCATATTTTCAGTCGTAGTCTGAAAAGCTATATTTCAGGTATGAATTTGCTGAGAGACCTCAAGGAAAGGGGTAAAGGGGTTATAATGGGACAGGTACAATTCGAGAGAACCGTCTACCAAAGTACTGCCCCCTACAATCAAAAGCAGCAATTCAGAAAGCACCTCGTGGTTCATACGATTACTGTGCCGACCCTGATGAAGGAATTATTCTTTTACGATGGCATGACAGTGGTGTTGTCAGTGCGTCATCTACTTCACATGGTATTCAGCCTGTTACTTCAGTCCTACGTTACTCTAGCGAACACAAACGGAAGTTAAATGTTCCACAACCCGATCTAATTGCAAAATATAATAAAAATATGGGTGGTACAGATCACATGGACCGCAATATCAGCCGTTACATAGTTGGTATTAGATCAAAGAAATGGTGGTGACCAATATTCACCTGGATGGTTGATGTTAGTGTTTTCAATGCATGGATTTTGGCACGAAAGGCAGGAAATGACATCACTCAGATGGAGGTAAGAAGGCAAATTGTGCAGACTTATCTTGTAAGATACAAGACTCCCTCAACTCAAGGACGTAGGGCCGCTACACCACGCCAGGCTTCTGAGTTGTTGAGGTATGATGGATTACATCATTTTGTTGTACCAATTAAAAAAAGACGTCGGTGTGCTGGGGAATTTTGTAAGAGTCACGTGAGTACAGAATGTTCGAAGTGCGACAAGGGGCTCTGTGTGAAGTGTTTTATATCTTACCATACTCCTTAAATGTATGGTTTTTTAGGTTTAGGTTTTCAAAAAATGTGTTGCAATAGTGTTTTCAATGCATGGATTGCAATTTGTGATGCAATAATGTGAAAAATGTTTAAACTTTAAATTGTTATAAACTTTAGCTATTATTAAGAATATTTTCACATAAGATAATGTAATAGAAAAGTAGAATAAATCGAAAAAATTGATGAATGAACAAGGATTTCATTTTTTAGAAATAATTTCCTGTGTGGACTAACTTGATAGGTCGACCGCCCAGCGTAACCCTAGAGTAACGGCCAATTTCTTGGAAGTTACGAAACGCATATCGAAAAAAAATTACAGACTTAATATTTGAGCCAATATGAAGTGATTACATAAATATTAAACAATTCGCGAGAAGAAAAAACTTTGGGCGCTGACAGGTTAAAGCTCAATCATTCAATACTTGAATTGTGATTCTCATTGCAATTTTTCCACTGCAATGTCAAGATTACTATTTATTTTCATACTTTGTTTGATGACACCTCCTGCCTATTAATTGCTTCTACCTAATGAAGAGGAGTAATTTTTGCTGGAGATATGATAGCAAGCAATTAAAGATTTATAAATACCATGAACATTCTATTAAGATAATTGTTTACTGAAAATTAATAATAACTTTTCTGTATCAATGTAAAAAATATCACTATAATTGCTCATTTATGCCCTTAAAACATTCTATATGAACTATAAAATAAAAACAATCTAAATCAAATGAATATTATAAAAGTCAATTACAAATAAGAGGCAGACTATTTCTAATCATCTAATAAGCCTTCATAGACGATAACCTGAGCAAGGATATTAATGCTTCTACACTGTGAAGCTAAAAAAGGCAATTTATTTTCATACAATAAAGTTCTATTTTTTCTTATACACAAAATAAATTATAGATGAAAAGCAGCCCTTATTTTGTACAAATATTTCGGACTATGCTTAAAGCTGCGATAAAATAAATAATCATTGCCTCAGTTTATTTTTAAATATAAACTGATAATTTGGCATTACGACATTACAAAATTTGTCACTTATAGTGCACGTGAGATACTTGAAAGAAAGGCTACAAGATATAGATGACGAAAACCATTTTTAACAGCATTATCCATTTGTAGTTTATCTTTATTTGCTAACCGTTTATTTACGTACTTCTGACAAAATTGTAAAGTTACCCAATTATAGTAAATTACAAGTTCAATTTAACACAAATTCTTAATTTAGCTCCTATGTGCTGACCTTCATGTCTTCCTCTGTTACACAGCCAACTTGCACCTTCCACCAAGGTTCAATATGAACATCCACTGGTCTTGGAGGTAAAAGATCTTTCACAGCCGCACCTCTTCGGCGAAACAACCTTCGACCTCCTGAACGACATTGATTCATGAGATCAATGTACTCATTCCGTCCAATTCCTAGCAATCGAAGGCCTACAAAGAATTTATTTCAATGGTAAATAATAGTGACAAATGGTAAATTTAAACATTTCTCCAGGTTTTCTATTGAATTATTTAACAATGTTTACTCACTAATAAGTATTGGTAAAACAGATTTTAATAAATTAATTGAACAACGTCTGCAAAAAATTTTATTTTTTATTTTTTTTGGCCACCATTTTCCAAAATAAACAATTCTGATGTTATGTTATGTATAAATTTATAGTTTAAAAATATTTTGTCTCCTCAATCATTTACATTCATCCAATTCAAGTTAAATAAAATTTCAATTATTTAGAAATGAAGTTAATGTTTATGTTGCAAATACAACTACCGTATATCTTCGAGTATAAGTTGAGAAATTTCTTCCTTTTTTAGGCCGATCAAACCCTACCGTTGACTTATATTCGAGTCGCAAACTAGATGGACATTTTTCTGGGTCAATAATTAAACATGACTGGTGAAAAACAACATTTGACTGACTTGAAGCTCATTAGAATGAAAAATTCACGCTAACTGGCAGAAAATGCGAATGCTAATGATAAAATAATACAGCATCGCCATACTTATGAGTGGATTGAAGAGAAGAATCAATTCAGTACTCTAGTGTTGCTCTTTTTATTTTGACTCTGAATTCAAACTGTTCAACATCATTCCATTTCTTCAACGACGGCATTTTGGTTTTTACTTATAATCACAGACTGAACAGAGCCTGCATTGCGAATATGATCACCAATTTTTCCTTTGTCTTTAAGAATGGTTGCAATTGTTGAACGATTGATATCATAAACATGACCAATCGAAGCGACTCTCCTTTTTCTGATCTGTGTATTATGTCCATTTTAATTTCCATCAAAAGCACTCGATGTTTTTACCACTCTTAGCACTTTCACAAACACTACGTTTACTATTGTTTTCGATATTTCGAGGGTAATAAAAAACAATATGTATATAAACATGCGCCTGTATGGTTTTGAATACAAATGGCAAATGACAAGTGTTGACAAGTTTACGTGTTCTTACTGTGACCGAAGTTTGTAAGTGCAGGAAGGTGTGTTCGTAAATGAAGTGCAAGGCGCAATTCATTGGTATGCAGAATGTTCGTAAATACGAATTGTTCGTTTCTTGAATGTTTGTTAGTTGAGGTTCACCTGTATATATATTAATTTTTATGTAAATTTCAAAATTATCTTGTTTTCATTTTCTTTGCTTCAACTTATACTCGAGTCTTCGATTTTAGATGTTTTTTTAAGCTAAAAAGTACACTTCGACTTACACTCGAATCGCCTTATACTCAAAGATATACGGTAACTAATATTTTGCACTGACTGAACATTTTAAATTTCTAAACTACTTTTTTCCAAATAGCTGTAATATATCACAGCCAATTATACCCGTTTTCTACTCTTATGAAGCTTGACCATGGCGCAGCGAATAGCCAATCAGGGCGTTTTCCCCTTCCACCACCATTTGAAGTTTTTGAGAGACGCGGGAAAGTAATACGCTCTTGCCCAATATCGGTTCTTTAAGAAAGTCACATGCGAATACTAAGGCGTAAACGCGGTAGATCTGGCAACACAGTTGAGCTCGGAGCGATGTGAACAGCACGATGGAGAGAGACTGACTGACTTTCTCCCCTCCCCATCGCCAGTCTCTCGAGCTTTCATTGGCTGCAGCAGTATGTGTACAACTAGGATTTTCAAGGTCAAGCTTCATAAGAGTAAAAAACGGGTATAGGCATTATGGTATTTGAAATACTTTTGTAATTTAAAACAAATTTAGTTGAAAAAATTTGTTAAATTTTTATGTATCATCAAACCAAAAGCAATTTCTTTGTGATATCAATTCTATGATGACTAAAACATAAAACATGAAGCTTACAGTCTGCTGCTGTGAAGTTAGGGAGTGAGTCATAGGATCTTTCTCTCTCCATGGTGGCTTCCACAACAGACACATAGTATTGGAATGGCGTAGCACGTAACCCACGGACCACAACATCAGACAGGTGGTAGGGGTATAGTAAGAGAGACTCCTTGCTGTATGCCAAGAGATCCTCATAGTAGCGCTTTTCATCTTTGTGAACCTGTCGAACTAATATAGAAGTAAAACGATATTGACACTTCAGATTTTAAATTTGTAAAATACAAATATCATTACATAGGTACTATTAAAAATAGCCCAATAAATATGCTAAGAATTATTATAGATAAAACATTATACTTAAAATAAAAATGTATAATTTTAAAGACGTTACATTGAATGTGTTCTTTACATCAGAATGAAAACAACCAGGGTGAACAAAGCTTCATGGAATTGCATATTCAAAATAACTTCAACTAAAACTTTAAAAAGTAAATTTAATAAAACTTCGTACTTAAACAATAGCAAAATTAATAGTGTCTTGATTTAGACCTACAAGTGCTGGTACACAATGTTAGCAAGTCAGTATGGGAAATAGGTTATGATCTCCAGCTGTTCAAGCGTAATAAGTCTATTCACTTTATTTTCCATATAAATTTATAAGATAAGTAATAAGATACGTCACAAACAACTTAAATAAATGATCAAGTTAATGTCATAGATAGCTTTTTTGCACAACTGAATTAAATGCTGATTTTATTACTTTAATCTTGAATACTCAACGGTATTTAAACATTTCTGGCATTTTGAGGGTTTAAAAATCAATGTATGGCAAAATGTTTCCATACACTTCATATACAGAAGGCAACAGAATCACGACTAAAATGGATTCTTAAATATGTAATAACAACTTCAACACTCAAAAACCATAAATTACTGTTTAAAACCTTGTAGTTACATTACAAAACTGTATTTAAATGCCGGACGTAAACAAAAAATTAAATGGTAAACGCAATAAAGATATAATGACTCTACGTTCCAAAAAAACAAGCGTATTAATCTAAAACTCACCTAAATTCCCTCGGTATCTCAATTGGTTTTTGATACTGAAATTAATGATACACTTCTCATACTCTTTCTGTGAATTTCCGAGGCTCTGAAAAATAAACATTACATATTTTACCAATTGCTAGTTTCTAATGAGCATTTTATATTAATTATATAAAATCTTTCCTCAAATTATATGAAATTTTTTAAAAATATACAAGAATGAAAGTAAGAAAGACAAAATTTGAAAAACTGATTTACTTATAGAATTGAACGACACATTCGGAAATGTAAACATTAATACATCTAAAATACCTGTTTAACATTAGCTGGGAGTTTGGCCCATGTATAGTTTTGACGAATGTGATATTCAATCTCTCCATTCATGACACTTAAAAATACAATTTTCCTTGATAGAAGAGATATATAATGACATCACCGTCCACACGACACCATAATCAACGTATCAGCTGCGTTACAACAGCTACATAAAATTTATATTTCTCATAGCAACTCGCAGCAGGGAATGAGATAGCGCAGAGGATTACCAAAATACGAAAACTTTATATATTGTCATTTTCCCAAATAGATACATTTATATGATTAAATAAAGTAGTCACACAAAAAAATAACTTTGAATCCAATTTCTGTCTACAAAGAATGAACAAGTAACTCAAAATTGTTAAATTTGTAATATGAATTCTATTCTGTTTTATGCGTTTTAGTTGGTAGTGAATATATGAAAAATTTCAATAACGTGCGGTCCCATCAAGTGGATTGCGACATATACGCGCACACTTCGAAAAGGTAATATGTTTTTGCTGAAATAACAATTTAGCGATAATACTGTAATTTGAAGGATTAATAAAGTTGAAGCATTTATAAGTTGGAAATGAAAACACGTAACAAATGAATCGGGAGCTTTATGGGGATTAATTGAAAATTAAAGGATTTAATAAAAACCCAATAGGCCCATTTCTTGAACTAATTAATTAATATAAACTCAAGTATATCTTCAGCAAAAATTATTACTTCATTGCATTGCTGAAGAGGGATATTAAATTAATTTTTTGAAATGTAGCTAATTTATAAAACTTACAAGTGTTGTCTACAGCACTGATGTTCATATTTAAGTCAAATGAATTAAAGTAACATAAAATATTAGGCTTTACTAATATGGAAAGAATTCTTCCTTAGCCATAGATAACAAATTTCAGTTAATAGAGAATTCTTTCCATAACGCTAAAACTTAATCTGTTTAATGTTATTACTTGCAATATTGTATAATTATCATCATTTATCTCCTGAATTCTAATCTTTACTTTTTATGTAGTCAGTTCCCAGTTTCACAACAGGTTAGGTCATCTACTTAAAGCAGAACCAATCATTTTTAGGGCCTGTGGACATTATAGAAGTAATACAAATATGTATAAACCTATCTAAACATTTTAAAACATAAATATGTAAACATTTCAAATACGTAAAAAGATAAAAACAATTACATAATGTACACAATATTTCTTGCCAATGTAAAGCTGAATTTGGTGACTTAAAACTGGATTATTGATTCTATGGGGAAGCTAACATAAAAGCTTATCATCATGAAGCAGGAGCTGAATGTATAGTCAATTTTAAACTTAAAGTTACTACAACCTCATTTTATGTGATCAATCTATTTTAATAATAAAAATTGGTAATTTTTTACACTATGACACAAATGAAAAATACATATGTCCTTGAAGGAAAACATGAAAAAATTAAGAAAATCAATTTCTATGGATGATATAAAGCAATGGTCTTCAACCTTTTTTGAGTCACCGCCCACTTTTACCATATGCTGCCCTTTGAAATAAGTTCACCGCCCACCCAGTGGCGTAGTGAGGGTTTCTGGTGCCCGGGGCAAAGAATAATTTTGTGCCCCCAGTAGCAAAGCGATTTACGGAGGTATGTTAACCCTAATACTAGTGGGATTGTCATTAGATGAGATTACCGAATACGGTCTCAGTGGTAATAACAGTGTTCAAAAATTTATAATTTTATATATTTGATAAAATTAAACTTAAATGCTTCGCTGCTTCTGCGAGAGACTCCGACCACCCTCATGGACCTTTCGATTTTACCGCAGCATGGATACTTTGTCACCAGTATAGTATGATATGATACTATAGTTAACGACAAACAAACTGTAATAGTTGTACATAAAATAGTTGTATAGAATATATGTGCTTTTTTATAGAATTTTATTTTTCAATGTAAAAATTAGAATAGCATTTGGTGAGTTCTTTAACGCTCACCAAAAATGCAAAAACACCCACTGGTGGGCGCTATCGCCCACCTTGAAGACCACTGATATAAAGCATGGGTTCCCAATTAAGGAGGCAAATTCAAAATACTTGGCAGGCTACACTCCCCCCCCCACCTAAATTTTTAAAACCAGATTAAATTAAAGCTCTAGCATATTTGAAGTTGCATATAGCTATTATATAATTCTGTTGTTTGCTCAACCATGTTTTATATTATGAAATTAATTCACTACATAAGTGCTTTATTTTATATTGTCCTTAAATCTCAATTTCTTTTATACTAAAAAAAATCACATATTTATGATAATATTTAAACATTGGACATGAGTTTACAAGAACCAATATGTAGACTATAGGATTAAGAATTTTAATTGGTACTTTTCCTTTCTCCTCTTAGTATCAACTTTATTTCTTTTACCTCTTTATATCTTGTGTCTTCTCCCTATATAAGTCTCTTCCATAATGACGAGCTTTTAGGTTATCACTGGATTTTTATTGTAACATTGCTCTTTAAAAGTCCAACAATGTAAATTGAATGAAAATATTCATTCTGCTGCCATTCATAGTGAGATTTTAGTCCAAAAATTTCATATTGTAGCATTAACTTTGAAGCACTCATATCACCTATTTATTACATTGTCATTATATTTACTGCATATGTTGTTTAATTGAATTTGAAGCTAAAATCATTCAAATAATAATTTTTATAAACACTAAGAAATAAGCAAAGTTACCTAAATGTGTATTTTTGCTTCAAAATTTAATCCTCTTCTGTTTCACTTAATTTCCGTAAATCATACAAAGTACCATTTATTTAATGATAATGGACCATAAGTTATTAAAAATGTTACCTGTGAAAGCTTATTAAAGATTAACAACTAGGTATAGAATTGTTATACAATTGAAACAGGTAATTCTGCAAAATAGATTTTTTTATTGTTAAAACCAGGGATGTTAAACGAAACAGAACCCAAAGAATAGTTTCGGTTCGGAACGAAACTATATCTTTTCTCTTGCCATTTAGTTTCGGTTCGTAACGAAACTGTATGTTCCGTGATGGGTTTAGTTCCGTTCTGGAACAAAATTGTTTAGTCGGAACGAAATATTTCGTTCCGGAACGGTTCCTTTTCTTGAATGGGTTCGGGTTCAAGTTGAGAGTTATTGGGAGATACGTTCAGTAGTTTCGTTCCAAGCAAACTGCACCATTATTCTGGTCGTGGGGTGGAGAAGAGAGTGAGGTACTCGCATAGAGTAGAAGCCCGCAAATCATACGTGGCGCCTTAGGGGCTTAATTAGGCTTAATTTTATACTTCTAATGTAAGCCGTTTTAACACATTCAATATCTTCTTGGTTTTTTAGATCCATCCCCAATGGCCAACCGAAATTTCACTATTTTTTTAAATATCGTTTTTCCAGAAAAATTCGCACCAAATACAAACTAACCGATGAGCAAACTGACAAAAACTAAACTGAGGAGCCGGCTTCCTACGAGGAGCCAATGTGCGAAGCCGTCGCTTAACGGTACGGTTAGGGGCCGTCCATATATTAAGTAAGACGTTTGGGGGGAGGGGGGTGCGGATGAGTCTTACGTTGTCTTACAAGGGGGGAGGAAGGGTCTACGATTGGTCTTACATAAGATTTTACTTTAGCGAAAACGCAGTTTGCGTCCCAGAACAGTACTCTGAATGAAACGCATTTAACACCGCTAATGCGGCGCTCCCGCGCTCCAGCGATAGCAGGACTCACTGTCAGTCGAAGCGGGCACCGATGCTCTGCCACATGGGGGCACTGCACTTTTATTGCTGAGCTTTCTTGTACCCCCACCCCGCTCCCTGAGTCCCACTCTGCATGACGCACATGCTGCAAGTTCCAACCTGATGCGAGTCGCTACCGGCAGACAGGAGTGCTGCGCGAGGGTACCGTGGGTTTAAATGACTTACTTTCGCTCGAATGATGGGGTCTAGAGCAGATCTCTATAAAAGGCTCTTTGAAGCTTTCAAGAATTGCTACCCAAGCAAAACTCCACAACAAGCCCAGGAGGAGGCAAATGTCACCCGGCAAAGAACTAAAACTGAATTTGGGAAGGATGGTATGGCATTTGAAAAACACATTGACAGTAAAATTCAACAACTGAATCAAGAAGCTACGAAGAGGAAAGCTACTCTCAAGAGCTTTTTTGTGAAGGTAAGCATTGCGGATGACACATTTCAGACATGTTTTGCAATTACAGCCTGTCTCTGCATGCACGAATGTCTCGTAGAATGCCCCTCCGCATGTCTGGCCCATGTTTATTAGTTTTATTCGATGTCTAGGGGGCTCAACACAACAGGGGTGCCAATACGTCGACATGTCTTTATTTTTGTTTCGATGCTCCAAAATCTATGGAATGTTTTTATTACCTATTTTTTTATGTTGTGAAAAAAGTTTACCTTTATGTGACTGTTAGCCAAGTAGGTACGGCTTCTCACTGAAATAAGAAACATTTGTTTATAAATAATGGGGGAATTATTTACTAGACCAGCTGACTACCACCCCTGAAAATTATCTAATACTCATTCGAAGTGAAACATCAGTAGTGGTGAGCTCGCGAGTGAAAGAAACCTCAGATTTTTTTCGTAAGATTTAGGAGGGGGGGGGTCCCATTGGTTCTTATGTTTTCTTACATGGGGGAGAGGGGGGGTCAAAAAGTGGCCTAAAACGTCTTACGTAATATATGGACGGTCCCTTATTACGGAGCGGGAGATGCGTCGACTACGCGTCGACGCCGGTCGTTTGCGCGCGGTAGCAACCGTCGATGGCGCGCTGACAGACAGACGGAGAGACCGACGATAATAGGTGCTCACGCTGGAAGCAAAACGCGCCTAAAAATTGTGCCTTAGGACGTGAAATCAGGGGTGTAGTCAAGGATATATGGAGGTATATGGTGTATAACAACTTCTTTACATACCTGTTCAACATATAACAACTTTCTCAACCACAAAACATAGGGTATACGCTGATAACATTGTGTATAATAACTTCTTCAAAAAGTCAGCCTAAGTTGGTATACACTTACTTGGTCCTTGTAATTTTGTAAGTATCAATTTGGAAAGTAATGTATAGGATTTTGGTTATAGGTTAGGTTTGAGACTTTTGGTGGATGAAAAAGATATTTTGATCTACTAGCTGCTATTTGAAATACTGCAAGAGAGCTACTTACTGCGTAACTTATCAAAGTACATCCTCAACCTGCTTAATATCGTTTGTCCTTTATTACTTAATTAATTGTCTGCTGAATTATTCTTTGTTTTAACTGTGCCCATATAAAAGTGAGAATGAAGAGAAAAATTAGCCTGTTTTCATACAAATTCGTATCTATTAGATCATCTGAAAAGCTTGAACATTACTAGGGAGCAGAAAATACATGAAAGTAATTATATATTCACTAGCAGTAGTGTAAATAGTGATGATGTTCATAATAATATGTTTAAGAAACAGTTAACCTTCGGCAATGGACATAGCAGGATGGAGACATGGTTTTTTGTCAGATCCCTGAGGTTAAGCATAACAATGCTGGGATAGTACTTGGATTGTGATCCTCTGAGAAAAACTGGTGTCATTGCAATTATCCTTTATTAAGGAGGAGAATAGCTACTGATGCAGGATGAGTTTAAACTGGCAAAGTTAAGAGAATCATAGTTACTGCCCTTAAGTAAGCAAATGAGTCTATAGAGCAAACCATCAGAGTATGTGTACTAAAATCCTTTAAAACCAGCCCTAGAGAAAAACTTGTCCAAGACCTAGAAGCAGTTTCTGTGGATGAGATCTTGATGATAACCAGAATTCCTTGTTGTCTAACATGGAAGTACTGAATGGAGTCTTTGCCAGAGTTATCAATCAGGCATGCCGAGAACCAGTATGGGCCTGGGTCAGCCATGTTGCTGGCCCCCCTTGTGTTTTCATAAGTACTGAAGTTGGTGCTAATCTCCCAGCCCTTTGAAGAAGTTAAAAATATTGGAATGATAACAATATTAATAATTTTAATTGGCTTTATTAATTCTGCCTTTACATTCTTAAACATTATTATCCTGAAGAACAGGTACTTTTTCTACCTCACTGATTAACATTTATCTGCAAATAAGAAGTACGTTTCCTGATAGCAAAACAATGCCTTTGCTAGGAGAATCATCTCTTGCGGCCAGGCCAAAATTCATATTAGAAATGCAGTAGTGTTGCGATCCTATTGCGGGTGACCCTGTTAGGCAGCACTTCCGTTTATTCGGATGGGGAATCTCTTACTTGTGTGCTTTTCCCATCTGAACTCAGACTTAATTTGATGAGTATCTAGTGCCAGCACCGATGGGTTACAACATTTGGTTGTTCCGAACTATACTTAACTCCTGCATGCATTCTCCCTCATATCATTGATTTTTATGAGAAAAACTACTTCGATTTACGTAGCACTTTCTAGAAACGCATTCCCGACATAAATCGGGGTATACTTATATCAGGAATGTAGTGGAAAGGTTTATTTGTATCATCCATCTTAAAAAATTAATTAAAACTATCTTTATGAATTTAAATATTTCAAAAATGTTGGAAACATTTTTATAAATGAAAGAAATTGGGAATTAGGATATAATTTTTAAAATGCATGTACTGTATAATATGTACATAATAGCTTTTTCTATCAATTTATAATGGGGCTTAGGTAAGATCATTGTTAATCTAGTATGTCTACATTAAAACAAGCACAATTTTAATTAAAACATCAATGCAAACATATAAACTATCACTGGAAATCAAATGGCACAATTTAGAAAAATGGGTATGAAAAGTTATTATCTAGAGTAGTGGTTTTGCTGTAACCGTAAACATAACATGAATAGCTCCTCATGACCCATACTTCGATTTGAGCAAAGATATAATATACGTGAGCCAGAAAAAAACAGTAAATATGTCCCTGCCAGTGGACACTGCTATTGTATTGCTACTGCACTGCAAATGTAGTTGGGCTGTCATGAACAAATTTTGAGAATCTAGTAGAATTATGGTGTGAAACCCATGTCAGCAGATGGGATGCAGAGGGAAATTTTTTGGTTGAGCTGGTGTTCCTGTTTCTTCCCATCCATGTCACCTTATATATGCTAATAACTTTGAAAGGTGATAGTGGCTTGCATCATATTTTAAGCATGCCCCATTACTGATCAAGGTTAATCAGCTTTCTCATAATATATAGATATAAACTGTGGGGAAAGTTTTCATTTGATGACCCTTCATGACCATACGGAGGAACCCCCACAACCTTGATTTGGGTTGGAACCACTGATCTAGAGTGAAAATTTTTATAGCACTTATTTTCTGGTTTTGGAATAAGTCATGTTCTCTGTAAATATTATATAATTTTGATTTCTGATGACATTTATGAAAGTTAGAGAAACAACATGATGTACAACAATGACCTTCTTTATTTGTTATTGCATTCTTAGAAATGCCTTGTAAGTAATTGTCACACAATTTAAGCATTTAAATAATATCACCACCATCATTTATTTTGAAAAGCAAGTTTAACCATGACATTACATGTGATAATAACTTCATTTCATTGTGAATTGGTTTCATGCTACACACGATGGAATAAATCAAAAGAAAACACCTTTCTTTTATCAGTAATAATTAATATATTAATTTCATAATACTTTACAAGTGCTGTGGACAGACTAGTAACAGAAAATGGCAGTGTGTGATGTGGGTAATTCACTTTGGCATATCAATGTTTTTGTACACTATATCTCTATATCATGTTAACTAGGTTTTATACAGCCCAATAAAGAGTCACTTCCTCAAGTCTCCCAATTTTATCCACCGATGAAAACGATCTTTCAAGTCTATGAACATGAAAACAAAACTTCACCCATGTGTTGTCTTTGGTAAGTTTTCTAAGGGAGAAATACATTTTGATTTGGATAGTGTTTTTGAGCAAGTGGCTCTTGAAAACTCTTCAGTGTACAAGATTTTCTCTTCTGACTTCACAAGAGTTACTGGTCATCATAAAGTTGCTTTATAGACCTGCAGTTAATTGGAACAGTCTTTCTGAATATCCCTTGCATTCCACACCATTGTGGAAGCATACATTGAATTAAAATTATTTTCTGCTGATTGCAAGTACAAAGATAATTTTAAATTGGCCTTACTTGTTCTTTCTTCACTTGCAGTAAGATTCCACTTGCCACACACAATTATTGATTGAAGGGTTTTTTTATGAACACCATAAAAAAGGTTTGTCCAAAGCTCTTTGTCTTTGCAATCAGCTATTGACATGCATTGCTATATACTAATGAGTGACAGCGTTGAAACTTGGCACCAGTTTGGGAAGAAACTGCGGCTATTTTGTGAACATTCATTATTTCACCAAACATTAAAACAAGTCTCCTATACATAATGGATGAATATAAAAACATCACAATTAAAATAATACTGGAGATACTGGTCATGAATAAAATATTCAACTACATGTCATTGACACATCAGCAATTGAAAACTACAAAGCATTTTAAACACCACAATAACACCTGATCAAATGACATTTTAAACTGCATTACAGCTTCTAGAAAAAAATATTTCTGGGCATTAAACAACAGTTAAACAAAGCAAAAAACTGATAGACAACAACTTCTCATTCCATTAAAAACAAGTTTAGGATTTTCATCATCACTTTTACAAATTCACCATTGAACATGGTTGGCAGTTCAACTTTGGTTAAGTTATTATTTTATAAAAATTCCTGCTGAGGAAATGCATTATCATGAAAATGTTTTGAACTAAAAAAGAAAATTCTTTGAGAGTACAGAAAAATTAATGTAGGAAAAATATTAGCATCAGAAGCTATTAATTTTTTGAAACAGAGATATCTATAGGCCAAATTGTTCTGATGTATTAAATGAAGCTCATTATTGTTAATTTGGTCTTAATGCATTTACAAGGATTAAAATATTGCTCACAATACATGCTAATAGTATTCTTTAGTCACTGGTTCAATAGTCCATAATATTCTGTTTCTTTGGTGATACCAATCTATACAATTAAAAACTAAATTATTTGGCACTATTAACAATGGAACTGTAATAAGAAACAGTAATATTAAAAACATAAATTTCAGCCCATCAGTCATAAATGCATAACAAGCATCTTCTTTCTCTTAATATAAGTTTTGCACAAATACTCTTCTCAGCAAACAGTAGCTATTCACTTTACATCCTCTTACAATCACACATTTGCATTAATTTCTCATTTATCAAGAATCATCAGCACTCACACCCATTGGATACTTTTCAGAGTCATTATTTTTCTAAGTAAGAACAAAAGTACAAAAAATGATTAATTTTTCATTCATACAACCTCAACATTTGGCTCACAATTTATGGCATTCCTGGAAAAATGACAGGATGCATAGAACTGTTTTAAATTGAGCAGGACTAAAGTCATTGAAAGTCTGTATGAAGCAATACTTGCAACGTATTTGAGCTAATTTCCCATCCCATAATTTGGCTCTAAACTCTAAGATGTGGCAAACACCAGTTTAGAAACATGTTAGAAACTAAATTGCTTCTTATTCCTAATTTCTCAGCTAATTCTTTATGTTGATTTTTACCACATATGAGAAACTTTAAAAAATGCAGTGCGTTTGGATATTTCATGTGCAGAAAATATAATGACTTTGCTGTTGTCAATACCACCAATATCTCTGTAGTGTAATTAATATTATTATTATTTTAGTTATTACTCTATCAACATTTCACCCTAAAGTCATTTTTAACTAATTGTGGGTAATTCTTTCATAATAATCTTCAACTATAATTGGATAATATCTTTTTCCTATTTGCATGGTATTTTTTCTGAATTAATTTTCCAACTAGATCCAGCTCTATTGGTAGAGAAATAAAAAAATGTTTTCTTATCTTCTCCAATACTCTCATAAAAACTTTTTAAGCATTTCACAGAATTGAAATGCTACCTATTTCCTTTCACTGCCTCTTACCTATACTTTCATATTATCTGATTTTTCACCAGATACATTCACTCAGTATATATGAGACCCTTTTTGATAAAGTTTATAAACTTGCAGTTCTGTCGAGTTATTTTGAAAATGACTTTTTCATCCACAAGATGTTAGAAACAGGGAAATTAAAACACACATACACAACGGCTTCCAGTTTAGTCTTTGCAGCTCTTCATATTTGGTCTTCTTATTGACTCACAGAGTCTATCCTTACTATCTAATTGTCTAAGGAAACACTTGTTTATCAATTTTTTGATGAAAACAAGTCAATGACAAATATAGGAAATATGATCTGGTAAAAGTGATCACATGTAGCTTTCAAAAAATATAAACTCAAAAACAATGTTTAATATATTGAAAATTAATTTTAAAATCATATGGAGGTTTTCATTACAAATACATTCATAATCTAACTCAAACTCATCTTTCATTAAATAAACTGTTTTATAGATTTTGATTTTGGGGGAACAATGGATTTTGTTCCACTATTCAGATGACAATTAAGCTGAGTTATATTTGTTGGATATACATATAGTAAAGTTAGATGAATTTTTACACATAGTCAAGAATTATATCATCTCAATTATGGAAATATGGAACTGAAATACACCACTGTGTCCAAAATGGATAAATGTTTGAATGCCAGAGCTTAAACTGATGTAAAATAAAACACCTAAAATTAGCCCACAAATAATACTACCATAGAAAAACTCAGTTATTTGAAAATGGAGGAACAGTGCTGCCACAGCCAGAGCATCAGGCGTAATTTTCTCTTGATGGAAAGAGCTCACTATACCAAAAATTTTTCAAAAAAGAAATGCAGGAGCTCTGAGTTTATTGAAGTTTCTTCAGATCAGAGAAGAAGCCGCGAGTTTAAAAACATTTGTAATGAGCCTTCCAGAGTGAATATGGTAACATTCACCACATCTTCTTATGCATATGTGTGTGTATGTGTGCTTCACAGCGTTTTGAGCAAACGATTTGGGAAAGAGTTAAAGAAGATAGAAATGAATGAAACAATCCATAATGGAGCCTCAGACTGTAGTTTCCCTGTCCACGTGGATGTACTCGACAGACTGTGAGGCGTGGCGTCAGGAGGGTGCACCTATCAGAAGCTCTTCTGTCGGCGCCCTCCTTCTTCCTCCCTTCTTCTCGAGGGCCCCTCCCTTACCGCCGCCTCTCTTCCTCCTCCTCCGCCTCCTCCACAGAAGCACGCATGGCAGAGCCGCGGCGCACGCCACCCCCGCAGACGCCAGGATGGTGAGCAAGAGCACCACCGCGAGGGCGGCTGGGGCGCCGATGGTGGCAGGCAGGGAGGGAGGCAGGAGGGAAAGGAGGGCCCCCAGAAACGGGTGGTCCCTCTTGAGGTCCTGAAGGGCCCTATCCGGACAGTCCGCCTCGTCCCTCCCGCTGGGACAGTTCCTCACACCGTCGCACCAGAGGGAAGGGGATATGCAGGCGTCCAGTTCTGGACACCGGTAGCGGCCGCACCCTCCCGGCAGATCCCCACCACCTTCCTGCCTTTGGTACTGCCTGTGTTGCTGGTGGATGTTCTCGAAGCTGGTGTTGTGCGAGGGATCGTCATAACGGAGTAGCAGGAGCGGCGAAGTCCTGGGCCGTGAGATCTGGAGGTAGCTGAAGGCATGCCTTGAGGGTTCCTTGACGAGGGGGCGGAGGAGGAGGGTGGGAGGCGGGGGAGGGGGTGGAGGGTCGAGGAGGTAGTGGCGCCGGAGGAGGATGAGCCTCAGAAGGCGCGCAGAGGCGGGGGGATAAGGCGTGGTGAAGGGGAGCGTGGTGGTGGAGGGGAGGAGAGTGGTGGGAGTAAGCAAGGGGTGTGAAGGGGTTGTTAGGAACCAGTCTTCGCTGAAGATGTGGATGGCAGCATGGCGGGTGTTGGGGGCTGCTGGACAGATGACCCGCAGGAGCCTTCGGGGACGGAAATGGAGGGGATGAGTTGAATCGGATTGCGGTTGAGCGCAGTCTCGGCGACGGGAAACATCGGTATCATTTCTCACGCTAATTTATCTTTCGCGAAGCGAATGCGACAGCGTTCACGTGATTAAAGTGACGCCCCGAGCGACCTCTATGCGTCAGGCGCAACTTATTATCTCTTCGACCGTGTAATTATCTGTTCAAATCCTTCCGTGGAACAAGACAGCTGTAATTACCCCTAAGCCGGTTCTACTCGATCACAGAATCAACGCTTCGTCTTTGTCATTTAAGTTTTGAGAGGCCGACAAGCGACGGAGAGTATCAGTACACGGTTTAAGGGTAGACTTTTAAAATTAAATTGTTATTATCAATCTAGTATGTCGTAACATACGTTTCATTTTATACTAAAATAACAAAACTCGGGATATGAAAACTAGAAAATCGATTTCGCGGCAACCCATTTCAACATCCATATCGGGTTGAATACGTGAAATTAAAGGTAAAACTCATCAATTATTAAAGATGACTAAATTCTTTTTGATAGAAGAAACGTATAATTAGTGCAATTGGAATAATTTTCCGTTTTTCATTAATATACGTATTAGTCATACGTAGACAATGTTTTTCATTAATTTTAAACCATAATAGTTTTAAATATCACAACAATTTGTTTGTGGCCAAGACGTTAAAATTTACCGAAAACAGCGACAAACTTAGTTGTGAGAAAAATGTAAGCGTAGTAAAAGTTTTAAGCACGAATTCGATATTTCAAAGTGTGACTAATTCCAGTTTATCTTCTAATAATGCAAGTTTAAGGATATCACCCAATGTATAAAATATTTTTTACCAATTACGTACGTGTATACGCAGCAATTTTTTTAATTTCACTAAATTGTTTTACACTAATGTATGCAGTCAGACATACAATTGCTCTGACGAAATTTTAGCTTTAAAGATTGGTTTACAAATTAATCAGATAGATTTGAACAAGTTTTCTCAAATCTTGTTTTGCATTAAAATATTTCCTTTAGGTTCAATTTACCAAAAAATCTACCTGCTCGGTGGTCTCGTAACAATTTAAAAGTTTTACATTTTTTGTCAATTCATTGTTTTCAATATTTCATATTTCGCATAAGACACTACGCTTATAAAAATAACAACAAAATGCAGGATTAAAATCACATAGTGGTGTACACTTTAATCGCTTGAGTCCTGATAAAGAGTTTGATCGGTGGCCGTATATTAAATCCGAAAGGCTATCGAACTAGTCTGACTCGTTTGAAGTTTTGAATTTTTCTTAGATTAATATTTGTAACAGTTGGGCATTGACGGCGCTATATTTACAGTACAAAGACGTTAAATCAACTATCCTTTGGATCCCGATACATGTCTTTCTGATCGGCAATCTCAAAGACATATTTTTCTTGTGACCGATAAAATCGTACCTGTAATGCGAAAGCGTACGAAAGTTACTAAAATTTGATATTCATCAGGGATGTACATTTAGAATTTTATAGCATTTTTCAGAACTTTCACGAGTAGTTTAAAAATTATTTAAGTTAATTCTTCACAATTTCAGCCGTGTTAAATATGGTTGTCAAGCTATGCTAATCAAAGGACTCGAAGCGAGCCTGATGGCACTCCTAAGTTTTTTTTTTTACGGTTTAATGTTGTGAACTGACGAATCTCACCTCGGTGGCTGTCCCGTGTAAACCAGCAGCCTGTTCTTAGTGGAACATCTCCCAACGTTGGAAGAAGAAGAGGTCCCTCCGCCTCCGGGAGGCGGCTGCGACGACGTGGGAGTGGTCGGGATGGGTACGGGCCTCAGAGGCATGAACGTTCCCCACGTCATCATGAACAGGCTCCTTTGGGGCTGCGCCTCCAACAGCCAAGGGAAACCGTCGCACGGTTCGTTCTTCTTTCTCCTAGGGGGGAGGTCGATCTCGCCTCCGGAACCCCTCAGCCTGTGGGTGTCCGGACACGCGTTCACAGCCGAAGAGGAGCCTCCCTTTGCAGGAACGGTCACATAGGAGGCGTGGAAGGTGAAGTGGTTGAAGTCCTCCCACTGCGCCATCTTGGAAACCAGGAAATGGAGTTCGAGTATGTGGGTCGTGGAGGTCATGGTGATGGGACCAGAAGAATAGTCTTTCTCCTCGTGAAGCGGAGGCTCGTCTTTCTTGGACTTGGGATCTTGAGGGCCTGGGGTGGTGGAATGTGTCGGGATCGTCGTGGGAGTGGGCGTGGGGGTGGGCGAGGCGGACGTTCCCCCGTGAAAGTCCGATCCAGGAGTGGTGACGTTGGAGCAGAAGCACGCGAATGGGAGGCGGGTGTCGTCCCAAGGTACTTCCCACACCCTGAGCTCCGCGAGGCGCGGCGGAGGCGGCTGGAACTGGGCGAGGGGATGGACTGGGGGCGGAGGGGCATAATGGCAGGAAGGCAGACCGGTGTGAGGATCCGAACCGGTTATGCAGGGCGCGGTGGCCATTGATGGTAAATCCTGAGGAATTTAAGATAAAATTCGTCTGGCTGTAACCACGATTTCATTTAGGAGCGCGAATGTGTTATTTTTGCGATTCATTTAGTTCGAGCGTGCTGATTTTGATTGAATATTTACTAATTAGAATGCACAAAAAGAAAGGCTAAAAAGATTTAAACTTCGCAAACGATGTCACGAAAAAAGTAGGCATACGGAAAATTTTCAAGCAATGGATGGAAAATGTCTATTCTCCTGCCTTGTATACATACTATAAGTTGGTTTCATAAAAAAATAAAATACTGCATCAACGCAAATGAGCTCTTAATTCACCACGTTAAAAATGTATTTTCATATATGTACGATATATTTTCAAGAATACAAGTAAAAGCAAAAACCAAGTTTAAGTAATTATAAATCCATGATATATAACTAATACTGAATTGCAGACTATTCTTCAATCTTGAACTTAGAAATGAAGAAAAACTGCCAGGGCCGTTGCGTATTAATCTGCTGCCTGAGACAAAAGGACAAAATTCCGCTCCAGTTCACAACACATAGGTGCAGATATGCAGCGACACTGCTATAATGCCGCCCCTTTAAAAGTGCCGCCTGAGACGACTGCCTCTGAAACTTACCTCACGTGACGGCTATGACTATTGAGATGTAATTAGCCAAATTAATAAAAGTAAATAATTATGAATACAAATCAAAATTGTGTATGGAAAATTAAAAGTTGGACGGAAAAAATGTCAAGTTTGTGCACATATAGTGCACCAACTATTGTTGATAAAATTGGCCGTGTGTCTCCATCGATAGAGAAATTTTGCAATCGTTATCTTCTCAATTATCACACTGTACATTAAGAGTAATTATACATGAATTTCTTAAATCCGGGCAATCTTGCTGATACAGAGGTAGAATACGTGAATAAAATTAGATCACGCAGTTTGTTTTTTCAAGCATTGAAATAATGTTGTATAAACAGTGAAAACGCAAACTTTTATGAACAACTAATTTATTCAAACAAAACATAACTACGTTTGGAGGTTTTCGCAGCGTTTGATGATGTGGGTTGATGCTTTCGGGAGGCACTGCGTAGACAGCATTACTGCTCACTCCTGAAGAAGCCTTCCGCAGCGAAGGTGAAACGTCGAGAACAGTAATGCCGTCTACGCAGTGCCTCCCGAAAGCATCAACCCAAAACATAACTACCCTGATTTCGACATCGGTCATGATGAATTTGAATACATATATCACTGATACGTAAAAGTTTGCCTTTTCACTGATGGAATACAACAAAGTTAAGGCCGAGTCCGTCGAGTCTAGTGTCGTAATATCATGGAGGAAGAATATGGAGAATTGATTTTTTAGCGTGATGTGTAATGATTTTCCAAAGGGCTAGTTCTGCAACGTTTTTGAATGTCGAAAGAGTTTTTCAATATTACCGAAAGAAAGACGAATTACCATAACATATCGTAGACTGATTTTACAGGGCAAATACTAGATTTCTGATCTTGTATTATATTTGATATTACTACTCATCTAAATACCCTAAATGTTAAATTAAAAGGCAGTAGGAAATAAATTAATTTAGCGTGATTCCACAATTTAAATAAAATTAATTTATATGCAATCAATAGCGGGAAAACTGGATCGTTTTGATAATTTGAAATTAAAAAATCGGTACAACATACATTGTACAAACTTCCTCATATATGGGTACTAATGCGTCGCTTAGTTATCTTTAGAAAATGAAAATCGTAGAGCCTGTTTTTAGAAAATCCAATTTTTGTTAAAGTTGCCCAAGATAAACTAGCCTTATATTCATTCACTGAGAAAAATAAAATACGTAGTATTATTGAAGACGTAAACTCAAGTAACTGTACGAAATTTGATCAAAATCGTTAGAGCCGTTTTTGAGAATATCGAATTATTGTTAAAGTTGCCTAGAATAAACTAGCCTTATAGCCAGTAACAGACAGACAGACGGCATTGCGAAAACCACTTTTTCGGATTCAGCGACATCTAAAACGTATATTTCCGTAAAAATCACGAGGTCGAATTTTTTCGCGATAACAATACTTTCTTGATACTTCGTATGAGAAAGTAAAAAGATTTGAGGAACTCTCCAATTTATAGAGCAGATTATGCAATTACGTTATGGTAAATATTGATTCGTAAAAAATTTTCAAACATAAAATTTTCGCATCGATATATTTGCCGTTTTATTTCAAGTACTTAATCGCTGCGAGTAAGGCCTTTCACCAACAAATCGAATCGAGAACAAACAACGGTCTCAATTTACCAATTCAAACATTTAAAACCTGGTGATTTTCGCAGCAACAAACCTGCAACCCGACGCTGACGGATGATAATAAAAATAACCCATTATTATTGAGGGCGATATTTAGACATCCATGTCCATTCTTACATATAACCCTGACGAACACAAACATCCATGTTCTAGGCGGGATAAAATATTACCTGATAAATACCTTAGTATCCATCGGCAGATACTCTAATCACCCGTCTACCATGGACGACGTCGAGGGATTGATTGGAGCGAAGCAAATAATAAAGACCCGGCAAAGCATGGAAGAACTTCCATCATTTGCACATAAGGTTGTAAAAGGTTATGTTAATTGATTTTACACGGTGGCACATCACACTTTTTCCTAAATAAAATTGGCACGTTATAGGGATAAAGTTGAGCACCACTGGTATAGAACATGGAGTCATTGAATCTGTGCACGTCCAATCTAGCTGGTATTTTTACCTCGAGCATTCCGTGTGCCCCTCCTCCGAACGTGGCGTTGTGGATGGTCAGTCGTATCCTCTGTCCCGCCCTGGCTTCGATCCTGTACACGCACGATAGAGACTCGGCCCCGCCCCTCCCGTATAAGAACACGTTCTTCGGAGATGGTAGCTGGGCGGTGGAACGGAGTCGGAGCAGACGGTGACAGCCGCTCCCTGGACCTTTATGCGTGTCCTTCTCTCCCTTCGGGGTCCAGGCTCCGGAAAGGAAGGCCCCCGGAAACAGCGGAGAGCTCCCGTAACCCCTGATGTAACGAGATTGCAATTAAATTCATTTTCGGGAAGAGGGCTTACGTAGGGACAAGAGAGATGGTCCAGCGTAAAGCAGCTCGCCTCTTTATGGAAGATTATAGATATGATACTGGCATATCAGAGGTTCATGATATACTAGATTTGGCAGGATGTGAAACGTAGGAGAATCGAGCATAAGCGGAAACTCTTCGATTAAATAGACGCTCATTCACTGAGAATGTGCATGTCATAGTTGTACCAACCATTGCTTATTAGTTTAGGGGTAGATCGCTAAGTACAAAAGATTACGTATACAGGGTGTCCGGGAAGACCGTAAGAATTTGGCATAATCATATTAAAATTAATTCAATTCTGTATCTCATGTTATTCCGAAATATGAAGAAAAAAATTTGACGAAATTAATTATATAAAAATAAATGCTGTATGAAATAAATGTCAAATATTATATATATATATATATATGCATGCAGAATGTGAGGGATTTCCTGGACACCCTGTGCATATTACATATCCAAGATATATGTGTTATTGGTCCTTTTCAACAGATGCGCAGATGCGATTAGACAGAAAATTAGAGATTTTCATTAAAGTAGGGATGGTGCAATACCACCCAGTCAGACGTTTGGCGGACATTTGGATATTAATTTAATAAAAGTATATGCAAATTTATTCAAGAAAGGCTTATTAATAACTTTATTCTACCAATGTCACCATTATTAGTCGTGAGAAACTGACGCAGGAATTTATATTGTTTAGTTGTGAATAATGTGTGAATGTAAGATCGAATCACCGAAATCAGGGAAAAATAATATTGAAAATGTAAAAAATATTATACCTTTGCGATAGTCTATTAAAACTATAAATTGTCTGATAAAATCATTCGTTCAATAATCGAACAAAAAGAAGTCTCCGTAATTTTTCCCGTTTTTCCCTTAATGCTCTATGTTACAACAAATAGAAAATTTATTTTGCATGTATTTATCTCACGTATTTAATCATATTTCATGATATTTTTATGTAAAAATATATTCCATTCCTAACTCGCACGTTTTCTAATCACGTAATCCTAGGGACCTTCAAGAATCAGCGGGATGGTCCCCTAGAAACGATAACGCTTGTAGATTGAATTCTGGGATGCAGGGGTTCTGTGACAGAAGAAATGAAGTAAAACGAATTTACTGCTTCACAAATTTTGAAAACAACCGTTCTAACCCAACGGCTTAACGACTTAATACCGTCCCGAAATCTTCCCAGGCAATTATCTCCGGTACCTCCCTATCCTATCCCCCATTCCTCGGCGCATGCTTGCGAGGGAACTGATTTACCTTGCTCCTCTCCCTTTCATCCCTGGGAGAATCCCATAGGAATTTGGTACGGCGAGTTGGAAGGGGGTAACAGGGAGAGGAGTCCTCCTCTTAACTTGTGCTGCTACCACGCGGCGTAGTTATGACGGTGCGTATCCACCGAAGTGTATATGTGAAGTGATAATTTCTGCACGGAATTCTGGTCATTTGTAGTGGATGTCTCATGGGATATCCGACTGTCTTCCGTTAGCTAGTACTGTAGACTAATTATGATCAACTTCCGCATATGGAATTCAATTGAAGATAAAATGATTCCAAAGCAAGAGTTTCTTCATATTTATGCCACGAATATGAAAATACAGTTTACTGTATTTACTGCTCTCATCAGGGTTTACGTTATTGTAGGCTGATTTGACATTGGCGGCACTTGAAATTGAGTATTTGCGGAATTAGCCCGCAGCGTCAAAGGTAAGATGTTTCTATTAATTCTTAAGCAGTGGAGTTGTAACACTGGCGGATTTGAAATTTCAGAACAAATACTTAGGGCCTACCGTATCAATTTAAAAAATAAAATCATGAAATTAGTCGAGAGACTAGAAAAACTGAATTAACTGAAGCTGGGGTCGGCAACCTACGGCCCGCGGGGTTCATGCGGCCCTCGAGAGCGCTTTACGCGGCCCGCAAAGCCATGATAAAAAAGTGATCGGTACAATGTAACTCAGTCTATTCCATATTTTTTCACTGAAATTATGGTCTCTAGAGTCTAGACCTTTTATGGAAGAGTTTTAAGGCTAGTAAACTAACTGGAATTGATTCTAATATGATATCACAAAATCTTTAGGTACCTTCCGATTTAAAACGCCCGTCCGGCACTCGAGGCAATAACAACAACGAATGTGCCCCACCATATAGAAAAGGTTGCCGACCCCAGACCTAAAGAATTAACTTATGAATAACTTTGCATCAAAAACAAATTCTTCGTTATAATCAACCGGTATTTTACGTAACTAAAGTACACAGAATTGTCCCATTAATTAAAGTACGATCATAAAAATTTCCCCTGAAATAATAACGACTAATTTGGTCAAGTCAATGGAATCAAAAGAAACAGATAAGAATTGAATGAGAAATTTCCCCGTTTGCAGCTCATTTTTTTAAAAAATGCGTTTCTGATTTGTGGCACGTGGCTGTTATATATAGTTTTCTTATTTATAATTATACTGTAATTAATAATTAGCAGTTAGAGCATTCCTTTGGATAACTTATCCTAAGTTAAGAGCGGAATGTTTGTCTCCAAGCGAATTTCTCGCTCTTTCACAGTATCAAAGTATTAGATTAACAACTAATTTCTCGCTCTTTCACAGTATCAAAGTATTAGATTAACAACTATCAACTTAATTGTGAATGCAAAACAGCTTCTTGTATTTTATTCCTCATGCTTAGAATGACGAAATATAAAATTCAAATAGAGATGTTGGTGTAGCGCTTCATAATTCCGCCTGTTTATTTTAAACATAGAAAAGGGAAGTAAAATAGAGTAAAGTACCAATATTAAAACATCGAGTCACGGTTAATGATCATACCATCTTCTCTTGAAAGCCTATCTTAAAATCCTTCTTCCAGCGACTTTTCATACATCATTCTAACAAAAAAATTAAAGTGTAATTTCATATCAAACAAACAACTTCCCATGTTTCCCCCTTTTACGAAAACATTTTTTCAATACCTCGAAAAGCATACTTTTCAAAAATTTTCACAAGGTAGTACGTCGGCGTTGTGTCGGAAAAAATAAAATTTTCGATTGCGGAATGTTTTTTTAAAAAAAAAACCGCGCACCGTCTTATAAACCCGCGATATTTTTCTTCGATTCGTTTCGCGAGCTCTTTTTTTAACAAATATTTTTCGTCGTGCGGACCGACGAAAGAAAAACGATTTTCCTGCCCACCTCTCCCCCGTCGCGGCGCTCGGCTGCCTCCCTATCCTTCCCCCGGTTATTCCGTCGTTCCCGACGTATTCCATCGCCTCCCCTGGCAGCCTCGTGTCCACGAACTCATAGCGGAGGCGGAATGAGGCCGGGCTGAGGGCGGTGGCTATCCTTGTGAGTCTCGAGAGGGCGAGGGACGGCCCAGACGACACGTACGATTCGGTTTTCGTGTCGCACGGCCTCGTCAGACGGGTAGAATTCCTAAGCGAGGCGTGGGCGCAGAGTCTGAGAGGTGGAGCGGAGATGAGAGGGAGCGGGGGCGCAGGGGGTGCCTGCGGGGGCGGGATGCCACCGCGGGAGCCGTAGTTGATGGTGCCGTAGTGGCGCGAGGAAGAGGAAGACGAGGAGCCGGAACCGCTTGCAGACGAACGCACGTTTCCGTAGGAACCGCTTCCCGGATCGGCTGAGGGGAAAAAGGAGAGAGAATATGAGTTAAAAACTCAATAAGCGCTTAATTCAATATGTGAAAATGTAACATCTTATGCATCAAAATTAAAATTTTAATTTTGCTGTAAAATGTGTTCCATTTTCACGTAACCTCACACCAATGCTCAATTTTACGCTGAAATGAACGAATAGGTGAAAATTTTATTCAGAAACTAGTTAAAACTTACCGGGAGAATTACGATCATTCAAACATTCAGAAATCGGAACGCTTAAAATACATATAATAAACCCTGCACGGCGAAAAATTGATTGTTACGTGTTATCTTATTGGAAATGGAAATCATCCCTTGGAGTCGAACCCGGGTCTTTGATCTCGAGTTCGATACATTCAAACGTTCTGTTATTATATCACAATGCTATCCTGAAAGTTTCATCAAATTCGGTTTAGTCGTTTGCGAGATATTAAGCTTCAAAAAGCATTACACACAAAGTGACAGTCTTTTATATAGTTTGGATTCACCGGAATGGCGGACGGATTGAGGATGCTATACGCCAATCTATCCATAATGATCCTTACTTACGGGCGTGGCTCTCCTATCGTGATATCACGCATTTCTCGGCAAAATAGATCTGACGCATTTTATCTTCGTGGTCGTGGAAATGGGAGTTCCAATTATTCTTAAATTCTCCTCAGATTAGTCTCTCACGTATATCGCTCTGGAATGTTCAATATGCGATTTATCATATTTATTTAATGAGTATTGAAATACTCAAATCCATTTTATCGATAATGAGCGAGATTCATAAAGATTCATTCTATCTTTCATTCAGTTGAATCAACAACACATGCGCGCATTCATTAACTCTTAAAAAATAACGTTGCCATCTTATCATAAATTTTCATATACTACCACATGGATAGGAGAGTTAAATCACTTGGTGAAAAATTCTTATCACATAATAGAACGAATAAATTTCAATCAAGTTGAGTGATGTATCTATCGCAGAAAATTTACACCTGCGTCGGTGAGGTCAAATATACATATATGTTCTCATAAATTTAGTTGTGGGTTTATTTACAGGACTATCACTTACCGCTTTGGGCTAGGTTAGTCCTGTTGTCATTAATCGTCGAGTAAACCAATCTTAGTTTCAACTAAATAATATCCGTACTTAGAAACGAAAGTCGCTAAATAAACAGTGCCCATTCACTTCACTAATGTACAGGGCCATCACGAAGTGACTGTTTTATTCTACGAGTAATTCTGTTATTTAAGAAATATTTTTATTTTTGTACTGTTGTATATAGAAATATTGCGAGTTTATGTTGGTTACCTTTTTTGTCAAAATGTCATCATTCAAAACAGAGAAAAAGGTGTTTTTTTGAGATATTTTTTTGAAATTTGAATGTGTCATTCAAGAGAAAAAAATACTACCGAATATAACTTCACGAAACAATTATTAATTAGGCATGAAAGTTTGAAGAAACGGGGTTTATGGCAATATGAAACAATATATAGCGAACATTAAGAAAAAAATCTTAAACTAGGACAGCAGGTTATTTCCTCAGGCAGTTGTATCAAGTTATTGAAGTCGACGAGGCATATGTTGAACATGATATCGATTAAAGATTTTTGTATAAAAAATCCCTTCCTTATAATGAGTTTTGTTTTCAATTTGTGTTATCCAATAAAAGATATTATTGAATGCAAATAATACTTTACTTTCTTAATGATTCTGCATAACGCTAACATTTTTTTCAAACTTATAGTCATAAGGCGAACTCGATAATTTATTTTCGTTTCGCTAATTGATCGTGAGAGGTCGATTTACATTGAGCGAGTGCACATACGAATCTCCACCGTTGGCGGATTTTTAGCTAAGTACATCCGGCCTACGACCGTCTCTTGTCGCACGGTCGGTGCGCATTTGTGGCGCCATTTTCCACTAGGAGGACGTGTGCCCCTTTTAATGCCTGTCAGCAAGAGTGTAAACGCCAGCTCCCTGTCTCCCTCTTTTTTTTTAATCTTTTGAAATCGCGGGAGAAGGCGTGATTAATGGTTGTACAACAATACCCTGAGCGCGCCACGCCAAGAGATATCCTATGTATTTGGTCACTTGAGCGTATGATTACAGCAGCTTGGGAGACGAATAACATGGCTAACCCCGATGTTTTTTCGGAAGTAAATTAGAATCGGAAATTTTCGCCGAAATTCCACGCATTTAAGTTAAATTTACTTGCGCTAGGAATCAAAGTTGCCGAAATGCATGTAAACTGTATGACACGAATAAAATAGAAGTAAAAACGCATACACGGAGCTTTAAAACTGCAGTTACAGAAGAATGACGCGGTCTTATTGATCTAAATAACCTGTCATGTGCCTAATGATTGATTAGCGATTTCTAATAGACTAAACGGTGGTCGAATTCTAGAACGAAAAATGATTGAATTTGTCCCTTTCGGCTATACTACTTTTTCATCTTTTTAAATTAACAATTCTGCTTACATCAATTTGATATTTTTGAAAATAGCTCTTGGATAGGGTGACCAGGAGTCCCGGTTTCCCCGGATTTGTCCCGGTTTTCAGAATTTTGTCCCGGTGTTTCGATTTTTTTTCGGGACGCATCAATGGCCGGTTTTTTTTCTTGTAATAGTGATGGTATATGCAGTAGTTTTTTTTATTCCCGTTTATAGGAAATTATTTTAAAAACCAAACTCGATATTCCAAATACTATTTTATAAAATCGACCCATTAAAAAATTCGCTGGTTAAGTTTATACAATGCGGTTGATAGAGTATTAAAACTGTTCGAAGCACTGAATGCATATTTCTTTTCAGAAGAAAAGTCCCCAAAATGTATTATGAAATTTTTTGAATCACCAGTAAATGAAGCATACTTCCATGCAATGCTTGATATTCTTGGTTTATTTAATAAACAAATTCTAAAAATTGAATGTTCGCAAAATTGCGTAATAGAGGTAATGAATTACGTGCATGAAACGATTGGCATGCTTACATTAGGCATTAACGAAAAATTTGTTCCTTTGAGTGCCCTCAGAGATTTATCTGATAATAATATTCAGAAGGATGAAGTAGAATCATTTAAAGAGGAAATATTTGGCATGTACATAATAACCTGTGACTATCTAAAAAATGGGTTGAACCCTTACTGAAATTGAGGTAGTATATGGAATGGATGCTATTAAAAAGTTCCCCAGTTTGGGAAGAAGTGCAAAGTATGTGTAAAAATGTTACTGACATGGGCTTTCAAGTTGACGAAAGTTTATTATTTAATCAATTTTCATTGCTTAAAATTTGATTTCTAAAGAGAGGAAAGAAAGGAATGACGAGTGGCTTAATAAATCTTGCTATGGCCAGTGGTCATATTTTTTTTTTAAATTTTGAATTTCTTGAACAGACCTCAGAAATGGAGAAACTATGTAACTTTCTGTTTGCCATTCCGCCACACAATGGAAGTGTGGAAAGAATATTTTCACAAAAAGATATTAAATGGTCTGATGAACGAAACCGCTTGGATATAAAAACCATCAATTCCATAATGATGTGTAAATTCAACTTTAATATGACCTGTAAAAGTTTTTAAGACATGATTAAAAATGATGAAAATTTGATCAAGGCAGGCAGAAGTACTTTAAAATATGATTGAAAACAGCATTTTCACGTAATATGTTTTATTGTAATACTACTTAATTAATCACGAAATATGTAATTTAATTGTTATTTCAATAAATTATAGTTTATATATTCTTTCGTAAACATATTTATTTGATTATTAGAATATTCAAGAAAAAAATCAAAATACCCATTGTCCCGGTTTTTTTAAGAAAATGTCCCGGTTTTTCCCTTTCAAAACTTGTTTCGTCGCGGTTGTTACCAAAAGCATCTGGTCATCCTATTCTTGGATATTAAGCACATCAATTATAAACAAACGGCTCTCCATAAACTTCATCCCAAGTTTTCTTGTAAAATCAATTAATTTATACACACATTTCTGGGAATCGACTAAGCATGATAGCAAATTATAAATAATGGTTTATTTATTATTTTTCTGGAAGTTTACTTACGGTTTTTGACAATAAAATTTTCATATCTGTAAAAAGTTAATATCAAGGATTTTCAGTCAGAAAACCTTCATCAGAAAGAAATTATTTTTGGGTTATCTAGAAATAGATCTCATTGGTGAACGGTAAAAATCCCTTGAACACACACACACAGGGCTGGATAAACCTAGGCGTTCATTTGCCATTGGAGACCAAAATTTGCATATTGTCGACAATTTTTCTGTTATATTTAATCAATTCAGTAAAGTTAGAAGGTAAGTATTGTGTAAGTAATATGTATGATGCCAATGTGTGGTATCCAGATTTGAATAATCCTGATTATAAATCGCATCACGTTGAAATTCACCATAGCTCCGGGATTTTGGAAGTGGCACCTGAGTAGATTCGAGACACATTTTTCCAGGACTTTGTTTGCACGTAATATAAATGCCAAGTATTTTGAGTAGGATGAAAATAAAGTAAAATAAAGGACAGCTCTTCCATCCAAGATAAGAATTTCGGGTGAAAAAATCCAAACAGCCGTTAAAACTATCTCTCCCATTCGAATTCATCCGCTTTTCATTCTCGCTTAAAATGATTTTCCAGATGGCGCCCCGAGAGTAGTAAAAAACAAAATTATGAAAAGGTGGAAATCCTAGAGCGGAATAAAGCTACCGAGTTATAAAATTCGCCGGAACGAGGAGAAAACTTTACCGGCGACTCGACGAAGAAGTTTTCTCTCGAATTAACGATAGAAAAAGTACGCGATACAGATGGTGATGGAGTTCCGCTCCGAAAACACGTTCGTATTTCGTCCAAGCTCCGAGCCCGAACTTCACCGAATTTCGCGCACGGTTTATTTAAAAAGAAATTTGTTTTCGCACGTTTCGGCGGATCCGCCAACTCCCGCGAAAACAATTTCGCGGAAAATTTTTCGCTCTCCGCGTTTATATTTCCGTTCGCGAGAAAAGTACCTCCTAGGTCGCCTAACTTCTGGCGGCTGCTACTCGGGAGAAAGGTGCATTGCAGGGAGGAGGGCGTTTTCCGCCGTTTTCGTCCACTCTATTGACCCACCGTAAGCCGCGTCCGTGAGGCTCCCCCTGGATTGCGCCGGCCCGGTTCTTATGGTGCCGTAAGCGTGTCCTGGGGTCTCACCGGCGGCTGAGGTCCTCTGAGGCTGCGAGTCCGCGTACGAAGAAGGCTGGGAGTTGAGGGGGTAAGAGGAGGAAGAGGAGGAAGACGAGGAGGATGAAGAGGATCCAGAGGAGGGAGGCTGGGGGCGACCGGAACAGTGCTCTTGGATGAGGCGTGATCCATCCCAGAGCTGGAGACGAGTTGTGCATTCCAGGAAGCTGTCGCTGTCGCTACTCTTCCTGCGTCGAAAGCGAGGCAGAGAGACAGAGAGAGAGAGAGAGAGAGAGAAAGAGAGGAAAAATGATCGTCGTGCTGAGTCACATCCGGAATACATTTATATACGTATTTTGTTTTACCTTAACCGAGGTCGCGACAAGACAAAAATCGGTTCTAAATCATGATCTAGGAGGTTTGGAATTGCTTTTGAGACAGATCTGGATAATTCATGGGTGTCTCCCCGGTAATATCGCGTTAGTCGGCGAGTTTTTTATCCTACGGGAAAAAAACGAACAATTTCGTCAATTTATTCTCGACAACGAGTTACTGCTGAAAAATATTATATATATGTGTGTGTGTGTGTGTCTGTATCTAACGGGCTCGAAAGGGTCTGAAGATTATGTATGTGGCGTCATCAAGTTCCATAATCGTTTCCGCAAGAAGTTTTTATGGCACCGAGAATGCCGACTTCTTAAAAGTGGGGCAACGGACGCGAGATAAACGTTCCACAGAATCCAGTAAAAACTATTTATTTGCGTGGAAAGTTCACAATTACGTAACGTCGTCCACTAAAAACGTTTAAAAAATTTCTGTTCATTTTATTTTTTAATCAATGCATTCGATACAACCTGATAAGTAACTTGCTTCGCGAGAAATGTAGCCTGCCATAAACATATATAAATCACTCAAAATATAATATTTTTAACAGAAATTCGAGAAAAGCCATTTAATAAGTTTGACCGCATCATAATCTTCTTAGCTTTTCTGTACTTCAAACTTGAAATGGTCATGTTCGAAAGTGAATTAGCAAAGTCAGCTTACAGTTTCCTTCAAAACGCTGTAATACGTAACTTCCACGGGATAACAAATAATCGAGTGATTTATAGGCGCATTTCTACTGTGGATTAGCTGCCGTCACAGTTAACACATCTATGTATGATTCTAAGTTGTTATACGTAAATAGATTACGTCAACAGTCTTTTAATTGAGAATTAAAGTACCTACCCTACATCTCTTTAATTACTTTAATTACGAATGTGAGGAAGTTTTTATAAAGAAATAAAGTAAAAATATTTTCATAATCAATATTAACCAAATTGAAAAGGATAATCAACACTTTTAAGCTTACAAAATACTTATCGTGAACTTTTCACCGATGTCGAAGAATTATGAAAATAGATCCCTGGTGATTGGACTAATCTTTTTTGTGAGCAGTTACTGATTTTCTAAAATTCCTATTGAAGTAGACGTCATACTTAGCAATTCATTTTCAGCTTGTAGATTAAATACTTTATTTTGAAGTTCATATAAATTTCCACTTTGGCTGCATGAAAATGAAAAATGTCCATGAAAGATAGCGAGAGAGAGAGAGGAAAATGAATTTATAACTGGTTGAAATCGCGTGCTGTTTACATTTTTTGTTTACTCGAAAAAAATCAAATAACCACTTAGTTTTTTACGAATAAATATTTTAGAGACATAAATCTCATATAAATGAATGCGTCCGAACTTGTGAATTTTTGAAATTTGCACGAGTTTCCAAATAGCGCATAATTGAATTACGTTAAAGATCGCAAAAAATCAACCGTACGGATATATATATATGTGTATGTGTGTGTGTGTGTGCATGTTCATGTACATACACGTATACGTTGGATAATTCAGCAAAAAAAATGAAGGGTTGATTTTTTGAGGACGCGTTTAAGGGTATATTCAACTCGCTCCGCTTAAAATTTCAACAACCGTGCAATTTCCTTTCCACAATCGAGGCGAGCTTTTGATGCGAATACGTATCGCATTACCAAATTAATGTGGAATCGACGCGAGACACATAATTTCATCGGATATCATTATTTCACGCCGAGCTTTCACATCCGTAATTTAATTGCCATTAGAGATTCTGCAGAAGCCGCAAGGGCTTCAGCATCTCCCTCTCTCTCTCTCTCTTCCTTTGCTACCTTCTCCCCTTTCTCTCCCTAACGGGGCACGTAAGGGATTAATTTCCTCCCCTCCGTCCACCTCCCTCACCACCCATCCCTCCAGCGGCAGTGCCACTCCCTCCGACTCCTCCCTCGCTGCATTGCTTATGAGCACTGACCTTGACCCCTGGGGCATAATGAACCGGGGCGTTGGCCGTGGGCTGTAGGAGAGGAAGTATATCCACACGATATCTCCTTCCCTTCCGGCGAATTTGTACGTGCAGGTGGTGTTCGGAGGGAGGCTGTGCCTTGGGCTCCTGACGTAGCCCTGCCTCCCTCCGCCTCCAGCCCCCACCCTCCCCCCCACCGCCGTGGAATGGACCCTGCCGCCCGCGCCCCTCCCCACCGCTCCCCCTTCCCATTCCCACGGAGACGCACTCACGATGAACTCGCACCTGGAAAACGAGAGAGAGAATAAGGGTTGTCAAAACGGTACTGCGAAAAAATACTAAGCACTCGGTGGCGTTTATTTTTTGTATAAATTCGTTTCGCTGCATAAAACGAATGCATTCCGTGTGCGGAATTTTATTAGAGTGGAAATTAACATTTTTAACCTTTTTAAAAAGAAAATTAACGGGACTCGACGATTTAGAGAATCTGGGATATCTGGGAGTGAAAAAGAAGAAATTAGATTCGCAGTAAATAGTAAGAAATGGTGGCGGGTGACGTGATTACCCAGTCATGTTAGAATTTTCTTTGAAATTTTTAGGTCGGGATTAATAAATAAGGTGTGTAGGCTATTTATTATTATTTAAAATTGATGGTTGCATAATAATTTTATTAATTAAGCATAATAGATTAATTTGAAAATTGAATTTATCCACTGAAAATATCAATTTGTATGTATGAACTTACCTCTCTATCTTCAATAGTTCTGAACTACATTATATACACACACGCACACACGCGCGCGCGCACACACACGCACGCACACGCACACATACACACACAGTGAAATTTCGTTCTAACGTTTTTCCGCATCGTAAATCGAAATTTAAAGGTCCCGGTCAGAAGTTCATTCATGCCATGTTATTTTTTCCCGCTTCTAACGTTCTCCGTTTGTAACGTTTTCCCGCATCTACAGTTTAGAATTTCAAACCCGCAGCTAGAATTTTATCCGTGTCTAACGTCTTTAAAAGATGTAAATAAAAATGACACATCGATTCTACAGACAAATGTGTGGACCTCGCTACAACGGATCACTGGAAGACAGAAGAGCTTCCGGAACTGATACAGAAGTATGCGCTTTGCGATATGTTCAACGCGGACGAAACAGATTTATTTTTTAATGTGTTACCGGATATAACTCTAACTTTTGGAGGAAAAGCTTGCCATGTGGGAAATAAAAGCAAGGAGCGGCTCACGGTCTTGCTTTGGTGCAATTCAGATGGCAGTGAGAAACTTCAGCCTCTTGTGAAAGGAAAATTTGTGAAACCGCGATGTTTCAATAAGGTGCGGACGCTGCCATACAAATATAAAAACAACTCCACGGTATGGATGACATTAAAATTTTTAATGGAGTATCTTCAAGATTTTGATGCAAAAATGGGGTCTGCATCGAGAAAGTGCTGCTTTTTGTGGATCGCTGCGCAGCTCATCCGCCTAATACATCCACCTTACGGTATGTTAATGTTGTATTTTTACCGGCCAACAGCACAAGTCATATGCAACTATTTGATTTAGGTATCATACACTGCTGGGTTCTTCAGTGAGGTTTTTGTTGAAGTTGAAGACCAAAATGATCCTCAAGCAGTTGATATCGAAGAATGGGAAGAATTGAACGCGAATGAAGTGACATTTGATGAGTTCGTTGCCTTTGACGACAATGTTCCAACGTGTGGTGTCCTATCAATTAATGAAATACGTGATTTGAAACATGACAATATTGATAACTTTGTTGAAAGTGGTGATGATGAAGATAATGATGTACTACAGAGTGAAACGCCAAGTTTTAATCACGCACTGGAGGGGTTGCTTACCCTCAAGAAATACCTATGCTCTCGTAATGGGACAGATCACCTTCTTAACACTAGGACGGCGGGACCGGACGACGCCCCGTGAACGGCGGAGTCGGTCATTTTGACCGCTCGCTATTTCTCCGTAGTTTTTAAGCGGGAAAATTTACACAAAGATTGAAATCAACTTAATTAATTAGCGACTGGTTATTTGTTTGCCTTTTTGCCTCAGATTCAGTATATTTCTTTATGTGCGCGATCATGGAATTATCAATAAGGAGTCGCAGAGCACTAACCGGTGAGCGTACTAATATTCGTCAGCATCATTAGTGTGGAATCAGATAATAAGTAAGATACAATGCAGATACGACAAACATAACTTCCGATGACAAAAAAATGAGAGACAAATGAAGATCTGCTGTAATAATCTAAAGATGGGTGAGGAAAAACAAGCAGCGATCAAAATGACCGCTGCCGTCAGGTAAGGTAAGGCTTGTAAATAAAAAAGTATTACAGGGATCAGCGTAAAAAAAAGCTGAATTGTGCTTGACATTAATATAATAAAAGTCAGCAAAAGGGAAAGAGATCGGAGAAAAAACAAGAACACATCGAGATAAAATGCAAAGCCCAGCGGTCAAAATGACCGCGCCCGCCGTTCTAGTGTTAAAGGCATAGATGACCTTGAAAGAGGACTTTCTGATATTCGGTCAAAAGAAAAACAATGCCAACAAATATCTGATTTTAAAAAAAATAAATTAAAATATGTCATTATATCTGTAGTATTATATATATATTACTGAATTAGCGCGTTTTTCTTTTTTAATTTGTTTTAAATACCGCATTTCTGATTTAGAATGGCTTTATTTATTTTATTACATACATTTTTGTATTGCGTACTGACTGCAATATATCATACAGTGTTTCATGTATTTTGTTTATAATATATAAACTATGAAAACTTTGATGTGTGCATGTCATTATCTCCATTTTTCGCATCTTACGTTTTTCCGCATTTAAAGTCGACTTTACTCGGCCCCTTCAAGAACGTTAGATCGATAGTTCACTGTATATATAACACATTATAAAAGTTCAATTACATTGGTTGGTTTGCTTTTTTGGGAACGCTGTATGCACCGTCGGCGGCATAAGATCCAGGGGTATGTATATCTATATAAATTATGAGCTATATGATACCTGACAGTTATAGAAAGAGAGGGTAAAATGGAGAGAAGAAGAATGATAAGTGATTTAATTTTGATTTAATACCTCATTCATGCATACCCGTCAGTTTTTACGAGTAATTACACTGCAGCTTGTTTCTCCTCATTGTTCTGTGCATCCCCTCAACATACACCTCACAACCTACAAACGTTTGACCCTGAAACACCTTATTCCTCCTTTAATCATTTTGGTTTCTATCGCCTACTTTTTGTAACAGTAAAATTTATTCAATTAGAACCTATACACAGTGAAAAAGAGAGAAAATATAAGTGTAGTACATGATAGCCTATGCTTGATGAAATGAAGATAGAGAAAATAAAAAGGACTCAAGTTATATCTCATCAGGCAAGGAAAATGTATGCAAATACACGATTCGTTTAATAAAGAATACAATTGAGTGCTGGTGCATTTACAGAAAAAGCATCTTGTCGAGCCACCGAGACTTATTGACAGTGAACATTGAAAAACACCGTTATTGAATAAATTCCAGTCCAATGCGAATATTACTATTGTTTTTATGGAAACTTACCTTTGATTTAATTCACCGTTCTTTATTTTTTATATTAGTATTAGGTTTCTTATTTATTGCCTACTATTTACTTGTTTACAATGTTTCTTTGGCCTGAACGGTAACTTTACATGTACGTATTTTATAGTTATGAGAAACCTGGATATAGATCCTTTGATATAGTTTTTGATTTATTCATGGTCTTTACAAATGAGAAACATTCTGAATTTGATCGGGTCTTCCACTTGCCAGGTAAGTGCTTTAACCAACTAAGCAATCAAACCAGTCCAATTCTCCATTCGCAAATTGGGGTATTTACGGTGATCAGTGATTTGTGATCAGTCTAATGCACTCACGAATGTAAGTTAAATTTCCATCATTTCATGGTCTTTATGCAACGATTTGATGAGTTTATATGCTTTAAATATTAGTCATATTGGTTGTAAGACATTAATGAGTCTTTTGTTATACGTCTGTACTTCAATTATAGGTCCTTAGGAGAAAACTTTGGATGGTGAGAAAACTTAACACGTTAACTGCCATCGTGCAATGGGTTCCTCAAGCGCGGATTCTTCATCCGCGACCTTGTAAAGAAACGTAACCCCCGCGACTGGGGACGGCGCCCTTTTAAAATGAAAAATCCATGTATAATCAGAATATAGAGATAAAAGTTAAAAGTTTATTCCTGGTGAAAAATTTATATGAGGATACGTTTATTTTGTTTTGTTCTACAAATTTTATTAACTTCAATTATTCATTATCATGAATGGTTTAGAATTTGAAGATAAAAAGTTAATTTTTTGTATCCACTAAAGTTAGAGCTCTGATCAGATCGTTGGTTAACATTATGCTACTTTGATCTTCTATTTTAATATTAATCATAATACCAAACTTTATAGAAATCTATTTTTTTGATCGAATTTTGATCGAAGCCAAACGTGGAAACGACTTTTTCAACGATCAAGAGAGGAGACGGCGGGCGTTATTAGAATCGGTGAAAGAGATTCTGACTCCACGAGAGAAGGCGGAGAGAGGAGGGACTCTCTAGAAACCATTGGCTGAGGAGGAGGGGACGACACTCTGGGCTGTATATACATGGCCAATTCCAATGCAATTCACTTCGCCCTGAAGAAGCTACCTGCAACGGTCGCGAAGCGTAGGTCACATCATGTTCCGGACGCAGCTGAAACCGAAAGCTGATAATATCAACTTTATAGAAATCTTTTCAGGATCATAGCCTTTCATATATGCATACAAAAGAGATCGAAGAACGAACTAACCAAACATCTAAGCATCTTTTAAAGCGAAAGATTGCTTTTCTTTATTTCTATTATCGATTTTATCCTAGGCTATCTTAAAAAAAACTTCACTAGATAATACATTTCTCAGGAAACTTTTCGGAATTGAAAGTGGTTTCATGAAAATAACTTTTAGAAATACAAAATAACAGCTATAGATAATACAGATTCGTAAAGTTAAACAATTCTTTTTCTTTAGCTATAAATCAAGCCAGCTTAAAAGAAAACATTTTATTAAATTTAAATATCAGTTAAATACACAAAACGTCCTACAGTCATAGACGAAATAAAAAGTTTGAAGAAACGACTCTCACTTTAGTGCATCATCATTACAATTAAGCACCCCATTACATACAACCAAGAAACTGCACGAAAGTCAACTACATAATTCCGAAATAGTCGGAGGACCGCATTTAATTTCAACATATATGTCACAATAATGAGCCTACACATATTTTTAAACATTAAAAGGCACACGATTCAAAATGTTATTTAATCGAGGACAAATAATGATACAACTCCTAAATATTAAACGTTTTTATGTTGTTTAATATCTCTGTGTAACTCCACACCCTCTTCTACACACCTAAAGTAGAATATAAGTAATAAGAGGGCAGCAATTGAAGGACTAGTGGGCCGCATACAGCTCGCAAGCCACACGTTTGAAACCCCTGACCTAGACTATTCTGCGATAACCTATCAGTTTGCTCGTTTGCCTGAAATTTAGATGAATTCTCTGGTAATTGAAAAGGGTAATCAATTTCATCTCGGACCGGGTATGAATAAGAGGTGCTTTTTGCTAAGAACCAATTCCCAAGCGATAGACTAGAGAGAAGAGAGTTCTTGGAAGGGGATTAAGAAGGATAAAAGGGAAAGTATGCAAATTTGCGCGCGTGGAATGATGGATAGGTAGTCAAAAACAGGGAAGGAAGCTAAAGGAATAATACGTATTCTATTTCATATTCGTGCTTCGCTGAAAAGGACAAATCGGTCGTTTATCCGACACATTAAAGAATTAACGCGGACAACCCCGGAAATGCGTCTGTAATTAGGTAGTTACCGGATATTGATCGATTCTATAAAGAAAGATGACATTTGTTCCTTCGTTTGCTTATTTAAAGAGAAAGATCTCCATCGTCGGTTTTTCTGCGACGAATTTTCATCTCCAATCTTTTTTTAGAGTTTTTCCTCTCTCTCTCTGATAAATAATTTATTTTTTCATCTTCTCATGTAAGTAATTTGGCGAATTTTCCGTGTCTTGGGTTTGAAAACGCCGAACAAATAATCTCGCGATTCCTGAAAAACGAGCAAAAGTAGAAGAATGTGTAGAGAAGAGGACGAAGGCGAAGGTAATGACGAAAGAAAACATAAGCGGAGGAAACTAGATGAGGCGATGAAAGACACTTAAAAAGTTGGAGAAGCTCCTTGAAGGAAGGTCTTCGTTTCGAAAAATTTCTGAATATAGAAGAATTTTAATGAGGGAACGTAGTGGGAGAATTATAAAAAAATATGTTGTACCGAAAGCATGAAACGGAAACACTTTGGATGCAAAAGGGATGGAGGGAAATTTCAGGTAAAAATACGTAGTTGGGAATTGTTGAAACTTTAGACCAGGAATATCTAATAGGATTTTGAAGGTCGCCAAACTTGTTGCAATTGTATTCGGTATAAGATATAGGCAATTTAAATAGATAGGATGAGTAATCTTTGGAAAGTGGGACTTTGTGAACCGACATCAATTAAGCCTTAAGTTAAGCGCGATTAACAGTTATGTCTTCCGAGCCAAACTGCTCAATTTTCCTCGTAATGTGGCTATTAGGACTTGAATTTCAGTATTGCATGTATGCAATATATGCATTGTACCTTATTGCATTTTTTCTGTGCATGGATATTCAACATATCGAAATAGCAACAGTTATCCCCATGAGTAATGTTGCAAAAAAAATCATGACTCTCTCTCTCTCTCTTTCACGAAGAGTTTCTCTGAATTACTCTCGTTCGAGAATAGGCAGTTCTGCTCGGAAACATGCGATAAGAATGGCGTTGGCAGCTCATCTATAGTCTCAAAAAAAAAAACAGAAGAGGGATTGGTGATGTTTTCTCCTGAAAGGGATTTGACAATGTAATACTATTGTAAAACGTATACACTGCCGTTCAAATACTCTCCTTTCGCCCTAACGCACATATCCCATCTTATTTTCCATTTATCAAAGACGGTAAAAATCACTGTTTGCTAGTTTAATAAATGCTGTTTAAGCCATTATCGGTATGAAAACCGTGGCTTCAATCCTTTTTTAACTCTTCGTAAGATAAAAAATTGCAGGGTACTATTTCTGGTAAATAGAGTGAATGAGCCTTAATCTCCAATCCCAATTCTTCGATGGTCTGTTGTCAAATTTTTGAGGGATGCGCAGGTACTTTATCGTGGCGCAAGATCCAAAGTTGATCAACAAGATGGAAACAGTTTTACTTGAGTGAAGCTAATAGTGCGCCAATCAGCATATTGGAATAGTGCTCGCACTTTCCTCGAACTCTTGGAACGCAGAGTCCGACATTTACACAAATTTTGTCAAATGCATGACTTGGACAAATCTTCGCCTTCTGTGGTCCCTCCCTAACCGTTTATACTGGCAACTACGGGTGGAACTTCAGCACAATATTGTATTGGTGAAGCCAAGACGCTTCACACATAAAAATGTTGTACAAAAACATTCGATCTGAAAGTCTTACTTACAGGAGTTAGTTGGGATGCATACACTGCAGGGGCAACCAAATAAGTTTTTCGGCATAAGTTATAGGGGCTGACGGTGTATACATGGTAGTATAATTAACGGGCTAAGTATGTATGTGAGTTATGCGTCCAACGTACATATACATATACATACACGTTGGTTGCCGTAAAATCATGTGGTATTTATTGTAAGTTCGGTGGTAGTTGGGTGTTAGTTGGGTGGCATAAAATCAAGGGGCACCCGAGGTAATTTTGGTTGTATAAGTTTTAGGGGCAATGGGTGTACGTTTGCTGGCATAAATTTAGGGTTCAATAATTGTATGTGTTGTGGTATAAGCTTTAGGAGAAAATTAGTAAATATTGATTAATACGATTTGTGGGCGTTTATGAGAAGTTTGGTGGTATTCGTTTTAGGGGCATGTAAGTGTAAGAAGGATGGCAGAAAATTACGGGATATTTTGTGTAAATTTTGAGGGCAAATTATTGTGAGAGGGTTTGCATAAAATAAAGGCAAATATAAGCAAAATATAAGTTTTAGGGGCAATGGGTGTACGTTTGCTGGCATAAATTTAGGGTTCAATAATTGTATGTGTTGTGGTATAAGCTTTAGGAGAAAATTAGTAAATATTGATTAATACGATTTGTGGGCGTTTATGAGAAGTTTGGTGGTATTCGTTTTAGGGGCATGTAAGTGTAAGAAGGATGGCAGAAAATTACGGGATATTTTGTGTAAATTTTGAGGGAAAATTATTGTGAGACGGTTTGCATAAAATAAAGGCAAATTCGGTGTAACATAAGTTACATAAACGTAATAAACATCGACCAGTTAAAAGAAGCCTTAATATTTCGATAAATTCTAGAACTAGTAATTATTAATACGGCAACTGAAGGAAAATTAATTGCGATTCAAATATTTTTTTTAATCTCCGTGTAAATTTGCAGCAAATAATAATATAAATAACCATTAATAGCAACTTTAAGGAATACGCATGAACTTATATCTCAGCATAAGTCAGGGCCGTAGTGAATACTTTTGGCGCCCTAGGCAGAGAATTTTTTGTCGCCCCAAAATGATCTAATAAAACGATAACAGCATATCTTTAAAGGGGTATTTAACTAAAGATTTATATTTTGGGATTTACTTGCAGCAAACATGTTCATTATATTATTGAAATTTATACTTTTAGCAGTATCATATTCAATAGATAAGATGGCTAGACTGGAAAGTCTCTCTTGGTTCACTGACCGTAAGTAATTTTTGATCAATTTCAGTTTACTAAAAGAACGCTCTCCACTTTAAATTGACATGACGAATGCCAAGAAAACTCTCAGCAAAAGTTCCACGTTGGGAAATGAACTTAAAAGTTCATATTGGTGAAGAAATACCAAAATTTCTTTCTGCGTCATTTTTACGCTTTTTATCAAAGGCAGGTGGTGTTTCAAACTGCGAACTTCTTCGATTAACTCTCGTTCATCCATATCGTTTTTATACATACCAGCAGAAATTTTACAGGAAGTTATCATTTCATCTTCAGTCATCTATAATATATTATTTTATATAAAGCACAACTTAAAAATTTAACATCATTATCAATTCCGTATAGAGAATTCCTTTGAAGAGAATTTATTGACTGATATACTGCATCGTAGACAGCATTTTCTGTTGTTTCAGTTCCATCGTGTCATGAAATTTCCTTTTTCTTTCTCTTATTTTCGGGAGCACAGCAGGTATTCCTTTTTCATCGCAAAATTCATTTGCTTCATTGATATACTCTTACAGTAATGGAATTTTTATGTTTGGTACCATTTTGCGGATCATGCCAAGGACTCTATCTACAGTTACATCGGCACCCTGAAGAAATTTAGTGACGCTGTTGATCTTTTGGAGGCAATCGTCCCAAAATAATAACCAAAATATAAACTGCACATCCATTTGTTTTATCAAACCTTCAGCATCTGTGCGTTCATGTTCATTCTTTAATTTTCTTAACACCTTATAAACTAGCTTCAATTGTAACCTCAATGAGCTCACAGCATTTCCTCTCGATGACCATCGTATTGTGCCATGTTTTTTTCAACGTCACCTTAAGGACCTCCATGAGTGTAACCTATTTCGATGTGAAACAAGTGAAATAAAAGAGGTTTCTCTACCTTTGCAAAAAATTCCTATTTTGACGGTTAGTTTCTTCAGTGGAATGATAAAATTAAATTAAGCGATTTCTCTGTACATGGTATGAAACGTGCAAGAGGGTTAAGTTTTAAAATTATTTTCTTGCAGCCGTTTAATTTACCGGCCATAGTAGGAGCATTTTCATACGATTGAACTCTTGTTTTGCAAATCTAGTCCATCCTGATATAATTATTGGATTATATCTGAAGCAATTCCGTCTCCCTTTTTCGATTAAAATTAATAAAGGCCTTATCGACGACTTGGATGAAAATTCTACTCGACTAATGCAATGCAATAGGGCGCACACATTTTTGGGGACGAGGTTAAATAAAAGAAAATACGTAAAGAGTAGAGGCAGCCGAAAAGGCGCCAATTAAGTTTGCAAATAAATTGATAGAAAGAATGATCCGAAGATCCTTATGCTTGGTCCCAACCTAAGAAAATATTCCCGTTCTGAAACAGGAGAATTAGCCTGCCACGGTAGTTCAGTGGTAGAATATCCGTCCGGCAAGTGGAAGACCCGGGTTCGATTCCCGGTCATGGCAGATTTTTTCACCTGTTTCCCCATTTCCCAAGTTTGCACGTTAACCTATGGCTTGGTGCAGTCATTGCCCTTCAGATGAACCTCGGGCTGGCCTTTATACGCTGCCTAAAGATTGGAAAAAAACAAAACTGTACCTACATTTTATATAAGACTTCCATTTGGCGCCCCATTACGAAGCTGCGCCCTGGGCACGTGCCCCGATTGTCCCGTCCTCACTACGGCTCTGGCATCAGTTATTAAATTTTAATAGTGAATACTACATAAATTATTATTTGAGATGAAGCGACGAAGAAAATGCAATGAAACAATTCAAAGAGGTGTTTCCTCCTCAACACTCTTTAATAGCAGTAAATCTGCGCACGCACAATCGACGGTGACGGTGACCACGACGTTTGTTTTTTCCTTTGGTAACCTAGCCCTTTTTTAGATATTCGTAAATATTTTCCTCGAATCATATCCATTGATTAGAATAAATTTATGAAGACATTTAATGAGGAAAACCTGTAAGCCTAACTCACAAATGCATTCAAATGTATGGCAAAGCACGTATTTACACGTTGTTTGTTTAAGTTTACTTTAGGATACGGATGCGATTGTCGTCACTCGGCCTCCTTTACTAACAAAACAACAAAGCGTTTAATTTTTGGTTTCAATGGATGAATTCTAATTATGACTTCAGCCTCTTTGTGAAGAGAACACTGGGGCATTATAAATGTATAAGAAAGTGCGGGCGCGTATTTTTTGTAGCCTGCATTATTTTAATGCCTTCGCGTTTTTCTAGTAAAGGCATTTCGATTTTTTCAGCATATACATTTCGTTCGCAAGAGATACGTCGTATCGCGAGTCTTTTGTTTTTCTCTCTCCGTCCCGCTGAGACCTTCGCTTTGTCCAGAAACCCTTTCCACCATTTCACTCGCGGATAACTCGCCTTTGCCAACATCGACTTTTACGCTTTTGTATTCGCCTGTGTTAGAAGGCAAAATGATGCTCATCGATGTGCATGCCTCTTAAAGAAAGAGAAATGAATACTTGAACCTTTGCAATTTCATGGCTTAAGCTGAGTTGTCAGAGGCGAATGAATTTCACGGAATGATTGCCCTTAAATAAAGCGCTATATATCTATAAATGAAAATAATTCTATAATCGAAGAAGTTTATTTGCTTCGTTGTGCACTGTCATAGTTGTATGCTTCTAAATAATATATTTATATAACATCAGGACAAAGATTGTTTTTTTCCCGGCTCCAATGATTTTCTCGTGTTCCCTCAACGCAGGATTATAAGGAAAAAAGGTATCTTTAAACTTTATTGCGACAATTTTTTCAGACTTAGTTTAAGAAAAATCATTCAAGCGTGTATTCGTGTCCTGGACTTCGTCCGACAACTACTTTGGTTTGAAGCAGCGAGCGGAGCCACTCTGCAAACCATCGCCGTAGCGGACATTGCCCCCGTGGACAATGCAAAAAGGGTGATGGACACATGGGCCAAGTCGGGAGAATAAGTGGGATATGGTACCACTTCAAAACGTAAACGCGAAAAGCGGTGCGTTGTTGTGCTGTGAACAAAAACCCTTTCGGGATCCAATCTCGACACCTTATGTTTCAGAGTTCCCGTGGTTCCTATGAACATCGCACTGCGAATCGCAGTAGCGGGTTTTCATCTTTTTCAAGCAGCTCTTCAAAATGACCCTCTTTTTGATTCCATTTACGATTTACACCAACTTCCACCCAGACGGTGTTACTGAGAATTTGGTAGATTTTTAAAAAAGAGAAGGGTCGCTGCCACTCGATTTTGCATTACCTACGCGATTCATTCTGTAGATAATGCGCCACTTGCTCTCAAATACCTATTCGTTTTCGGGATCATAATTTACGTTTTTCGTCTCAGTTGTAAAGATGTGAAGAAACGCCTTCACATCTTACATTCTAGATCACCGTGGGAAATTTGAAGAAAAGATTCAACGAGTGTTATTTAGATCCTCTGCCTATTTTTTCACCCTAAAATCCCGCTTATCAATTTTGAGTTTAGATTGTCTTCAAGGAAAGGTACACTTTTTCTTTGATCGGTAATTCAAATTAAGAAATAAATTCATCGGTGGCCATCGAAACAGTAATATCCGTAGATAATACTCGCCGTTGTCCAAATTCCTATGAAACTAGCCTGTAAATATTGAAAACGGAATTTATTTATTTTTCAATTATAACAAATATTCCTCTGAAGTTCCATTCAAGGCTGGACTTAACATCCATTTAAAGAAGCACCTGAAGGTATGTTCGAACTAGATATGAAAGTGATCGGCGAATATTTGATGAGTTTCTTTTCTTCTCCCTGCGATTTTTCTTAAACTTCTAACAAATTTGGATACATAAAAGTACTGACATAAACTTCATTTCCCACATCGTCTTGCATCTAAACACAGCAATAATTTGGACAAATTTACGACGATAAAAGGAATATTTATTCTATTTTATGCTGCTAATGGAGTTTGACTCCGTCTGGGTCCAATTTCTCAAAAAAATAAAATTCGATCCCAAAGGAAACCGCGACGAAAATCACTAGTCAGAGAGATTAAAGATTGAGAAAATGCGAGAATGGGAAGTGAATCTGAGCCAAGGAATCTCTGATTCCCTAACCAATTTCGCACTTCATGTTCCGTGCCAGTTATCCTGTTCCGAGGATGAGATCACACACATCCCCACTTCTCAGTTTCCCCCTCAAAAAAACCTTTCTATTTCTTTCTCTCACGTTCTCCCTCTTATTTCATCCCTGGCTTGTCTCTCACTCTTCTATCTCTCTCTTTCCCCTTCACTCCCACCCTTTTATTGTGCACCACCTTTCTGACGGGCGGCGTCGAATGGGACTTTCCTACATTTAACTGGCCAACTCCCTTTATAAGGCCAAATGCGCCACATCCTCGCTCAATGACCTGACGCGCTGAAGGGTAGTAAAAAGAGGGAAGGTTTTTTGGAGGGGGAGTAGAGTGGCGTGGAGATTTGGGGGGGGGGGGGGGGGAGTGGAAGCTGTTAGGGGAGAGCTAACGTGGCGACCTTCCAATGAAAGGCGTTGATGGACAGCCTTCGCTCGCGCCAAAAAGGTGTTCCGGACATAGTCTCCCCAATCTCTGAGCGCGGTGTAGCACGCTAGTTAGTCCGGGTGATGGTCGGGTAGCGTGGCATCCCAATTAAAGTGAGAGAGAGAGAGAAAAGCACGCTTTATGGAGAGGGGGAGAAAGAGGCGTAATGCGATGCCCTTCGTTACCAGTACGTTTGGTGATAGGACTATAAAACCTCCTCACCTCGCGTCCTTTAACCCTCGAACGAACGCGTATTTATTGCGAAACGTTTTGTCACAAAGTAAACGACGACGCTACGACTGCGGGCGATTCAGCCGAATGTGCAGACGCGAAACGCCAGCTGCGTGTGTTGCATGTCGGGAATAATAGAAAGGGCGGGAACACCGTTGCGAAGCATGCACCAGATAAGGCGAGAGTACGGAGCTTTGCTCTCGCAAAATTTAGGGCCTCGGAGACTGGTGTTAATATGTATGTTTTTATCAAAAAAGCTGAGTGACTTGTCGCGTGATTCTGCATCGTTTTTGTTCCCGACGCAGAACATTTAGCGAACATAACCGAGTTATATATCTGCAAATAGATAGATAAATCTTATTGAGCCATTTTTACTTCTTACAATGGGAGCGATAAGCAAACGAAAAACTTCTACCTACTTTAAGCTGTAATCTTTCAATGAAGACATTTTAACTCCTAAATATCTCTAACAAATTTTACGTATAAAAATGCTTAACAGTTAACTAAAATACTCAGTCACGATATCTTTTAGGAAGGAAAAAACTGATGTTAAAAATTTACAGGTTTGTAACCGAGACGCGCAGTTTCTTTCCAATTCACTACTCTAACTCTCAGCTAAAATTTGAGGTAATTGTTTAACTTCATCGTTCCGTACTAGCTTTTATTATTATATCTGTATTACTTTTCTAAATAAAGCCATATTATATAACGTGAACAATTAGCTTGATCAATGCTAATAGCACTTGGAAGGAATAACGCGTACAATATATTATTTCCTGGAGAGGATAAAATCTTTGTACATACTTTGTAAACAACTGTAGCTTATACAACAGCTGAATAGAATGGAAATGATATAAAATAAAAAGCATTCTATTTAATATGTAAAATACATATATTAAAAATTAATATGCTATGCTGCGTTCCTTTAACAAGAGATTTATCGAATATCTTGTAAAAAATAAATTCTTACTATAGCCATACAAAGGTTATGAAAAATCAATGGTACATACTTTAATAAGTACTCTTTTGTAAATTAAATTTTAGCTGTAAGATGAACTTGAGAATTCTCTGTTGAACAGACAACTGCGTTCGAACGATATATTATTTTCTTTATTTAGGTATTCTACGAAAACGTTAAAGTTTGGAAGTTTTATCCCTTAAAAGGAGCAATGAATTTTTACAAGCCCCATAATTATCTTAATTTTACTCAAAGTATAAATCATGTAGATTCCTCAGTTAAAAGCGTGAATAAAAAATTGACTCAATAATTTATAATTTAATCTTTAGACGGTTTATTTAGCGGTTTAGGATCAAATGCGCCAAATTAGGAGAATTTTAATCAGATACAAGCACGTGGTTTTTTCATTAGCGCCGAAAATAAAAGCGAAGCTAATCTCCGCCTGCATGGGCGTCAGAGAACGGATTGTAATAAAATTGAAGTAACCCCATCAATGCGCCCCCAACACCCCTCTTCCACCTCGAAAGGCTTTCAAATTACCTCGACCTTTTATCAACAAAAACTCCGCGGCTCTCCGAATTTCCCTTATGCTTATTTTTCATTATCATCGGTACACTTAGAACTCCTTTCGAGGAGATGGAGTTTAAAAAATATGTCTCATATAACACGCACAAAAGCGCTATCTCATATCACTTTCTACACCCGCCCTCTCTCCCTCCTTCCTCCTCCCCGCACCTCTCTCTCTTAACCACTTCTCTCCCACTCGAGATCTCTCCCTCTCTCGCTTTTCTCTCCCTCTCTCACTCCATCTCCCACTCCTCTTGAGCTAGAGGCCCTGAGAGGGAGGGAGGGAGAGGGAGAGACGGAGAGGGAGGGACAGACACTCCTTTGTCACAACCCACTCCCCTCCTCGAGCGATAAAACCTCCACCTCCTCCTTATTGTGCCTCCCCTTTCTCCCCCATCCCTATCGTTTCCCTTCCCTCATCATTTCCACGCTCACTTTCTCCCTCGGCCCTTCACACTTTGCACCCTCATTGTTCTCCCTCCTCCCCCCTTCCATTTACCCTTCTTCCCCTTTCCCACCAAATGTTCCCGCTCTCTCGCACTCTTCCTCACCCGTTTCACTCACTTCCTCACCACCCCTCCCAGAGGCTAGTATACTGGTGCCACGCTCTCTCAATCTCTACTCTCTCTTCCTCCTATTATTTATATTGCCTCTCCTATTCCCTACTTTATTCTAATATATAAAAAATTGACTTCGTCGTCCTCGTCGTCGGTGGGAAATCGGAACTATGTAATATTATTTTTAACAAACTTTCCGAGTAGCTAGAAGATTGACATTTGGTAGGAATGTTCGGTTCTTAAAGTAGAAGCCATTTACGGAAAAAAATTTCCAAAATAGACCCGGGTTCGATTCCCGAGAATGATTTCCATTCCTCATAAGATAACATGGAAAAATCGATATTTCGACCTGCAACCTTGTTTTATTTTGCTTATTAAAATTCACATATTTGACCTACGATTTTCGGACGTAGGCTGTATTAAAGAAAAATAAATGCAGTTTCTTATTCTTATCGTCTTTTATCGTTCTGGAATGTAAATCTTTCGAATTTAACGTTTCAATATCAAATTTTGACAAAATTTTGCGTTTTTAACGTGAAGTTGCCTTGCCAACCGATTACACTGTTAAACTCGAAATCCTATATAATGCCGACATCCTTTGGTAAAAAAATGCGCAAAATGTGAAATGATTGTATTACCATATAATACATAATTTTATTCGCCAAAGACGTCTGACATAACCCGGGCATCGCCGGGTACTTTCAGCTATATAGTTAGCTCTCCTTCTCCGCACTACGACTCGAGCTCCCTCCTCGCCTTTTTCTCCCCCTTCTCTCCCTTCACATTTTACTCCGACTCTTTCTCTCTCTCTCTCTCTCTCCCGCATACACTTTCTCTCCGACGCGATTGGCTATCCGGGGATCTTATTCTTCGATCCGTCCCGTGCATCCTCTCGCGGGAGAGTAAACAAAACGAGGAAGATTGCCAATCTGCTTTAGAGAGGTTAGTCCAGGTTATACGACTCCTTACGCGAGATCGCGAAAATTACTCCGGTGTTTAAACCGACCTGTTGTAGTAAAATAAACGGAGTTTGGTTATCTCCTCCTCACGACTTTGTGACTTATCTCGTCCGAGAAATGTATATAAATATGCAAACAATCTTCTAATGGGTTGCTTTTTTAACGGAATATTAACAAATGGAGTCCGTTGCGTCTAAAAAGAGATAAACGGAATCAAAGATTTGGAAGAGGGAAGATTAAATATATCAATAAGAATAAGGTTAATGTGTTTAAGATTTGGCCTTGGTAGAGGGGTGGTTAGCGTGTCTAGCTCCCAATGCTAGGGTCGCAGGTTCGAATCCTGCCGAGGGCATGGTCGTGTGTGTTCGTTCTTGTTATTGTTGTTACGATATTCAGTATAATTGACCCTGTGCTGTCTCTGAATTCTTGCCAAGAAATAAATAAATAAATTTGTCTTGAGTCAATGTTAAGGTGATCTCGAATATAAGACGTACCCCATTCACAGGAGCTAATTTGAACGAAAAATATATTTTACGAGGAATTACGAAGCAAACAAATTAAATAACATTACTGGTTATTTTTTATTTAAATCTCAAAAAATTGTTATCACAATGTGAAGTGCAAGCCATTGTCCTTTAAATCATGCTAGATTGGTCACAATCACTGCCATTAGTTATTTATTTTTTATTCGTGAATATAGGACGAACGGCAACCTTTAGATGAAAAAAGACGGAAAAGAATAGTCTCACAGTCGAGTAAATACGATATGTTTTTCGCGAGAGGCGTAGCTACATCTTTGGGGGATACAAGAGCAGGAATTAACGACGCTCTCCATTGGAACAACAAATAAAGAACTTATGAAAAAATAACGTGAATATCACAGAATCGCGCATGAAAGGTTATCACGCGTATTTATATATAAGCAAAAATTAAAATTGATGCTTAAAATGTTTCTTAGCGGGCTACCTTTGCCAGTGGGGTTTCTGCGCACGCAGTTGCGTAGGCGTATCCATGACATTTTCCCCTCCTACAGGGAGTTGTAAATCTTTTTCATGGACGAGTTTGACATTTTTTGCAAACATAATAAATACATCAGTGATTTAAAGCAAATTAACTCACAATGCCTAAAATTTCACTCGATTCATCTTATAGTAATTTTACGTGTTTAGGCGTTATTTACAGAGAGTAAAAAAGAAATATCAAAGCCTTAGGTGAGGTCGTGTCCATCCGTCTGTTTGCATGTTTCCCTCTCCGAAACAAGCAAGAATTCAAAAATAAAATCTTTTTGCTTTATAAAATAGGTGGCCTTAAAAGAATAAAACAAAAAATCAGATTATTTGTTCGTTATAAAAGATTTTGGTGTCATATTATTTTCATTACTGTTGTTTACATATCATTTACGTAATAATTTCGCTTTGATAGGAGATTTCCGTGGTTGAGATTTATTAAAAAATGTGTCTTGCTATGAACTTTATATTCAAAAGCCATTTACTCCAGCTTATGGAATGAGATTATTACATGACACCAGAATCTTTTATAACGAACAAATAATCTGAAAATTTTCTTGTTTTACTCTTTTAAGGCCGCCTATTTTATAAAACAAAAAGATTTTGTTTGAATTTTTTAAAAATTCTTACCTGTATTCATATTTTAGGTGCGGAAATTAATAACATTCAATGAAAAAGACGAACATATATAATTTATCTCAATCGTCTTATTACAATGATTGATGTCAAATCGCGATTTGTGGAACTTTGTGACTTCATACGACTCTAGCGCTAATAGGCTCGTCAGTTTAAATCACAAAGCTAATAGGTACAGGCATTAGCCTACTCTTTTCGAAAAGCACCAGGGAGAACCGGCGGCTTTATGTCCCATGAAGGATGAAGCATTGACTTGCGTGTTCACCTGTAAACACGCAGGGGCGGGGCCGCAAGATCTATTGAAGGAATCCAACTTTCGCAGGTTTCAATAGCTCAGCGTATAGGGCCAACGCACTCGCCACGACGCCACGGCACCCCATTTCGCAAGTTTTGAAGTTTCGAAGATACTTTCTACCCAGAAGCCACCTACCGCAACGTGAGGAATAAAAATACATTCCCAAAGGACTACGAGTTGTTAACTGTTTTATGAAAAAGTTCGAAGTTTTTAAATCAACAGTGAACATTATTGAGGTATAAAATGGCAATAGAAATAAGCTAAAAATTTCGTACAATTAAGCGTTATAACTTCTCTCTCTATATATTGATCAAAATGACAACACACGTTGAAATCTCGCTTTCATATCTAGCTGTGCCTATGTAGTAGTTCAATTTCTTGCTACTAAAACGCCCCTAGTTTCGTGTGCAGAGCCACCGCAATGAGATAGAGTTTTGGAAAGTTTGAACATTCATAGTTTAACATCTATATGAGATACGAAATTGTTAATGGTCTAAAAACCATCTGTAAGATGGTAAGATTTCAAACAATGTCTCTTTACGATCCGTTCATTCGTTCGAGAGATATGAGGGAATAAAAAATGGTCTACCACAAAATAAATAAATAAATATCGGACGAACGCATATAAAATAGTTTATAAAAATTTGGCGGATTTTCATGAAGGTTGGTACTAAGGACTTTTTGAAGAAGGTCATTTAGAAAATGATGCAAATGGTTCATATAACTCAATAAGGGACGCTACCTTTCTATGAAAAAAATTATTACTTTGAATCACGTCTGATACGTCGTTTTGCAGTGCTTTGGTATTATATTGACTTTAATATTTTTCTTTGTTAAAAATATGTTTACATAATTCTTAAAGTATGCCTCTGCCTTGCGTGTATGAAGTGCGCATCATTATCTTGTTTAATTTCACTCAAGTTTGCACAAAACCACATCCTGGATTCTAACGAAACAATTGTAGAAGCTGAAAATTAAATTTCCTCTGCAAACGTGCTTATCACATAAGAAAACTACAGACCATTTCCTCAGAATTGGACACTCTTCGACGAATGAAAGGGTGGTGATATCGTCTAAAAAATTAGTTTCCCTCGGACGTAAAAAAAACGCGGCCACTCGAGATAGGCAACGTAATAAAACAAAACCACGGCGCATTCTTTCATCGCCGGGGAAATAAAAAGAAACAATCGCAACCCTATATTCAACGATTCCCTACGTGAATGAAAAAAAGGGCCTCCTGCCCTGAAACACCGTCAGCACTCCAGAATCTTCATCATTCGACTCCATCCACTTTTCCCTATCAGAAAATCTTCCTCTCGCGCCGCCGCTCCATTCATCCTCCTGCGATAACTCCCCCCTCTTTTCTATTTCCGTCCCTCCTCCCCTTCTTCCCCCCCTCCGACAAACCACTTCCTTCGCCTCCCCCACTAAGAACTCTCCCCCCTCGCGTGTATCTCTTTCCATCTATCCCTGGGATAAGGAGGCCTAAAAAAGGGTCGGGGTAAAGCTCCATCCTCAGCCGATGCCGTGGAAAGAACACGTATGCGCCCGACGCTCTCAATGCGGAGAACCCTTTTTGCTTCATTAATAATCATCATCCGATAAAAAAAAAAGAGAACGCTCCCGTACCAACCTGTTATTCTCGCGACGATTGCTCCGTATCACGAGGAGAGGGGGAGTGGGGGAAAGGGTGGACCCGATAAAACCTCGACGGAACGAAAACAATTCCAATCTCTTTTACTCTCCCTCTCTCTCTCTCTCCCGTAGCCCACCCTCGTAATTTTTCCTCCCTTTCTTCCTCTCAATCCTCCTTTCTGACAAACCCTCACCTCTTTCATCCCTCTTCTTATTCCCCCCCCCCCACCTCTCCCCTTTTCCTGTTTTTTTTTTCGTTGCAGTCTCCCTAAATTCCACTTCCCTCCTCCACCTCTTTATCTTCCACGTTCCTCTCTCTCTCTCTCTCTCGTCATACATATACCATCATCCCTCCCTCCCTTCTACTGCCCCATTCAACCCATCCCAACTTCCAAGCCTCTTCAGATCCAGAAAACAATCCCCGCGAGTCGGTCCATTGTCGCCGAACTACGAGACTTAAGCCACTTGAGAGAATGGAGCCACCCATTTGACGTCCTTCCACCCTTTCCTTCCACCCCCCCCCCCCCAATTCCCTTGCAGCCTCCCCCTTACTCCCTCTTCCTTTCCATAGCACCCCACACCCCTTTTTCTTTAGCTCCCTCGCCCTTATACCCTCTCTCTTTCCTCCTACACCCCGCTATTCATCTTCTCCTCCTCCTCCTCCTCCTACCTTCACATCCCTCATACTATCCTCCCGTCTCTCTTGTCTTGCTTTCTCTCTCTCTCTCCTTTTTGTCTCGCCAAATGCCATCTCGTTTCCATCTAACCCCATTTAAGTCTTTCTTCTTCTTCTTCTCCCTCTCCTTTCTTCTCTCTCTCTCTCTCTCCTTTTGTCTCTCCGTCTTGGGATTTTATCTTCTCCTCTTCCTCCCTGAGGAGTTATTTTACGACCCGCTCCCTTCCTCTCCCCTCCCGCAGTATCATTCCCCCCTTCACCTCATTCTCCTTTCTTCTTCACACTCTGGATCGGAAAGCACAGCCAGTTCGAATCCCTTGTCGGGAGAGAAATGAAAGGAGTGTTTTTTTATCGCGCTATTTATATCGCCCCATAAAAGCTCCTTCACCATAACCTTCTCGTCTCATTTCGAGGGGCGAGTTAAAAATGGCGCGGTGCGGGCCATAGGAAGAGGTTTTAATGATTGATTGATTGTTAAAGGTTTCTTCTTTTTTTCCCCCCCTCCTCTCCTCTCTTCTGTACGCCGCCGCGTTCGTTATAAATGTCGGGGGCCATTAGTGGGAGGGATTGGTGGAAAGGGGGAGGGGAGGAGAGAGAGGGGGGGAGGGGGGGGGGGGGGGTTCGGGTCGTGATTGCCATAACAGCGCGGGCTTCGGGGAATGAACTTGTGATACATAAAAATGCAATTGGCGACGCTTTGATGGCCATATGTCGTGCAATGAAAGGGGGGAAAAGTGAAACGCATGGGATCGTTACGGGGGACAATGATGAAAATGTCTAATCTCCTGGGAGGCGGATCGTTTTAGAGGTTATATCCCACGCCGTCGTAACTCAAACGAGGGAGGAAAAATAATGCGAATTTCGCCGAAAACGTTTTAACTTTTAATTATTTTACTCTCGAGAGTTTAATGAAATCCAACTATGGCGCTGTTTCTTTCGGACATTTCAATCGTGTCCCTTCCCATTAAAATCGACATCCATTAAGCCCCTATCTTGGCCCTTTCGGACTTTTATTTTTCGGAAAGTCACCTTATGTTATTTGCTGAAAAAAATTTCAACAACAATTGACGTAAGAGAAGAACGAAAACACGAAGTGAGGTACTTATCCCAAAACAAAAGACGAGCCCTCGTCCACGTGCGAGCAAGAAGCGTCGTTTTAGATCCTTCGGAATCCATTGATGTCCCGGAGAGATCTTTGAAACGAGCTGAAGTAGTACGATTCAAAAAAATTAAAGCTACCAAAACTAACTCGCGAGAATTGAATTTTTTTTGCCATGGAATATGCTGAAGTAACTGAATCATAGTGAAACGAAGTATGTAATCGTATAGTTTTATATGCCGTAAGGATATGTGGAGCGAAGGCTAAAATAGAAGATCGTTTACATGCAAATGAAGATTATTAACCATGGCTACTATATTTATAAAAATGTAAATTCCACCTTTTGCATGCGGAAGTAAAATTTTTAAACACATGCGAGACTCAAGCAAAAGATTGATTGAGGTTTTGCTCATGCGTGTTGGAAAGAAGAGTTAAGATGCTATAAAACTTAAAATTTGACTCCCCAGGCCAAATTCAGAGCTATTTAAAAAGTTTTACCCCGAGAGGAAAAACGTTAATTTTATGAATCGGTTTCTGTCGTATATAATCCACGCCAGATCAAAAAACTGAATTCACAGATAAATGCGTATATTACGAGATGTCCAGAGCGTATAATTACAAGGATATCGTTTCAATGGCAGCGTCGTCGCAAAAAATCCAATCACATCATATTATTTTCACGTTTCTCTTACTTTTTACCTCAACAAGACATTATTACAGTCGACGATGAACCCTATATTGTTAGTTACCTGGTGCGTTTCTCAGTTTCGGAAAAAATCAAAATACGCTATAGCGGAAATTTGAGGAAACCACTTGGTAGCTGAGAAAAATCTGGACTTCCATCGGCGCCGGTGGAAAACGAGGACTAATAATAAGTCCGAATATCAATATATTCCGTATCATACCTAAACTTTCATGACATGCGATAAACTCCCATCGCCTCAGGTAATTAAGACAAAAAGCAACCACGGAAACATGAGCGTTTTTCAGATAGCAAAAAAAAAAATAAATAAAAACTCGTATCCCTGAAAATGCACATTTCGTTAGACGCGGAAGTTCCCACTTACGTCATTCCCCTTTCCCTCCCTCTCCTTTTTTCTTTGTTCTCTCCGTCTCCCGCACTTTGTCACAAGGGAAAGGAGAGTGACTCTCCTCAAGACGCGAGGTCATCAACCTGCGTCACTGCCAAAACTTCGCTTCCTCCTCGCTTTGGCTCTCTTTCCCTCTCTCCTTTTCCCATTTCCTCTCTTCCTATTTTTCACCCTCTCTCGTTCTCGATCCCGCGTTCCCTTTATTATTAACTTAGGAGTAGTCTTATTCAACATTCAAGAGGATTCTTCGCTCCCGTGTCCGAAAACGTCACCCTCCGAAAAAAAAAATAAAAAATAGAACAGTGCTCGACAACTGTGTCCCTTGTCCCCCTTTCTATGCCGTGTTTTATTTATTCGCTTCCAGGTCCTGCTGCTCAATGTCATTTCGCCGATTTCCTTTCCAGCGTAGCATCCGTCGCGTTTGAACCGAAATAGAAAAAGAGAGGATGCGGAATACGCGAATTTATAAAAATATTGCTCGCCATGGGAGTTTAATTATAAAAGAATATCTCCACTAAAATGTTACGAGAAATTCGCCACGTGCATTGTGTGAAGTGAAAACTAAAACTAAACAAATTTATCGCTGAATAGATGAATAATTGAATAACTTTGTTTATGTACATAAACAAAGTTATTCAATTATTCATCTACATACGTGCACACATCTATACGCATATAAAAAATAAATGCATAAACCTTCGGATGAATATATAAATATGAATGCAAACACACGCACGCTCGCGTGTGTAATTAAAATAGTAATTTTTGATCGAATTAAGGAAAATCGCATTTCAGCTACATGAACTTTGTATCGATTGAAAGAGCTTTTATAGGACGTGGGAATATGAAGAACGTCAGTGAAGAAACTAATGAATGTTTAAGCATACTCATTTTCTACTTAGGGTTGAATCAGAGAGAGAGAGAGAGGTCATTAATGCGAATGTATACAGTATGAGGCAAAATTAATCGAAGGAACGAGTGGTCGTCTTTTTGCGACAAAAAGCTTGATCCTTTAGTAAGCCGCTTTTGATAAGACCAACGTCAGTTGCAGAGTTGATTAGTATGATACCGATCCATATTTTACGACTCAGCCGAGTCTCTCTATTTTCTCCTCTTTGCATTTCGCCCATCTCTGCCGTAATTTCCAGTTTCATTCGTGTTCTTCGTCATCCCCGCGGAAACATTTCGTTTGGATTTTTCTTTTCGCAACGTGAACAAGCACGAATTGCGCAGGCCACGCGCATATTTCGCTTTTATTTCTATCTCTCTCTCTCTCTCTCTCTCGTCGCGATATTTTTATCCTTCCCATCCCCACTCCTCGATTATGTCAGAAACAATAATTTTTGATCGCGAAATTGGAATTTGCGGACAAAGGATCTCGTCGCGTGATCCCGCAACACAGCAAAATACGGGAAACGGATAACGCGAATGACCGAGACTCGAAAAATCGAAATTTTAAATTATAACCATGAATTGGAATTCAAGAATGCGAGGGCGTAACTCGATCCTAAAAATATCGTACCACAAACGGTGCTGACGAGCAAAAGAGAAAGGTAATAATTTTTTAACTAATTTATTTACTCTAGCGACTTGTTCCGTTCAAAAGTGAGTGCTGTTCAAAATCAACAAAGCGTAGGTTTATCATTTTTCGTGTTTCAGTGTTTAATTAAATCCACTGAACATTTCATTGGGCCTAACGAAACAATAGCGTCTGCTGATAAAAATAATCGTTTTTATCAAAGATACGAGGGTCAATTCAATATCGAACTACATTTTTAGCGTTATGTATTGAATTTACTCTCCAGTAGGTACACTTGATAAACTGGCCGAAGCAAGAAGTTTATGGGGTTTTACGCAAAGTGTACGTATCCATGTGTTATCATGCCATGAATGAAAGATAAGATATCCATCACGAGAAATCTGCGTAACTTCGGCTATATCTTTCGCGAAACATTGCCCGATATTTTAATTTCGCAAAATTTTTAGCTTTACTCTCATTATAATAAATTAAATCTCAACAATAAGTGAAATGTTATACTGGGATATAGTAATATGTTTTCGTAAGACGTGCGACAGATAGGTGTTATCGTCCGATTCGGTAACTGAAAAATATCAACCATTAAACACCTCATTAAAATTATTTATAGAATTTCGTTAATGAATATATTTTATGGCTAGAAACTGTAAATGATAAAGAAAATAAGGGTATAACTCTAAATTATTCTCAAATAACTGCGATAGAGAGTAAAAAATCTGAAAATTAGACTAGGATTAAAAATAAACCCTCAATGACCATAAAAACTATTGACAAGCTTAAAAATGAAATGGCAAAATAAATAACTTTCTAGTCATGTGGAAAAAAAACTAAATTTTTATCCCGACAGATGTGATTTTTTGTGACAAAAGATTCTAAAATAAAATCACCTGAAATACATAACTGAATCATATTTAATATGGAATAGGTTTCTTAAATTAAATTTTAGGTTCACTTGATTCATTAGTTCGAATGAGACAGATAACTTAATTCCAGAAACGAATAATGGCCACGGAGCAGCCTTCACTAGTGACAGTACGTTCATAACTATACTGATGATGATTTCTATGCTTTCCGTCTCGTTTTCCTAACGTCTTTGTCTCTTGAAACTATTTTCTTTATTAATTGGTGTCCAGCAATGAGGAAAACTCGATAATTCTTTTTTTTTAATAGCCTTATTTATTCTGCACGTACGTCGAACGGGAAAAATAGCCGATAATAGTTTATTCAATAAAGAGGTAGAAGAAGCTTTCTAAAACGTGATAATATGTGGACCTGGGACACTCCTCTCTCTCTCTCTATCGCTGAAGGTGAAACTCCAAATTTACCGCAATACGGATTATCTCAGTTTCGTTTCCGGTTGTTAAGTCCTCGGTGGCGCCCCTGGAGTCCTACCGCATTGGGCAGTCATGAAGAGAGTCAGGAGAGTCTCCGGGGAGTGAGGCGGAACGGGGAGGGGCATAGGAGACAGCCATTAAGGACTAGAGGGGGCTGATTAGTGATTAACCACGCGGACGCACAATGGGATAGGTGGGCGACCCTTTAACGAGGAGGGCGATGGGGGGTTTAGGAAGAGATTAGCGCTCTCGGGATCGCACGTACCACTGTAACGGGGGTAACGCCAGCGTTACTCCGAATGATTATAGCCCGGTCGATAATGTGACTAATCGGAATATTTATGCATTTCGGGGTAACACGACGAAGGACGAGAGGTCGCGCGAACAGACGTTTGGCGGCCTTGGGTTCATACTTCGAATTTTATTATCCACTGACAGGTCTTTAGCGCACAGCAGATTATATAATAAATACCGTGCAAAGTCCAAAAACCTACTGTCAAAAAAACCGGGCATTTTAAAAGTTTAACTGTTTGTTAAATTAAAAAAATAATGATTTCAGAAAAGTACAAATAAATGAAACTGAAATTACTTTACTTTTTTACATTACACAATGAAAGTAACACAGAAAGTCCTTATATACTAAATATCAATTCGCTAGAAGCCCTAAGTCCGATGAGAGGTAAATTACCACCACCCCGCCCTAGCATCTACGTATAACTAACTCGGTACGCGGCAATGTATATATATATATATATACATACATGTATATATATATATATATATATATATATATATATATATATATATATATATATACATATAAGGGATAATCAGGAAGTAACATGGCTGAGGAAAATATTAAAAACAATTTGCTATAGTAAAATATATTTATTGCCCTTAAATACTCTCTTTCTCTGCCGTAACACAATTATCTCGTCTTATTTTCCATTTATCTAATACGGTAAAAACAATTGTTTGCTAGTTTATTGAATACTGTTCAGGTCATAACAGGCCACAAAACAATGGCGTCAATTCTTTTTTAACTTCCGCATAGAGAAAAAATTGCATGTTCCGAGATCTGGTAAATAGAATAGCCATGATCTCCAACCAAAACACTTTGATGGTTTGTTGGCAAATTTTAGAGCGATGCGCAGGTACATTATTGTGGCGCAATATGCAAATGTGTTAAATAATATGGAGACGTTAGTAATGCTAATATCAGGCCTCTCAGCACATTGGAGTAGCACTCGACGTTTACTCTTTAAGCTCATGGAACGCCGCACCGTGGCCGTAAATGACACCAATTATTTCAAAGGGAATAGAATGCGAGACTAATCCGGAATTTCAAAAAACTTTCGCCTTCCTAGGGAGGGGACTCCATTAGCGTCCTTATCAACAGCAATGGGGCGTCACACTACTCGTCACAAGAACTTCGTTCAAAAGCAATTGATCTCGAAGTCTTCCTTACAGGTGTTACTTGGGGGTGTATATTTTTTCAGGAGATGGGTGTATGTTGGGTTGTGTGCCCGTGGATCTGTGGCAGTAGGATTCTGGGATAACTTATTCTAGACAGGAGTCGCAAATTATTCAGACATTTAGTGTAACTTAGGTGACATATATTTCAGGGCAAAGTGGCGTAATTATGTTGCATGCAATTAGGGGTAATTTGGGGTGTTTCTTAGTTTAAGTTTTAAGGGGGATTGTTGAGCGTAAGTTGGGTAGCATAAAATCGGGGACGTTTGAAGTACGTTTGGTGGTACATATACATTTAAGGGCAAGGAGACCTATGGGTGGTATACATTTAAGGGGCAGCCGAGTGCACAATGGGTGGCATAAAACTCAGGGTTGATACGTTAAGATGGTTGTATAGTTTTAAGGGGTAGCCACGTGTTGGGTGGGAGGCATAAAGTAATAAGTAAGAAAACTTTGCGATTTAGCCTGATTGATTTACAAATTATTTACAATAAAATTAACACGAGATAGTATCTCCGCTTAATACAATTACCCGCCCTCGCCAAAGGCGAGGCAACTGTATCCATAAAAGACATATGCCTAAAAAAGAACAAACTTAACGAATTACATTATGGGTTTCTTTTGGACGTTTTCTAGTTCAAAAAAGAAGAATCAAGTTCTTCACACTCCGCCTCACCTCCACTATCATTACTCTATCCCGCTACTTTTCCGGAATAAAAAAAGACAGCAGCTGCATATGTATAAGCACGTGTGTATGTATATATGTATGTTGACTGTGTGTGTGTATACGTGTGTATATATATATATATATATATATAATTATAAAGCACAAAAAATTTCACGCGACACCGTCACCATGTCCTTGCAGATAGTTTCCTCGCAAAAGGATAACCAAAAGGTGTTTTTAGAAATGAAAGGCTGAAAAGGCAGGTCAAACCCTTTTCCATCCTTCTTCCTCTTGATCCCAACCCAATCCCCACCCCCTACCTCTCACGAAACCATCCGATTTTTTTATTCCACCCTTTACCCCCTGCTTTCTGTATAAGTCCCTTCATTCTGTACTCCTTTCCACCAACCCAACCCAACCCAGTATCTCTTCCTCCCCCTCCTCTCTCTCTCTCTCACCCTCCTTCCAGCGGTCTCCCCTTCCTCTTCCCGTGCTCTTCCCTCCACCTCTCCCTCCTTTTTCTCACAGAGCAGCGCATCCTTCAGTCACACTACTCCTTTTATCTCGAGTGGCACCCTCCTCTTTCTCTCCCATATACCTCCCCTTCTCTACCTTCGAACCTACTCCCACTACACTCCCCCTCTTTCCCCCCCCCTTTTAATATGGCCCCTATCCCCCATTTCCCCCTCCATACACAAGCGCGTTTCTCTTGTAACGTCTCCTCCATAACAAATTCCCACCCACTCCATCCCCCCTATCTCTGCTACCACTTCCACCATAACCAACCTCTCTCCCACCCTCTCCCTCTCTCTCCCACTTTCTAACTTCCTCACTCCCTCGAAACCCTCCGAAACCCCACCACACTAACCCCGTGGTCCCTGGTCTGACTTCCTCCCTCCAGGCCTTAACAGACAATCGACCGACCGAACGAAAATCCCCGCCAACCTCTCTCTTCTCCTCTCAACCTCCTCTTCTTCCTCTCAACCTCCTCTCCTTCCTCCCAGAGCACTCCTTTAACTCCTTCTCCTCCTCCTCTCTCTCTCTCCGCACCCCCTTTCAACCCTGCCCCTTAGGCGGTATTTCCCCCATTGTCCCTAGTTTGACCCTCCGCGGGTAGAGGGCAGGGCGGTAGGCGAAAAAAAAGAGGGAGACGTAGGGAGAGAGTGGGAGATTGGAGAAGCCCTTTAAGGGATGGGACGGAGGAAGGGAGGAAGGAGGAGGAGAAGAATCTGTTTCTGAGTTCCGCCGCCGTAGGGGCGTTCCGTGTCGACGTAAAGGGAAAGACTTGCACCCCCCCCCCCTTCCCCTTATCCTCCCCTTCTCCCCCTCCCCATATTCCCTCTTCCCGTCCCCTCAAAAAGCTTGAGTCTTCGTGTTCCTCTCTCTTCTTTTATTCATCCTTCCCTTTTTCTACCCATTTTTTCCATTCGGAGGATATTCTGATCTCCCTCCCTCCTCCGCTCCTTAACCTCCCACTCGCTCCCTCCCCCCACCCTTCGTCACGGGCTTCCGAGATTAGTAATGAGAATCCGTGATCCCCAGCGTTCCACTAGCTCTCCTGTTGTTTTATTTTCGCAGCGAGTGACTGCGATGAGTGGATACGTACACCGCTCTCGTTTGTCTTTCTCGGCCTTTTTTTGTTATTATTTAGCGTGTCGTTTTTTTTCATATCGGCTAAATGGATAGGGAGATAAAGAATGAGACGAAGAGGAAAGGTGGGAGTTAAACAAATCTGTGAGAGCTAGGATAAAAGGGGGAGTGTTTATGCGGGATTCAATCAGACGATCCTTTCTTATTTTCGCCAGAAAAAAAATCATAACACCACGCAGAGATAAATTAATATATTTATATGGATAAGCACGCGCGCGAACAAGAATGCGCTCTTTTGCGACCAGCTGTCTTTAATTGGAAAATAGCGAACAGAACTTCATCCTAAATTTAATCACACCATGGGAAATTAAATATTTTCCTTTTAAGGTCTTTACGACTGGGTGTAATTTATATTTTTAATCTTCGCCGTTAAAATAATGCGCTTATCATACCTCGAGGTTTCTTTTCGTCAATTAAGTTATATAAATTAGTTGTCATGCTCCAAGAGCGGCTAAAACGCTTAGCATTTAAAAGAAATTCCTACTCGAGGAAAACCGCTGAATTAAATTACATCTGTAAAAATTACTTCGCTACATCTTTTAGTAAATGCTTCATTTGAGGAGATTAAACAATATTTTAGAATTTTTTGTTGGCATATCAATAAGGAACAGGAGTTATAATGATTTATGAAAATATTTGGTTTAGAATATCATGGAACACCTAGTGAATCATTAAATGTGATTTGATTAAATTTAAGAAAAAAAAATGATTTAGAGAATCTCCGAAAGGATAAAGAATGTTTTAAGCAAACAATTATTGCTTTTACGAAAATTATTTATCTCTATAACAGGGATGACAAACGTTATCCCAGTATCTTTTTATTTAAACCTGAAAAGGAAACAATTTTCTTACTGCACGATCTGTTACTAAAGGTATTCTAGCAATTCTATGGTAAAGGAGTTTAACATTCCGCTTTAAAGAACGTAGTAATCTTGATCATAGTCAATTATCTACGGTTTGTTTTTTATACGAATGTTTCTCAAATCTTTTCTCAGATTATCTGAAATAAAACATAACATCTTCCTTCCGCTTTGCCTCTTTTTTCGATTAACATCTGAAGCTAGTATACAGAGACATATGAAGAACTGCGGTAGTGCGTCAGCACAGGAGACACTCATTTGCCGTATAGACAATGCAACATATTCCTACTGCTTTAGAATTAGATTGACTTTATGAATTTTTTAGCATTTCTACTTCGCAGACTTTTCACGGAAATTTATCAACATTCTTCTCGAAATAAACGCCCTCATTTTCCCTAACCGTCCTACGTAATTTCTTATTCTTCGCAACATCACTTAAATATAACTACGTACTACGTTCTTCTTCCCAAAGCTGCAACTATCAAAAGAGAAATTCCGATTTATATGAAACTGACTGCTTATTTTATTATGACGAAACTATTAAACTGCATGTTAAAATTATATTTGTGTATCAATACCTTCGAAAAAGTATTGCGTACAAAGTTTCCATACGAATTTGTATCAGTCAAACTTTTCATCTCGTTTACGGTTTAGAGAACGTAAAGAAATAATTGTCGAAGCGAATAGAGTATCACCAACATTGGAAAAATCCTATTGTTTACACTTTGAAATAATATACATACATGTTTTTATGCGATGCAAATAAAAAATCAAAAATCACGGGACGAACGAAAACAGTTATTGCAGACTGAATAATTCGTCCCTTATCCCGCTTGCACTCGAAACTAGAGCATTTTTTCCTCAATGAATCACCGATTGAGCGCCGTGACCTGAATGTACTCATTCGAGCTGACAGAAATGTTCCGAGTTGTTGCTTTTCCTCATCTGAGCCAAAGCGGTGTATCTATAGCGCATTAGCAAAGCCCAATTTCTCTTTGTGACCTCTTCAACGAACAATACAAGGGAGTAACGGTCGCCGCGCGGCTCGAAATGAACTTTGACCCAGCAAATGAGGGAGTTGGAAAATTGCCTTCACAAAGACTACTTTCTTCACGCAATGATATCAGGAAAAAAGTGAATAAAACATCTTTTACTCGCGAAGACTGTTAAAAATTAAAGAAAGAAATTTGATTTTGTCACAGGCAATAGGCTGAAATAAGTACATTAACATGTGTTACATCCGATTTTATTCCGCAAATTGTCAGAATCTGACTAATTTTTTAGAATAAAATTAGCAAATAACTCGTTACCTTTACAGTGAAACCGAGTGAAATAATGTAAAAGTGCTACTGCAGCGACAAAAAGAATATTTTTCCAGAAAATATGAATATTTGGGATAAATGAAAATTATCTTAACTATATAAAAATCTTAGTTCTTGCCTATTGTCTCTTTACAAGCTCTCCGGGTATTTTAAGCCCACACTATTTAAAAAAGGTAACTTCTGAAATGTTAAATTAAAATATGCTTTATCTCTCTAGCTCACCTCAATCAGGCCGGTAAATCCAACATGTCATGCAGCATAAAAATAAAAAATAATAAAGTAAATGTATTAAAGGCTCCATATGGTGCCTTATTCAATTTCGCTAATTAGGTAAAAGAAGACCTTCGGAGTTATAATTATAAAAAACAAAATAAAATGACGAAGCCGCTTCATTTTTTTTAGAGAAAAGCTTATTTTTATTCTAATTTAATATATATGCTTGATTCGAGGCTATTAAAGTCGATATATTAATCGATAGATATCGAATTATACTGATTCCGTTTTAAGATGTAGAATATTATCTTTCACCAGATCGATATTAATTACAGGAGACAAAAAACGAAATTAAGCCGACTCGGGATATTTAATAAATTTATCGAGTTATCGGAGTATTCAGTCCGTTAAAGATTCTTCTAATTTTTACTGGGGTTTTATGATCAACTTTTTGGGTCACTTTAAACGAACTAATACAAAGAAAAACAATTTTAAGCGTATTAAAAAGATTCGCAAAATCTTTAACATTCAACGATATAAACTTCTTTGATTTCTTAGCCAATTCCATAACAATCTTCAAACGAAGACTTAGCAATCGGGGCAAAAGGTTTTCAGCGTAAATCCTGCACGCTGCTTGGTAATCCCATCGCAATGTGATATAATTAACAATCTTAACCAAAACCAGTTGATTCATGGAAAGAGTTAGTTCCGTTAGGAGAATCCTCTTTAATATATAGTGCCATGGCCCGTCAAAAATACTATACGTGACTGATATTACCTATTATAAAATATTTTCATCAAACGTTTCGAGACATTAAAAGTAAAAATATACGGGCAATCCGGTCCCGTTTTCCTTTACTTCATAGAACGAATCAAGAAACAATTTTTCGAGCAATTCATATTATCCTTGTAAATAAAATGACTCGATTACAAAAAAACGTTCCAGCTCGTAAGTCAAAGGGAGCGCACTACAGCAGCTTACAAGATGGGTAGAAATGACCCAATTCGATGTATCGGAGTGCACAGACTGGCAGCAGAGGGCGAAAGAGCGACAGAGAGCGAGAAAAGTGCGATGCCTTTTTTTCTCCCGATCCCGGACATAAATCAGCGCGAAATCCATTCGCCCGTTTTGCGAATTAACGTATCACAACGTCCCCACTTAATTTTATACAGGTTAATTACCTCGATCCCTCCACTAAATAAGATTACTGCGGCGCTCTATCGTACGTAAAAAATACTTCCCTCCACCCTCCCCTTCCCTTGCCCAGTCCACCGGTAGACGAAAGCGGGAATCGCCGGGAATAATAATTGCGCGTGCAGTTCAAGAGCTTCACATCTTCCATTAATCTCTCTTCCCCCGTTCGCCTCCCCTCGCCCCACACCCCTTATGCGCCGCCGCGGAGAACAAATTGCGGGAAGGAGAGCGAAGCTCAAACAACTGAACCCCGGGGAGCGAAATCCGCCGCTAAGTCACCTGTCTAACCTCTCCCTCCCTCCTATTTTCACTCCCCTCCCACTCCGGCGACTCTCCCCTTCCATTTTACCGATTCCCACCCTTTTGCGGTCCGAAAAAAGGACGTTGGGGGAGGAAGGGAGGAAAAAGGGAGAGAGAGAGAGAGAGGAGGGGAGGCATAAAAAAAGGGAGTTCCAGGTCAAACAGTGGCCCGGAGATTACGAAATGCGATGTTTGCTTTGAGATCGCCGCTAGTTAATTCGGGTCAGAGTAATGAAAAAAAAAAGAGAAAGATTCCCCTACCGCCGTTATTTTCCTAATGAGGTCGGCGCACGTGTGTGTGTTCCCATGTGTGTGTGTGTGTCTCTCCTAACATCTATCTACCTCCCTCTTCCACTCCTCCGCTTGCAATTGAAAGGTTGCGGAATTGCCTCCTCCGAACACGGCTATTCTTTGTTCCCGCCTTATTCCCTTTCCAATTTATCGCCTTATCTCAACTACCTAACTCTGTTCCCCCTCTCTTACCTCACTCTCACTACCTCTCTCCCTTCCTCTCAGACACTCTCTCTCGCACTCCTACTTCTGTTTCGCTACCCGAATATCTTCACGTGTTGAGTCGTCCGTCGGCTGGCTGTTTCATCTTCGCATCCGCCGCTGTCGCCTCCTAGGCGCCTTATAACCTCATATTTCTTCATTTGACTGAAGGCTCAGTCAAAGGGGGCGGAATGGCCAGGGCCGCGGAGAGCCAGCGCGGGCTAATACCATTACCGGGCCCATTTTCTCTGTTCTAAGGAGGCTCCACCGGAAATTCAAGATAATGTCAATTTCCTCGTATTCACAGTAACGATAGAAGAAGCCATACTCTATGACATGCTGCAGAGAAAAATATAGGTGGACGTATTCGTTTTTTCAATAAATGCATTTAAAAGTACGGGAATTTACACAGCCAACATAGGCGAGCTAGTCGTGCTGAACACGAAATTAACCACTGAAATTCGTAAGTAAATGAAATATACACCAAAAACACAGCAAATATGCGCAAACATGAGAAGAATACAAATATATATTTAAGTATGTACCTTGACGCACTTATTTACGAGAAATTGAATAATATTAATAAATAAAATCGCCGCTTTGGGATAGTCAGCTACTTTACAATTTTAAACTTGGCAACATTGTAGCACTAGCAGACGGCTGCTTAGACGTTAAATATGGTTCATAGTCCGATATGGCGGTTTTATTCGTAAATAATAATAGATTTCTCGTAAACAAAAGCGTTAAAATACATACATATTTTTATTCTTCACGTTTCCGCATAGTTGGTGTATATTTCATTTATCTGTAAGAAATCCTGTACTTTGTAAGAAGAAAGTTATTATCTTACATTGGCGGTGAAATGGACGTAATCTTTACATATTATGTCTCAGCACGTAAAACTTAAACGTCTAAATATTGCAAGAACATGATAGATGATTGTTTTAATAGAGGATTGTTTTATTCATCAGATTAAATAAAACGAATAAGATCGGTACGTATTTACTTATTTAGATGCAAGAAATTGTGGTACTGGTCGGTTCTCCCCTCGCAAATTGCATTTCTCATTATTTGATGGTTTTAGCGCTAATAGTTTCCTTATCACTTTTAAGTTAAACAAGACGAATGTTAACAAAAAACGACAAGGGTTATCCGCCACTACCACCAAACCCGTGAAATCGGATAAAATAGATAAAAGTTAATAAATTGTTAGTGCTAAAACCACCTAATAATGAAAAGGAACACCGAACACCACCCCACAACCCGTTAAATCAGACAAAATTAATAAGAATTTAATTTAATTTTCTTATTTATTTATAATATTGGGCTAGATTTGCGGGGGGATAACAGACCGGTAGGTACCGAAATTGCATATCGAAAATGAAAACTTTTTGGAAAGTATAATCGTTATAATTAGATTCCTGAAACCATTTCATATCTCCCTCGATTATTGTTTTATTCACAGCATAAAAAATTAATGATCATGAAGAAAATCATCGATACCCGATTCCTAATTTAGTAACTAAGTAAAGCATTGGTAGAATATATTAAATCTTTGCGTTATCAATTTTAATAGCTGCATTTAGTACAGTTCAGTTTCCCAAATTGTAACCCAATAGAACTTTTCCATTTGTAGACTTTTCTTGCTTTCTGTAAAGTAAAAAGTGAGCTTTCTATAAAGGAAAAAAATGAGATTATATTCCTTGGTTGTAATTTATATCAGCATAATTTCAGAGATACCATTTTAAAACTTCTGTTATTATAAGCAGATGCTTTATTTATTTATTTTCAGGCAAAGCAAGATATTTTATCAACACAACCACAAACCGAATCAACCATCCAGACACCAAAGTGAAATCATGCCTTGGATGGCGTTGTTGCCGGAAATGCATTATTGCAGCGTTGCCAAGTCGTTATTTCTTAAATGTAATCCTCATTATTCTCTACCTCTCACTTTGTTTACGAAATAAGTGGTACTTTATGATATCTCAGGTATTAAGAATGCTATTCTAAGAAAAAACAACAATTATTCTTTGCACGTAAATAAAATGTGGCAACAGGTTCATTTCGCCATTTCTGCAGTCAATGCAATATTTTCGTGACATTTAAAAATATTAATAGGCTTTTTATCCTACTGCAAAGCAAGCAATTGTAGCAAATAACTTCCTTTAGTCACATGATAATCGGAAGGATTATACTCGCACATTTATTAGAAGCTTTCTCGGGAGTTGAATAATATAATAGTTTTGCCGGCTTGTTGACTCATGCAGTTACGGTGGAGCCTCCTTAAGTTCGAAAAGGGAACGTGACCCCTCGGCAGACCGAGGACGACCGACTCCCCCTCCCCCTTCTCAACGGTATTGGCTCGCAGTATTATTAAAAAATTTGTCAAATACCATCCATTTAAATTTTTTATAAAAAATAAATGTAAAATATATATTAGTACTATATGTAACACATCATAATTAGAATGGGTAAGATTCGATTACTTTGAAAGTCATACCGCCGTCTTAGATCAGGTGTCTCAAACTCGCGGCCCACGGGCCGCATGAGGGCCGTGCGATGCATTTGTGGGGCCCGCGAAGCAATTTACTTTATACTACGCGATCCAAACTCAAATCTATTCCTGATAAAATATTTCACGCAAATATTTCAAAATAATCTAAGAAGTTATCAGAACGACAACCCTTAACTAGCATTTTTGTAATGACTGCGTGTAACACGCGCAATAGAGCGATATAAACATATAAATTTGGTTGTACCTACATATATCATAATAGCGTAACATTAAGTTTGTTACTGAATGGTCGCGATTTCGTAATTGTACGATTCAACGCATAAAATTTAGTTTTTCATCTCTAAGAAATTGGGAGTAAACAATATTGCTCATTAGCACTTACCGTAAGACGACACTCCCGGACCCAAAGACGGAATTTCCCAAAGAAGAGAAAAATAATAGTAGTGGGGAGGAGTTTCAGGGTGCTAAGGGGCGATAAAAAAGTTGATTTGGGAAAACCCAAATCCAAATCTGTGAAATCGAAATGGGAAATGGAGAAAACGCCGCCAGTTGGTATTGGGTGCACCCGCGTATTGCGATAGGAAAACCTTATGACAGATCCTAATACGGGGCCCCTCACAGGCCCACGCCCCGGGGACTTTGCCCCGGTATCCCCACCCTCTCGGTGGCCCTGGGAATGGCTTTATATTTTCTTGTTATAATTCCATCCAGAGAAGTACAGTGGTTTTCTTTCCGACCGATTCTTCGCGATGCCGTGATTCGCCGCAGTTTTCGCGTACCCTGCATTTTCTTTCGTTACTCTTGGCTGAGACATGGGAAGAAAAAGCGGTTGTCTAATTAGAGACCAAAGTGATAATAGAAAACACTGAATTTACACGACATCTATAGCCAACCAAGGTGAAGTATGTTTGCAAAATTCCCAAATCTTTGGTCATTGTGATCGATAAATTATATCACGCACGCTGAACTTTAAACAATAAATTAGGAACTAAACAAAGCGTAAAACAACACGTTTCCAAACAAATACAAATAAAACTTATAAACTGGAAAATGAGGATGAATATTTCTAAAGCTCCATGCATAGTGGACGTGTGTATTTTCGGTAAACTCGCAACGAATCCGGGATATGCAAATGCGGGAAAATATAGTTTAAGTACATTTTTGACACATTATAGTCAGCACCGCATAAGAACTGATAAAAGAATCCTATGACAACGCATTTAAAATTAGAGACAATCCTACGGTTATAATAAATTTGCAAAAATGAAGTTAATTCGAACACGGCGCTGTATTTACCGTAATGCATGCGCTACCGCGAGACCGAAAGAGAAATCATTCGGCCGCTAGTCCCATAATCCATATTCAGGATTCCATTTCGAATTCTAAAGTAACGAGATGTAATCTATGAAATATTCAACAGCGAACTCAACATTTAAATTAATATTCGCTTCATGCGTCGCGTGATTATTGCTCGATGTTTATTTTTTCCGCCGCCGCCGCTCCAAGAGAACCGCACCTCCGTCGTTGATAACACAATAAGCGGAAATTAACGTTAACCTTATTTGGCGAAATAACGCAAAGTTCCGACTTTTATTTCCCCTCCCCGCCGAACGAAAAGCCAAAAAAAAAAAAAAAAGATGAAACGTACGCCCTCCAAAACGAGGGGTTACGGCTCACGAATTTTGGACTGATTCCATTTTATGTTCGGCCGTTATGGACCACTTTTATCGAGGAGGAAAACTCGACGTAGACCCAGCCCCAAAAAACGAGCAATAGCAACGATTACCGTGTAGCGATATCGATTACGTCAAAAATCACTTGATATGATCCGAGCAAGGAAGTGATGGGGGAGAAAAAGAAAGGGGTTGGGTTGGGGAGAGCGATACACACACACAAACACACCGACTCAGAACGAAGTCTCTCGACAGAATTCAACGGATGCAAATAAAGCGAAGGAAACTTATCTCCACTACCCTTTCTCTCTCTCTCTCTCTCTATCTGCCTATCTCTATCTCGACGGAGTAAGACTTACAGCTGTTGCACCTCCACAGAAGTCAACCCTTATTCACGTTTTGCAATTATTGATTCCGCTCTGACGTCGAGATACGTCTGGGAAAGCCATTATTCCTCGCTCGGTTTCTTTTATTCCTCGCTCTCAATTTGGCTCCCTTCCCTTTACTCCTCCCCTTGATATATTTTCCCCTTTATTTCCGCTATATTCGGTCCTGTTCATTCCTCTCTCTCTCTCTCTCTCTCTCTCTCTCTCTCTCTCACACACACACACACGATCTCTTCCCATCGGGAAAAACGTCCTTTTTATTTACATCCGCTCCCCATTTTATTTTTACTTTTGTATTCAAATCTAATTTTCGTAAACCTCATCACCGCAATCGCTCTTCGACTCGGATTTAATCTTCTCGTTTCTCCCCGAAGATATAAGCGTTCCCTCCCATTTTCCTCCTTTAAAAAAAAAATTCTGGTAGCGAACGAGGCGAAAGTAGAGTGGAGGGGGTGGGTTACATTATAATCCGCCTACCGATCGATAATATGGATCAAAACTGAATTGGCGGATGTGCAAATCGTATACGGCGGAAATATTCCCGCGCGCGCCGTGGTTTCAATGATATAAACAGGTCGAGGGTTTTTTCGGACTTTTTGCCGTTATGTGGGGCATTCTCATTCGTTTATAAAGTTTATACAGGAAAGTGTGTTACACATACATACATACACGCGCGCGCGCGCACACACACACACGTATATATGGTATTGCAGGAAAAGATATTCTTGCATAATTTAGCGACTTTAATGAAAGCCAAAAGTTTCAATCCTGATTATTTTTAGAATATTATCCTGTGCATTAAGAGAAAATTTGAAATTATTATTATTATTATTCGAAAGGGTTGCCAATGTAACCTTTCCCGTTAAAATACATATTCAACAAATTTGGGACCATAAGTTTGAAACGACAATTAATATTCATTACAACTAATTAACATGCCATAATTTATAAATAAGTCGCCACAAACTTCGAACATGCGTAGTTACAATTATGACGATAAAATTAAAATTACTTTAATGCTTATTTTTTAAAAATTCATTGGAATCAGGGGTCGCATAAGCATTGCTAAATTAATACCTTTTATCTCGAATATCAAGAAAAAATTAATACTTAACGTGAACTAGCGAATAAAAGACTCATACAATGAGATTGAATTAAAGATTCTGAAGAGCGCATTCTTTCGAACACAGAACAAAAAAACTAGCCAATTCGACCATAGGATGCATGACAGTAACGATAAATTTAAAACCTCAGAATTCGAAAAGCAACGATACAATGAAAAATAGTACTACTGGTCAAACTTCCCGGTTTTAAGTATAAAATAAACAATTTCGAGACCCAATTAGGAGTTCTCGTGGCAATATAGTTCGAATAAAGATTCCCTGAAGGAATAATAGAGTAGCAAGAGATAGAGAACTAATCAGAATTTTAATCACTACGACCTATAAGATGAACAAATCAAACTCTACCGGAGCGCCTAGGAAACGTTACGAAGATGTTGGATCAGGAATTTAGGAAATTCGTGAGAAGCGACTTCTTGTTGAAACATGATACGATTCTGTTTAACCTGACTGTACACGTGCGGGGCAATTTTCTATCCCAGCCTAAAGTTTTTTGCAGCTACGGTTTATTTTTATTGTTACCAAACTAAGGTCTGCGAGAAGTGATTTCACCTTACTTCATCATTTTATTCAAGACATGCATATTCGTATATTTTCCAGCAGGAGATATCGCTAGATATTCATGAAAAAATGTAAACGATATTTTCCAGCATATTGTGGCAATATACTTATATGTAATACAGGTGTACGACTCGTTACCTCAATCAAAACAATTCTCAAAAATAGTTTTACGAAATTTAAAATAGTAATTCTCTCGGTAAATATTTTGGTGACCTCCGGTCTAAGGGGTTTTTCCTCCTGTCTTTCTGTATACCTTACTATAATAGCCTTGAAAAGCTTTTTCCATCAAAAATTCTAATCTCGTTTAACATTTTGCCGAATTCAGCTGATGTTTACCTGGAGGCGCAGTGGGTTGAGTGGAAAAATACCTGTCAATTCCCTTGTGCAACATTATATTGAATTGGTTTTGGAAGTTACCGAGTCAACATTAGCGCTAGTGTTTTACACTTTTCCTGAACGCTTCATATTTTCAAAGGCTATCTTTGTCATTGCAGCTTTTCACCTTCCAAATTGAATAAATAGACTTTAATTTATTTATGTACGCAACATAAACGTTGAGCCATGTTACTACATATAAATATAAAAAATAAAAAGTATGAATTTTGGGATACTTTGTAACCTACACATAGGCTATATTTACAACTGTCTCTCGGTAAGTTACTCCAGCCACTTTCCACATAAAGGAAATAAAGTTCGCCCAAGGAGAGCAATAAAGAGCGAAGAAGAGTCGAAAGGGCGAAATCCTATGAAAGGATAGGCGTAGATAACCAGTATGGCGAAGATAACAATAAAACTCAATGGTGCAATTTTAAGAGGAAAAATTTGCAAAACATATTTGACTTCTAATTTTAATACTTTATCATGTGAAAACTGAAATTGATGATAATGGTCAGTAAAAAGAATAATGAAACAAATGTTGAGCTAGGTAAAGGTGGAATGGATAGGTAAACCATAAACACCAATAAAGTTATTTCCATTAATAATCCCAACCAACCAAAGAAGAGTTTATTTCCATTAATAATCCCAACCAACTACAGAAGAGTATAGATTTAGAAATAAATAAAATTTATTTGGGTTGAGTGTCACTAGATAATTACCGAAATTTGTACGCATCTTAATATCAAAGGCTGATGTTATCACATAAATTTCAGATAATGATGTATCAAAGTTGTATCCGGCGATACCATTAAACTTTTGTATTAAGATTCGTACAAATTTTGTTAATTAGTATCCTGACACTAGATCTGTTATTAATAGGAAATTTTGAGATGACACTCGCCCCTAGTCCAAATTTAATCTATTTTTTTAGCTTTTTAGTGCGTTGATATAAAAGTTGTAAAGGCATTTAAAAACATTTTTGCATTTTTTGCTCTTTGAACAAACAGAAACAAAAATCAATTTTATTATCAATTTATTTTCAACTTGGCGTATATTTGCAGCATTTGATAATGATCGCTTTTGTCCACGTTGATCAGGAGTTGGTAGTTGAAAGAAAAGATAAAACGCCACAAGTGATCTTAATATAAAAGTATACATAAACCACGAGAAATCGTCACTCACTTATCGTCCCGGGCGTAATCCGTCGAGTCCGAATCGACGAAGATGACGTCCACGCTCAGATCGAATCCCCTGAGAGGCGATGGTGGGAAGTAGGAGTAGGAAGGCTGCTGGGGCACCTGCTGCTGCGACGGACCCTGAGGGATGCCTTGCTGGTTAGGCAGTGGGGATGGGTGGGCCATTGGAGCGTTGGCCATGTGGGGAGGCGGAGGCCCCAGGGGGGCGGGTAGCGGAGAGGAGTGGAAGGCCACTAGCATGTGGGGACCCCTGGCGGTGACCCTTGGGAGGGAATCCCCTCCACACGCCCTCAGGAGGACGGGGTCGTCGGTCGAAGGGCCATCGTAAAAGATTAGCCAATCGCGATCTCCCCCGCCACAATCAGAACCCTCCAATAGGCGGACTCCACTGGACGAGACACCGATGCCGCCCTGAGGACAAAGGATGTTAGTGAAGAGTTAGAAGTGAACTCTGTCCAAAAATTATCTCTTTATCTATTAATTAAATTTGTCTTCCCTATACGAGATTTATATATTTGGGAGATAAGGAATGAGTTTTCAAGTTAAACAAAATGGAATGAGTTTTCAAGTTAAACAAAATATCATGTATCGTACATTCTAATAGGATGGATGGAAATGAGTTAAGATTTTGGCTATTGATTCACGTTCCACGCTATCCGGGAATATGACGGAAAAAGGTGATGAAATTTATGGTTGACTATGTTTAATCTGCGTTAGAATCATTTATAATATTTGAAATCATTCTGGGCGTTAGCGAATCTTTAGAAAATGAGTTATAAAACCATATAACAGTTTATATTAAATTGTCGATCAAGTTAATTCCAGCAGTATTAATAGATTAAAAAAGGAAATATATCGTTTAGTAAATTATTTAAAATTATGCTTCATGGGCCAAAAGGTATTGGTTGAAAACTTTAAATTTCATTACGTATAATATTGACTCTCTACAAATATTTAAGATGGCAGCGAATCATCAAAATAAAATTTAAAATTTTTGGCCGAACATTAAGTTTAGTACAATTGCAAGGGAGAGGCGATTTCCCCGGGCGCCGCAGCGAAGAGGCGGCAATAGACAAGTACGAGTATATATTTTGCAGAAAATATTTAGAAATAAATTTCTTTGGGTCGAATGTATGCGTGTAGAGAAAAAATTCAATATGATTCATGATTTGGAACACATTTTAACCTACTATTTGTATAAATGTGAGAGCTCGAGGAAGGTGCTTTTCGGTCTTTTCTCATTACGGTACCGGTTATGTTCAAGGTAGCATGTATCAACGTTATCTTTCGAGAATCATCAGAAATCAAGCTCAAATTTGAGGTATTTTTTTACGACGAAAAGTTAACATTGAAGCATTAGATAAAATTAAATACCTCTAGATTGAAAAAAAGAATACTAAGATTATCAAACATACGAAATGTACATAAAGTTGTCAAATATTTTCGACCGTTAAAGATGTACATTCAGGACCGTCAACATTGCGCATGCATGACGATGCGGAAATGAAACATAAAATGGCAATAAAGGCCTCTCGACTCTCTTAACAGCTCTGTCACTCACCGTGGGAGGGTGTGGCAGGTGATGGGGAGGATAGTGGCCACCCTCGCCCCCGGGGTCCGCATCTGCATACGCCTCACTCCACGGGTCCCAACTGGAGTTGACTCTCTGTCCACCCATCCTTCCCATGCCACCCATCCCTCCTATGCCTCCCATCCCGCCCCCCATCCCGCCTCCCATCCTTCCCAGTCCGCCCCCGCCCATCCCCGGCACGACTCCCATTCCTCCCAACACTTCCTCTCCCTGCCTCCGAAGCATTAGCAGCCGGAAGAGGGGGTCGTTGGGATTAGCCGGCGGTTGGAGGTGCGAGAACTGAGAGGGCAGCGGCGGAAGCGGAGGAGGGGCCGGTGGGGCCCCTCTTCTCAGCCTCACCCTTCCGTCACCCTGCCCCACGGAGATCATGGCGTGCTTGCACGTCGGGACGCTACGCTGTCTTATACTCATGTAACAAGTCACGTTCCTCGGATAGACGCCGGGGTAGTTAGGGGACTGCAGGCGACAGACTCCGCCTCCGGCTCCGGGTAGGTCGCCCACGCTGCCGCCTCCGCCTCCTACCCCGCCGCCTCCGCCGCCCCCGGGGTCTGAGGAGGAGTCACCTCCTGCGAAAATTGGTGTGGAATATTTTCAAGCGGCCGGCTTTCAGTTAGCGCCTCTCAACCGAGTGAAATGGAAACCACACAGATCAAAATGCACCTTAAAAAATTCAATAAAAAGAAACTTTTCATTATCACGACAGAACTTAACATGGACAAATGTATGAGCGAAAATTCTCAATAGTAATTTTGCTCGAATATAAAGATAATTTGGTGAAAATAATAAAATAAAAAACATAAGCGATAATAGAAATGATGTAGGCAACTATGCATAGGAATTTCATTTAACGCGATTTACGGAAACTAACGGTGTACGATCAATGAATGCTATTATAAAAATGAAAAAAAGGAGGACGTTCTAGCACAACCTTATTAATAGCACTGGGCGCAATTCCTTTATCTCTTCCTGAAAGTCAAGTTTGTCATAGAAAATGGCCACGTATCTAACAGGGTTTTATCGTAATTTAGAAAAACGTGAGAAAGAAGAACAGCTCGTACAACATTCCCACTTTTTTATATCTAAATAGTATTCTAAACCTCCGATAAAATCTGAGAGAAATAAAATGGCATTAAACTAAAATATCACAGTGCATCAGTATCATTCAGTAACATAATAACGAAATTATCAATAATTCGAGAAGTGCGCACGTGAAATGGAGTTGAATTTGGAAACGCTTCGTATCCAGGTTGACATTTTAATCCTAGATTTAGACGTTTAAGTCTAAGCCTTGAGGTAAGAGCTGTGGTTTTATGGACTCGAGTAAAAAACGGTTTCGCTCCATAGAGATAGAGAGGAGAAACGACTCTAGCTCTAATGAGATAGGACACGTGGGTTTTTCACCTCGAGTGCTCCTCTTGCCATTGCCAGAGGGAAACGTGCTATGTTTAAGGGGCTGCTTATGGAGATGCGAGGAAAGCTGCCGCAAGCATTAGGGACGTAAATATCTAGCTTAGTTGAACAGATATTTCTTAGCCGACTAGTTTGAACTATGCTTAAGTGGAACGGAGAAGAGGATCACTTCACGTATTTTGTAGAAACATTTCACCCATACAGAGAGAGAGAGAGAGAGAGTGTGATAGACGACGTTTATGAACAAGTTATTTTTAAGTTCAACATCGGGGAAATTCGATAACTAAAATTGCCATTTTTTAATGTGTAATCAAGTGTTGGTGATATATTTTTAAATGATTTTACTAAAAACAACAAAAACCAATAAGAAGTTCATTAATTCGAATAGATTTAAATGTCCAAGATGACGAAATATTTCTGCGCATTTCTAAATCTTAAAGTATGAGACGAAAAAAATAATCAATATCTGCTTTCTTAACGATAATTCTATCAATGGATGATTTATTTGTCCTTTTAGTTGGTAAAAAATTTGGGAAATATTCTTTCGCTGGTTTTCTGCTATTTTCACCATCAAATATTAAGTTCCTAGTACCTATAGCATAAAAGTGTGTTCACTACTTCTTTGAATCGAGAATGATGAATATTTAAACATTCACGAAGATAATAAGCAACAAATAGAAAATATACAAAATGGATAAAATCGTATTATAACTTGGCATTTGGGAGGATATAATGCTTTGAAAACCCTTTCTACACAAATGAAAACTGTTTGACTCGTATAATACGGCGAAACAGATGATTTTTCGACGCGTATTTAATTTGAATTCTGACGATTAAATTGAAATGCAAGGGGCCTTACTGGGCGAGTACCGCGCGTTTGTCCGGACACTAATTTTTTTCCTCCCCCTCGCTGCTGTTCAGCATCGCGAAGAGAATACACAATTAGGGATCCGCGTCGCACGGTGGATAGCTAAACCTTGCGGCTTCTCGGTGCATTCCGTGAGAGAAGGCAGTTTCCGGTGTCCGGTTTTACCTTCTTCTCACCTCCGCTTGCGCGGCAATGTGTGAATGGCTAAGGACGCTGCCACGGGAACCACGGCGCTGACGTGCCGTGAATATATAAATGTGTTAATTGGCCATTAGAGGTAAAAAAAAAATAAGATACGAATGATAACGCCGAAACAAGGCTGTCGAAAAATGGAAATTGTTTCGCTCAACGAAAAGAAAGTATAATTTTAACATACCTTGTTTCCAACGAAAGTGACCAAAAAAGTAGTACTCAACGCAGAAAAACTGCAAACGCGATATTCAAATTGCACGTTTAACGAAAATCATAACAAGAATACGCTTATAAAGTCTCCATATTTGAAAATCAATTCTAATCTCGTAGAGGAATAGTTTAATCTGAGAAGATTTCAAGCAATATTTTCATATAAGCATTGTGATTAAAAATTTCCTAATATTATCTAAATTTACGCCTCTACAACAAATTGTGGAATGGTTTTACAGTTAACTGGTATTTACAATAGAATATCAGAAAATGATAATTTTCATATCAAACTGGCCGCAATTATGATAAAATCCTCATGTCAGTCACTAAGCATAAAAATTCATCGACCAACTGCATACTATGCAATTCTGAAAGACTGCTTAATATTTCTGCTTCATAAGGCTTTTTTAAAATACAATTTTTAGTAAAGGCGAATTAATTTATATAAAGCTGTGATTCCAGTGTTTTTAATTAATAAACTTGCTAAATATAATCTTTGACAGTTTAAAGAAAGTTTGCTCTTTTATCGCTTGTTTCCATACATTTTCGGCGCTCTTCAGTACCGCTTCTTTTTTATCAGAATACACTAGTAAAGAGTAAATTCAATTACTTTGGAAGTTGAAAAGCCGAAATTCAATCGGTATTTCAAATAAATTGAGAAAAATGCACTTATCTAAAACTATAGTTTGTGAATAGTTTAATGACGGAAATGATTGAGAAAAAGGGAAATTAATTCCCGTTTACCTTTGGAAAACATCGAAGATGGCGACCTCCTCCTATGGCAGTCTTCGAAGTTCCTGCTGCAGTAAGTCCCCGGGACCACCGCCCCCCTGTCGTATGGATAGGGGGCGGCGGCAGGGCCGGGGGCGTAGGCGGATGGAAGGGCTGGTCCGTACCGAAGGACCGCCGCCCTCCTAGGAAGAAACCGGTACCTCATCTTGAGCGAAAAACCGGGACTCGGTCTGTATAACCTGACGGAGGCCGTCAAGGTGGCAGTCTCGCTGAAGTATACGGAGGGGGCGGATGGGGCTGGTGGCGGCTGGTGCCTCTGTGTCTGCGGCTGGGGAGCAGTCGCGGGGCCGTTGTTGGAGGCGAAGCCGCCGCACCACGAGCCGCCGGTGAAAGGGCGTCCCAGTTCGGAGAGTTGAAGATGGCCATCGGGACAGCGGTCGGTGGCCGAGGAAGGGGTCGGGTCGTAGCGACCCACTTGAAACGAGTCGAATATGATCTGTGGAGGGGAAAAAAGAAAACGGTTAAGACCCAAGTTTTAATATCTCATATAAGCAAGATATTCGACCACTATGAGGTGTAAATTGTTCCTACAACCAAGATAAGTGATGGTGAATCCTCGCTCGCCTGCCAAAATTATAAAAATTGGATTTCCTTTTCTAACTTACACGCCAGTATTAAAATACATAAAAAAAATAATTTCATGGTTCTACTATAATAATTTCTCTCAGACTTAAGAGCTCAAACTGCAGTAGATTAGTTATATAATATTCAATTTATCACTTAAAAAGACATTGTTTCAGATCATTTATGGCTCTTTGAGGAATGATCTGCGGCTCTCGACGCCCATTCTCCCGCTTAAAGGGCACCAGACGACAATGACGGTCTCAATTGATAATAATATAATCGTTTTTCAATAGAAGGATCCAAAATGGACTGTTGAGTAAACATTTCATTTTCAACTTTCTCATTTTCATCTATATTCCTAGATTCATTTTCTGAAAGAATCTCTTTATTTTCCTCATTTGAATGTTTATTTATATTTTCACTGAATAAAAACTTATGTAAAATATTCTTTTGTTTCTCAAGTTATTTTTATGAATTATCTCCAAAACATCATTGTCTGAGTATGTGTGTGCAGCTTTTAAATAAACATTATCATTAAATATAGCTTGACGGTATTTAATACGTATTTTTTTCATTGTACATGCTCTGCGGCTCATCTTATGTTGGATTCTACATAACTTTTGAAAAATGGCTCTTCTTGTCAGAAAGGTTGCCGACCCCTGACCTAGATGAACGAATGCCATTTTCACAAAGACTTTTTTGCCGTAAACTGTTTTGCAAAGCTAGTGAGAGAAGGTATTTTGTTTAACATTTTGTTCATGATATCTCTAACTGGACAAATTATAAGATCCACGTGAATAATGAGGAAAAATAGTGCATGCTTTTAAAGTTTTGCCGCGGGTATTATAAAAAAAAGGGTGTTCCTCCGGCCATAAACGGATGGAGGCGTTAACCGTACCAATTATTGGTAAAATTGAACGGAATACATGTATAACTCAATTTTTTATTTGAATTTGGAAAAAATAAAAAAATCACGATCAATGAAGTTTTATTAAAATGCTGAAACTGATAGCTAAATCATGAACGAAGAAAAATTGAAATAAAAAATTTCTTGCCTTAAAAAATGACATCCAAATATTACATTATTATTTCTTACGCTTAACCTTTGGGCTGATTTATCTATGAAAATCCCTTTAATGTATCAAAATATATCTTAAACATAGGGAAAGGTCAAGGAAGGAAGATGAGCGATGAGACGTACATATATAAATACTGATACCGTAGCTATGCAATATGAATAATCATTGTTAAAGCTGATGTATCAAACTAGACAGAGTGACTGAGAATAAACGAGATGTCATATAATTGTTAACGCTTGAGGAAGCTAACGGAATAGCGAGGCTGGAGAGGATTCAGACAGAATATATTTGTGCCGATTCAAGATGACGTTCATAACTCCGCAACATCCTTGAGAATAGGCAACTAGCTTTGTAGGTCGACTTTAAGATTGCATAAGTTGCAGGATAACAGGTTCAACTTAAAAATTACTATAACATCAGTACTCATCTCAAACAATACAATTTTAACCATATGATAACTTTATTATAATTTATTTGATGATATTGTTATTTTTTATATACGTATCTTATTTTAACCACTGCGTCAAAGCTGAATAATTTACGCGTGCAAGATAAACAGTAACATAAATCATTATGATTACAATCCTGAATAATCGATATCAGCAACCTACCTCAGTTGTAATATTTAATATCACGTTTCTGAGTAAATAAATGTAGATATTAACCACATTTTTGCTGACACTGAAAATCCTGCAAATAACAGCTCCAATCGAATATTTAACCAATATAGCGGTTAACAAATTAGATTAAAAATCTACGAAAAATTTGTTTGTTAGAAGACAGAGAATCGCTTCATCACATTTTGAAAACTTTTGTGAAATTGGTAATTTTCTCGCGAAAATATTTTCGTTTTTAATATATATATCCAATTTTTCACGATCGAGATTCATCACGGTCTGCACATCAACAGGTTTTTATTTGCGCCTCTAAATTGGGAGCTACCGAATTATCGCGTGGAATTAATTGTTTGTGACGCGCTTTTGAGCTCGCGGGAAAAAAACAAAAAAAAACAAATAATAAATAAAAAACAATCGCGTCATTTTCACCAAGCGCGAGATTGCGCATCCTCTTGTTCCACTAATAAATCCATTTTGTCGCGAGTGCGACGTACAAGGGTCGCTTCCCAACCACTTCCATTTCAATTCCATCGTTAGAAATAACACAATTAAAAACTTTCGACGCCCGTGTCTCGCACTTATTATCCCGGAGCGCAAGAGATTAAAGTCGAAAAGCATAGCGCGGATCGGGAATTATTATTATTTTTTTAAATTTTATTTTCTCTATCTCGCGTGCACAGAGAGAGAGAGAAACACACACACATATAAACGCGCGCACACACACACAGGCACACGTAAACAGTTTATAAGCCCCGCTTTTTTCCTCATCCCTTTTTAGAGTTTCTCGATTTTCCTCTTTGTTTTTATTTTTAATCCTCGCATTCGCTGGCGAGACAAAGGGGTGTTTTTGCGCATTCGTCAGAAAAAGCATCGCGAGAAACGCGATTCGCGCAACGTCCCGAGCCTTGAAAACGCAGGAAGTCTTCCTCTTCGCTATTCCCATCCTGCGTAAAATGGAGGGAGCGAGAGCGAATGGGGAAAGCGCAGGACGTAATGGGGGGGGGAGGGGGGGGGGTGGAGTGGGATGCTCCCGATCACAAACGTCGCCCGTTGTAGTAGTCCTTTTGGTCGTCGTCGTCGTGGACGCAAATAAAATAAGAGGGAGAAAGGCAATAAATATTTTCCCCGGCGTTAGCTTCTCCTGCGTGTTGTTTTCTACGTCTCTTTCGTCCAATTTGAGAGAGAGACAAAAATGTTAGGGTGTTACCTGAAGGGCGGAAAAAATAAGCAAGCGAAAAAAAATTACGGAGAAAAAAGGCGGACGAGGTTCTCAGTCGAAATAAATATTGCACCGCTACTACTACTCGTAATCTCTCTCATTTCACGCCTGCTTACCCAACTTCACCGTGGAAAGTGGAGGGAAAAGAATGGGTGGTGAAAAAGGACGACGACCGGGGGGGCGAGGGGGGATGTGTGGGGGGGGGGGAGAATCAAGCGTGATTTTTTTCCCTCCCTCACCCAAACACGAAAGAGATTACACAACGAGAGACCGGGAGAGAGATTGAAAGAGTCTATGGGATAAAAATAAGAGCGATAAAGAGAAAAAATGAAAGAGAAAAGGAGAGAAGAAGAGAGGAGTAATAAGGATAGAGGGCAGAAGGAGGAAGAGAAATAGGAAAAAGAGAGAGGAAGAGATAAAGAATGAGCGGGAGGAAGAGAGAAGGAAGAGAAATAAAAAGAGAAGGGAGGAAAGGAAAGTGAAACACAAGGTGAAGAAAGAAAGAAATAGAAGAGAGAATGGGACATAATTACAAGAAGCAGCGAGAAAATGGAGATAAATGGAGAGAAATAGAGAGAAATACAGAGAAATAAAGAGAGAGAGAGAGAGAGAGAGAGAGAGAAACAGAGAGAGAGAAACAGAGAGAGAGAAACAGAGAGAGAGAGAAACAGAGAGAGAGAGAGAAACAGAGAGAGAGAGAGTAACAGAGAGAGAGAGAGAAATAGAGAGAGAAATAGAGAGAGAAATAGAGAGAGAAATAGAGAGAGAAATAGAGAGAGAAATAGAGAGAGAAATAGAGAGAGAAATAGAGAGAGAGTAATAGGAATGAAAACTGCCAGAAGACGGAAATGATAAACTGCGGAAGTGATAACGATAAAGAGAGGAAATAAAGAGAATGAGAGGAACGTCCGCGCATTCGAGAAAGAGGATGGCGAGATGGACAAAAAAAGGAAAAGGAGAAAAATCATTGCGAGATGAGGAGCGAAAATGAAATAAAAAGAGATAGAATCTGAAAATGGGAAGAAAAAACAAACAGCTGCTACACACACACAAACACATACGCACACTAGTACGGCGAGAACAGTTTTTTTCATTTCCAGAAATATGCCCTCTCTCTCAACCCTCTCTCTCTCTCTCTCTCATACCCACACCCCCTCCTCCACACCCTCTTACTCTCCTTTTTTTTCGCGGAGGAAAACGGAGAGGCGGAGGAGATAACGCCAGCGTAAAAAAATATAGTCGAGTTCGCTCATTTTTTATGAGCACCTTCCGCTTAAAGAGTAGAGAGAGAGAGAGAGAGTGAGACAGAGGAGGGGCTATATAGACTACGTGCTTCCCAAATTCTCTTTCTCTCTCTCTCTCTCTTTCCATCACCCTCTTTCAGACCTCTTTATCGCCTATCCCGTCCATCTTTTTCTTCTTTCTAACTCCCTCTCTCTCTCTCACTATGAAATCTCCACACCATTCCCCCCTTAAGAGTAAACCTCTTCCTCTTTTCCCCTACTCCTCCTCTTTTCCCCTCCTCCTCTTCCCCTCTTTCTCTTCCTCCATCTCCTACCCCTCCCCTGCTCCGCTTTTTCTTCCTCCTCTTTCACCTCTTAACCTGATTAAAATTCATTTCGCAGCGCCGTTGGCTTCATCACGCGGCTGTCCGACCTCGCTGCCCTGCTAGGTAGACGGAGTGTCCGTCCCCCAGGGCATTCTAGATCTCGGGATTTTTTGTTTGTTTTTGCGAGCAGCTCTCTCTCTCTCTCTGTTCCCTTTTCCTGAAAGATGTCGCGGGGTCCAGTCTCCGGCGTGATCGATTGCAAAAGGGGGAAAAAAATAATAATAATAAGCGACTCTCCACGCTCGCACGCGATCCTTCGGCCGGACTGACCAAAAGGTTGGACGTTTCGCGTTAAAGTTTAGTCTAACGTTTTGGCAAAATGCTCGGGTTATCGTTTCATCGTCAAAAAATGAGCGTGCGGTTGAGAATACGTACCTGCTCTCGGAGTTCTAGAAAGTTTTTCTTTTTGTTGGTAAAATATCTCTCCTCGACCTCCCTCGCTACGGAAGACCTCCATATTTTACAGAAGTAACCGCGGCATTACTTTGGGAAAGTTTTTTAAAAAAGATTTCTGGACGGTTGAGACGGATAAATTTTTCAGAACGCGAAATAATTTATCGTATCGTTCAAGTAGATTTTAAGGAACGCGTTAAAAGACTCGGCAGGCGTTATGGAAACATGTTTGTCACGGGGACAAATTTAATACCGAGTAATAGCGTGAGTATAATTTGTTTCAACGAAATATCTGCCAAAACATGAATATGCGTATGCATTCAGGCTTTTTTCCTTTCTTCTAGCGTCATCTCTTCCACGAATTTCTGCAAGAGTTTGTTATCTGTCAAAATTTGACCAGCAATTCTTTTTTTCTGCCTTATGTGGAAGAAAAACAAAATGAAAACGTTTTGAGGTAACGGTATATTTCATAAAATAATGGTTCTCAAACTTTCTGGAGCCGCGGAACCCCTATAATAACCTTTCCGGAGCCGCGGGCCCCTTACACAAACTTTTATGGAGCCGCGGACTCCCTACGAATCACAATTTCTGCAGAAACACCCTTCCTATTAAAAGTTCAAAAATGTTGCTCAAATAGAGTAAAAGCTTAAGTTTTTTACATTGAAATGTAAATATGAAAAATAACTAAAATTTAAATTTTTATTAAAACCTCATATAGGTAACTACGAAGTTGCCATAAGGTAAAAATAGAATATCTAACTTACGGGTGTAACCAATCTTGATATTCAGCTTCTTTCGGCACTAGTGATTGTACTCACAGCAATGATAAAAACGACAATTGTCTTGGCTGGGGCACAGACCTGCTCTATCGAGCACATGAAGTGATAACTAATAGCCAAATTCCGTAATATTAACCTAGGTACGAATAGTATATTTTGAATGGAGTTTTCAGCAATAATTTAATAGCTCTGTCAAAATTATTTTCAATAAAAAAATATTCCGATTAATATATGTTAATACGTAAAAATGTATTTAATCCAAAATGAAAATTAATTAAGGTGTGTTCTCCTTCACGATGAAACACTGGATTACAATGATAAAACTTGTAATATAATAAAAAATGACCTCAGCCACTCAGCTCAGCTTTGCCCATGAATTTAAATTTTTCATTTACAGAAAAAAGGTCCGAGTAGCAAAATAAAGCGAGGGTTAGAGCCAATTTCCAGATCATAAAACTTCGAGATTTTCCATATGAATTCGCATTCACAAAAATTTCCATACATT